>CM058157.1:4030000-5264375 GCA_030254885.1 Vitis rotundifolia
GAGTCACTTCTATTATCATGTTGGATAACCCTAACTAAGACATGTTCCTAAGGTGAAAACAATCACAAAATATCTGCTTTGACACATGTTCCCATCTCTCAGTTCTCTGCACTGACATTCCTCAAATGTTATTCCTTTCTAAAGCAACTTAGTCCATTCATCATTGGCTTGAAAATAGATGATCACATATCACATGCTTTATACAAAAAGAATGCAAAAGTAGATCCATCTTTTTGCAAGATTTTTGGCAAGGCAGAAGCCCACTGGAAAAAGATTGAACCTCGTCAAATTAAGTTGCATTATTGTTTTCCTTGCAGGAAACCAAGAGATGATATTTCTCAAGATTTTTATCAAAGGAGATTGTTGCAATGCTATGAAATAGGTTACAGAATGTGACACAGTTCATGGGTGTGTTCCTGGACTGGTGAACTCAGTATACCCATGAATCATCAAATAAAGCTCCATAAGACCAAGAATCAAATTACAACTATGAAATAATACCCCTTAGGATGCGTTCAGTACGTGGGAATAGAAATAGAAATAGAAATAGAAATTGGAATGGGAATGAGGTGACTCACAGTATCTGGTGAAAAGAGGAATTAACGTCCTGACAAGAGTGGGTCTGGTTTTCCATGAGACTGAAAATTTTTATTTCTATCCCTATTTCTAATAAGTAATCTAAACACACTAATAAATAGAAAATGGAATAGATTTTCTATTCTCATTCCCTATTCCAGTGTTCCAAACATGCCTTTATTTTAGCCCCAGAAATCCAAAGGTTAATTATCCATGAAGAAGATCTTGTCTTTTTTAAGGAAAATCAACTTAACCCAGTTCCTAATAATAGAAAGGGATTAAATCTATGCAAAGAAAATGACAAAAGTATCTAATTAATGGCTGTCATGCCTACTCCCAAAAGCATAAGCTTGATATCTAGGAGTAAGATTTCATCAGCAGCATCATAATTAAGGTAGCCTTTTCCACAAGTAATTTGAGGAAGATTGGTCATAAATAACTTAGCGTCTTTTAATATAATGAAATTCCAGGAAAGCCCAAACTGCATGTTCAGATGACAGGTAAATCATACCACAATAGACAGCATCACGGTGTCCTCTTAACTTCTTCATATTTTGCATCCTTTGGACCATAGTTGATGGTTTAGCAATGGCATAACATGCAGAGCGAATAGATGGAGCCCGATGGTGTTTTGTGAAACCGCCACCAATCTCCCTCAAACTCAAACCACGGACCTGATCAGCCTGCATGTGGGGCCAACGAAGGTAATCTGGTGGAGGTTTAATTTGCTTATTTTCCTTCTTCTTATGACCTGCAATGACAGGCGGTCAGAACTTTAGAAATGTGAAAACTGCTCACATGACATTGAAAATATCGAGTATGGAAAGACATTGCAAGCGAAGGAGTGAAAAGAAAATCCTGATGCTTTCCAGACCAACGGAATATGGAAAAAAGAACTAAAAATTATTTTCAAGAGCAAAGGCACAAGGTAGGTTTAAACGAGTACTGGGTTCTGAGAATAGAATGAAGTGGTGGAGATATTTAATACTTGAATCATAATAGGAAAAAAAAAAAAAACAGAAAGAATGAGAGAAAAAACCAAAGCCAGCTACAACATGCTAAAGTTACAGAAAAAGGGCATGATCAAAGCACTTGTTCATAACTTATTCTAGATTTAGTCCTTTTCCTGTATGCTCTACAACTAAAAGTGCGGCTTTTCAGGGCATGAATTAACACATTCTGTCAAGCAGATAAGGCAAAAGATATTTAAAGAAGTAACTCTAGGAAGAAATAGATACTATAGAAACCTGCAACTAGAGAACAGAATTTATGTTCATCCGAATTTTATAGTATCACAAAATATGAAACTGGATTTCTCCGTAAATCTGAAAAATGAAATTTATGTTCAATGAGTCCCCAAATGAATTAGCCTCCAGACAAATTTTTATTTCATGATTATTCATTATTGCAACAGTTCAATGAGAACCCATTCAAGAATAGAAAAGTTTTGTAAGGAACACAAACAAATGCAGCAAAAAATTTCAATCGCAAAACTAGTGCAGCCAAAAGTGTACTGTATACAACTCTTTTTTCAGAGTTGCGAAAGAAATAAAAAGAGAAAAGAGCAGAACAGGTTAAAAACCACGTACAATCCAGAAGAGAAAAGGAACCAGTTCCGAGCAGTGTGGGAACATCAACAGCGCTTGGAGCATTTCCTCCAACCTCACCATGCAACGGAGGGGCAGTATTCAGCATCAGTTGCTTCAGAAGCTTTACCAAGTGATCCTTTCCAATGTGTGGATACCTAATGGTAGCACAAATGGCAGGATCAGTAACTCCAGTAATTGCAAATTTGAGAGGTAGCATGAAACAGACACAATAATAAAAGTTGACAAAAATGTTTCAGGAAAATTGAAGAATACCTTGACGATTTCCACAATCACATTCAGATCCCTTTTTGATTCATCTTAGGAAAGAATATACGCATTTTGAAACTTGTAGTGGTGTGCTTTGGTATGCTAATATGGGAGGCTCCTATTTTAGGAAAACACAGGTATTTGAAGCCAGTTTTAAGCTCAGGTAGATTAGAGTTACCTTCAGTAACCTAAAAAATGCTTCTATGATTTTTTTCCATCATTCCCTCATCTTATTAGATCAGTTTTCATGTGAAGAATTGTGAAACAAAATTCATACAGCAGACTACAATTTAACTAAATTCCATCAGAACAGATATACACAATACAAACCAAGAATTTTAGAACAAACATTACCACAAAGCTTCCTACCTTTAGTTCTGAACTTCTTAAAAAACTAAATAACTTTATATAGAAATTTGCAAGTGTCAAACAAAATAAGAAGTGTATAACCAATTTAAAGAGTTTCTTAATTCATCAAATAACTTTATATAGAAATTAACAAGTTCAAAAATATTATATACCTCTCCACCAAATTATTGTAACCTAGTGGGAACGAGAAGCCGCTGTCATTTTCATCCCCACTGCATCCTCCACTCCTTGAATACCAAGCATGATATCTTCTAGGTAGAAGCTCATGTTCCAAAAGCTCATTCCAAAATTGTCCAAAAGTTTTCTGGCATGGCCCAGCTGATAGAAAATGCATAATCAAAAAGTAAACTTCTCTAAGGTCAATATCTACATCTGCCACAACATGATCAGTATCTCTCTCCTGGCATTGAGGCCTCTCATGCAACTTATTCGAAAAACTCAAAGGTACCATACTAAGAGAGGGTGCCTCACTAGAAGATTTGCACTTCTGGAAATCCATACTTTTGGTACAACCTGATGCAAGAGAATAGGCATTGGCTCAAAACCTTTACTCACAATTCATGCAATTTATTTATTTTTTTGATAGGTAACAATTCATGCAATTTATGTATACAAACAAACTACAATAACAAAAACATCAATACATTCTGCAAAAAAGGAGACAGCTAGTAAACCTAGAATATCATCATTTACAAAGACATAGCTAACACAGGTAACAGTGGCTCAGACGATGCCTAATTGACTGCACAATAAGATTTTTTAACATTAATACCATCACAAGCAAGAAAGAAAATTTTACCAATTGCCAAAAGTGAAAAATCCAAAATTGAAAAGATAACAGTTGGAGGCCCGTGCTGTGTGAACAAACAACACTGTCACACTTTGGCACAAATACAATTTGTCAGACATGGAAACTGCTAGGATAAGCATCTTAAGACGGTAACAAATTTATAGGATTCCCACCATAAAAAGATAGTACACTTTGCAAGTGTTCAAACTGATTCCAATGTGTCAAATTGACTAGTGCTTAACAGCAAGAGACATTCAAGAGTAGAACTTACCTAGTATCATAATTGGGGGAAATTCTATGGTTTTTTTTTTCTTTGGATAAGTAAACAAGAAAATATTATAAATAATTGAGGAAAATTCGATGGCGTTCACACTTAAATATCTCATCTATCAGATTTTTGCAAATCAGTCTCAACCATTAAATTCAGCGGTAAGGATAGATTTCCAAACATCTTAAGATCTAGACTCACCATTGGATGACCACATAGTTAACATCCAAAAAATAGAAATTTGCTCTCAAAGTAAGAGAGAATCCAGAAAAGTTTAAAACAAGATGCATTTAAAGGCTAAATTCAACCCCAATAAACAGAAAATTGAAAACAGGATTTCTGGTCATTGATTTCCAACCCATTTCATGAAGCTAACAAAACCATTTACTAGTGAAAGGTTTACAATGTTTTTGCAAATTTCCATATTTTCAATGCAGTATTTTATGAAACCTGAGGACAAGGTGTCCTTTGGGGGAGTGCAATGTGATTCTAATTTCCAAGGAATTTGGTGGAAGTGTTAATTGAAGTGAACATTCTTATATATGTGGCTGTAACAGGAAGGCACGGGATAAATTGTGCAATTCTTACTATAAGTGAAAAGGCAATACTAGCTGTCGCAAATAACTTTCTAAATACTGAATCAAACATGATTTCATCTTGTTGCACCGTTATTGTTAGTTATCAAACAGCCTGTTCCAACCATTAAGCCAAGCCCCATTTTGGTCTCTTCCACAAAATTTCCTTAAAATTATCAAACCCCTTCATTATTGACCAGGAAATCATTTAAATTCATGGTAGATTTTACACAATATTAATAAAAACTCTTGAAAAATTGCAGTTTCCTTATAAGCTTAGAACAACCACCATGATTGTGCACAATCCAAATCATGTAATCAAAACGAAAACAAAAACAGAAAGAACTGTATGAGATTGTCTTCTGACAGTGATATAAGCAAAAAATCAGCCCTCCAGAATGGTGACACACAAATTAAAGCACACTGCCAGTCAAGAACTACAAAATCACACTAAACTGACACCTCCAAACTCAGGATAAACATTAGGAATTAATAAAACCAGAAACAATAATCAAATTGAAAGCTATCATCATTCACAGACTAGACAAATGTTCGAAATAAACTCCTCAAGATCCAACCAGAGGCCGGCAGAAGCTCGATTCGCATTCAAACAAGATCCAATTACCTTCGACAGAGTTGGTTTGGATACGGGAGGGAGCTTCTCGTAGTTAGGGAGGCAGAGAAGACTTGCACAAATGAAAAAATGAAAATAAATCAATCAAATGGAAAGCAGAGAGTTTCAAGTGATTCGATGTTGAAGAGTAGAGAGGAGATAAACTATATTGAAGGGCTCAGCTTTTTCCCTTCATTTTCCCGGTAGTTTTTCTCGGGAAAAATATAAGCGGAAAGATGAGGAAACTGGTGAAAAGAAAGGATTTTTCAAAAAATCAAAAAAAACAAAAAGCAAAAACGCGAGAATTATTCCAGAGGAAAATAAGATTTAAAAAATGTCATAAAAAAGAATATTAAACAAGGCGACTCAAGGTGTGATATGGGCACCCCTTTCAGTGATGAATGGGCGCTTACTTAGAGTGAAAAGACGAATACGCCCCTTGTCTCGGGCAGAAGCGTAGAAGACACCCCAGTTTAAAGTTAGGGTAAACCAAACATGGTTTTTAATTTTTCTGGTAACGTCATAAATAGGATTTTTCAAAAAGGTTTGATTTGAAAATATGAATTAACGTTAGAATCTCATTTTCTATGTCCCTTAATTGAGTATTTTGTGAAAATACCCATTCCTTCCATATTTTCAAAGAAGTAATTAAGCTCATTAATGATAAAAAAATTTGACTTTCTATTATTATTTATTTTTTTGTTTGTTTCCTCTCTCTATGACAAAAATTAATAGGTAGAATCATAAATTTTGTACCATTTTCATAAAAAATGTATTATTTTTATCTTATTCCCATGTTTGTTGAAAATGTTTTCAAAAATAGTTTTTTAAAAACAATTTATAAATTTGATGTCTTCTAAAACACTTTTTATTTATTTATTTGTAATAACTTATTTTTAGTGAAAATAAATAAAAATAATTAAAACATGTTCTAAAAAATCATATTTTTAGAATAAATTTTTAACAACTGTTTTTTAAAAACAGTTCCCAAACATTATCTTAGTTGGAAAATAAATTTGGTACTCAGTGGCTCCAAAACGACCCTTGCAAATTCAAGAACCCCCAACACCGCTTTAAAAGGCATGCTAATCTCTGACAATCTCTGACTCTTGTTAAACTCAATGCTACTGGCTAACTAGTTGAATGGAAATCACTAACATAACTTTTACTGCACCTTATGCCTTTCAAACTATGAAACACTTCTTTGGAAAGTGCCAGAGGCCACTGCAACGACCAGTAACATGCCCCCTCAGACAACAACCCGGTCATTTGGGAGGGTGAGAATGTTGGAGACAACCACAACATTTTCCATTCTTTCTCTACTACTACTTGCTCTACCTTTTTTGGTCTTACAGAGAAAAGTACATTAGCAAGGTTTTTCAACCGGTTGCATTCAAGAAAAGATCTAGCGGAAAAATGATGAGAAATTCCACGTATTTGAAATTTCAGTACAATACAGTTGTAATAACCCTAGCCACCGCTGTTAGTAATGCAGAGGTCATTTGATGGATTTGTTGAGCCCAGTTACAGCTAAGCCTCCCACTGACTGATCTTTGAAAGGTAATAGCTGCGGCTCAATAATTTACAGAAAGGAAGAGCTACACATCAGGCATCAATGAATCGGATATCAAAGGTCTTGGGATGGATCTGCCACACATTCAAGGCTGCATATTCCTCCAAGCATTCTTTCAACTGGGCTTCACTGTAACCCTATTCAAAACCAAACACCTCAAACAGTCAGTCAGGATTTAAAGGATAATAGCAGAATTGAATCTTGATTGTGATGGACTACTACAATCATTACAAATGGAAGCTATCAGCAGGTAAGCCGGCACCCAATCTTAGTCTGGCTTAACATCTGTCATTATGTCTGAGGCAGGGGATTTTGGGATTTTGGTTTTGTTCTTTTTTGGGGATGTGGCAGGACATCAGTCCTTGCACAGCAGGTGCTGGCCAATTGGAATGGTCGTAACTTGTAGAGGAAGAAAAACCCAAATTGTCCGTGGCATATAATCAATTAGAAGTCTGGCATTTGGATATGCCAGTCAAATCAAAAGCCAATCTAACAGAATTTATATATTTGCTAGAGGCAAAGAAACAGTAAGAATCTTGCCAGGTTTCAACTTGCATATATACAAGTTAAAAATCGGTCTGGATTTGAATTCAATTTGATTCAGATCCAATTGTGAAGAAGTTACTAGTTTAGAAGTACAAATTCAATCCAGATGTGTGAACTGTGATAACACAATCAAACTTGAAACTATATTGAACCACCCTGGTTAAGACTTAAGAGCCACCTACCATTCATAACAGGTCTGTATAACATGAATTAAATAATCAAATGATGATAATTTAGAAATTTCATACTACATGCAGTATTTGCAACTCCAGAAAACTATCAATAATCAATCATGTGTCATGCAATTTGGAATTTTCAAATTTGTTACTGCATTTGAAGTTGGATCAACTTATATCCTGCTCCAGTTGGTTCAACCGCTGTCAGTCATTCCCAGAACCACTTTATCCTAATATTTCAGGGAAATATTCTTTCATCCAAAAGTTTTCCAATCTTGTCATTTTGTCTATTTCATGGCATTAAAATATATTCAACCTTTTAAATGAAATTTTATATTTCTATTATTTCCTAGTTTTAAGTTTTTTTAATCATTTCTTGACATGAGACAGGAGGTAAAACTGGAAACTGGCCCCTTTTATGGTTAAGTCTTATTTATAAAAGCACTACATGGTCAATCTACCATATTTAATTCTGGAATGTTGAGGACCAACCTTTCTAGAAATCCAATTCAGTGCATGGGCATAGCTCAATTCCATCTTGTTACTCCTTGCAGCTTCATCGCGCAAGATTGAATAGATATCAGAGATAGCATCCAGACCAGATTTCTGGCGATCATCAGAGTACAAAGAGAATTTTGACATTTGCATTAACCTAAGTGCTTCATCCACATCACTCTGTGCCACAGTTTCTGAAAATCGAAGTCTTGCTAGTGCCTGTACATAAATGGATTATTTCAAGATCTAATGATACTTGTCCAAGAGATACCATATGAAAGTCTATGCCCCCAGCCTAAAGGTCAAAATTTAGTATTCATATCTGATCTGACTAGCTAGATAAGAAACCAAAATTAAGACAAAATGCCCCTGCTTGAGTCAAGAAATCCAGGAAGGGACATCCCAAATAGTTTGATATGTCCTGCCTTTGCCCAACCCAACCAAAACTGACATAACATAATTTCTTGAGACCCTCTACTCCATCCTAACAGGCGGCCATACCAAATGATGTAGGATATCATCTATATACAAGTATTAAAACAATTCCAAAGTAGGACTTACAGCTGATATCCGGAGAATGCTAAGCAGAGTTCTCACAGTTGTATAGGAATGGGGAGTATTTGATTTGGCTTCTTCTTGCCGAATGCCAGAGTACGCACTAGCAATATACTCCTCTAGCTCCTTTGGAACACAGGGAGAAATTCTTCTGGCAGTTGAAATATAAGCCCTAGAAACCAGAAGAATAAACCAGATTTAACTGGGATAAGGAAAAAATCCATATAATAGAGAAAATTTGATTTTTATATTGGCAACTTGCAAGAGGATCATGTTATTAGGAGAGTTGATTCTTGATTTTTGAATGTATTTTGAATTTGTGATTTAAATTAATGAAAGTAAAAGTTATTTTGAAAGAAACAGATAATAAAAAAAAGTCCTCTCATAATAGAGAAGCAAAACCTGGCAGTGAGAAGTAACAAAACCAATTAAAGATCTGATATTATATGTGGCTTTATGAGAAGATACATAAAAATAAAAACCATATCTACTGAAATGCACAAAACACCTTGATGTTAAGGTTGTTACATTTTTTTTTTTTAGCAGCATCATTTCCTAAACAAAAAGCATAAGAAAATAATTAAGAATAAATAAGCACTGGTTTGATGAAATGTACCAATGGTCCTAGTTCTAGTGATCTAGCATCTCATAGAGCAGAATGCATGGAAATTTTATATAATATGGTTTAAATACCATAATTTGAGGATTCATGATGTCAAAATCTGAGAGCCAAGTAATCTGGTAGATAATACTGAATACATAAAAGCAAGTATATGCATTACACACTTGATAGATGGTTCTAGAGATTTACCGAAGAATAGATGGTTCAAGTGGAGTAAACCCAAGAGCAGGTGATTCTTTATTCTGGTGGACATAAACAACATGCCTAGCCATTTCAAGATCGCTGTCCATATCTGCTCGATCTAGGATCAACCACAAAAGATCAAATCTTGATAGAAGAGCTGGAGGGAGATTAATATTTTCGGCAGGAGTTCTCCTTAGGTCATATCTTCCCCTACAACACAAAAGCACACAATTTATTTATGCAATAAATCTGAGTTTGCACATAGACTAGTTTATTCAACAAAAATTAGATTATCTTATTTTGAAGCAGTAAAATTGCCACATTTAGAAGACATCCTACCAGATGAAAAGCAAAAAAGGGGACGCCATAAGCACATAAAAATACTCAATAAAATACAGGAATGATTTATACCAGGCTGGATTGGCAGCAGCAAGAACAGCAGTTCTTGCATTCAGAGATGTAGTGATTCCAGCCTTGGCAATGCTAACAGTCTGCTGCTCCATTACTTCATGAATTGCTGTGCGATCTGAATCTTCCATCTTGTCAAACTCATCAATTGCGCATATGCCCATATCGGCAAGAACCTGAAATGAATACATCTATTAAGTAACTCCTTGAGAAACTGCTAAATTAGAGAGCTGGGGTTTCAGTGGCAATTATTCACAGCTAAGCTATTCTATATGAATCCAGAAATTTTATTGATTTCCATTAAATGTTTCTGGTTCAACCAAGATCATTGCATGTTATCCTCTTCGGATATGACTGTTGCAACATGACACAAGTACAGTGTCCATATTTCTATGCCACTTCACAAATGTACAAATGAACAAAATTTGGACCTGCTTGAACAGAAAGAATTGACTACCACAAAAATTGGTAACTATCCTCACCAGTGCTCCCCCTTCCAGGACCATTTCATTTGTTACAGGATCCTTCTGAACAGCAGCAGTCAGACCAACTCCACTGCTTCCTTTGCCAGTGGTATACACTCCCCTAGGTGCAACATTGATTATATGCTTAAGAAGTTGACTTTTAGCAACCCCGGGATCACCCATCAAACAAATATGTAAATCTCCTCTTATCTGCAATCCAAAGAGGGATATTATAACCATGTGCGCTGCAATTTTATAGTACTAAATGTCCACAATCTGTTCAGTTGATTGCAGCAGAATTCAGTCTGTCCAACCACATGATTAAGTCATCCAAGTAACATGATGCATTACCTTCATTCCATCTTTCAACTTCCTGTGAGGAGCGCCTACAAGGAGAAGAAGTAGAGCCTTCTTGACATCTTCATGTCCAAAAATTTCAGGTGCTAATGATCGAGCCAACTTATTATATATATCACCATCCTCAGCTAAGCGTGCAATTTGTTCTTCCTCATCTCTTCTAAGTTCATACCTATCATAGAAAACAGCTATCATGAGTTTAAAAGAAAGCAAAGGTATATTTTGTTTCAAATTGAAGAAAATGGGTCAATGGCAGGCAATTTGGTGACTCCCTTGAGTACAAGAATTGAATTGATGAAGAATTAGAAAACATCTTACTCCTCATATTTTTTCTTGAAATGGGTTACAGACATGGCCTCTAAGTATGTATCTGCAACTAAGCCAGCACGCATTGCTCTGAATCCAGTATAAGGAATGGGAAGAAAAATCCCTGATAATTCAACAACATCACCAGGAGCAACCTGATGTAGTTGAAGAAGGAACAGTTAAAACTCAAGAAATCAGCAGCATATGACCAGGTGATTTAGAAAGAACAAGTGAAAAACCTCCCTGCAAAAAGGAAAAGGGTAACTTCGAGACTATGATTTATTTACAGTGCTTAGTTATTCGCTTCAGATTCCAACATAGGGCTCTGGACTTATGCAGACAGCCACAGCTTCATTTTAATGTGCCACTTTTTAACCTTGGAACTGATGATTTTAATAGGAGGAACTGATTTCTAGTCTGAAATGATTTAGTAATTTCTATTGATTGATCTGTGGAGCAGTGAGCTACTGAGGTAAATCTTTTTTCTTAGGAAGAAGAAAAAAACATTGTCCAAGTTTCTCCTCAAAAGGTTAATCAAATTAACGACAAAACCCACCAACCTTTCTCGTGAGTTCTCCCCTGAGATGAACAGTCATTGTCCTTGGAATATGACCTTTTGGAACATGTTCAGCTAACTCTTGAATCTTGGCCTGCAATTAAACCACATCAATTTTAGAAAGAACATGCTCCTGCTAAATATGGATAAAGTATTAGGACAAGGAAATTGAGTGAGGAAAGAACCTCCTGAAACCTCAAAAACTTTGAGGCTCTGAGTTGAAGTATGATGTTCCCCTTTGTCCTATTTGTCTTGCAGCGTGTGGATGGACACTCAAACAGGGGCATGAAGACTCGAGCAGTTACTTCCTACACTCAATGAGAGGATAAATCAATCACAGGAAAAAATTAAAAAAATTGAAAGAAAAAAAACACCAAATCGAGTACACCTCTTCCACCTCATAATACACTTTTTTTATTAAAAATAATAGTAATATGGATGGATTACAGTGATGGTTAACATCAGAGTTTACTTAAACTTTTGTTTTTTTAACATATAATACAATATTGTGAAGTTAAAGGCAAGAGGCTATTGTAAAATTCCAAGTTTTCCTTTTCATTTCCTACTACTTCTCAGCAATCAAATGGGTCATTAGATGGCTCAAGTGAAACTGAAATACAAGAACATCTGAAAAGCCTTCAAATATATCATGATAAGAACATATTGTGCTGGAGATGTAAAAAGATAGGTTTGACCATAGTTGGAAAAATCTTGTATTCACTTACCTGGTAAATTTCAAACCCACAATCTTCACATGTATACACTGCCACCTGCATCAATGGCTTGACATCCGAACATCGTGTAACAATGCCAGATATCCTGACAAGTTGGCCAATATATGATGCTTTCACCTCCCTGATTGTAAATGGTCGTTCCTTTGAAGATGCTCTGATATAAACTTCACTGCAATCCAGAAGGATAACGCATTAGGGAAATAAAATTATTACAATATGAAAAAGAGATTTCTAAAGCCCCAGAACACAAATTTTTCTAGACAACAGGCAGTTAAATAATAGATTGCATTTGCAGCAAAAGCAGAGAATAACTGTATTCAATGTAAGGACAAATACTTAAAAAACTATTCCAAGTTGTGAGTCATCTTAAAATCAGCTTGTACTAAAAAATTACAACAAATCCTACATACTCGCACAGTATTCAAGGTTCATCTCAACACATTAACTTATGAACACTATGTTATGCTCCACTTATCATAACTTCAAAATTCAGCAACAATTATGTAAGTTGAACAAAAAAACAACACCTTCCAAACCGAACAAATAGTAAACAAAGTAGTTATTGCATTCTAGTATTAGCGCTAATATTTAATCAACATTTCAAATTCTATTGAGACCACATCATACTATCCTATACCCACAGCACAACAAATTCAGCATTCCACTTTAGACAATCAATTCTCACTCATGCAACCAAATGGTTCATTATTGAAAACCATAATTGAGCAAGATTAGAGTACGGTAAGAAAAAGGTAATCCCTTCAAACTTACTAGAAACGTTTAATCTCCGGAGGCATCTTCTGCCGTGGATCAGCACCATCTATATTTTCCGTTCCCTCCTCAGACCTTTGTGTCATCAGAATATCATGATCATCGTCTGGGAAGGCCTCTGTGGGCTCCGGCATGAGCTCATCAATAGCGTCAGCAAATATTCCAATATATCGCCGAGTATTTTCAGTGATCCGCCTGAGAAAGTCTTCATCCACGTCTTTGTACTGATGAAACAAATGCAGGGAAGGAACAAAACAAGGGGTTTGACAATGAACATTAAAGGTACATAACAAAAGGATATCAAAGAAAATTGGGAGAATATTTTACATTAAATAGGTCCTCAAGCTCGATCTGTATGGCGCGAATTTTTCGGTTGGCAACTTCTTGCTGCAACAAAAAGAAAAATTAGGGAAATGCTTCGCAAGTAAATCAAAATGGTTACATTCTTCTCTTTAATTTCTTTTTCTTTTTCCTTTCCATTTTTTTTACTAAGGCTGTTTCTTTTGACTAAAAATGCTACCAGAAAAAAAAATTGAGGCAAAAGAAAACCGAAAAACAAAAAACTCTGTTAAGGCTCCATTTCAATCCATCAATATTTTTACGGGAAAAACGATCTTTTGTAATTAGATTAAAAGGAAGAGGCGATCCAATTTACGGAACAATTTTCACACGGGAATATTTTCCTGCTGAAAAAAACGGATCCTAAGGAAGTCCGTGTTCCTTTAGAATCAAAAAACATGAAAAAATAGTTGAAGAACTCACAAGGATGTTTATGTATTTGGCTTCGCCAAACGCATCGGCGAAATTCGAGAGAAAATCCTTCGCGAAGACTGCAGGAACAAAATATACATACGAAAAACCGTCGCATCAGAGAGAGTGAAAATGAGAATGAGATCGAGGAAGACGAAGCCGAAGGCTTACCCTTGTCACCGGCGAAGTCGAGATCCTTCATGATTCACCTTCTGAGAGCAAGAGCCGAGCGAGCGAGCGAGAGAAAGATGAGAACTGGCGGCAAAACAATGGAGAAGAGGGGAGTTTTGGCGGGAAAAGGAGGGAGGCAGGCGAGCTATCCTATGTGGTGGGGTGTATTATAACAACGGAGTGGATAGTGCCATATGTACGGCAGTGATCGAAGCTAGTTTATGTGTGAAAAAGAAAAGAAAAGTTAAACAATTTTGTGGCTGCTGGGATTCGAGCCCAGGTCTCTACGGCCACAACGTAGAATTCTTACCACTAAACTACAGCCACAAGTGGTGATGTCCAGCATCATGTTTGTATAATACAATGTTTCTTTTAAATACTCGCTCGGTGCTCTCCCATTCAGTCTTACTCTATTGTGAAAAAAATTTCAAAGAAAGAATTGGAATGGAGGAAAATCGAACTCGGGCTAAACCGTGAGCTGAGTTACTATTTGGGTCGGCCAGGCCTGTATTTCAAAATAGAAACCCAAAGTCCAGCCCTAATGGCTCGAGTTTAGGCTCTGGGCTTAATCCACTAGTTTGGGTTCAGACCTAAGTTTTCTGCCTTAACCTATTTTATTAATTTTTTTCATTTTTTATAAATAAGAAACATAATATTTGTGTATGTGTGTTTAAATTTAAAATGCAATAAAAAAAAAATTAAATATAAAGAGAGGACACAAAACTTTATGCTGTATAGAGATCATTGAGATGCAGTGAATTATAAGATTTATAAAAGAAAATGTGATCATTGACGTCGTGTTGGGGATGGTGAAAGAAATAATAATAATAATTAATAATAAGACTCATGGGGTTGCAATATTGCATGGAATTTGAATTGTAACTCATAAAATCAGAACAATGCTGATGTGTTTGAATGATGAAAAAAAAAAAGAATAGAACTAGCCTGTGGGGGGATTGAAACAATATATGGAATATAAAGAAAGTACACTATTAAACTATTGATTGCAATTGCTATGACATAGACAATTTTTGAATTATTAAAGATTTGGGCAGGCTTAAACCAATTGCAGGGAGTTGAGTGGGCCTAGTCCAATTACGAGCATTTCGGACGGGCATTGGGTAAACCAATTAGGCCAGGCTTAGGGCGGATCTTGAAAATAAAAGAGGAGCCCAAACATGCCCTTTTTAATTTGGGCTTAAGTCGGGCTTGGACCTTTTGGGCTTTTTCGGACTTCGGGCTAGTGATTTAGATTTTGGACTTTTACACCCCTACTCAAAGCCGAAAGGAGATAGAACTAGAACTCTTTGCTTTGTTGATAGAAAGCCCGGGGATGTCTGGAGCTTCCTCTCAAATTTTCTTAACTATAAACGATGAACAAGTGAAAACAAATAAAGAGCAAAGCTTCGGGAGACAGACAAAAGATCCGAAGCCAATCTCTGTGCCATTGACCATAGTACGACGAAAAAACCACTGTTAGTACATTGAAATAACAATAATAGAAAAGCTATGTGATGTGTAATCATTATCATCGGACATGCAATTCCAAATACAGATAAGTTCATCAACTTCGAGCCAAGGAGGCGCTGGCAGTGTCCTGGCCCATGCATGGAGATACAATCAGTATATGATAATGCACTAATCAGTGTAGGCCAGCAGGGCACAATCAGTACCAGGACAGGGGAGCTGATGCCTGTAATAAGACACTCAAATAACTGAAGAAAATAATGTTTCAGCAAAGTTACAGCTTTCTGGACACAAGTTTGAGGACTTGACCCTGAGAGAGCCAACAGATGTATCTCAAATTTCCCAGCTGTATGATTAATCAATTGTAGGAGGAATTAGAGGTTTGTAGAAACATCCTCAAGTGATCTGTAACCATATGTGACCCACACAAAGCTTCAAATAGTTCATCTGAATCTACAAAGAAGAATATCTAAGTTAGCAGAAACTCTCTGAAAATTGATATGTCAAATTTGGAATTTGGGTATAAAGAATGGGAATGGAAAATCAATTCTATTCCCATTTGTTAATGCAGTTCAATTGTTTTATAAAATGGGAATAGGAATAAAAAATCCATCAGTATAAAAATCAAACTCCACTCTCACTAGGATTTTGATTTCTCTCTTCTAAATGATGTTGTGATTCACCTTGATTCCCATCCTATCTCCATTCCCATTCCCATATACCAAATGCACCCTGTAGGATGTGAAATTATGGAAGGCATAGTCCCAGTAGCGTCAACTGAAAGGTTTACCAATTTTACCTTCCACGTTTTATGAAGAAACTGCAGTCTGTTCCTTTGTTTTTGCTAACTTTGCTTGTATAAGTTTGTCCAAGATAGGGGGCTCCAGGGGAATAGGGTCCAGACATCGCTCAGCAGCAGAAACAATCACCTGTCAAAACAAAAGAAGCGCCTAACAGCACTGAGATGCAGCTCTAATGCCAAGAATGACAAACCCGTGGATCTCATAGCTTAAGAAAGCCAATTACATTTTGGCTTGGAGAGGTCAGGAGTTTAAAATTCATGTGAGCATTAGTACATACAGTCACGGTGGTGTCCAACCCGCACAACAGTGGGATTGGCCCAATTGGGTGCAGGATTAGGTTGGTTTCTTGTATCTTTTGGGAACAAAAGGACACTAATAGCATCTGTCAACATTTTGTCCATTAAAAAACAGACATTGATAGTGATCTCAGCATTTAGCTTGAATCAGGTTTCTTGTATCTTTTGCAAACAAAACAACACTAATAGGTAACTGTCTCAATTTGTGGGCTTGCAAGCAAATAACTAAGGGAAAGAAAAATAAATAAAATAAAAATAAGAAAGAGTATAAAAGAGAATCAAATAGATTCCGATAATGGATAGCTTGTGAAAACAAACTACGAAAAAGTTATAGATGGTAAATAGTTCATATCCAGAGACCACTACAGAGAACTTACCTCATCCAGCAGGAAGTCAATGGCAGCTTCGTCTTCAACAATTTCCTTCAAAGGAGCTCTCAGGAACTGAATATCCAACTGAATTTGCTGCAATCCACTCCGGTTAAAAGTTTGGAGTCTGACAAATTCATGCAAACTCTTGAGACAAAGCTTTACGACAGTTGTTACAACTGACTCCTGCAATTTACAAGCACACTCCATTTCATTCCAACACCAATACCAGTTATTTAAAATGGCACCACCAGTAATCATACCTGTGTGTATTCAACTTTTGTAAAAATCTCCATTTTTTGCTTGAACAACTTTGCTAGATGGCTTTCCAGAAGCTGGCTCCGGGCCCTTTGGGTATTTGACCTGGTTATTTTATCATCTCTTAATGGATTACTACGTGATGAGGTTGTGCTCCCATTGCTATCAGTCCGGTGATGTTTTCGGTGGAGTCCTTGGGGTAAAATCTGCTTTACTTCAGTTCCTATTGCTTCCAACTACGGCAGGAGAAATTCAAGTGAAGTTCAGCATTTCAATCATAGCTTTCTTGTTTTTCTTCCTTGAGAAATTGTTATATATAGGTCCATGCATGATGCTTATAAAAGTTTGTATAATCATCAAATCAAATAAAAATAAAATAAAAAGCAACCAACATCCATTAAAAATTTATCCTATCATAACTTAAGAGTTCATGAGAATAAAACCTTAAATGAAAAACAATAGATGCACTGACCTCTTGAAGAAACAAATCGACAAACATATGGACTTCTCTGGGCTCCTTGTGCTGTTAAATATTCGGCAGAACAATTAGAAAAGAAATGGATATCAAAATGTTCACATGCTAGAAATTTCTTTCAAACTCAAGGACTGTGGTTAATTGTACTAACCTTCACCCAGTTTGGGGTTGTGAACCTCTTCCTCAAAAGAACTGATATTTTTTGAGTCCTCATATTTATATACTGAAAAAAAAAAAAAAAAAAAAACTGTAAAGTTAGCCAATGATTCAAACAAACTATATTCTAAAATTCCTATTGATTAATCCAAAGAACAGAAGCCATTCACATTTCACATCATAGACCTTTTTTTTCTGACAAGCAAAAGAGAAGTAAATGTCTTAATAGAAGTGGCTAAGAAAAAGAAGTCATAGCCCAAGTACACACATTGTATACAGGCCACAATTTTACTTCATAGATATAGAGAACTTCTTCCTAAAAATAGCAGCTACACTTTGCCAAACTGACATCCACTTAAAAGAAAACATGATATGTTACTTCTGTTAATGCTAGAACCACATTATTGCCATCATTTCATAAAACCTATTAATGGCTCATCATTATTGCCATTACGTTATCCTCCCATCTGGCTTGACGACAAGAACTCTCTTTTCACATTCTGAAACACCTAATCCAGATTGATTAAATGTCAACTAATATCACATTCTTTTAAAAAGTCCTGGATAGAATTTGCAGAAAGAAGCAGCAGAATTTTCCAAAATGGATCTTTAACCCTGGAACTAGCCCCTCAGAAACACTGTATACTACAAATGGTGCAGAGAAGAAAATTAACCAATTGATATACCAAAATGAAGGGAAAATCCAGGATATGAATGGCATTAAAAACAAATAAAAAGACAAGAAAATCCTGAGATACAAACTTTCAAAAATAATACCAACAAAAAATTTTTGATAATAAACTGAACAAAAGAAAAGAATCACATGCACAAGTGTCTGTTTGCACATGCAATGGAGTGACATGTTATGCAACCACCCAAAAATTCTAAAACCTAATGAATGGATTGCAAAAGAAAACCAAGGTATAATGTAGTGTAAACATTCCTAAACCCAAAACCTCGATCAAAAGCATTCTTTCAAACCTGGTCAGGTAAACTTGTTATACTGAATCTAGAGATGATGGTTTTACAATTTCCAACAGAAACAGGAAATGCAATGTCTAGGGCACAAGAAAATGTCGCTTCAAGATGAAGCCAAGTTCCATAAAAATCAGAAAAGTAGAGCAGAATCCTTTAGATGCATGTACTCAATGAGTTGAAGTTGGGTTTTGTTGATTATAGACTCAATTGCAATACAAAAAAGTCGAATGCCTTCAGTAAAGAACTGATTTGTCTTGAAAATAGAAACCATATCATCTATATGAAATTCTCTGCAAGCAACAGTACATAGCCTGCAGGGCTTAGGCACATAGCCCAGAATAAAATTTCTGCAGTGTGAAATAGGCCAACAGGCTAACAAAACAGACAATGTTGATGTTGCAAACCTTGAAAAGGCTTTAAGTATCAATGGACTCCACATCTACAGTGGCCACTAGGACAACCCAATGCAAAACATGGAAACATTATCAGTTCAAAGTCTAGAGAAGTTTTCACACATACAAGGTGCAGGAACTTTTCACCGGCTGATCGAAATATTCGACAAATTTCTCCAGGAACAAAGGCAGGACCATTTTCATAGCCTCGAACACCACCACCAGAAAAGGAAGCTGCTATTTCCTGACAAAGAGAAGACCAAATTTTGACTGTACTGCTGAGAATATGAAGGCCTATAATTATGGTAAATAAAGTTTGATAAAGGAATATATCATATAGCAATCTGGTGGCTCCTTGCCTCAGTAATTCTTGGGATAGCACTTTGTTCGATGAAAACAGAGAGCTGAGCGAGTACAAGAACAAGGCCTGCAAGAAACTTTTCCCCTTGTGTTCCCTCTGTCAAACCCTGATGTTCACTAATTGAATGATTTTTTCCAGAAAGTGACAGAAATTGGTCATCGAGTCTTCTGAAAAAGTCTTGAAATCCTTCTTGAACCCAATCAATAATGAAGTCTCTCAGTTTCACCAGCAGTCCTAGGTTGTCATCAAGAAGCTGACGGAAGTCCTAGAATAAACAAACAGGATGAGAGAAAGAGAGAGGTACACTAATGATCAAATCATCAAAAGCCATGGTTTGGGGGGGAAAGTGAAATTAGTTTAAGCAATTGAGTGTGTGTGTGTGTGTGTGTGTGTGTGTGAGAGAGAGAGAGAGAGAGAGACTTGCATATATGTAACTGATGGCAGAAACTAAATTCTATGGTGCGACAGGAGGAAGGAAATTTGTTTTAGCACTTAGAGAGAGAAGAGAGAGAGAGAGAGCCATAACACCCCAGACCATCCCGGTGGATCTGACAGCTTTGGTGGTAGTGCAACAGCAAGTTACTTTACATGCATAAAGTATGCATATGGAAATTGTCAGCTGATTCTACATTTATAAGCAGGTGTAGTTTCCATGGCCATGCATCATATATTTTTACCAGTAAGATGGCCATGCTGCCTTGAATTACCGCCTTCTTGCTTCCCTCCAGTGAAACCTGCAAAGGATGTTCTTCTCCAGCCCCTTCCTTTTGTTTAGTTTGGACCTTTGTAAGGGCATCTGCCAATCAAACAGAATTTAGCTAAGAACTTTTTTCTATTTCTTAGGGTTGTATATTTATGATGTTTATGCTTCAGACAACCATTAATCAAATGAAGACAATCCATTCCAAAACCTTTAGAGTCTGCATCATTGTTCAATTCTTCCCTTTAGTGTTACTATTCCTCCTTTTAGAGTCATTATTCCTTTCTAAGCAAAAAAATGTCATCTATCCTAATATAGGAAGCATTGCCTTGTATACATCATGTATAATTTAGGCGCTTTTAATACAATTGCTTTACTTATCAAAAATAAAAAGCAAGCATTGATTTGGATCTTTCAATTTCTTTCTTGCTTTCTGTCTTTTTGCTTGCCTTCAAAGACACCTGCAAAGGGTGTTTTCCTACCCCTTCTGTCTACTTTGGACTTTTTAAGAGCACCTTGACCTGCCTACCAAAAGAGAATTTAACTAAGACCTTTTTCAATTCCTAACATTGCACATTCAATCAAATGAATGTTTTCTTAATCAAAAGTACTAAATCAATTCATTTCAAAACCATTAGTGGTTCTCCTAGTTAATGAGTCTCATTTCATTCTTGATTCTTTTTTTTAATGTTACCATCCTTTTCCACTGACAAACTACCATATGTCCTATGACATGCAAGCATTGATTTGAATTTCTTAAAATTTCTTCTAAAAGAAACTTCTTGAAACTCATAACAGTAAGAATAATCTGAGACATCATGTAGGAGATGATTCCTTAATTTCTTCTCTGAAAAAAAAATTATCAAAACTCTTCAACAGTAAGAATAACCTGAGACATTGAGTAGGAGATTAGAAAACGTGCTAGCAACATACTGTTTAACAGCAACATGGGCAGCCTGAAACCATATAAGATGAATCAGCACACCAAATCTTCAGCATGAACAACTTAACAGACGTATGTCAATCCAAATAACACAAGCACAAATAGATGCACGAAGAGAATTATAATCAATGAAAATGAAAAAGAAAACCTCCAGAGAAAAATCAGAGAGAGCAGCCTCAGGTAAAACTTCTTCCATCAGGAGTACATCTGTCCAAATAACTCCTGCACTAACAAAGGCATTCGATTGAATATTTTAAGAAGTTGTATCCAGATTGCAATACAAGAAAGTATCTGGGCATTACATAAAATTTAAATTTCACAAAATAAAGACATGTAGCAATAATGGAATAAAATTGCCAGTGGGACAAATACTTCAGAAACAAAAAGAAGGTTGAATTTATTTCATTATTAATACTTAACAAAATTATTACTGGCCAAGTGTCATCATCTCTTCATGGATTGTCAAAAGAAGCTGTTTTTAGTTGGAACTAAGTATTGTATATAGCCATGGAATCAAAGTTGCACCAGGTACCTTGGCAGATGAATGTACGAATGTGATCCAAAAGGGAGCATGTTAACTTTTATGCAGAGAAAAGGGTCAAGGATGCGTGTCATGTGGTGGTAGAGGATGACTTCAAATGTAAACAAGTGATGATGTTATAGCAGATATATTGTATTTGGAGCACCAATATGACGAAGATTAGATCAACTGATGATGTAATAACAGATATGCAGTACTTACGAAGGATTCCAACTAGATCAGATGAACTAATCTGCTTCCTTATTTGTTGCTGAGTGGATTCAAAATGCCTAAAGAAACAAAAGCCAGTTATGGAACAGTTAGAGAAAGCAAGAGACAGAACAGATAATTTACAAGTTCAGAAAAAAACTTCAATAATTCATCCATACTTGGTAACCAGGTCTTGTGCAAGTTTGATTAGTTGATCTTCTGAATCAGGAAATATTAATCGATAAGCATGGACAGCCTCACAAACTCACGGGTAGAAGCCTTGGTTCAGAAAATTCCATAATTTCTCATCAATTTGATGACATAAGAAAGAAAAGAAGAAATCTAACTGCAAACAATAATGGGGGATTGCCACAAAGGCCATAAATCGATTTCTTTAGGTAGATAAGGAAACGTGGCAATGCTACTTTTTTCTGCTTACCTCATGTGCAGTCCCAGGAAGTGCATCAGAAGAACTTCCTTGTTTGGAAGGTTCATCAGAATCTAGAGAAGTGGTGCTTATTGCTCTAGAGTTAAGCTGAAGGGTTATAAGGTATTTTTCCAAAGTTTCAAGTAGTTTTGCCTTCAAGCTGTCCACCTGTCAAAATTGAGCAAACTGTCATTGTATTTACATCAATGTACAGACAAACACATGAAAAATAAAAAGGACTTTGCCAATTTACTTGCATGTAGAAGAATCTGTGTGATCTATTTTTTTTTCTTTACAGGAAATAGAAATAAAAAGGTGCCTAACAAAATGGGGCACAACCCTACCACACAAGTATACAAGGTGCCAGGGCAGAAAAAGAAGAAGGCCAATAAAAACCACCCACCCCATAGCAGCTCAAGCAAAGGCCAATAAAAACCACCCACCCCATAGTAGCTCAAGCAAAGACATTAAATAGATACTCACTGCAACAGAGAGCTCTGTGAACCTTCAAAATTGTTCTACTCCCCTCTTTTCGTATAGTTTAAGACAAGCATGAAGGAGTCATTTTCCGAGCTACCTTCTACTTTGATACATGAAACTAGCTTGCAACCCATTAAGGACATAATTAACCTTCCTGGAAAGGACCCACGACAACCCAGATAAGGAAAATACTATATAACCCAAAGATTGGACACATTCACAATGAATTAGAAGATGATCAACCGACTTTTCCTATTATTTGAAGAGACAACATCAGTTCACCAAAATCCAACCCCTTCCTGTTAGGTGTTCAATTGGGAGAATTCTATCCTGACCCGCCTCAAAGAAATGAAGTTAAACATAACCCCGCACCTTAGAGGGCCAAATGTCTCTAGCTGGAAACGACAGGTACTTTCTGGCATAAGGACTTGTAGTAGGACTTTACTAAGAAAATGCATTTCCTGGAAGCTCTGTAAACCAACTTATCATCAAGTTAGCATGAATATGCGCTGAGCTCAAATGGCATAAAAGCTCTTCCACCATCTCCATCTCCCAATCAAAAGAATTCCCCCTAAACCCAGGATTCCATCAGGCTACCATCCCCATCCCTAAATTCCAGTGATCTGCCATCCAAGCCACTCTATGAACAACTAAAGAGTACATAACCAGGAAATAATCCTTTAGACTCAACTTTCCACACCATGTATCTGTCCAAAATTTTGTCCGCAGCCCATCACCAATGGAAAAAATCACTCTTGAAAATCTCCCTATTCTCTGTCTGTGGCTTTCTAGAGGCTACATCCATAAGCCATCCTGCCAATCGTAGAGCACCAACCCCCCACTCTCTCTACATGCTCCCATAATGACTCTCCTCCACAAGCTATCTTGCTCACCAATAGACTTCTATAACCATTTCCTAAGCAACACCTTATTCAACATAGGTACCCTTAAAATAGCCAAACCTCCTCTTTTCATCTCAAAACACACCACATCTCATCTGAACCTCTATTTAAATCCTTTTAATGGTTTACTCTCTCATAGAGTGAATCCTTTTCAATGGCCTACTCTCTCATAGAACCTCTATTTAATCCTTCTAATTCTACACTGCACTTCCCTTAGAATCATGGAAGATGCATAAAGTAAATTGGAAGATTGGAAAGTATACTTTCAACAAAGTAAATGTGTTACCCTTTGAGAAGTACAACTTTTTCCAGGATGCCAATCTTTCCTTAAACCTTCCTTTAACAACATTCCAAACCACAAAGCACTTAAAAGAGACCACAAAGGCAAACCCCGTATATTTGGTAATAGGTGGCCCACTCTCCACCAAACTTCACCGCCAACTGCCCTACATCATCCACTGCTCACATCGAAAGAAGCTCATTCTTTTCCAAATTGATTTCTAAAGCCAAAACAGCTTATAAAGCACAACAACACCCATTTTAGATATAACCACAACTCATTGCTAGCCTCTAAAAAGAAGGGAATCATCTTCACAAAGAAATATGAGATTTCAATCCTGCTACTTCTTTTCTTCCTACTTGAAACTGTTAAGAACCACCTCTATCCTGCTTAGTTCATAATACAAATCAAAATCTCCTTCATCAGAATAAATAAATAAAAGAGAGAAAATGTCGCTGCCTCAACCCTCTTAAGCTCTGAAAAAAAAAAAAAAACAGGTAGAATTCCAATTAACTAAAACTAATAAACAAATGGTCAAAATGCAAAACTTATTTCAATTAATATGTTTTTACACGGAGCCCCTATCACTCATCATCAAAAGAAGGAAATTACATTTCAGATAATCTGAAGCCTTCTTGATGCCATTTTGCAAGCCACCATTGCTCTCAAACATTTGTTTTGGAGTCAATGGCCTCATTAGCTATGAGACTAGTGCCCCAGATTTGAATACTTAAGGATATTTTGGGAGTCAAAAACATCCTCATTGATGACTTTGTAGAGGTTTTTTACCAACACTTTTAAGCAAGTAACAAATAATCTCAACTGACATAACAGAATACCATGCAGCACCAAACCTGAAAATTCAACTGCTTAAGAAGCACCACAGCCTCCGCTCTTACTTGCACAGATTCAGAGTCTAAGCATACCTTTTCCTGAAAGGGGAAAAACTATCCAACTAAGAGACCATTTTTATCCAGATTAGCAAAAGCACGAGAAGTGGATAAAAAATATTAATGTTTTAATCAGCAAAGGGTTCATGAATGCACAAGGAAGCAGAAGAAAAAGAAGAAGATGATGATGATGAATCAAAAGAAAAACAACCTTATTTGAAGATCTCACAGATATACTCACAACCCCAGGTGACAATTTTTAGCACCTAGAATCCATATAAACACTATACTTGAAATATACATTTGCTTACTATCAATGAAGATTTGTGACATGCACATTTAGCAAATCCACTCCTCTAGTATTTGGCAACACTGATGAGCATAAATACAACTGCCTAGTATATAATCTGACCTTTTTTCAGATAAACATTAAAATTAAAAATATTATAAATAATGTTACAAGCAAAAGTGAGTGAACCTGCAAGTTTTTTATGATAATAGACATTGCTTCTTCAGATGCTCTCTTACAATCCTGGAATGATGAGTCCCCATATGCCTATTGAATAAAAAAGAACATGTCACAAATGAGTAGAATTCTCAATATAAAGTTGATAACAATGATATCATGTCAAGAAAACAAAACGAAGATAGAGTGCTTCAGCCACTGAAGGAACAGGTAAGAAGACAGTCACCTCAAAAATCGGCATGGCTCCAGTATAAAACCTGACTGCATCAGCATAAGCTTCGGATTTAATACATTTTCCAAGCCTAGTAGGTAGATCATATATGAACTGCTCTTTTCCACAGAAGATGAAATCTGTGTAACTCATACATGGCCAAACACCAAAACTTACATAAAGTATTGAACATCAAATAAGATTATCTCTGACCGATTGAAAATCTAACCATAAAAATGTTTCATCATGAGCCATAGCCTCAATATCTTTCTAAACAACTATAAAACAAAAATGCCACCTTCAATAATGTATCATTATTATTATTATTATTATTATTATTATTATTTTTATAGGTAATGATGTATCATTATTTTTGGAAATTATCCTACCAGCAAATAGTTATTACTATTAACTGCCAAGTATCTTTTAATCAACGGGTCTACAGTTCAATTATGGAAGTTTACAGGGCATTACTTACAGGAGAACTAGCTAGGTCACTGCCAACTTTGTTTGCATGACAAAGGTACAAGCCACATCGCAAGATATTTATTTCAATTATTTGCACATTGATCAATCTCTAGAAGTCAATGCTCTTACAAAGATGTCATTCCACTACACAAGAAAAAATAGCAACACTACACATTGACTAGTAAATTTTAATACCTGAACTTTCCGAAGAAGATTTCGTGTTCGATGCAATTTCTCTATATGTTCTCTTTTCTCAAAAAGAGAGGTATTAACCCCATCACTTCTAGATTGAACAGACATTATCTGCAATATGGGTGTAGCCAATTACCTCTTGTTCACATTCTTTTTATTGAAAGAGTGAGCACAAAAGTGATTGAAATAAAAATTATCCAAGCACCTTCTCAAGCAGCTGTTCCATATTTGCTTCCATGCCTACGATGTTATTTTTCATCCTATTCAAAGATGCAGATAAACAAGAGTGTTTAAGTAATATCTGTATGTATATTTATCTCATCAAAAGTTCTTAGCTAACTATACATAAAATGGACCCAAAAAATTTCACATAATCTGAGGTGTAGGCAAGATGCTCCACTAAATGTACTAGTTATGTCTAAAAGATGCAACAAAAAAAGGGTTAATTTCATTCACCTCCCTTGAGGTTTTGGCTAAATACATCTAACTCCCATAAGTTTGAAATTTCATCATGCACCTCCCTTATTTTGAATAAGAGGAGAGGTGAGTGAAAATAAAAAATGAAAAGGATAAGGAAGGTATTTGATGAAATTTCAAACCTATGGAGGTTAGATGAATTTAGCCGAAACCTCATGGGAGGTGAATGAAATGAACCCAAAAAAAAAAAAAAAGATAATGAGATAGAGGACAGATAATAGTTTTTCCCATAATGCAAAATGTCAAACATGGAGATTGAAAATCCGCAAGCCTGTAATGAGGTACTGAGGAGCATGCATGTCGTCATCAGCTAGGTGTATGGATTCACAAGAGTATTCTTTACAAACTATGTATTTTGCTTGTGCATGGCTTCTATGCCTAGTGTGTATATGGGTTGTGCCTTTTTCTGTTAGGGACTTTTATTATTATTGCTATTGTTGTTGTTGTTGTTGTTGTTGTTATATAGGCATTTTATAATTCATTTATACCTATTCGTCTATTGAAAAAATAAAGAAAATAAAATTCAACCATGTTAAAAAGGGAACCTTACCTTTTAATTGTCTCAGTGGCACTGATAAACTTGTTGTAATTTTCATACACTAACATCTGCAAATCAGTGTCAAGATTTTTTATCTCAGCTGCCATTTCAACATGTCTTTGAAGAAGTCCTTCCAAATTTGATTTTTGTGCCTTCACATACAAATGAAGCAAATATTATTATAAAAGAAGATTATAGAAAACTACAGGTAAGAAACAAGGATACCGAGCTCACTGCTGGACCCCTACCTTTGACAACATAAAACGATGCAGTGAGACTGGAAAATGTTTAGATCCATTGGACAATTTATTAATTAAGAACAGTGAGAAATCATGGAACAGTGAAAGAATGTGTAACTAAAATAAAGGGAATCTTTGTTTCCCAGGTTGTCAGCCAGCATCAGAACTTGTGGTGTCCAAATTCCTCTAATTACTTAAAAGCATTTCAATCTTATCCTCGCTTGATTCAGAATAGGGAAAAATTAAGACACTCTGCAGGAATGTGAAACTAGACTTAGCCAATGCTCATGCAATGGAACTTCCAGGCCTAAATAGAGGTAGTTCTTTTTTTTTCCAGATTTTCAGTGTCCAAATTTCTCTAATTCTTAGATGCATTTTGATCTCATCACTTGCAGAAATTCGTGATCTTGAATATCTGCAAGTACATCAGTATCTCGACATCTCTAGCATCTACGACTGTCATTCCAACAATATTTCTATGTTTTGCTTCTAATCTTCAACCAATATCCATTCAATATCTCCGCGATTTCATACCTCAATTCCTTATTAATATCCAATTCCTTCCAATGCAAATTAAGAGCAACAACCAAAAAAATTCACAGAAACCAAAAATTACGAACTCATATTCCCACCCAATATACATGCCACAATCTCCTAATACAGTTTTTGAATTCAGTTCAATGAGGTAACACAATACAATTCACATTCTGAGTCAAATTTACAACATCAGACCCCTAATTCCAACCAAAACCTCATGCACAGATCTGAAAAAACAATGAGATCAAGAGGCTTGTGCGTACCAGAAGAATCATGTACTGATCGGCATCGAAGGAAGTCGTGTTGATGGCGTCTAGCGAAACGTACTTGGAAGAAGTATTCGAGGCCGTTGAAGGATCTGGAGCGTAGAAGCTCGATAGCAGATCTCTCATTCTCTTCGCTTTATCGTCCAGTGGAATATCGTCGGCAGCCATTTTCGAATCTCCTTGTGAGCGTTCTAGGGTTTCGATTTCGCTGTTTTGGAAGTTGAATTAGAGTCGAAACGGAGATGGAGTAGACGATGAAGTGGATTTAACAGGGGTCAGCTTCTGGCTCCAGCAACGGCGTCGTTTGAGCTAAAACGATGACGTTTTACTTGTTGGCACCAGTGGTTCGGTGAGTCGAGCCATGCAAACAGTCGTCGGGGGGAACTGGGATCCTCCACCGTGGCGATGCCATGTCGATATTTCTAGAGTTTGTAGATATGAGCCGCGGCATTTGATTAACATTTATTATTAAAATTCCGCTTAGGGATGATTTTATGGAGCATTTTTAACTTGAAAAATATTGTTGAAAAATAATTAAGGTTATGTTTAATCCCCATATAATGTGAAAAAGTTAAAATAGAGATGAAATGTGAATAAATAAATAAAAATTATATTTAAAATTAATAATTTATTTTATATATTACTTTAAACTTATTTTATTTGTTTTTTATCTTTTATATAAATATTAAATAGTTTAAAATATATATAAATTTGTAATTAATTTTAATTATATTTTATATATTAAAACCAAACATAAAAATAATAATAAATAAATAATCTTTTTTTTTTTTTTTTTTTTTTTACTTTTCAATAACAAAACAGGACCTAAGTGTTTGATAGATTTTATACGATTGTCACATAATAATGCTTTGACTCATAAACTTAAAAACATGATACAAATTCAGACAAAATTCACATGAATATTAAACGCGTATTGAAGTTATCATTTGGAATGTATAACAATACACACTAATAGATATAGTGAATGTTTGATTTTAGTTTCACATAATTGGCAATTCTATACATTCTAATTAGACGTGTCTACTGTCTTTATATATATTAAACATATCAAACTAAGTACATTAATTAACCATAATTATGTTCGTAGATTATAAAATAAAATAATCAACCTCTTGGTGATTGGTAAATATTTTATAATTAACGAACATCAATATACTCATAATAAAAGAAAATGTATCTCATCATAAACATCATAATCAACATGCATGAAACATTCTATTTGATCACTCTGTCGACAAGCTAACATATTATGAATTTTAAATTAGACAAAATTGTTAATTATGTTAAACTTAAACTTTCATACTACAATTGTTTTCATGATTAATGCATTAAATAGTAAAAAAAAAATGTTAAAAGGGATAGAATAATCCTCAGATTGTGAATCTAATACTTCCAATATTTTTTATTGAAGAGTGACATATTTTTAACATAAATGTCCTTTGTCATTTCACAAATTTATATGTATGTTTTTTTTTTAAATATTATTTTTACAATAAAATAATGAGGACATTTTTGTCCAAATAAGACAAAAAAATGTGAAATATTAAATTTCAAAAATTGGATTTTTAAAAACCATTTTAATCAAATAACCTTGAATAATAAGGGTTGGGAGGAATTTAGACTACGATCTACCTATTCTTAGGTTAATTGAGAGGTAGATGAATTGATGAAAAAAATTAAGCTTTTGAAGATGAAAGCCTATACTTTACTAATTTACCCTCGTCATTTTATAGCATAGTATTAACAAATTTATGAGATTCTAATCCTTTCTAATGTTGAATGGGAGAAGAAAAAAAATTATTCCCTTCATTTTCTCTTACTCACTATGATAAAGAGAACATATATTATCGTATATGTTGCCGTTTATATTAGTCCTTTTATGGAGAGACTTAGGCTATGTTTGGTTCTCGGAAAATGCGAAAGAAAGAAAATTGTGAGGAAAAATGGAAGGAAAGAAAAAGGTAAGGAAAGGAATATAAATTTTTTTTGGTAGGGAAAAAAAAAGAATTTATTTTCTTTTATTTGGTTAACAACGAAAAAAAGTCAAGGAAAAATGGAAGGAAAACAAAATCAACAATTGTCTTAGATGGTTATCAATTTGTTGAATAATAAAATAAATTTTGTGCTCTTATTATCTAAAAATCAGTTTTGCAAAACTATTGCAGAAACATATAACCAACCTACATTCTAACTCAAAACATTGCTCATTACTCACAAGAATTTATGTGAAAATCAATGCTTAGATAACCAAATTCAATAATCCTAGAAATCACACGCAAACAACCAAATTTTCAATAAATTAACATTGCATTTATGCTCTTGTACTGCAAATTAACATTACATCTGTACTGCAAATTTTTTTTCCTTTCCTTAGCATTTTCCGGGAACCAAACATAAAAATTAGCATAGAAAATGGGATCATTACAACTTAAATAAAGAAAATGTAAAATGGTTAAATGTTAGTTACCCAGTTATCTTATATCACAGGGCACAATTCAAAGGTTGGAGAAACTAATTAATTTAAAGCAATTGATTTATTTCACCATAACTAATTGATATTGTTGCAACTGTACTTTGGGCTCCCAAATGCCATGCACGCGCTCCTAAACACGTTGTCGTCTCCAACCTTCAGCTCCGCCGAACAGCCCTGGTGTACTGTACGCGCTGCTGCAATCGTACTCCGGGCTCCCAAATGCCTCGCATGCGCTCCTGCACACGCTGCCGTCTCCAACCTTCAGCTTCGTCGGATAGCCCTGGTTCAGATCCACTGTGCAGCCCGTCGACGCGCACATTCCCGACCAAGCACTCCCTTCCACTATCATCGACAGGTTGCAGCCATCGACGAGGCTCACGTCATAGAAGTCCTGCCCGCCAGTGCCGAGAGTGAACTCCGCCAGTGTCACCAGCGGGGCAGCACCGGCGCCATTGCATTCGATGGTCCCCGACCCATAGTCACCAGTGACGCAAGAACCCAGCCCGTCAGAGTTGCACCATGTTCGCCCCCAGAACCTACCGGACGAACCTAATCTGAAGACAAGTATTCGAATACCACGAGCCCGATAAAATTTCCCCCCTCTTTTCCCTTCTCTTTCTCTCTTATTTTCCTCAGTATTTTTTAAGGAAAATAGTTGAGAAAATATCATAACATTATCCCTATTATTTTCCTTTATATTTTTTTTCCTTTCTATTTTCCATACCATCCAAACTAAAGAAAATCATTTTCCACATAATTTTTTTTCCTTTCCTTAGCATTTTTCGGGAACCAAACATAGCCTTAGTGTTCATAATGTTGATATAAATTTAATATTGTGTTTGATTAAGTTTATTTAGAATTTGAGATGAATTTTATGCAAATGGTAGGGACACTTTTTGCAACCGAAAAAAAAATATTTATTATAAATTTTAAATCTTCACGATATAAACATTTTGTTTGATTCCCATAAAGTATTAAGAAAAAAAAAAGTCAAATAAAATTATTTTATTATATTTTGTTTTATCGTGAAAAATAAAATCAAATATAATTAAAATTTTTTAAAAAATTATATATTTTTTAAAAAATTATATATTTTTTAATTATTTAATTTTCTTATATAATAGAAAAAAGAAAGTGAAATGAGTTTAAAAAAATTTACAAAAATAATTTTTTTTCCTTCACTTTTTATTTTATACTTTTCTTCTATATTTTATTTTTTTATTCAAATTTTCCGAGAATTAAACATAACCTAAGTTTTTAAATTTGATATTTTGATACTAATTGTTAAAAAATTTAAATTATTAAAGTGTAAATCAGACTATAATTTTGCATAAATTACAAACCCTAAACTCTTTGAACAATATGATTTTCATAACATCAAAATCAAGAAAAGACATATCTTGATTCATGATCAATTTATTGAAGAGAAGTCAACTATAAAGAAGGTAAAGACGAATAAAATTATGTCTCTCTCCTAAACCCCTTAGATTGGCTACATTTTTAGACGAAAAAAAAAGTACCGGTTGTTTTGGTAAAGAGAGGACTAGTTTTTAAATAAACCCATTGATTCCACTTTCCATCAAAATGGACATCTAGTGATTAGATTTTTTAAAAATTGACCAATAGAATATTTATTTAATAATTATTTATTTATTAATACAAAATAGGCATATTTACCATAAATAAAAGTGGCAAGTGGGCCACTTTACAAAAGTAGGCTGATAAGAATGCCCATATTTCACTTTGTTGAAATTAGCTAGGACAAATTTGGATTAGGTTGAATTTAACATCAAATATAAGATTTTGAGTCAAAGTTGACTTAAATGATAAAAGTAGTTGAAAATTAGGTATGGACTAACATCATCCTTATGATTTTGTCATGTGGATGTAAATCCAAAGGAAAGAAAGTTAATTGATTCAATGAATTTGTCAAACTTTATACTAGTTCATGTTTATCCTAAAATATAGTACCGAAGTTTCTATTTATGTTGAGACTCGAGATCACCTAATTTCTAAATCTACGTTCTTGTTCTTACCAACTTTTTAATATTTAATATTTGAATAAAAACCTACCATTAAATTTATCTGAAAATTCAATTATTTGTTTTGAAACATCATAATAAAAATCTATTTATAAACCTCAAATATGTTAAATCTAATTTTATATTTTCAGATATTTTAAAATTATTTTTAATTCGTTTTTATATTTTCAAATATTTTTTAAAGAATTTGTATTTATAATATTTTTTTATTTATATAACTATTTTTTAAATTAACTCAAGAAATAAATGAAAATAATAAAAATACCATATTTTAAATAAAAAACTATTAAATGTATTTTCGCACGTTTTCTGTTTGTAATAATAAAAAATTATTTGTAAAAACTAGTCAAAATCGCTCCAAGCAATTTGTTTGCTGAATCCCACTAAGAATTTTAAGAAGAAAAGAGCACGAAGCAGCTCCCCCCTCCACCAACCCCCGATCAAATGAGTCACGCCCATTGGAATATGCCTCGGAACATTTGATGACGTCACTCCACACGTCATCAAACTGCACCGAGAGCACACCTCATTAAAGAACCGTTTGTTGACGCCGTCAAAATGCAGCGATTTCGTCTATAAAAGCCCCGCTCGATGGCCTGTCAAACCTTCTTTCTCGCGACGGTTGCTTATCCAGATCGATTTCTTTCTGATCAGCTAAGTATTTTTCCTATTTTCTTTGGTTTTATTTAGGTTTTTCCCCTTTTCAATTTCTTCGCTTCTTTTTTAGATTTGCTCGTTTGGTTTAAATCTAGGGTTAGGATAAATGATTAGAGGGTTTCGATTACATAATCTATGAGCTACGCAATCCTCATGCGTCGCATCCGAATTCTCCATTCGTTCTCAGTTGTGTTTCTGTACTGGTTCTATGTCTTCTCATGAACTCGATCTGTCTTTGAACCTCATTTGTTCATCTTAAACACTAATATAACATAGAGAATTCTCCGCCAATTTGAAAAATCATTGTTTGGTTCGGTTGAATAAATAAACCCCTAAAAAATTTTCTGGGAAAATTGGGGAAAATGCCAGCGATGCAACAGCAATTGGGTTCTGCCCCCAATTGGGGTGACCCTAAAATTGCGGTGATTGATGACAGGAAGAGGAAGAGGATGCAGTCGAATCGGGAATCCGCGAGGCGGTCACGGGTAAGGAAGCAGCAGCATTTGGACGATATGTTGAGCAAAGCAGCGCAGCTGCAGAAGGAGAACAGACAGATCGCGGAAAGGATCGACGAGACTACAGAGCTGTATATCAAATTTGCGTCGGACAACAATGTTTTGAATGCTCAAATTGTGGAATTGACCGACAGATTGCAGTCACTGAACTCGGTTCTTCAGATAGCGGAGGAGGTTAATGGGCTCGCCGTCGGCATCCCTGAAATACCCGATGATCTGCTGGAACCATGGCAACTGCCCTGCCCTGTGCCGATAATGTACCCTGCAAACATGTTTCAGTGCTGAATGATCTCATAGCGTCAGAAGTCTCTCTGTTAGTTGTTTTTTGTTTGTTTGATGTGGTCTTTGTTTTAGGTGTTGGTTAAGTCTCTTTTGGTGTGTTCAACTTCTTTCAGTTCTCTGTTTATATGTAAAAGTTTGACATTTCTAGCGTATGGGCTGTCATTCATGTCCCATTGATTATCAGGTTTGGTGGTGGATAATGTGGTTGGAAAACCTATTTTCATGGTAGGTAAATGGTTGTATCATCTATGGAATGGGAATGGAAATGAGGAGAGGAATTAAAATCAGGGATTTGGTTTTTAAATTAATGATTTATTTTATTTTATTTTCATTCTAAAAAATAATTCAAACCGTAGCCTTACAAAGGTGAGATGATGCGAGTCTGGTTGTTTGGTGGATGTGAATCATCCAGTGGTTATGGTTTTCATAACGCATTAGATTTATATGGGATGAATGTGAATGCCAGGTTGAAGGACTTCCCACTTTAGGTTTTTAGTTTTTCAAATTTAAGCTTTAAAATAAGATATTTGAAATAATTATTTTTTAAAATAAGAATAAATAATAAATAATTTTAAAATGACTTAAATCTCAGATTAACTTGCTTTAAGACAAATAAAAAAATTTAATATTTAATGTTATTATATACCATTTAAATTAAAATTACAAAAATTTATTTACCCGCGTTTGAATATAGTATGAAATAGAATAAGAAAAAATATAACATATTATATTCCCAATCTTCTATATGATATCTTATCATTTATTTTATTGATGACAACCAAATAGGATGAAGTTAATCTCATTACTTATATTTAATGTTGAACTAAAAATAAGATATAATAAGTGATGAGAGATATTATTATTTTTTCTTTTTTTATATATATCTTTTATATTAATTTTAAGTTAATGTAAAATATATTTCATGTTTCATAAAATCATTTATTATGTAATTAAATTTATGGCTAAAAAACAAAAATTTAAAAATATATTGTAAAATAATATTAATCCATGCATTTTTTTAATATATATATATATTGAAAAACATAATATAAAAGATTTTATTTATAAAATTTAAATATTTTAATCATAAATATTATTAAACATAAGAGAAATTTATTTATTTTTATTTATTTTATAGATTAAATATAAATATATAAAATATATGAATATACTATTTTAAAATATTATGTTTATTAAATTTAATATTTAAAACTATTATATTATATTTAATCCAATGATAGAAGATATCTTATTTCCATTTCTTATTCCAACTTACCTGATTGGGGTTGATTTACGCATGCTTGTAATGTATCATTTGGAAGATTCATTTCTGTCCAGAGCTCATGTCCATTTAAGACATGGACTTATTGGACCAATTTAAGATATTATGAGGTGAAGTATTCTTGTGGGGTTCCTTGGTGACGGAACGCACCATCACAAAATTAGGTGGAATTCGTTGTTTATGAGCTTACTGGTTTTCATTATCTTCTGCGTTTCCTTCATGTTGGGTGACTGGGCCATTAAAATGAGGCGTGTAAAGTAGCACTAAGGACAAGAATAAAAAAATGAATGCCTTGTCAACACTCAACAATTCCTTCTCAAGGTTACGGTCATCACATGTGAACTCCTTTACGGGGATTCCTTCCCCCACCAATGTTTGATTAATTTCAAAATCTCACTCAATTGATATTAAATTAAAAACCCAGGAGAGAGGGTGGTGGTGGGGGGGTGGGGTTTCTGCAGCGCTTTCCCCAAATGTCATGAAGTTTGCCTAATGGGAAGGAAAAAAACCCAAATCAGGGCCTATCTGAAAAACCCTGTACCATTTTCTTTCGTAGGAAGGAGATTATGGTTTCCAACACCCATATGCTGGTGGTTAAAACAAAGCTGATGTTCAATCGAATTTATGTTTCGAGATGGTATGGTATATGCTAAATGGAACAAGGAGATTATTTTTCATACTCCAATTGAACATGACAATGAGGACGAAACATGGGAAGTTAAATTCGAGAAAGGTGACCATCATTCTTCAAAACTGCAGCTTGTTGGGACAACGACAATTGTATAGGCTCAGACATGATTGGGATAGCTCGATTCGTGCTTTGGTGCTAGAGCAATTGAAGATGGCCTGCAAAGCAAGAAGACCCAAGGGGTGGTGCGGGAATTCCTTTCGATCGCCAAGTTAGGTTTTTGGTGGGAATAAGAAATGAAGCCTAGGAATTCTTTTCCTTTCCCTTAAATTTATGTGTGATTCCCATGAAAATTAAGAGAAAACTTAAGAAAAATAAAATACAAAATATAAATAAAAGGAAATAAAAAATGAAAGAAAATAAAAAATAAATTAAAAATTAATAAATTATTATTTTTTGTTGCTTTAAATTCATTTTATTTATTTTAACTCATCAATATAAAAATTAAATATTTTAAAAATATATAATTTTTTTATTAAATTTAATTATATTTAATTTTTTTTATATTTTTTGTAAAATAATTAAATATAAAAAAATTATTCTTTTTGTATTTTTTTTCTTTTCTTAAAATTTTTCTGAATCAAACCTAACCTTATTTTCAAATTTTGCATCTTTATGTAGTGTTTTAGTGGTAAATTTGGGAATAGTGCTTGAGTTGTTTGTACAAGATAATGTTGCTTTTCCCTTATTTTTTTATTTTTGGCATCTTTATATGGTGTCGTAGTACTAAATTTAGGAATAGTACTTGAGCTGTTTGTAAAAGATAGTACTGCTTTTTGGTTGTATGAGATGATTCTATGGCATCTATCACAATGTGATAATTATGTTGTCATATCGAATGAGGTTAAAGGATGATGTAAGAAAGAATGACTTTCTTCTTGTTTGTTATGCTTATATTTTGTACCTTTTATTCCTTCAAATAAATTCTAAATAAATTCTAAATAAATTGGTATTTAAACATATTACCATAATTTTAATTTTAAGAAATTTAGAGCATTAATGAATTAATATAATTTAATAAATTAATTTAATTTATTATACATATTTAATATAATACGAGGTTAAAATACTAAATTTAAAATAAATTATTAATTTTTAATGTAAAATTTTTATGTCCTTCGGGGGTAGAACTCTTATGCTATGTTTGGTTTTAAAAAATTTTGAAAAAATATAAATTAGCATTTCTATATTTTTCAAACAAAAACAATAATAAATCATATTAGTATAAGAAATGGGCCTAGTTTGTTCAGCCCACATTCAAGTCGCCATCAGCTTCGTTTCTATTGGGCTTAGATATTATTTCTGAAAAGGCAAGTGATCCAGTGTGGTGTATGGATATACTTGCACAGTCGTGACAGCACACATCATCACCAATCAATTAATCATGAACATCAACAAAGCCTACCTCCGGCTTTCTCTCCTCTCTCATCACCTCCCCTTTTCTCTCTCACCTCCTCATTTTCTCTCACTCTCTCTCCCCAGATTCACATCTACCCGTACACGTGGCCGCCTGGGAACACTCCCTTCCTGCGCCGGCGGCACCACCACTCGTGCCGCCATGTCCTCCTCCAGGTTTCTTCATCTCGTCCCTATCAACGCTGGTGCCGGTGCCGGTGCCGCTGCAGCTGCAGCCGAAGGTGACACCGGCGTCGGCTCTAATGGCTCTGTTTCCTCTACTGCCGAAGACGAAGGTGCTTTGGAAAAAGTGTTTCTTATCTACGTTCAGAGCTTTATTTATTTAATTTTTTGGGGTTTCGGATTTGATCGGACGTATTAGATTTAGTGATCATCGCATATCGTTATACTCAGTTGAATAGCTGAGGTGGTGTTTGGTTAGTTTTGTGCACGGGCTTTTCTCGCTTTTTGGAGCACAAATTGAAGTTTTTGTTCTTCCGTTTTTGATTTATATTGATAAGCAGAAAAAGTACTCACAAATTGCTAATCAAACGAGGAGGAAATTAGTCAATCAATTTGAAGCGCAGTTCGAGTATTTTGCTGATTTTGAGTTTGTTTCAAGAAAATATAGGAATTGAGTGTTTGAGTTGAATTAGATTGAATTTTGAGTTTTCTTTAGACATTTTCTTGTAGCTGTTTCAGTGTATGATTGAGCTTAGGCCATTTCTAAATCCATTAAGGAGAATTACTACAGTAAGAAGCATGTATTCAATTCAACAGAATTGGATTTTTGGAATCAAATTCAGTTATATGTCAAAATTGGTTGCGGCCATATGATTGTCGATTGAGCTGGTTTTATCTCCCTTCAGTAACACATGCATATATCGTTTCATATAATGCAGAAAATTCGGCATTGGGAAGCGGGTATCGGCTGCCTCCTCCTGAAATTAAGGATATTGTTGATGCTCCACCACTTCCCGCTTTGTCATTCTCACCACAGAGGGATAAGATACTATTTCTCAAGCGGAGAGCTTTACCTCCACTAGCAGAGCTAGCAAAAGCCGAGGAAAAGCTGGCTGGTATTCGCATTGATGGAAAATGTAACACCAGGAGTCGGATGTGAGTAATGGGGAAGCTTTTCAGCTATGTTTTTATGCACATGAGAAGTTGGGCATTCATACACATTTATAGGATAGGTGTTTATTTGGTCTGCCTTTCTGAATTTGGGTTTTTCCCCTCTGAATTTAAGCTTGCTACATTGGTTAATACTTTAATATTCATCTCCAGGTCATTCTACACTGGTATTGGGATCCATCAGTTAATGCCTGATGGTACTCTAGGGCCAGAGAAAGAGGTACATGGCTTCCCTGATGGCGCTAAGATTAATTTTGTTAGCTGGTAATTTTCTGGAATTTGTTCTTCTTGGTACACTTTGCAAAACCTTTTGAGAGCATCTCACTGTCTGAGTCTAATAACATTTCAATCAGATACTCCTCTCTTGTGCTCATGGATCTCTTTATTTTGTTTTTCTGAAGGTCGCCTAATGGGCAGCATTTATCCTTCAGCATCCGAGTTGATGAGGTAATTGATCCATTAATTAAGATTTGAGTACTGACATAAAATCAATGTGCTAAATATTGCTTCTCAGACAATCAATCATATCTTAGAAACCCCCGCCCAGTGACCTGACTATTATAAACTTCATTTGTATTTTGATTGCTGGAGTGGTTGTTTGATCCACACCTGCATCATATAAAAATATTTAATAGACAATACTAGTGAGCCTAGATAACTTGCTATGGTGAATACTTTTGGTGTGCCTCTTGTTGGGCTTTGTGGTCGTGGGGTGGGGTTGGTGTTGGGGTTCTCCTGTTGATTGATGAATCTGCTTGGTGATTTTCTTAGGCACGAGTTTAATTTAATTTTCAGATCATAACCATTATTATAATGTTTTGTTGGTTTCAAATATATTCCATTTTGGAAATTTCCTAAGAGGTACTTTAGATCCTTACTATCTTATACTCTACATGCAAATAACTATATGTTATATTCTTGTGCAGCATCCTACTTAGCTATTCAGTTTTTTCCTTATCTCCTATAAAACACTGGTCTAATTTCTAGAAATTTTTCCTGGGACAGGAGGAGAACAGTAGTAGCAAGCTTAGAGTATGGGTTGCTGATGTGGAAACTGGGAAAGCTAGACCCCTTTTTCAGTCACCAGATATCCATCTCAATGCAGTTTTTGACAAGTAGATGCTAGTTTTCTATGTATGAAATTGTAATTTAGGAACATTTCCTACCTGTAGTTTTGCTAATTCCCTTTTTCTCTTGCTTCTCAGTTTTGTTTGGGTAGATGACTCTACTCTATTAGTTTGTACCATTCCTTTATCTCGTGGAGATCCACCAAAAAAACCATTGGTTCCCTCTGGCCCCAAGGTTCAATCTAATGAGCAGAAGAATGTCGTTCAAGTAAGAACCTTCCAGGATCTGCTAAAGGATGAGTATGATGTTGATTTGTTTGACTACTATGCTACCACACAACTTGTTTTGGCTTCTTTGGATGGGACCATGAAGGAAATTGGGCCACCTGCTGTATATACATCAATGGACCCCTCGCCAGATCAGAAATACCTTTTGATAAGTTCAATTCACAAACCATATTCTTTCATTGTACCATGTGGAAGGTTTCCCAAAAAGGTAGATCTATGGACAAGTGAAGGGAAGTTTGTCAGAGAACTTTGTGATTTGCCCCTTGCTGAGGACATTCCCATTGCATTCAACAGTGTGCGAAAAGGGATGCGCTCAATCAATTGGAGGGCGGATAAGCCTTCAACACTCTACTGGTATGCAAATGAGTATTCTACTCTTCTCACAGTATTCAGAACATGGAATATATTAACTTTAATGTATGGGTACAAACTTTTAATATTGACAATTTTCCAGTGAATGATTTTCAATATTGGTCTAGAATGCTGATTAAATTCCTCCTCTCCCACTCTTTGATTCCCTCTCTGCCTCTAATGTTTTGATGAGAGTTGAAAACTCAGATGATCCATAGAGCTTGGCACTGTAAGAGTGCAAGCTGTTGATTCTGGGTGGTTCCAAATAAAATGTTATGTCAGTGTCATTTAGATTGCTGTATTTAAAAAGTAAGATTGAACAAACTCAGAGGCTGCATCATATGAATGAATGAGTCTGCATTATATGAGTGAATAATCTTTCTTCTATGAATGAACTGTAGAGCTTGGCAGTCTAAGATTAAAATTCCTACTTTTTCATTTAATAACATAAATGACTTAAAATCAATTTTAGAAACCCCTACTTGTTTTTAGTAATATAATTTACTCATAAACTATTTTAAAACACACCACAATGGTCAACCAAGCCTGAGGAATTCTTGTTTGTGCAGATAATTTCAACTGCCTATTTAACTTTGTGAGGGTCAAACACACCCAAATAATTAAACAAAATATATATTTGTGTATGTACTTACCAAGCATGAGGAATTCTTGTTTGTGCATATAATTTCAACTACCTATTTAACTTTGTTGAGGGTCATCCTAGGGTGGAGACACAAGATGAAGGTGATGCAAAAGTGGAAGTTTCTCCACGTGATATAGTTTATATGCAACCTGCTGAGCCGCTTGATGGTGAACAGCAAGCAATCTTACATAAACTTGATCTTCGATACGGGTACGAATGCAGGATGTTTATTTGATTTCTCTTTATCCTGCAAAATTTAAATAAGTAATGTCACATGCAATTTAGAGGGTTCTAACTTTGTTAGCCCTTTCTTACATTTTTTGGCAAATCATTCTTCTAGGGGATTTTTTACATATAAAGCATTCTGTTTCTATGGGATTGTGAATCTCAGAAATTAAGTAGGCAAATCCACTCACATTTATGTCCATCAACTTTGTTGTGCTATAGTTGGCTTTTTTAATCATTTAACTTTTTTGCTTCTTTTTTCTCTTTTTTTATGCCCTCACTGGGACTCAGACCTGGAATCACAATCCCACTTCAACCTCTATCGTTCTTTTAACTTTGTTGAGCTATGCATGTACATGAATATGTCTCTCCAGTTCTTCCAAGTCACACATTCTATCACTAAATTTGTGAATCTTTTTAAATTATCCGCTTAAAAACATTTGCATCATAGTATTTGATATCCATCATGTCAAGATGGATTACTTGCTACATCCATTAAATTATGCAATCGATTTATGGTTGACCATAGCTTCTTTTTCTCTTTGCCTTTTCCAAGATCTGCTGAAAGGTTTGCCAAGAATATTCAGTTGATGTATGTGTCTTTTTCCAAATCTACAGAGGGATTTCTTGGTGTGATGATTCTTTGGCTCTTGTTTATGAATCCTGGTACAAAACACGGCGAACAAGAACCTGGGTTATTTCTCCTGGTTCTGAAGATGTGAGTCCACGCATACTGTTTGATAGGTCATCAGAAGATGTATACTCTGATCCTGGTTCACCTATGTTGCGGAGAACTACTGCTGGGACTTACGTGATTGCAAAGATAAAGAAGGAAAATGATGAAGGCACATATATCGTACTTAATGGAAGTGGTGCTACACCAGAGGGGAACATCCCATTCCTTGATTTGTTTGACATGTAAGTGTCTCAAAATCATGTGTTTGTGGTGTCCCTGTATTCCCCTTTCCTCTTCCCTGCTGTCCCTCTTCCTTCTGGCTGATAATCATGGTTCCATAGTTATCTAACACAAAGTCTTTCAGAAATACAGGTAGCAAAGAACGAATATGGGAAAGTGACAAAGAGAAATACTATGAGACTGTTGTTGCACTAATGTCTGATCAGAGTGAGGGGGATTTATATCTTAATCAGTTGAAAATCTTGACTTCCAAAGAGTCAAAAACCGAAAACACCCAATATTTCATACAGAGCTGGCCAGATAAGAAAGCATGCCAGATTACAAATTTCCCTCATCCATATCCTCAGCTGGCATCGCTACAGAAAGAAATGATCAGATATGAGAGAAAGGATGGGGTTCAACTTACTGCAACATTATACCTGCCACCAGGCTATGATCCCTCAAAAGATGGCCCTCTTCCCTGTCTGGTATGGTCTTACCCCGGAGAATTTAAAAGCAAAGATGCTGCCGGACAAGTACGTGGTTCTCCCAATGAGTTTGCAGGCATAGGTCCAACATCTGCTCTACTTTGGCTGGCTAGAAGGTCTAAATTTCCCTCTGTTTCCTTTGTCTTTTCTTTTTGGTGTATCCTTCATGAATTTCCTTCCTATTGCTCCTTGTCAGTGACAGGCTTGGTTTAGATATTTTCAGCCAATTTCTGATTGCTCTGGATCTTGCAGGTTTGCTATTTTATCTGGACCCACAATTCCCATTATTGGTGAGGGCAATGAAGAGGCAAATGATAGGTAATCAGATACCTCCTATTTTCCAGCATTTAAGTTTTCCATCTTACTCATACAATGCAGTCAAGTTTTCTTAATATAAACTTAAATTATTGTATGGTTAACGACATTTAACAATTCATAGTATTGAAATTTGTTTCTGTTCTTAAAAGAAGACATTTTCCACACGGTGATGGTTGTTTTGTGAAAAGAATTTGCAAAGCAGTTTTGAAAGCTTTTGCACCTGGAAAAGCTTAGAGATGGCCTCTGAAGTGGGAAATGGAGTAGGAAAAATGGGAAATGTGGAATCCCAGAAATGCATGAGAAACAAGGTGAACTAACATTATTAATGCCAATATTGGTAAGAGCAAAAAACAAAATGGGTTTTCTTAATCTTTGGGCGTGGTCCAATTTGTTTATAGCTCTTGGCCCTTCTTCTATTGTAGATTTTGTGTTTTGGATAGGGTCTTGTTGAGGGGTGCCGTTTTTTGTTGTCATTCTTTGTTTTTTTGGTGGCGTCTTAGGCACCTGTTGTATACTCCCTGTATTCTTTGGGGCACTTTTCTGGCGCTTCATTTATTAATGTGCACACTCTTTACCTATAAAAAACAAAAAAAAAGGGTTTTCTTAAACCATAGGGAATAAAGACTATTTGATATAGAATTGGTAGATATAGTTGGAAAGCTGGTATGAAAGAAATGCTTTCCCTAAGTTAGTCTCATCATTTCATACTACTAGCAACTGGAATAATATCTATTAGAAATCAACGACGTTGCTTAACATGGTATAATGGTACTGAGACATAATGAACCTTATCAGATCCGTTTCTTCTTATTTCTCTTATTCATTTCCCTTGTTGATACTCCTTGCCACTCTATGAATCCTGCATTCAATAAGATGTATGTGCTGTTTCTGTTGCTCTGCCATGTATATTTCATGCCCTCCTTTCCTCCAAATTCTCTCATAAGAAGTTACTGATCTTTTGTCATTATGTTTTTCAAGAGTATTTGTAGACTTCTAACATGATCAATGAAGGTGCACGGCCATCTCTTGATCTCATTCTGGAACCAACAAAGATTGGAATCTCTCATTATTATGTCTCTTCTCACAACAATTGATTTTTCTGCGAAGTACAGAAATTATACTAGTATATACTGAGCTTCTTTTTCTCCTCCAGCATTTTTACTTTTTTTGTAAAAGGATTAGTACTTTTTGTTTGGAGGCTGAAACCATGCATTTAATTGGTTTTCTTTGTTGACTAGTAAAGAGATTTCACAAAACTAGTTTCTCTATTTGAACCATATGTGTTGATCAGGTATGTAGAGCAACTGGTTGCAAGTGCAGAGGCTGCAGTGGAAGAAGTTATTCGGCGTGGTGTAAGCTCCTTTACTCTTCTCTGTAGGAATGTTATTAGGAAGGTTCTGAGGTAGAATTTTAATCAGAGCTTTTGTGGTGTACTGAAGGTGGCTCATCCAAACAAAATTGCTGTTGGGGGTCATTCCTATGGGGCATTTATGACTGCAAACCTCCTGGCACACGCCCCTCATCTGTTCTGTTGCGGAATTGCTCGTTCTGGGGCTTACAACAGAACGCTTACACCTTTTGGCTTTCAGGTAGCACACTGGTTAGAATGGCTAAAATTTTGTTCTATTCCTAATTTCTTTTCTGCAGCTGAATGGACATATTTTTTTAAAGAAATTATGTTAGCATTCATGGCAGTCTCTATAGTTTCTTATCTCAGTATAGTTTCTTATCTCAGTATGATTTAGTCATTGTCTTTTGCCATGTAGAATGAGGACCGAACACTCTGGGAAGCCACTGACACTTATGTAGAGATGAGCCCTTTCATGTCAGCTAATAAAATAAAAAAGCCTGTCTTGCTTATCCATGGAGAAGAAGACAATAATCCAGGGACACTTACGATGCAGGTAAAAGAAAAGGTTTCTTTTTGTTGAACTTATTAAGATGTTGCTAATTAACTGATTGATAAGCACAACTTTTAAATGGAAGTAATTTCTTTTTCAATATTTTCATTTTTTAAGTAGTATTCCAAAAACTGATTTTAAGTAGATTAAAGTTGGTAAAGTAGTTCTTTTCTTCCTAACTTGTTTACTTGACACATAATTTGTACTCTCAAAAACAATGCAGTCAGATCGTTTCTTTAATGCTCTGAAAGGTCATGGTGCTCTTTGTCGCCTGGTGATTCTTCCCTTTGAGAGCCATGGCTATGCTGCAAGGGAGAGTATTATGCATGTCCTTTGGGAAACAGATAGGTGGCTACAGAAATATTGTGTATCAAACACTACCAATGTGAATGAAAATCTTGATACATGTAAAGATGATGCAAAGGAAGAAGTTACTGATCTGGAAAGCAAGACAGTTCCTGCCAGCGGGGGAGGCAGCCCAGAGCTGGCAGAGTCAGAGCATGAAGGATTTCACCCTAGGGCTAGGGCATCATTATGGTAACTTCTTCTACCTTGAGAATAAAATAAAGAAAATCTCCAACCACTATTCTTTTATGCTTGCTTTCAGTTTCATAGTAGAATCTAAGTAACATCTTAGGTTAGCAATCCTTGTGCAAAAGTGGGAATTTCCATATTGTATTGAATGGATCAATGCAGATGCTGACTAGTGAAGGATAACTGCTGGAGCTTCAGTTCAATGCATAAACAGGGGTCCCAGCAGCATGGTTGCACCAAGGTACATTAGTTTGAATGATCTAAATCACTGTTCCCTAAGATTATCTTCACCCAAATAATCTGTTTCTAAATTGATGCAATGATGCCTGTTGACAAATCATCTATGTATAACTCCATCGACTTGCATATGAGTTCCCACAAACCTCACATAGAATAGTGTTTATAATCAGGTTTGGCTAACCATTGATGAGCTTGAGATCAGGGAAGAAATTGAGCAGATGGAACAATTTATTTGATGAAGTGTATACGCATTTCAATCAAATTTGTACTTTACACGAAGGGGAGAATATGTATTTTATGGACCACAGAAGTCATTGTTGTTCTTCAATAATATTGGATTCTGAAATAAATGATTTTTCCTGCTCTCGTTCTTCAGTAACTCCATGTGTTACAAGCCCTGTCAAAATGCAGCTTGAAAAATATAAACAAGTGTTGGAAAAAGGGTAACGGTTCGTATTCACAGGGAAACTAATACCTGCTGGTAAGCTGCTTTTTACAATCCATTGGTGACAGATGAGCTGCTTTGTACCGATTTCTCCGGAAGTTACTTCCTGTTGTGGAAAATGATATCAGATTAAGAGTGTATTTGATAGTGATTTTAGGAAGTAACATTTGAAATTTTATATCTTTTGAGTATTAAAAAACCTAGAATCACTGTCAAATTCACCCTAAACAGCTCAAAGCTCAATTAATTGGTGATGGATTGTTCTATTGTTTTGGGGACTTATGAGTAAGCCCAATTGGAAACGCCCTTTGTGATTGCTAGTCTGTCACCATCTAATCCTAATCCTAGCGAAATAATGAGTCCTAAAAGAATTTTTAGATCTCTTTGCATATATATTTATTCCCCACCTGCCCTCTTATCAGAAGAACAGAGAATGGTGCTAGAGTCATGGACGTGGTTGATTTCAATGATACTATCACACACTGCGAGCATTTAGAGGCATTTCGAAGTATTGTAAGACCACCCAAATGTAAATTGACTTCAAATATGGACTAAATTGCTTGGCAATTGCCCTATCAAATCTTGATCCATTTTCAATCAGAAGCATCCGTGAGTTATTTGGGTTGACCTTGCTTAACACAACTAAATAAGTACAAGTGGTTTAAATGGTCATTTGGAGTTTGTTAAAGTCGAAATTTGATGCTTAATAATTTTTGAAAAAAAAAAAAGGGGAATGAGAAGTAAGTCGTTAGGCTAACAATAGGGCAAGTCTGGGTTACTTCATTCCACCCATTCGCTCATCTTTTATCCCATTGATGCCCGCGATCATAAGTCAGGTTAAGTGAAACGGTTGAAGAAAAAAAAGGATAATGCCATCTTTTCATCACATGGTGTCCTAACCATTCTGTCCAGGTTGGTGTAAGCACCATTTAAAATATTTAGTATATACACTTGCCCGTCAAACCCTAGTTAGCAACTTAAACAACAGTGGAAGGTAGGCAACAAAATATTAAAATTAAAGATATAACAGTGTGCACATGTGACTACAAATCCACACAATCAATCCTGCAAATACAGCTCATCAGACTGACAAAACAACCTATGATTATTTGCATGTGTTCCCCATTATTTTCCCAGATAGTAAAGCAACCCCAACTAAAACCCAGGAAGCTTCATTAAAATTAGGGTATGTAGATCACTAGCTTTCACTTTTCAGTCACTTAGAAGAAGAAATTTATTCTTCAGTGACAACAGTGCACTCTCCCTTGTCCTGCATGTCATAAGACACCTTATATTGCCTCTGCAGATTCCAGTGATACATCTTCCACAACCCACCTGCCGCCAGCGCAACTACCGCTCCCACGGCTATCTCCTTCACCACACTTGGTCCTTTCAGGGTCACATGAGCGATCCTAGACATTCTCCTTCTCTTGCTGCCTCCTCCTAATTAGCTCTGTATGTCACAAATATAAGACATGTAAGAAAAAAATTCTAGACATTCTCCTCCCGTGTCGATGTGTTTTAAAACCGTGAGAATTGATCGGACGTTACAAGTAAGGATCTATTCAATCAATTTGATTTCTGAGTTTAGTTTGATTTCTTCTCGTTTTGATATCAAATACTTAGACATTGAACAATAGTCCAAATTGAAGGATCAGAACCCAAAAAGCAATTTACATAGAGGAACAATAAAAAAATATAAAAAATTCTTGAGTTAGGGTTGTACCTCAGAAATCGAGTAGAAAGACTTTTGTTTGCTTTAGAACAAATTTGAGAATGAATAATATAAACTGGGTTTAACATTTCTTATAGATATTGAAAATGAAGAATCAGATTTCAGGTGGCTTTTATGGAAATGATAAAATTAATTATATTAAAAATAAAGAAAGAAATGGCTCATACCTTTCAAAGGCCAGGGAGGCACCATTAATATTTCCAAATTTTTTCTTCTCTTTTTTAGAAATCAAGACAGATTTAGAATTAATTTTCATTCAAGTAATATATCTTATAAAATTAGGAATCACCTATATTATGCCAAATGATTATTATCCATTTATCATGAAAAAAATCAAATATAATTAAAATTAATTAAAAATTTATATATTTTAAAATTATTTAATTCTTATATAATGAAGGAAAATAATAAAATAAAATTTTAAAAATATATAAAAATAATTTATTAATTTTAAAATTATTATTTATTTTCCTTCACATTTTCTTTCATATCATTTTTCTTCCTTAATTTCTTTTCTTCCTCTTAATCCATTTGAAAATGATTTTAAAATGAGATAAAAACAAATCCACTAAAATGAGTTAAAAACAATATTAATATTTGAAGTTGTTGTCTTATTAAAATTCAATATTTATTAAATTTTTTTAAAATTTGAAAAACCATTTAAAGTGACTTATGGACAATTTTTTTTTTTTAAAAAAAATCATTTTTTATTATTATTTAATACTATCAATATATTTATTTTAGATTATATCTAAATACTGAATAATCCACTTTAAAAATATTTATAATAAAAACATTTTATTAAAAAAAAAGTCAAAAATAAAAATATTTTAATTAAAATCACTCCCAAAAGCACACTCTTATTTTATTTTTTATTAATAAATTGTATATTAAATCACATCATTTTGTACATTATGGATTATTTTATTTCCATTTGCTAAAATAAATATTTTCTTGGTCAAAGCATGTCTGTGAAATTCAGCAAATAAGTTGAACCACCCACTTACAACTTATACCTTAATTTCAAAATCAACCCACTTCACCTATTATCTGAATTACCAAAAGAAAAAAGGAAAAAAAGACAAAAATAAATAGTAGTATTCAAATATCACTTAAAATTTTAATTTTAATTTAATTTTTGTTTTTTATCAATGTAATTAATGATTTTTATTTTTATATATAAACACTAATAATACTTATTTTTTTTCTACACATTAAATAACTTAAATAGTAGAAAATGGAAAAAAATATAATTATAAAAAATCACTGATTTAATCCTTAATTACCATTTTAATATTTTTTTTCCACAAATATATATATTTTTTTTCAAAAAAATTTATTTATGAAACCTTAAAGCAGTTTGGGATCCTTTTTCCTCTCCCAATTTTTGAGTGGCCCCACACCAAACACCTTCTCCACTCTCAGTCTCTCTACAAATACTCCCAAAAAAAACCCTCCATTTCAATCTCTCTGATTTCTATCTTATCTTTCTCCCACAAGGATGGTGTCGTTTCCCTGTTCTACCAAATCTCTCTTCATCTTCTTCATCATCTCCGCTATTCCCGTGGCTTACATCATCTCCGTCGAGCGAGCGGAGCCCTCCACCCATGTCTACCACTACCACAGCTCCGGCTGGTTGCGGGAGTGTGCCAAGTGGGACGATCTCGACCGTCGATTCATCGTCTCTCTTTTCGAGGGCGGCCTCGCCCTGGTTCAGGTGCCGGACGGCCACTCCCCGGGTACCAACTTGGAGGAAATCATCGTTGTCAAAGAGCCTGAGTTGGCCGGAAACGCCTCGCTGGGAATCGCCGTTGACCGGAGGAGGAACCGGGTGCTGGTTGTCAACGCTGACGTGATGGGAAACCGGTATGGCTCGCTCGCTGCATATGATCTGTCTACGTGGCGGCGGTTGTTCCTCACCCAGCTCAGTGGCCCAGGTACGTCTCCCATTATCAGACTGAACTGTGCTTGATGTCTACTGTCTCCTGCAGTCCTTTGGGATAGTTTCAGTCTTTCAGAATTGGTCGTCCATAACTCCCTGGCTTTTAGTTATTGGTTTTGTAAAGACAGAATTACCCTCCATACCAATCCAAAAGAAATGAGTCCTTGGAGGTCAAAACTGTCTTTACATGTTACAGATTCTATCATATTTTTCTACAAATTTAAAGTTCAATACAACGTCTTCGTAGACTTCAATACTTCAGCACTGTTCCCTTGTTTTTTAAGTTCAGTTTCATACCTTTTTTATACAAAGTGGCGAACCCTTAAATCACACTGCGTTACCTCTGAATTCTTTTGGTCTGTACCGAGTCTCGATCATTTGCACCAGTTCAAATGACCCTCTCTTGACTCGACGGTAGTCTTTGGTTGGCACGCGTAGAGTTTGGACAGATGGTATGATGATTGATGTGTGGTTAAGGTTTTAGAAAAAATGGAGTCACATCAAAGGCCTATACGATTCCAACATATGACCTTTTTCTTTGTCCTTCTTGGGTTGGGTGGCTCACCGAACCCACCTCAAAAGAACCCACCTCAAAAGCATTTGAAAGGTTCGACACTCAAAGCTTTAGTTTTATATGATTGTGATTATAATAATATGCCTCGAAATAATCGCTACCAGTGCTTTGAAAAACTTGCACACTCAGGTCTATAAATTGACTTGCTACAAGACGGCAACTTCTTTTCTTTTGCTGCCCCCATTCAGATTCGCTTGCCAAGTTCTAAGTCCTCATAAAAGTCTTTTATATAAAAATCTGTTCCCTAGATGGGTTTGTTTGGCTTTTAGTATTTGAGAAGCATTTTCCAAAAAGTTGGAGGCATATTTGGTATTAATGTAGTTGTTAGCAGTCATTGGCTAATTACTCCTCGTCTTTTTGGTCGTTCAACCACCTCATTTATGTCTTCTCATGGTACGGGAAGTATGTGCTAAATTCCAAGAGTCTGATTTCGAATTGTTTTTCACCTTCTTCAATAACATTCGAGTCATTTTTTGAAATAATTTTTTTTTTAAATAGTTTTTTAAAACAGTTATTTAATGCTTTTTTAGAATGTCTGCTTGTGAATATGAAATGTTTTTAATTTGCTTTAATATTTTTAAAATAGTTTTCATATTTAGTGTTTTTATAATTATTTTTTAAAATAATTCCTATAAAATATGTGAAAATAATTAAAAAATATCATTTGAAAACACCAATTTTTAATTGTTATATGTGTTTTTTTTGTTTTTATTTTTTGGTTTTGTTTTAGAGAATAGAAAATTGTTATTGAAAAACAGTTGTGAAACAAAAAGTTTGGTAATTTTTGTATAGAAAGCAATTTTTTTTTTTGTAAGAATTTGTTTTATAAGTAGGTGTTTTTGATGACATATTTGATTTTTTTTTTTAAAGAATAATTGCATAAATATAAAAAATAATTGAGAATAAAACATTACAAATAAATATTATCTTTAAGAAATATTTGGAAAAAAAAAATTTCAAGTTTTCAATCAAACCTTTTTATTCTAGAAAATATTTTTTGAAAAATATTCTAAAAAACTATTTTTTAAGAAAAACATTCCAAACAGGCCGTAACACTCTAGGGGAATGAGAAGGGGAAAGAAAGTAAGTTCAATCGTGCCAATCTCTGAAAATGAAGTTAACATCCAAGTAGTAGTTAGAACATGAAAGTTCACATGGCCCTGTATTAATGTATTTGTTATTTTAACTGTGATTTTGCAATGGTGCCAGGCGATGAGAAAAGCTTTGCAGATGATGTTGCAGTGGATGAGGAAGGTAATGCATATGTTACAGACGCCAGAGCCAGTAAAATCTGGAAAGTTGGGGTGGATGGAGAGATCCTCTCCATCATCAGAAGCCCCCTCTTCACCCCAAAAGAGTGGTACAAAACCTTGGTGGGGCTCAATGGTGTAGTTTACCATCCAAACGGCTACTTACTTGTCATTCACACCTTCTCTGGGAACCTGTTGAAGATTGAGATAGAGAAAGAAGAAGTTAAGCTAGTTAAGGTAGGTGGAGGTAAACTGGTGTTTGGAGATGGGTTAGAGCTAATATCTCCAACTAAGCTTGTGGTTGCCGGGAACCCTTCTGGGAGATTGGTCGAGAGCTCCGACGAATGGGAGACGGCCACTGTCACTGCCAAGTACGCTGGACCGGCACATCGGTTAGCAACTGCAGCAACTGTGAAGGATGGGAAGGTATACCTAAATCACCTGGTTGGAATGGGATACCCTAGGAAGACACATGCACTTGTGGAGGCAGTTTTCTCTGCTTACTGAGGCCTAAAACCTAAGTGTTATATAGAGGATATTATTGTCATGTTTGATAAAGCCAATGATTCTGTCAAAGGTTTAGGTCTGGTTTTTGGGTTGGTACAAATTACTATGTATCGATGAACAACATTGTTCAATGTTACTTGAGTCAAAAGCTGTGTTTCTATATTTCTGTTATCCAATAGGTTCTATCTTCTACTTCTTGACTTCTACTTCCTAAATCCAATTTATGAGCTATGGTATGTGCATATTTAATCCACAAGTGTCTTTGAACTGATCTCATTTAGTCAAGTTCTGGTCTGATGATCCATGTTCTCATTGTTTCGATTTTGTTCATTCACCTCACAAGTGTGTTGATTTTGCGTCCAGTATTCATAGGTGGATTAATAAGATGTTAGGAAGTTCTTTCACTTCTTCGTTTTGGACTGTCTTATCATTTTCTAATTTGAATAACTTGATATTTGCCTCAATTCTTGGTTTATGAACTTTTTCGATTTAAGATTTTCTTTTTAAAAGCAAATAAAATAAAAAGTTAATTTCTCGGGTTTAATGTAAATATGCTAAGTTACCATTAGTATCCCTATAGATATCTTTCATATATAAAACTCTTTTACTTAAAATTTTTTTATAAATAAAATCGATTTATGGAAATGTTAACAGACGAAATTTAAAATAAATGGCAGTGTTTTTACATCAAACCTTAGGGTCTGAATGAAATTAATATTGAAATAAATGACGAGTCAAAGAATTAACAAAAAAATAAAAACTCTATATTTTTTGAAAATACAAATTTATTACTTATTTTTATTATTATTATATTGGACTTTTCATCACCTTGCAAGGAAAGCAAAAGGCAACACGAGTAAAAGTCATTGTTTTGAGTGTGAAGAGTAATAGTAAGGCGCTTTATTTTCATAATTTGGCAAAAAGTGAGAAGCACTCTTCCAAAATAAACTCTTTGGGTTAGTTTGGTCCCATCAGGACTAAAAAGCTTTGATATCGAAATGCCAAGGGTTAAGAATAAAGCACATGCTTTGAGCCAAGTTCACTTATGATTCCATCTGGATTAGGAAATTAAAGTTTGATGAAAAGATAGAAAGAGAATAATAAAAATAAAAATAATTTTTTAAAAAGATAATTTATTATTTCTTTTTATTTTTATGGCCAATCTTTTTTTTTTTTTTTTTTGTAATTATTTCCAAATTCCAAATAAAATCAGAATAAAAATAATAAAAATAGTTGTTTATACCACTTTTGTTTATGGTGAGGATAAAATAAATCTAAATATTTTACCAAAAATATATGATATCTAGTAAAGATATGGTAAAGGGTAGCATTGTCTTTTTAATTTAAATTTAAATTTAAATTATTGGCCACAAGACAAAATACAAAAGGAAAATTGCCAATGGAGAGAAAAAAAAATCCCAAAGGTAGAGGTTTGGATATGAAGATTAATTAAGTGAAGTAGATATCTTAATTTGGTAATCAAATATGAAGATAAAATTAGTTGGCTTTGATAATGAAACTACCCACTGGTGTATATACGATATACATGCCACTCTTCAACCTGCTCCACTTAATATGCCACTCTTCTCTGTCACCGTCTTGCCGTTTCTAGGATTCTGGGTTTTTATATTATTTTATTTTATTTTTATTTTTCTATAGTATCACGTAAAGAAGAAGATCCTTGTTTCTTACACATTCAAGTCTCTAATAGTTGTTCTTTTGACTTTCTTTAGAATAATCTTGGTAGTGAAAAACCAGGCCTCGATGGAGAGGCAAAGGAGTTTCTCCTTCAAACCCACGAGGTTGTTGTTGTTTTCTTTCACCATCTTTTCTGCTATAATCTTCTTCTCCATTTGGGTCATGACTGCAGTCCCTTCAAACGCTGGAGTCCAGTTCAGTGAACCCCTAGTCAATTTGGCTCCCACGCCCGTAAATGTTGAGGCCTTGTCTGGGTTGAGTGGGAAGAACTCGGGGGATGGTGTGAAAAAACCAATCGTTATTGATGCCCATTTGAGGAAACATGAAAATGAGTCTGGGTCTGCAAGGATTTCAGTTTTCGAGGGGATTCCGAGGAGGGAAAACGAGTCTGAAGTTTCAGATGAGGATACAAACAAGAATGGAGTTGTAGACGGTAATTTCACAACTGGGCAAGAGAGTGTTTCTAATAGTACTTCATTTGAGAAGATTGAAGTTCGTACTGATCAGAGGATTGAAGAGAAGAAGAATAGAGAGTGTGATCTTTGGAAAGGGAGATGGGTTTTTGATGAGAGCTATCCTTTGTACACAAATCAGTCATGCCCCTTCATAGACGAAGGATTTGATTGTGGGGGTAATGGAAGATTGGATAAAGACTACATGAAATGGAGATGGCAGCCACAAGATTGTGACATTCCAAGGTACTGTCTCACTCACTCAACTTCTATATAAACTTTATTTAAATATGCAATTTTCAGTTTGTATATGATGAATGTATTAGCATTTATGATATAATTTAGAGAACAGAAAGCATTGAATTTTCAAGATCTGGATTTTTGGTGTGGGAATGTGTTTTATAGGTTCAATGCATCAAGAATGTTGGAATTAATCAGAGGGAAAAGACTAGTTTTTGTAGGCGATTCCATTAATAGGAATCAGTGGGAATCCATGCTGTGTTTGTTATTTGGAGCTGCCAAGGATCCAAAGAAGGTCTATGAGAGGCATGGGCGGAAAATTACCAAGGGAAAGGGGAATTATAGTTTCAAATTTGTGGTAATTTCACAGAACTATTTTCATTCTTTTGGGTATTTTCTAGTTTTGATTTTAGATGATTCTTTTACAGGATTATAAATGTACAGTTGAATACTATGTAAGCCATTTCTTAGTTCATGAGGGAAAGGCAAGGGTAGGGCAGAAGCGGGTGCAAACCCTGCGAATTGATTCAATTGATAGAGGTTCATCCAGATGGAGAGGAGCTGATATTGTGGTTTTCAACACTGCACATTGGTGGTCACATTTCAAAACCAAAGCTGGGTGAGTTCCCATTCTTGATCTATTTTTGGCTTGAGGCCTATGTTGATTCACTTTGTTTTGAGAAAATATCGGTTTACATTTGCTAGTAAGCAACATTATTCAATTCCAATGTACATGTTCTGTAATGCAGTGTCCATGGCTGTTGTTAAAAGCAATAGATTGATTCTTTTTGGTTGCTTTCAATGTGTGGGGATGGCTTGCATAAAGCATGTCTCCAATCTAACAAACATATTTACTTGATTTTTCATTGAGATTCCAAAAAATTTGTGGTTCCAGTCTTTTGCTGGACAATTTTGAAAATCTCACATGAGGTACATTCTATCTTTTTAGAAGGGTAATGATAAAAAAAGGTTATGTTTATAAAACATGAGCTCCTAGCTACGGGATTCATGGATTCATTGTGTTCATCGTTTGGGCATGAACACATGCTTAAGCATTCTGAATTTCAGAATGAATGTTGTGTTTTGGTTTTTAACTTCCAGATTATAACAGGGTCAACTACTACCAGGAGGGCAATCAAGTTTATGCCCGTCTTGATGTTCTGACGGCTTTCAGAAAGGCTTTGACGACCTGGGCATCATGGGTTGACAAGTATATCAATCCAGGCAAAACTAGAGTTTTCTTTCGAAGTTCAGCACCTTCTCATTTCAGGTTGGGTGTTTTTCACAATTCCAGAAGCTAGAATCACTATTTCTCTTTTTCTTTTGCTCTTGATATCGGCTGCTGAGGGTGAATTTGGTGTACTGAGCAGGGAAGGCCAGTGGAATTCGGGTGGGCATTGCAAGGAAGCCACTCAACCTCTCAATGAAACCTTCAATTTTGATTACCCAGAAAAGAGCATAATCGCAGAAGAGGTTATAAAGCAGATGAAAACTCCAGTCACTTTCTTGAACATAACCAGTTTATCACAGTATAGGATAGATGGCCATCCATCCATTTTCGGAAGAAAACCAGAGAAGGCCTACTCGTCAAGCATCCAAGACTGCAGCCATTGGTGTCTTCCTGGGGTCCCTGATACCTGGAATGAATTGTTGTATTTTCATTTGCAATCTACAAGAAAGAAGAGATTTAGAGAGTAAATTCATCAGCATTCGACAGATATTCTTTCATTCCTTTTCACCTGATGGTCTTTCAGGCTAATGTGTACAAATGTAAAATGTTCTTCTCGAGGTTTGTTCTTTGAACAAAGAGAAATTCACCATTCCATGCAATTGCTTTCAAACTCTGGAATATCAAGTATCAATACAATAACAGTAATCTCTTTAAGTGAGATTAATAAAATAATGAATAACAATAGGCGCTGATACATTTCTGGAGGAACTTCCCTTCAAAAATGCAAAATTACAAACCTCCTGTATCACCATCACATTGTTCAACATAGCCGGTGAGGTCTTATTCCTGATGTGTATTGTAGGGAGTTGCCATCAATATTTCTAGCTTATTTGCCTGAAGCGTCTTATATATTAAATGCATATATAATGCTGGAATGACTTAATAAACTGCATTTGCGCGTGAAGATAGCTGCAGTTTTCCTAATGGGATTAGGAAGACTTGGACAAAATATATGGAGATGATACTGAAAAATGGCCACAAGTAGTATGCACATCCAAAACCCGTGTCTCTGGTTTGTCAATGGGACTGGTGTTTCTTTGCTCGACCTTGAGATACTGATGAATCATCTCTTTTGGAAGCCTCAGGTTTTCGAGCCCAAGCAGGAGCTTGATCAGGTCCATAACGATAATCATAGAAGAGCTCCTCACCAGCTTCTATATGCTCCTTAGCAAAGATGCCAACTCGATGATCTCCGGCCACCAGCATTACCTGAACAAGGTAATAAATCCAGCTCAACCAAGGGAACTGGAAAAACATGGTGCCAAAACCGATTAAGAAAAACAAGTGAGTTGTTGAAAGTGTCTACCTTTGCATAGCAGTTGGGGTTTGATGAGTGGTTTGCAAACTTCAGCTTATCTCCCTTGCGGTAAGCATCAAGTACATACTGCCAAGAGAGAGGCAGGTGCTCAGAGTTAATAAAAAAAAATGGCAAAGATAAACAAATGACATAAAAATATGAAAAATAATTTATATAAATTATTTTTATATAAATAAAAGAATAAAAAAATGATGAAAAAGATGATAATTGATATGTTAAATAAATAAAAGAATATAAATGAAAGGATAAAAAATGATGAGGAAGAAATATTTCTTAAGAATTCGATGACTAAAACAGAAAAAGGGATTAAGATGATGAAAAATGACTTGAGGATAATTTAGGGATAAAATCGATAAAGAACTAAAGCTGTAATATTCTAAAAAAATGAAGGGGTAAGATGGGTTCTTGTTTTGAACCAAACACCCTACTCCCGAAAGAGAAAAAAATATATATATACCCTCCTGTGTTTGTCTTGAGGACTAGTTGATGGGGATAAATTGGTTTCAGGGATCCTCCTTGAGGGATAAATTCCCCAGAAGAACAGAAGACTCAGGAATTGGAGAATGAGTGCCATCACTCAAAACTGGAAGGCAGGTTCAAAGATAATTTGTTTGGCCATATTAGGGGCAATTTTGAACACCACAAAAACTACAAGATAAAACCCCGCCATGTCTTTGTAAAATCCCTACTATTTTGCTTAAATCCACCAACAAAAAAGCTACATATTGAGATAGCAATTTGTTCTAATGATTTTTTTGGTACATTTGCATGTCTCAAAACAAGATGTAAGCTCAAATTTATAAAGAAGAAAACCTCAAACCCTCATGTTTATTGTGGAGGGTGACTTGCCTGATCGTTCAAGTCAAAAAGAAAGGATGAGTTTGCACGATCATAAATCTTCCCACGCTTATCTGCTTCTCGGTGGGAGATCAATTCACCAGTATATTCTCCAAGATAATCATTTTTGTTGACAGAGTTCTGAAATCACATTATCCAATTAATTAAAGGAGACAAAACAATTATGGAGAAACAAAAAGACACAAGGTCTTCCCACCTTTAGAAAGGCTCCCCATCCAGCAACATCAGACTTTGCCAATAGGATCTGAAGTTAAAAAGAGGTACAAAACCATGGTGCTCCATTAAAAACAGTCCAAACATCAATTTGACAAATAAAAAACCCAGAAACGCTCACCCTCTGCTGTTGCCTTAAAAGGAGCCTCATGTTCCCACATTGACCATCTCCTCGTTTGGCAGGCTCACCTAGTGAACCATCTCCACAACTGCACAAGGTACAAAATATTCACAAAAAGCTAAGACTGATGAAAGGAACTCTACTACACAATGAGATGGGAACCAGACCACTTGTTTCCAACCGAAACCCAACATTATTAAACTTGGAGCAGGGCTGAATTTACCAACTTCATTTGTGCCTTATATTATTAGAATCATATTCATTTGAGTCCAGCTTATCTTAAATTTAAACCTGGAGCACAGCTTAATTTTATTTTTATATGAATTGGTCAGAAAGAAAGACCTTTGGTGTAAGTATATATGGTAATTGGAAATTCACTAGTAATGAGCAATGAACTTGAATTGAAACCTAGAGCTCCTTTATTGAGGAGATTAAGTTGTAAGTATATCCTTACAAAAAATTCAATTCTGGACAGGTTAAATTTGTAAACAAGTTAACTACCATTCCCCAAAACTAAGCATACAACTACCCAACATATAAAGATAACTACGGTAACATCAAACCAAAAATCCCACAGGTAAGAGATATGAAACTTATAGTCTAGGAATTGCATGAATGAAAAAGCTACATCAGGAGTTCAAGAATTTGGTCAAGGATCGGTAAATACAGAAATCCTTGTCAGAATCCTAGAGGAGATTACCACTCTCCTCATATGAGTATCAAAAAAGTCGATGAACTTGGATTAGATGCTCAACACTATGAAAAACTTAACAAATTGATTTCACAATGATTAATAGTTTAGCGTGCATGAGGATGAGAAGAATTTAAGAAACCAGACAAATTCCATCCAACTCACCAAATAAGAGTATCATTATGAAACTCATTACCTAACCCAGCAATTCCGACAAACATCAGGGTCACATTCACGACCAGCAGCAAAGCATGGGCATTGCCTACTTCTGCATTGACTCTTTGCACAGTGGCATCCCCTGAACCGATTTTTGCAGCTTTTTGAGCACCTGAAGATTTAATAACTACTTGAGTAAGCCAAAACCTTTTAATTTTCTTCAGGTCATCAAAATGTAATAAATGCAATTTTTACTCATCAAGAAACAATCCAGGCATATAAACAACATATTTACCCTCTCTTTAGAACAAACTGTTCATTTGTAAACTTCTTAGTAAGTATAAAGTGAACCTAGGAGGACCCACCTAATGACCTCAAATGTCGGCCTTATCCCAACTATTTGGGATTGGCTGCTTTCATTTCACCACTTCAAGTCATATGATTCTACCATTTGCTGGTTAAAATTAACATGAGAACATCCTCACACTAGCTCTATGTACTTTAGTTACTTCACCCCTTAACCACTTAAGAGGATGGTTTAACATACCCACAATATTTTTCACAGCAAGTTCCATTACTTTGACAAGGGCATTCCTTCCCACACATAGACAGGCATCCGCATGGTGTGTACTGCTTACAAGACTGGTTTTTCCCGTCTGCAATTCTTTTCCAGATTGACGGATGGCCAGCTGACTTCCAAGAATACTTTAGCTTCCGTGTTCTGCCCCTTCTACGGAATAGTCGTGATCTTGTTGGCATCTCTTGCTCCTGAAACAACATTAATGAATCAATTAATGTGTAGGTTCTGCATAGCAGCTCAGCATTCTAGTGGTAAACTCAATATTCTATTTGATTTCTCTGAAGATTCACCTACAGTGAATTTCAAGGTGTATAGATTTGTTTAGAACCATGACTCTTCCACCAAGAAAACTGAAATCAAGTAAATGTAGGACATGGAACTCCATTTGAGGGTAACCTAACCAAAATAACGTTTCCATCTTCCAATGTTGAAATGATGGTAATTCAAAAGGTAAATTTGGCCAGGTTGTTGATGCCGAGTGAGTAAACCTTGATGCATGTATCTCCCAGCATAGGCTTAATCTCCCCCTTTTTATTTTATTTTATATATATACATATATTTAATTTAATTTAATTTATTTATTTTTATGCTTCACATAACTCAAAATATAAAACAATTGGTGCATAGAGCCATACATTTAAAAATGTTATGCTGTTAAACTAAAAACTGGGTGTGTTATGAGCTTATACTATATATTACAAAATCCTTTAATTTCCCTGTCAGCCAACAAGAGGCACCACAAATTGAAAATAGGAAAGAAGCTGTCTCCTAGCTTAGCTGGTAACCTCTGTCAGAGGTTGTACCACAGGCCTGCTATCAAGTTTCTACCTGAGCTGAAAACACCTTGTTTGGCCACCTGCCTCAGAGAACAAAACACAAGAAAATGTGAAAAAAAAAAAAAAAAACTGTAATGCTAACCGTATAATCTGCATCGCCTCTCCCATTGTCCTCCAAAAATGAACTAGGTACAACAGCAGATCTATGAGCATTGCAGATCCATCATCATACATATAACTGGATACTTCAATGCAAGTCTTCAGGCCAGAAAGTAGGTTCCTGGCTATGAGGCAACTGCAACATGTGAGCATTAAGAAATAAGCACAGAGATAATAAACAAAGATAAGAGTATTTCGTCTGTGAATAAATAATGCGTGTCTGCAAATTGTTCATAAATCCTAATCCAAATTTGTTGTCAAGATTCCTGCCAAAATGGAATATGCATTGCATATCTTAAAATGACGTTTCGGCAAAAAAATATGCATCTATATAGTACACCTAGACATGTTCATTAAATAAAAATGCAGTTGCCCCTTGTATTCCTTCATTTGCAACAACAATTTTTCAATTAATTTGAATTTCACATGCTCAATTTCAAATGTAAAAGAAGGAATCATGCAAGGGAAAGGTCAACATGAAACTGAGATCCCTATACCTGTTCCTCCCATATATCTCTATTCCCTTCAAGTATAGTTCTTTTTCAAAAGGTTTCCATTCACAGTTGCTTAAGATCCCTTCAACGCCTGAGGACTTGGATGACTGCTTCAATCCAGGTGTTTCCTTGACAGCATCTACTTCATCTCCAGTATTGTCCTCAGTCTCATCAGAGGAAACATGACTAGGACAAATAACTTTATTTGGCATATGTTCAGCAGATTCATTTAAAGCACAGTTGGTGGTTGTTTGAAGTTCTTTTTTATTGGGTATGTCAATCTCCAGGTACTTATTTTTGTCATTGGAAATGTAATCCAAAACTGGTTGACCTTCACTAGTCACAATAACTACATCCAAGGCTGATAGTTTCTTCTGTTTCTTACTAGAAGAGCCTTGGATATCATCAGAAACCAAGGTTGAGTCCCCTAGCACTGTATTTGTGCATTTTGAGACCTTGCGCTTCCCCAGACTTTCATAGTGACCCATTTCCATGACAGACACATCAGAGTTTAAACCTCCAGCAGCGACTTCTGAACTAAAAACAGTTTCCGAAGTAACAGCTAGTGTTTTTGCAGCAATGCATCTTTCATCAGGTAAAATGTCCGTATTGTCATTGCCACTAGGCTCTTCAACATTGGAGGACGCTAGAATACTGTCCTTCTCTTCTGACACTGTTGTTTCTATCCTTTGTAAGGAACTAATAACGGAACCCTCTGGCAAGTCTTTGACAACTCTTAACTGGAAGAAATTGAAAGAGAAATTATTACATCACAATGCCTAAGCAGAAGCAGCAACAATGTATGCTAAAAAATTACATAAATAATAAAGAGGAGAATTACAAGGGTAAATGAACCAATAAATGCACTCAATGACATGATTTATCTGATACAACATAATTCCTTCAAGGGAAAAAAATATATAGTTCTTAGTACATGTACTAATAAATCGTAAAAGAGCTTGTTTCAAGCCCAAAGAAAAGTAGAAGAATATTTCCAAAGTTTTTTTTTTTTAATACACAACAATTTAGTCAAATTTTATGAACACAAAACATGAAATTATACTTCAATCCTTTAACCAAAGGATACCGAGTACATGGTTGTGGTTTCCACATTTACCAAAGGTGTGAATGAACAAAGAATTTATGTGAATATGCACACAGGAGTCTGTGAGAACACGTGTCACACAAACACAGAGAAAGCTTAAGAGCAAATTAATGCACTAAAATCAGTATGTTTATGGTCAACATTTCAGTACTTCAAAGACCTTATCTGGGTTGCTTGCATAGCTTGAAGTTCCATATAAAAAAATATTGCCAAACAGAAACAGGTAAACTAAGGAACGAGGTTATATACTTCTTTTGTATTTTATTTAGGCCCAAGAAGAAATGGAGTACAAAAATCATGAAGAAAGGTTAGAAGTAAATTAATCCACAGATTCTGCACACTTATCGTCAACACTTCAGTACTTCAGATGTATCACCTTCTAGGGCTGTCTGCATGTTTTGAAGTTTTATATAACTATATAAGAGAAATCTTGTTAAACAAATACAATAAACTATGGAACTTGACAGGCAGTTCTTTTATATTTAACTTGGGCCCAAGGTACAATCGAGTTTAAAACTCTACATGAGAAATCTTGTTAAACAGATACAACCAAACCAAGAAACTTACTTAGGTGGATCTTTTAGATTTAATTTATGCCCACAGGACAATGGAGTTCAAAACTCATGAAATTTGGCATCTCAAGAACCAAAACAAAATCCTTACCCGAAGGAAACACTGGTCACTGCAAGGTTTCCCATCCTCTTCAAACTCGGAACTGTTCAACTGTTTTTCAGTCTGTTAGGCAAAGTCTATTACTTCATCAGCCACTGAAGTGAACTTCACATTGGCGGAGTGGGAAAGAGGAGGGGGAGAGAGAGAAAACAGGATTACTACTTACAGGGTTTATTAGGCTTTGTGAACAGCCATGCAGCCGGCAGTCAAATACCTGTTGGATGGATGCAAGCATATTAGCATGAAAGCAGACACAATCTAAAGATGATATTGAACACAGGAAAGCTAGGAGAAATATAAGGCCAGAAATGTGAAGTACCAAGCAACGGCGACAAAAAAGATTATCAAAAGAATCTAAAGCTGCACCAAGGCTCTTGTCCAGTAATATGCTCCTTTCAGACCAACTTTCCCCAGAACCTTTTAGGCTTTTGTCATGTTTGTCCTGATACTTCTCCCTGAGTATGTTGCACCGATCCTGAATATCTCAAAATGCAAATACATCCCTCATGAATAAACAAGATGCTGGCAACAAAATAAAAATGGTGCAGATGTAAACCATGGATGACAATATTCTAATGATTGGAATGGAAACACCAAGAATCCTCCAAAACATACAGGATAGCATCCTGTATATGAAGTCAGATCACCTGAATTTCAGAATTGCTGCCTCCAATGTACTGGCTCACAAGGTTAAGTACTTCCTCACTAAGCCCATGCTCTCGAAAGGCCATCCTGCAAAGGCAGTCAGAGTAATGAATCCTGAGTAACAAACACCTTCAGAGCCCCAATTTAGCCCCAATTTACCTCTTGTGCTCCGGCTAATTCAAAGTTGATATTGGGAGTACAAAAATATATATATAATTCTATGCAATGTCAATTTTTACACTTTGATCAGCTTAACTACCTTATTGAGTCCACTCTCTTGCAGCTGTTTCTGTTTGCAGATTCTGTTTTCATTGGTGCAGGATTTCTAAGCACAAAGGCAATTTCCAAAAGGCAGGTTTTTTCATGTTGACAGCACTATAGGCGTACTGGTAAAGATCTTGGCTCTTGATGAGTTATTTAGGGAGAGGTAAAATTAGTCCTAACTGGTGTTGCATGCCCCAAGGGATGGGGAGAGTGATGATCATCCATTGTTAAATTGCTTGGTAGACCAGGTGTGATCAGTGTTTTCCCTTGTCTTTTTGGGGTTCATTGGGTTCTTCTAAAATTGTGAAGCTAAAACTGGCCAGTTCACATGGTAAGTTTGTGAAGAGGGAGAGAAGGGTGTGGAGGGTAGTCCCCTCATGTATTGCTTGGGAACTAGTGAAGGAGCATAACCAAAGGATGTTCAAGAGCATTGAGTTAAGGCAAGAAGCTTAAGGATAGGGTGTTGCAATCACTTTTTTTTGGGAAAATGCCGGCCTGCCTGACTCTAGAAGATCCTTCCAGGACTTTGTTGTCAGCTTGGAGGGGGTTTAGAAATAGGTTGCTGCTATATTGTATTTCCTTTCAATATTTTGTTTCCTTTTCTTTTTTTCTGTGCTCTGTACATGCTGCATGTACTAGGACAGTGCTCCATTGTGCACCTTTCTATAAAATCTCTTTTGCTTACTTCAAAAACATCAAAGTGAAAGATCAATCATGATGACATACAACATAATATTAGGGAAGAGACTTCAGAACAAATCTTATTTTAAACTGCAAAACAAAAATCATACCATTTCAGGTGAAAAAAAAGGAAAAGAAAAGAAGCAAAGACAATTACAGTCAAGTGCATGCCTATCAAGAAAGAGATAAATAGACCTTATCAAGAACCCCAATTACATCAATTTGTTTGAGCAGGGGAAGAAGAATGTTTGGCTTCCGAAAGGGATCTCGATATGTCGGAAGGCAGCTTTAGGAGATTACTGACCTTTAGTAAGTCTATGAGACTCCCAGTGGAAGGTTGTGAAAAGGAAATTATGGAGCTCTTTCGAAGGTTAGAGCTTCGAAAGAAAGGGATGAAAGGAAAGGGCTTGAGGCAGGGGCTGAAAAAGAGTCTGTTGCTTGGCTCTAAGTCTGAGAGGGAGCTTCGCAAGCTACAATGCTCGGTGAACTACAATTCAGTCTCGGGTGTTGGGAGTAGGACGGATAAGAGTTTTGGGGAATTATCCAACTGTTGTCAATGAAGGTTCAAATCCTTTCGTTGAATGTAAGAGGGGTTATTGAGGGGGAAAAATGCAAAGTTATTAAAGTTTTTTTTTTTTGATAAGTGAGCGCAAATATATTACGAGGCAAACAGCCACAAAGCATACAGGAAGTATACATAGTAGCCTAAGCAAAAAACAAAGGAACAAACACTCACCACCCCTTAAGGAACGGCAAGCCATTCCAAAAAACCTAAAAGTGAAGAGGACTCCTCTCCCATATACACCCTAGCCCAACTCCACAAGTTACAAACAAAAGAATTTTTTAGCTTCTGAATAGCTAAAGAGCCCCCCCTAAAAGCTAATCTGTTTCTCTCCTTCCATACCGTCCAAAAAATACACAACGGAATGGAAGTCCAAATCATTTTCCTCTTTCTCCCCACAAAAGGGCCCCTCCAACTAACTAATATCTCTTTGACTGTCTCTAGGAACACCCAATTAGCCCCAAACAAGGCCAAGACAATCTCCCAGAGAGTCCTTACAACTATACAGTGTAAAAGAATATGATTTACATTTTCCTCTTCACAACCACACAAAAAACACCGATTTGGAAGATGCCAGCCCTGTCTCTGCAGCCTATCCAAGGTTAGGACCTTCTCCCAAGTAGCCTCCCAAGCAAAAAAAGCAACTTTGGTTGGGACCTTGTCCACCCAAATGCTCTTTTTCGGGAAGGTAATAACATTAGGGCCTGTCAACAGCTTGTAAGCATCTCTAATCCGAAAACGGCCGTGTCCCCCTCCTTTCCAAATCACTGAGTCTTCTTCAGTAGAAATCCTTAAATCCCTCAGCATATGAAACAGCTCTCCTAGGGCGTCCAGCTCCCAATCATTAGAATTTCTAGAGAGTCTTATGTTCCAACCTCCTTGACCAAGGCTAGAATCCCACATCTCATTTAACAAGGCATTCCTTTGGGCCGCCAAAGCAAACAACTGGGGAAAAGCTTGGGACAACGCCTCATTGCCGCACCATTGGTCAGTCCAGAAGTTAACCTTGGTCCCCTTTCCCACTTTGAACTCAATATTATCCCAACACCAATACGACTCCTTCAAGATATCCTTCCAAACCCCCACCCCATACGTTCCACGAACCTCCTTTGATCTCCAACCAAAACCCACATGGCCATACTTCACCCCTATCACCTTCCTCCAAAGGATTTCTTTCTCAAAGGCGAATCTCCAAATCCATTTGCCCAACAAGGCCTTATTCAAGAGATCAATTTTCCGAATGCCTAGACCCCCTCTCTCTTTTTGGGTGCACACCACCTCCCAACTGATTAGATGGATTTTTCTTTCCAGGCTTCCCCCTCCCCAAAGAAAATCCCTTTGTAATTTTTCGAGCCTTTTTGCAACTAGCTTGGGCATACGAAAAAGAGACAATTGGTAGATAGGTATGCTGGCCAGAGTACTTTTAATTAGGGTAATCCTCCCGCCCTTTGACAAATATTGTCTTTTCCAAATGGCAAGCCTTCTTCTCATTCTTACTTCAACCCCATCCCACATAGCCGTGGTCTTGTGATTGGCTCCCAGGGGCAGCCCCAGATAAACAGAAGGAAGGGCCCCCACTTTACACCTTATCTCCACAGCCAACTCATCAATGTCTTCAACCTCCCCAACCGGAATTACTTCACTTTTAGCTAGGTTTATTTTAAGACCAGAGGCTGCCTTAAACCACGCCAAAATCCAGCTAAGATAGGTAAGGTGATCTTGCCTTGCTTCACAAAAGATAATCGTGTCATCAGCAAATAATAAGTGGGAAACATTCATCTCCATTCCCCCCTTCCCTCGAAGCCTACAGCCTGAAATGAAACCCCCATCAACAACTCTTCTTAAAAGCGCACTTAGCACTTCCATGCCCAACACAAAGAGGTAGGGGAAGAGTGGATCTCCTTGGCGTAACCCCCTGGAATTGGGAAAATAACCTGCTGGCACCCCATTAACCAGAATAGAAAAACTTGCAGTTGAAATACACCACCATATCCACTCCATCCACCGGTCCACAAAACCCATCTTGTGCATGACCTTCATGAGGAAATTCCAATTAATGCTGTCATAGGCTTTTTCAATATCCAATTTACAAATCAGCCCTTTCTCTTTACGTTTAAGCCAATAGTCAATCACCTCATTGGCTATAAGCGAGGCATCTAAAATCTGTCTTCCCTTCACAAAAGCATTTTGATTTGCCGAGACCACCTTGTCTAAAACCTCCTTAAGTCTATTGGCTAACACTTTGGCCAAGAGCTTATACAATCCCCCAAGCAGGCTAATGGGCTTGAAATCCCCCAAATCCTCAGCCCCACCTTTCTTAGGAATGAGGACTAGGAAAGTAGAATTGAGACTCTTAGCAAACGACTTCTCATCAAAAAACTCCTTGAAAAATCCACAATCTCCTCTTTCACGAAATCCCAACAAGATTGCCAAAAGGCCACTGTGAATCCATCCGGGCCTAGAGCCTTATCTCCATTCATCCCCATCAGAGCCGCATGAATCTCTTCCTTAGTGAATAGCTGTTCCAAGCCTTCAGCTTCAACATGGTTTAAACTTTTAAGCTGCAGCCCTTCAATATCAGCTTTCCAAGATTGCTCCTCTGACAACAGCTGCTGAAAGGCATTCACAACCCCCTCTCACCTCCTGCTCCTCCTCCAGCCACCTCCCATTGATTTTAATCTTTTCCATGGAATTATTTCTTCTATGGGCATTAGCCATCCGGTGAAAGAACCCAGTGTTCTTATCTCCTTCCCTAAGCCACAGCTCCCTAGACAATTGTCTCCAATGCGTTTCTTCCAAGAGCACCCATTTTTTGAAGACATCCTTAGCTTCTTTTTTCAGCTCTGTCTCTCTTTCAGTTAGGCTCCTGTCACTCTCCACCTTATCCCAAAATTCTACTTGTTGCAAAGCTAAGTTTTTGTTGACTTCCAGCCTACCAAACACATCCCTGTTCCATGCTTTGATTTTATCCTTCAGAACCTTCAACTTTGTAGCCAATCTGAAGTTGGCCCTCCCCCTCCCCCCGGCCTCCTGCCACCAACCCTGAAGAAGCTCCTTAAACCCATCAACTTTGAGCCACATATTTTCGAATCTAAACGGGGAAGGGCCCTTTCTGAACCCTCCACCTTTCAGTAAAATCGGAAAATGGTCAGAGGTAGGTCTGGGAAGCCTTGACTGAATAACCCCACTGAAGCAGTCAAGCCATTCTTGGGTCACTAGAAACCTGTCCAGTCTAGCCCAAGCTTGATTATTCCTTCCCCCACTCCAAGAAGCCACCCCCCTGTGCAAAGGAATATCCAGGAGCTCTAATTCATCCACCACCTGAGCAAATCTTCTCATGGCGCCAGTCAGCCTCCCCTGATTGCTCCTTTCCCATTGAGATAGGGTAACGTTGAAATCGCCACCTAAGCACCAGGGGTCATCCCAGATGCCCCTTATAGCCCCAAGCTCCCCCCAGAGAGTCTCCCTGTCTTCTTTGGAAAACGGCCCTTACACTCCTGTAAATATCCAGGCCTTCCCATCTTCTACATTCCTAAGTCTGCAGGAGATTGAGAATTGTCCCATCTCCATCTCAAGGACCTCCAGGGTTCTTTTGTCCCAGCATATCAGAATCCCTCCTGCGGCTCCCTGAGCATCCAAAGCACCCCAATCGAGGAACCTCCCGGAACCTAAACTCCTCACCAGACCCTCTGTCATGGACTGAATTTTCGTTTCCTGCACACAAAACAAATCAACCTTCTGGTTTCTGATCATGGCTTTAATCACTTTCCTCTTAGAGCTATCATTGACTCTGCGCACGTTCCAACTCAAAAGCCTTATCTTCATTGGACTTCCATAATTTGGCACCCTCTTCCTTGCACAGTACACTTTTTCTTCTTCCCCCCTTCATAATTGACTGAACATTCAAGTCTTTTCAACTCTCTTTCAAATTTCGATTTCTTCAACATGACTTTGCTGTGAATTCTCTCTCTCCTCTTCCTAATTTTAACTAGAAACTCCAAGATATCTTTCTCTAGACCCTCTGTTGAGAATCCCAGAAACTGACTGAACCTAGCCAAATCACTTTCCTCCCAGCTCGCTTCCACCCATCCTCTTTCTTCTTGAGGCATAGACTGGGCCAGGCACAAAGCCTTTCTGTTTTCTTCTATACTATCATTACTGATCTCTACCAATTCCCAACACTTCCCTTCAACCTGCTCTGTAGACACAGATCCATTGCACAGTCTATGAATATCCCCCTGGATTGTGTCCAAAAGAGCCCCAGAAGGGTCGAAAGACTCCCCCAAAGGAGTCCGACCAAAAGGAGAAAAGGGGGAAGAAGGAGGGTCAAAAGCCACCATTCCAGAGGAGGAAAGGGTGTTAACGTACCTTGCGTCTTCCTCCAGCAGGGCACAGTCGGTCTTAGAGAATCCCCCCCGCTGAGTCTCGTCCTCAGAGAGCCCCCACAATCCATCCTTCACCCAGAAAGGGGAAATAGCCATGTCTGGGCCCCTCATTGGGCTTCGACCACACTCCACAGCAGAAAGGCCCTCCTCTGCCTGGGCCCTAAACATAACTAATGAAGATGGGCTTTGGTTATCCAGCCCAGCCCTTTGAAGAAGCCCAGTAGACTTGGCCCGCTCAGTGGGCTTCCAAATCCCAGGATCAACCGGTCCAAAAGGAACGAGCCTAGAGGATTCAGAAGCCTTAGTCCACCGAGAGGGCTTTGCTTGGCCCAACAAAGCCAGCCCACCCGAGACATGAGGCCCACTTGGAAGCCCGTCGTCGCTCCAAGTAAGGTCTGTGATTTGGCCCGACCCGCTGGACTGACCCCGCGTCCTATCGGCAGTCAGCAGGATGGCCTCGAGCCTCGAGCCCTCCATCGCCTCGTTCACGCGCTCGCTCACGCGTGTACTTGTTTCACCCCTTACCTCCTCTCCCATTGCGACGGTCTTCCCTCTCTCGCCAGTCGTCGTCACTTTCATGACTGGCCTGACTTCCCATCATAAAGTTATCGAGTAGCATAACTCTTCAACCCAGACCTCCACTGCGTTGGGAAGAGCCTCACCGTTCCGCTTCACCAAGAGCCGTGCCCACTGTAACTCCTCCATTTTCTCCGTTTGATAGTTAACCGCGAGAAATCCCCCACACGCCTCCCCTATCCTCCTCAAGATGTCCCGCTCCCATAGGGAAACAGGTAAGCCTACCACCCGCACCCAAGCTTCACTGCTTTTCTCCCCTTCCCTCAGGCATCCGGTCTCCGGCCTCCATTTCTCCAAACGAAGGAATATCCCCCCGACCGAGATACTTCCAAGCTTAGAGGCTTGCTCAGCCTCTGTCAAAAGCTCAAACTCCATTAAAACCTTGGTGTGAGGACAACTTTTCTTGGTTGTTTACAGGGGTTTATGGTCTTGTGCTGAATGCAGAGAGGGAGAATTTTTGGAATGAATTGGGAGACATCAGAGGGCTTTGGAATGATCCTTGGTGTGTAGGCGGTGATTTCAACGTTGTGAGATTCTTGGGGGAAAGAAGAAACTGCCAATGTGTTTCAGCCTCTATGAGGTGCTTCTCTGAGGTCATTGATGATTTGGATCTAAAAGATTTGCCACTGTTGAGGGGCACCTTTACTTGGACGGGTGGGTTAAATAATAGCTCGGCTTCTAGGCTTGATCGCTTTTTGGTCCCTGAAGATTGGGAGATTCACCTCAGCGGATTGTGTCAGTACATTCTCCCAAGACCAGTCTCAGATCATTCTCCCATTCTGCTTGATGGAGGCGAGGTGAGGACAGGAAAAATTCCTTTTCATTTTGAAAACATGTGGCTGAAAGTGGATGGCTTTAAAGAGTTGATTAGGGGCTGGTGGGAAGGTTATATTGTTCAGGGGTCCTTTAGCCACATTTTAGTGGTTAAACTCAGTACTCTGAAACAGAATCTTAAAGCTTGAAATAGGGAGGTGTTTGGAAATGTTTCTACCAAGAAGGTTGCTGCATTATCTCAGCTTGGTATTTGGGATGCTCAAGAAAGGGAAAGGTCTCTCTTCGTTGAGGAAAGGGAGATTAGAAGAGGGGTAGTGGAGGACTTCAAATAGTGGGCAGATTTGGAGGAGATTTCTTGGAGACAAAAGTCAAGGGAACTGTGGCTAAAAGAGGGGGATAAGAACACCAGTTTTTTTCACAAGGTGGCCAATGCTAGAAGAAGAAGAAATTTTCTGGCCAAGCTAAAGGTGAATGGTGTCTTGTAACTAAGGAGGTGGATATTAAAGAAGGTGTGGCAATTGCCTTTCAAAGTATCCTCTCAGATTCAGGGAATGGAGACCTCCCATTAGTGGGCTGGACTTTGCTTCTTTACCTAGCCTTGAAGCTCAAGCTTTGGAGGTTCCTTTCACTGGGGAGGTCTTTGCTGCCCTTTCTTGCTTGAATGGGGATAAAGCTCCTAGGCCAGATGGCTTTTCCATGGCCTTTTGGCAGGTTTTTTGGGATGTGGTGAAAAAGGAAATAATGGGCTTTTTTTGCGAAGTTTCATGAGTTTGGGACTTTCTAAAGGAGCTTAAATGCCACCTTTATTGTCTTGGTTCCAAAGAAGGGGGGAACATAAGATCTTAAGGACTTAAGGCCAGTTAGCTTGGTAGGAAGCTTATATAAGCTTCTAGCTAAGGTCCTAGCCATTCGCCTCACAAAGGTGGTGGGGAACTTAGTGTCAGTTTTTCAACATGCTTTTGTGGCGGGGAGACAAATTTTGGATGCTTTTTTGATTGTGAATGAAGCCATTGATTCTAGAATGAAAGCCAACTTGAGAGGGGTCATTTGTAAGTTGGATATCGAAAAGGCCTATGACCATGTAAACTGGAACCTTATTCTTGCAGTGTTGGAAAAGATGGGTTTTGGTTCTAAGTGGATTAGTTGGATTAGACAGTGCAACACTACAGCCCGGTTCTCGGTTCAGGTCAACAGGTCCCCCTTAGGCTTCTTTCAAAGTTCTAGGGGCTTACGACAAGGTGACCCATTGTCTCCTTATTTATTCATCTTGGTAATGGATGCTCTTTCTCTCATTCTTATGAAGGCAAAGGAGGGAGGGTTCATAAATGGCTTTCAAGTTAGGGGAAGAGAAGGAGAGGGGGTGGAGATTTCCCACCTATTGTTTGTGGACGATACCCTCATTTTTTGCGATGCTAGGAAGGAAGTCCTTGAGTACTTGAGCTGGATTCTAATGTGGTTTGAGGCTATGTTAGGACTAAAGATTAATTTGAAGAAAAGTGAGCCTATTGGGGAAGTCTCAAACTTAGAGGATCTTGTTGGGGCTTTAGGGTGCAAGGAGGGTTTCCTCCCTTCTACCTATCTAGGACTTCCACTGGGAACCCCTTTCAAGTCCTCTACAGTTTTGGATGGAGTGGAAGAGAGATTTCAAAAAAGATTAGCGTTGTGGAAGAGGTAGTATCTTTTAAAAGGTGGAAGGTTAACCCTAGTGAAGAGCACTTTGTCTAGTCTGCCAATTTACTTTATGTCTCTCTTTGTAATTCCAAGGAGAGTAACTGCTAGACTAGAGAAGATTCAAAGAAACTTTTTATGGGGAGGAGGTGCCTTAGAACAAATGCCGCACTAGGTGAGATGGGTTATTGTTCAGTTGGACAAATAGCAAGGAGGCTTGGGCATTAGAGATTTAACCTTTCTCAATGAGGCTCTCTTAGGCAAGTGGTCTTGGAGATTTGCAAGTGAAAGGGACCCTCTTTGGAAACGGGTGATTGGGGGTAAGTATGGGCAAGTTGAGGGGGGTTGGTGTTCTAAAGTTGTTAGAGAAGGACATGGTGTGGGGGTGTGGAAGGGTATCAGAGGCAGATGGGAGATGTTCAAAACAAGAACCGGGTTAACAGTTGAGGTTGGGAACAGGGTGAAGTTCTGGAAGGACAAGTGGTGTGGGGATTCATCCTTGAGGGAGTCTTTTCCTGAGCTTTATTCCATAGCCTCCTCTAAAGATGCTTGGGTAAGTGACCTTTGGGAAAATGGTGGTTGGAGTCTTAGGTTTACTAGGTAATTGCATGATTGGGAACTAGAGGAGGTGCAAACCTTTTTGGGGAGATTGTTAGCACACCCCTTGTTTGTGGAGATCGATGATGCCATGGTTTGGTTGCCTACGAAGGATGGTGCTTTATTTGTTAAGTCCTTCTACTCCTCCTTGGCTGATAGGAGAGTGGAACCATTCCCCCACGGTATTGTTTGGAATTCTTGGGTGCCCCTGAGAATTAGCTTCTTTACTTGGGAAGCAACTTGGACCAAGATTTTGACTTTGGATCAACTCAAAAAGAGGGGTTGGAGGATTCCTAAAAGATGTTACTTGTGTAAGGAAGAAGAAGAAACTAGTGATCATATTCTCATCCATTGTTCGAAAGCTCATTTGTTGTGGCAGTTGATCTTTGCACTTTTTGGCATTCAATGGGTGTTGAGTTGTTCAGTTAGAGAGGTCCTTCTGAGTTGGCACCGGTCCTTTGTGGGTAAAAAGAGGAAGGCTTGAAAGGCTGCTCCATTGTGTATGTTTTAGGTTTTATGGCGGGAGAGAAAGAGGAGGGCTTTTGACAACTTTGAAAGCACAGATCAAACAATTAAAATTTCTTTTTTGTATCTTTTTTGGGATTGAGTTAGATTATACATTAAAGGCAGTTTTTTATCATTGTTAGACTTTGTGGATTGGGTAGGCTCACGATAGGGTGCGGTAGCGGGCTTTTGTGTCTTCTCGCCTATTTGTCATTTTTCTTCGTATATGACGTGTATACTTTCTTTCCTTTAATACAATTCTTATTTACCTATCAAAAAAAAAAAAAAAATCAATTTGTTTGATAGGTCTTTTAACTTCAAATATTTTAAATTCTTCCAAGAAAAGCAGCTTGAACTTCCACTGTACACTTGTGGAGTGATAATATCATAGAAAAGAGAATGTTATAATGCAAATGCTTAGAGAAGTGGAATATAACTTTTTAATCATGAAATTGCAAAAATATAGTTATTTTTATGATAGGATTTGAAACACCACCATCTGTAGCATGCTTGTCTTTTCATATATGAATAAGTCTCCTTTTGAAACTTTAGCATCGTTGTTAGATTTACCATAAAATACGATCTTCGCTCTCAGAAAATTCATGCTTCTCTTCCTCAGGTTCTGCAATATCTTCTTCACTGTCACTACAGATCAATGCTTCGCTACCATGCTGATCATAGTAAATCCGTCTTCGCCCAACCACTGACTGGTCTTCAGCCATTCTTTGATTTCTGTGCTGTGAAAGGAAAGCTTCAGAAAATGAAGGAAAACAAAACCAACATCTGAAGAAGAAGAGAGAAGAAAATCTGAGTAACAGCAAATTTAATTCCAGATGTGGTAGAAGTTTAAAGTCAAAAGATCAGTATATTGCTACATGCTAAAAGCATAAAATACCCAAATAATATCTATATATGTTGAAACTATTCAACCACATTTCTCCATTTATTCTCCAGGCCCAATCAAGATAAAATTTGTCAATGAACAAATTAAATATTTAATAATTTATTTGGCAATGAGAATAGAAATGAAGGGTGTCTTTCCACTTGCATCTGTATTGAATGTGTCTTAATTCATTAGCCTTATCCCCTGCAGTTGAATAACTACTGAGAATGTGATGTTAAAAGCAGAACTTCATTCATGACCTTATACATGCATCATTTAAATTTTAAAGCTATCATAAGGATTGGTCATTTCTGTCTCTAAATTAGTTAAAATTTTATTTAGAAGGGAATGAAAATGGAGCATTTAACATATAAGCATAGCTGATGTGTTCAAAAACAAAATATGCGGATGGGAAGAATTTAAACTCTCATCACCTGTCCAAAAATATCCAACTAGTATAAGGTGGTATCTTCTCAACATATGGAAGCTTGGTACTTGTTGAGGATACAACTTCTTGGCTGTTAGCATAGTCTTTGTCTCCTGATCCCTGAGGAAAACCACTAAACTTGAAGAGAGGATTTTCAGCTTTCAAAGAAAGCATACTTCCCGGCCCATTCCCCTCTATGAACAACACATCCTTTCTTGATGTTGCTGGCACAAGCCGAGAAATATGATTTTGTAGCTGTTTTCCATTCTTCTCAAGTTTTTCCTGTGCAATGGATGATCAGCATTTGACATGCACTTGCACATAAAACCCAAATTCAAGTAATATGGCATCAAGTAATATATAAAACCAAATACAAAACCATTGCCACAATTATTTGGGTCAACATCAGGTAAGGAGAAACTAATCCCTTGCAGTCTGCCTAAGGCCCTAAGCATTAGACTCCATGCATAAGAGGTTATGTTTAATATTGTGACAAATATTCTTATGAAAATATTTGCAGATAGATATATCGATCCAAGCCCTTTTGGTGTTGCATGCAAAACCTAAGACTACCAACTGAACAATACTCTTTGTGCTTATATGACTTGAGAACCAATTTAGTATTTGATTGTTTATTTAATTTAGTTTAAATTTTTACATGCCCCTCTAATGCGCTATGATCATACAATTCAATGTGCTTTAAGTAACTTACTCTTATTGAAACAACTCTCTCTGCTTGAATCTGCTTTTTCAGGTGATTTATTTTAGATGATAAAGTAACCAAGGGTTCACCACTTGCCTGTTCTCCACTTGACTTCTGCAAATGCATAAAGCAGAATCATCAGATATCAATTCCAGCAGCATCCCAAAGTGTAATCCATTTCCAAATCAAGAAATGCATAAATCAATATCAATTAGGGCAATGATGGAAACACACATAATGTTTATAATCAAACAATTATATATAATTTAAAATATAAACTATTCTTTTCTCTTTTTTCTATTTTTCTCTCCCAATTGTCTGTTTGGTAGCCATGTATCTAAATTAATCAGGGTGATGTAGAGATACAGGAATTGAAACCTTACATTCTCCATTGTTCCAATTCCAGAGAAATGGACAAAATGAAAAAATCAACCTATTGGGAAAATTACAAAGCAGAATTATCAGATATATCACTTCCAGCAGCAACTCACGGTCATCCATTTCGAAAATCAAGAAATACATAAGTCCAAATGAATCAGGGTTATGACAGAAACACACATTGTTTTTGATCGAACAATTGTACACAATTTAACAATCCAAACCGTTTCCTTTTTTTTTTTCGATTTTAATTTTCCCTTTATCCCCAATCCGGAGGAACTGAAAAGGAATCCAAACCTTACATTCTTCCTTGTTTCAATTCCATGGGAACTGATATAAAGAAAAGAAAAAATATATCAACTTTTTAAGCATTTGGCTTCGTTACTTCTACTGTTTCCTTAATAACCAATCATCAGGAAACGCGAAACTCGAAGTTCCTTTTATTTTCCTTTTTCCCACAGTTTTCTCCACAGCCAAACAGAGTCTGAATTTCCAGGAATACGAATTACTGAATTCTAACAAACCAAAAGGTCACGCATCCAATCTGACAACATGCACCGTATTAAAAACCGAATCATCACAGAAATTTCAATCCGATGAAAGGATGAATCAAAGCAACTGAAGCACTGAGATATCATATCATCACCAATTAAAAAATCGAAAAAAGATTTAGAGAGAGAAAAGGAGAGAAAAAGGCGAAGCTATAGAGAGAGAAACTGACTCTGAATCTCAAAGCGGAGTCGCTCGATTTGGAGACCATCGCTGCTCCGCGACTGCGATTCGATTGAGAGAGACAGAGAGAGTCGAAAGCTGAAGAAATAGGCGAAATGCGCGAACGGGCGCTGATTTGGACGAGGACCGGAGTTGGATCCGGTGGACACGGGACCACGGGATGGTCGTAGTGCAACCACTGTAACGAAGTCACGTGGCTGTAAACTAGCATGCTGTGACGTGGCAGAATTTTAGTCGAGGAGGCACGTTTTTCTGCTACGGGGTATGCGTAGGATATAGTGAAGTTATATAACCATCTAAAGAGATTACATAAAATAATATGTTTTTAAAATTTTAGAATATTTATTTTGTGCATTAATTAACCGGAGTTAATTGATTTATCATGTAGATAAGAAATGTTAAGGTATGATGTTATTGAGTTTCATGAATTAATTCAAAATTTTGAAATATAAATATTAATTAAAAAATTATTTAATTATAGGATTTGGAAACGAAAATTTCGTATCATCTTCTTTTCTTTTCTCAAGAAGACAAATATCCAAAGCATTATTGTTTGAAAACTGTTTTTAAAAAACTGTTTTAAAAAACGTTTTTCAATTTGAGCACCACAAAAATAATTATTTTTTTTTGCTATTAAATCTAGATTAGAAATTGCATAGAGCCCAAAAATGTGCAGGCCGAAGCTTCGTTATTCTAAACATGATTCAAATCAGCAGAATCCAATCACAAAGAAAAAAAAGGTCAGGCAAGCCAAGCACAACCAAATCCTCTTTCAAAAAGAAGAAAAAGAGTGTTTGATGCAGTTCAACTAAGTGTTTCAGAAACCATATATATTTGTGTATAGCACTACATAATTGTGAGTTTGTGATCAGAGTCTCTAAGGCCGTGTTTGTTTCCCGGGAACCAAACATGCCCGAAATCTCTCTTTCAGGTGAATTTCCACGCTGAAAGGGAATGAATCGGAGTTCCTTTCCACCCAACAATGAGGCACTTCCCATCCTTTTCAAGACTGCAACAACTCCCACAAGCAAACCGCTTAATAATCAAGCTAGCTTGATACAAGGACGCTTCGCTGAACTCCATTTCCACCATTCCGAACCTTGAGAAGAAGGCCCTCCATACGTCCATCTTCACATTTCTTATAACCCTCTCCTCGTCCTCAGCTGCAATCATGTTTCTGATCCCCTCACCGAAAAAAATGGCCTCCGTGAACATTCTGTACTGGCTCTTAGTAGTACTACCCATACAAACCTCCAAGCAGTGGAAGAATGCGCTGTAGAAGAACAGTGCCTCTATGAAACGGGTCACGAATGAAGGTGAATTGTGGTTCGCTTCGACTTCAGTGACCACCATTATTGATGGGCTGAGCTTTTTAATCACTCTCATTAGAACGTCCAGGTAATCAGGCCTTGAGATCATTGATCTCAGCACCAAGGGCGCGTACACGGCCACAACTTCTTCGGCTTCTACCGCCAAGAGTTCTTCCTTCAGTTCCTTCATTTCTGTAACGAAAACGACATTGAATGAAAATGGCAGGTTGAGAGACTTCGCGAAGCTTTCTAATCTCTTCCCGGTCTCCTCCACTTTGTTTTTGTCCATTGTTGTAACAGCAGTTATCTTGAGGAGAGAAACGGGGGATTCGTCTCGGGCGGCAAGGGCCTGCATCAACACCGTCCACTGAACGCCGCTCCGGATTGCAAGATCGACCAAATGGATCTTACCAGATAAAGCAACATGTTCTACTATCGCTTGTATTCCGGTGAATTGTGTTGCTTGCATGAAGGGAAGGTCTTGGTGGAAGGCAATGGACGCAAGGTTGGTGCCCAATCCCAAGCCGATTAGATCCTTTCTTCCATTTCCTTTGAATCCTTTAAAGTGGCCTGTTTCTCGATCGATTTTCTCGCGAAGAGCTTTGGCGAAGTAGAACACAATTCTCTCAACTGGGTTGCCTGTGTCTGATGCAATCCATTCACACCGGGTGAGTAATCTGCTTGCGCATTCAAACTGTTGGCAGCCTACCTTTTCTGCGGCAGATAGAAGGAAGTGGACAAGCTCCACGTCCTTGGTTTCTTCTTGGGATAGTCCCATGAGAGCAAAGCCAAAAGGGTGCATATGGAGAGTGAAATCATCACCCCTTTGGCTTGAAAACTCCACATACCGAGCTCCTGCCACTCTCATGACTTCTTCAGTGGATAGTCTCTGGCGTTCCGCATTAATCTCATTGCTTATATTGCTCAAGTTTTCCCTCTTCAACTTCTTGACACCACCTCCGTAGTTGTTGAGCAGCTCCAAAGATGACAGAGAAAATGGATATGGCTTTTCCCTGTTGGGTTCATGAAGAGGTTCCTTGATTCCTGCTTGGAAATCTTCAAGCTTTTTGCTCTCCTGGATTGGTTGAATCGGTGTGGAAACAGTATCGAATTGTAACTCATCAAGCGCCCAATGGTTTGATCTGGGCGATTGTTGCTGCTGCTGCTGAGCTTTAGAGAAATGGGCTCTTTTGTCAGGAATGCTCTCTTGGAAAAGACCGTACTGAGAACAGAGAGATTCAAATTCTTCCCATTCTTCAATTCCAAAGAGATGGTCTTGTTTTCCTTTGCCGGAGGTATCTTTCTCATACCCTTCAAGAGTGCCATACCCCCCTTGAATTCCACTGAACTCAAACGGCTCAAAAGAGAACAACGCCTCCGCCATCTCTCTGCAGAAACACAGCTAGCAAACTAACCAGTATAGTAAATCAGGGAAATAATCTGAATTTGGGTCTGTTACTTTAGTCATAGAAATGACCAAAACATCACAAAGGATTACAATTATGATGGCGATATTTCGATGCAACCAAGTAGGCCTGCAGCCATGAAAGACATCTGGAAAATGAAAGTTGAATCTCTGCAACACGTAGTAATATTGACATATTTAGAAAACATATTTGATGGCGTTTTCATAGTAAGGTCCAAAAGAAACAGTCCATCGAGCAGCCATATCGTGAAATATTCAATCCACAATCTCCTTAAGAATTTCAGCCCTACCAAGATTAAAGAAATTGAATGGAGAAGAAATATATGTAAGATCCAAAGCAGTAGTACAAAAGAGCAATAGGACGAGGTCTTCGGAATATGCTATGAAGCGCTGTAACAGGGGAACAAAGTGGTGCTTTTGTGGTTGGATTGACATGGACACACCAATTTTCCGCACATAATAATGAAATAGCCTTGGCGCTGCCATAAACTCATATAGTTTATGGTGTTACGTCTGGTGGAAAACTCTAGCACGCTTGTTCAATAATAGTGACTTTTCTTTGTCCATTTGGGTGAGTCGTTTGTTGAGTTTTATTGGTATTGAAATTATTTTAAAGTGACTTTGGCAATTAAGACTCTTAATTAATAAGTTAGAATAATTTTATTATATTTATAATAAATTCTTTAATTTGTCACACAAAAAATTTAGGTGTTTTTGGGAATAATTTAACAGCTATTTTTGAGAATAGTTTTTTGTTCTCCAGAATAAAAAAACAGAAAATCATGTTTAATAATTAAAAAATTATTTTTTGTTTTCTATTCTTAAAAATAGAATAAACGATATTTTTCAAGAACATCCTTTATTTGTTTTAAGTTGTTTTCACTTGTTTTATGAGAATTGTTTTAAACAATAATTATACAAATACAAAGAATGATTAAAAATAAATAAGTAGATATAAAAATTATTTTTAAAATATATTTAAGAATATTGAAAATAAGTTAAAAATATTTCAGATTTTAAATATACTTTTATTTTACAAAACATCAAAAAATAAATTTTAAAAACTATTCTCAAAAATTATTTTTTGGAACTGCTTTCAAAAATAGATACTACACAAGACTTAATATTCTTTTATTATCACATTGATGAAAGCCTAAAGAGTATATATCTCACAATAAAGATTCTCACATTGAAATAAACATTCTTGATAATGATTCCTTCGACATTGATATAACAAAAATAATAATTTTTATGGATTTTTTTAACTTAACTTAGTTTTTTAGGTTATGTTTGTTCTCGAAAAATAATAAGAACAGAAAAAAAAATGTAAAAAAAAATAATTTTTTATATTTAGTTGTCATATGAAAAATATCAAAGAAAATCAAATATAATTAAAATTAGTTAAAAACTGATATATTTTAAAATTATTTAATCTTTATATAGATGAATTAAATAAAAAAATAATTTATTAATTTTTAATCAATTTTTTATTTTCCTTTATACTTTTTTCTTTTGTATTTTCTCTCAATTTTTTCAAGAACCAAACATAACCTTAAAGTATTTTTATTGAATTAAAATATGGAAAAATTGAAAATTCTAGAAAAAAAAAAGTATTTAAATATGTAATGATTTATAAGATTTAGATTTTTGAATTTTTTATGAGTTATTATTAATCAAATTAAGACCATTTAGTCATTTGTTATGTCATCAATATTTTTATATTATTATTTTGTGTATTTGTAAATTAAATTTGAATAGAAATTTTTATATATCTTGAAGAAGGAAAATAAAAATTTTTGTTTCTTGGGAAGATATTATATGAAGGGTTTCAAGTGTTAAATGTAAAATTTGATTTTTTTTTATTTAAATATAAATTTTGTAGGTGGAAATGTTATGTTAAAGAGGGTATGAACAATGTGAGAAGAGGTACAAACAATGTAAAAAGAGGGTACGAATAATGTAAAAAATGATACAAACATTGTGAGAAGGGGTACGAATATTGTGAGAGAGAGAGAGAAAGAGAGAGGAGAGAGAGGATACGAATATTGTGAGAGAGGGTAGGAACAATGTGAGATGGGGTAGGAACAATGTGAGAGGAGGTGCGAACATTGTGAGAGGGGGTACGAACATTGTGAGAGAAGGTATGAACATTGTGAGAGATGGTACGAACAATGTGAGAGATGATATGAATATTGTGAGAAAGGATACGAACATTGTAAGAATGTGTATGAAACATTGTGAGAAGGGTATGAAAATTGTGAGAGATGGAACAAACAATGTGAAAGGGTGTACGAACATTGTGAGATGAGGTATGGACATTGTGAGAGGTGATACAAACATTATGAGATGTGGTACAAACTTTGTGAGAGGGTGTATGAATTTTGTGATATGGGGTACGAACTTTGTGAGAGATGGTACAAACATTTTGAGAAAATGTACAAACATATTTAGGGATTATAAAATATTATTCATACATTTATTATAAAAAAAAGTGAAAAAAAGACATAAAAAAATTTGAGAAATGATATGAAACATTTGAAATAAGGTATAAAATGATATAAAAACTAATTTTTTTATAAACCAAATTGATGACAAGTATGACTAAATAATGTAATTTTCTAACTATTCTTTCTTTTATATTTCAGTTTCTTCATGGATACGATGAACAAAGGCAAAGGAAAGGAATTCATCATCGATTTGAACGATGAAGACTTTGATTACCAATATGATAGCAATGTGAAAACTGTGTCTAATGAAAAGGCCATGCTAGTTTTAGAGAAGATTTTGAATGGTTTAACACTTGAAGATGTATGAAAAATGGAGTTCAGCTCAATAGAGGAGACATAAGAATTTTATAATTTATTTGCTAAAGTTACCAGATTCAGTGTTAGAAAGGATGATGTGAAACGAGATAAGAATCAAAATATAGTATCTCATAAGTAGGTTTGCTTAAAAAAAGGATATTGACAAAGAGTGTGTTTGGAGAATGAAAATCGAAAACGAGAACCTAAGACAATAACTAGAGTTGGTTGTGAGGCAACATTTCAGATTGGGTTTAACAAACAAATGAACAAATGGATTGTGAAGGAGTTAATGGCTGATCATAATCATTCTTTGGTGGAACAAAAAAAATGCAATTCCTTCAATCCTATAGGGTCATGAAAATTGCAGATAAGGCTCAATTGAATGCAATGTGAGGTGTTAGCATGAGAACTAGCCAAATTATGGATTACATGGTGCAACAATCAGGTGGATATAACAATGTTGGCTTCACAAAAAAAGATATATATATATATATATATATATATATATAACCATGTTGATGTTGATTGTAGAGTTTAGATGAGAGATGGTGATGTAGAGGGTGTTTTGGCTTACTTGTGTGGAAAGTCTGAAATTGATCCATTATTTTATTACAAGTACAATGTTGATGAAGATAGCCATCTAGCAAACCTGTTTTGAGCGGATTCTACAAGTAAATTGGATTACACTTGTTTTGGAGATATGTTAGCATTTGATACAATTTATTAGACTAATACTTATAAAAAACTATTGGTCATACTAGTTGGCATTAATCATCACCATTTGATTTGTTTGCTTGGATGTGCATTATTGGTAGATGAGAGTGTCAACACTTATACATGAGTCTTGGAGACTTTTCTGAATGCAATGAATAACAAGAAGCCTTTTTCTGTTATTACTGATGGGGATAAAGCAATGCGTAAAACCATTAAGAGGATATTTCCAGACTTTTATCATTGATTATATGCTTAGCATATTTAGCACAATGCATTTACTAATGTCCATGTCAAAGATATTACTAATCATTTTTCTAAGTGCATGTTCATGGAACGCACCGTTAAAAAATTTGAATATGCACGGAATAACATTTTGGAAATGTTTAATCTTCATGGATATCAGTGGGTGACAGATATATATGTTAAGCGTTCTAGATGGGTAGAGACTTATTTAAGGGGACATTTTTTTGCAGGTATAAGAAGCACACAAAGGTGTGAAAGCATGAATGCATACTTGAATCATTTCCTTAAAACTCGTTTGAAGCTGTTTGAGTTTGTGAAGCATTTTGATAGAGCACTCTCACGAATTCATCATAATGAGGCAAAGATAGAGTTTGAGACACCATTTTTCAGCTGTTCTAACAACCAAACTCTATGCACTTGAGAAACATGAAGAGATTATTTTCACAAGACAATATTTTCTCAAATTTAGGGATGAGATCAAGAATGCAGAACTGTTTTTCCCTGTTAATACAAAAAATCATGGAGGTTATCATGTTCATACATTGACCAAGTTTAGAAGTCCTAACAAGTTTTGGAAAGTATGTTATGGTAATGGTGATCGGTTTATGAAATGTACTTGTATGATGTTTGAGTCAATTGGTTTTCCATGTTCCCACATGATTGTTGTAATAAAGATAGAACACCTTAAAGAAATGTTTGAGAGTTGTATTATGAAAAGGTGATCCAAGTTAGCAAAAGAAACAGTCCAAGTTCATCATAACAATGAAAGTCAAGGTAATGTGACTAACATCATACGATATGGTGCACTCAGTTCTATGTGCTTACGAATGTCTTATTTTGCATTTCAATTGGAAAAAGCTTTTAAAGAGGCTAGATGTGAAATCAAAAACTCATTTCTCAAATGGAAGAACTTTGTAAAAATTCGCATTGTGAGAAGATTTGAAAGCTACAAAACACCATGTTCAAGATCCTAACATTGTGAAGACCAAAGGTAATCCGGGTACCTTTGGCATTTTGAAACCAAGGCATTGTGGGAAATGTAAGAAAGTAGGACATGCTGTTCAAAACCAATTGGCATTTTGAATGAGGAAGTTTCCCTACTTTTCCAAATTGTAGATAAATGAGCTAGGAGGTATGAGATCCATTTTGAGAATTTTATCCAAACATGTGATTGTTTTACAAAAACATTTGGCTTGCCTGTTGGGGAATGTGTTTTGTAGCATTTGACAAGCCATGGCTGCAAAAAATTGGAAGGGATCTGAGTTTCAACTCTTTTTAGTTGCTAGTGGATTTTTGTGTTTATTGTTTGTCGCCGCAAGACTCAATATTTGGCCATTATGTTCTGTTTATAAAGGGACTTTTGTGTTTTTGGTGAGGCAATCCCTTCTACAAGGTTCTTGATTTGTTTCTACTTCCTACTTTGAACCAAATTTGGCTGATCGAAAGCCCAAGTAGGTGATCCCCCAGCTTGTACTTTCTGTTTTGGTGCGGCATTTTTTTTTTTTTAAATGTCCAAAGGAGTTCTGTTGTGTCGTTAATCATCCTTTTTGCGTGAATGATCAGGATGATATATTTGAATGGCAATTGCAATCAGGGGGTCTGCTGATACTGATTTTGGGGGAGGAATACATCATGGAAGGATCCAGTTGCCTGCAGAGTAACCGTTCCAGCATCCTTCATTCATGCTTTTGAAATTGACGGTAAGAACGTTATTTACCTTGGAAATTATATTTGTCAAAATATAAATATATACAGTGCTGATTTTGGGTGCCAGATCTGCGATTAAATTACTACTAAAAGAAGTATAATTCTGGTGGAAAAAAACACAACAGCGATCACAACAACAAGAAACCCAATATGGGTTCTTTAACCATCAGATTTCAACCATTCCAGTGGTTGACACTTCCGAGTTCTGGTCATGGAGCCACAACTATAGGATTCCAAATGCTACACACCCCAGTGTGAATATTTTGTTCACTTAATGTTTACTGTTTTTCTGAATTTTCTTTGCACATTATACTCATTAAATCATGCTGTCCTTTCAGCCTAGTGGTCACTTTGAAACACAGACCGAGATTTTCCTAAGCATACCAAATCATCATCCTGAACATTGGCAGCCATCATAGGGTGGTACTCTTGATTCTCCTATATTCATATTTGATAAAGGAATAAATGCCTCTTATTTTATATTTTTGTTTAATGATTTTAGATTTTGTGATAAAGGAACTGATATCCATGTCCTCTTCAGTATGCATATATCTGAGAGCTTGACATATATATATAAATATGTATGTGTGTGTGATTTGCCTCACATTTTTCACTGTGGAACCTTTTACCAAAGGATAATTTTTGTTCTCCTGGATGATATTTGACAGTTTGAACTGCTTTAGTGTGGCATTCATTGCATTCATGCCCACCGACCCTGGAGGTGCTTTGGGCTCACTGGATTATTATATTCAAAGGAAGAAAGGCAAGGTTTGGCCATCAAATCTCGTGAAGCAGCACCAAGATTTGGGGCTCCTGAACGTCAGGTGCTGATTGATTAGGTTCATACCCACTCTTTACTTGAAGTAGTGTCAGAATTGGTCTTTACCGAGAATATTATAGATGATGTCATTTCTTGAAATCCTAAGATGACTGTAGGCATGCCGCTACCTAATTCAAATGCTATGACAAACAAATAGGCTCTCTTAAAATGTTGTACAAAGTAGAATGGTATCTTCTATTTCCACTGGACACCCACACACCCTTCTAGAGCATAACAAAATATTCAAGATTTTAGGTCATAAATCTTGTTAGGCTTGCAATCGGGTACAAAATTATGCTTTTGGAATTTTTTTGGGATTTTTGATTTGGAGTCTCAGTCATATAAGCCTCTAATGACACAGATTCACCTAGGCAACCAGTTCCCTCGCAGATGCCAAAAGAGGAGGATGATGCTATTGGTTAATCATCAAAACATTGATGCTATTGGTGAACTCAAGGAGGATGATGCTGAGGAAAAAGCTAGTGATATGATTGTGGAAGACATGCTTGAGGTCCAATTGAATGCTAAAGCTGGCCCTTTGAGTTTCACTTTTAGTGCGGTAGGGCTGAGAGTATCTTGACGTCTCGATGTGTCACCGAGCCCAATGAACTGTTTCAGAGGCCAGAAGCAAGAAGAGGGTGGCATTTTGATGATCGACTGCTCACTTTTGCTGCCATTGGGCTAGTTATTGCCATTGCAGCTCTTTTACCAAAGAAGTTCCTGAGAGCTACGAGCACTTCAATTTCGCCTCACGGATCGTAGATACTGAAACGTTTGGTTTTGGTCGGCAGCTCTCATCAAGCTGCCTTTGACAAACTAACAAATAACACGTCTTGAGAAATATTTTTTAAAAAGAAAGTGCAGGAAACTTGTATTGTGAAAATTATTGGTAGTTAGGCACGCTCTGTCTCGATCTTCTTCTTTTGGCTGTATTGCCTTGTATCCTGTTGATAAGAAATGAAACATAGTTCAAGGATTATGATTATATGAACTGCAGATATAGTTGAAAACAAGGCCGTTAATGAATACTATCTGATGTTGGTATGTTACTATAATAATTCCCCACCTACGCACCATCCATTCATAAAACAATGGGTTTATTTGATGGATTGGATTAGAATACAGTTGTAGTGAATACAATATTAGTTTACATTATGACCAGGTGATAACAAAAAAATCCGTTTAAAAAATTGCTGGAAATGGTCAAATTCAGACCTTGTCTTCATCCCCACAAGAGTCGCCATTGGTCTGTTCTACTTTCCTCCTGCAGAGCAGAACCATCCCAACCCACATTAGACCCTTCACAACCCTAACCATTCCAATCGTTACAGTCAGGTAATACAGCCACCAACCGACAAAATCCGCCACCCCAACACCCATTAACAGGTCTCTCTTCATCTCAGCAACAATAGCCAGAGACTCAACCTCATCCCTCAATCTCCACCACCATAGCGCACCCAAGCTTGAGGCCATGATCACTCTCTCAGCCCACCTCTCCTCCCTTGCAGCCCCGAAAATCGTGTCGTCCACCACTGGTTTCACAATTGTCCTGGACCAATGCAGCATGGTCTCGTGCAGCCCCAGGAAAAACACCACCCTACTCAACAAACTCCTCTCTCTCCCAAGGCTTGTGCTTTCAATCCCGGCTGCTATGCTAACTTCAATCCCCAAACCAACGCATACTTGCAACGTACAGAGAAAAATCCATGCAGTGTACAAACGGGGCTGGAAAGATTGGCTTGTTGCCTCACTTAAAAGGGCCATCCGACCAGTCAGGCCATGGACAAGAGTGGCTAAGCTAATAATGGAAACAAGCGCATGGAGAAGAGTAGGATTAGTGTAAAGGAAAAAAGAGAAAACAAGAGAAAAGGGCTGTGGTATGGCAATATTAGTGCCCAAAGATAAGAGATAGTGGGCAATAGAGAGTCTAGCTAGAAGGAGAAATGATAGAGGAAGGAGGAGGCTGAGAAGGGTGACTGTAAGAATATGAAAAGTTTCCCTCAACATCTCCTTCTCCACGGCTTGATTCTGCAGAATGTTGGAGCCCATTTTGTTTTCAACCATACAACTCTCCTTTGTGTACACACAGAAGGAACAAAATTGAAGTCTTATGTATGTGAATAAATAGTAGTTATGGAGAAGGAAGTCTAGAGTGGTTCCCACGACCTTAGTTCGTTGACATAGGGCATTGTCTCATTCCATGCTTTTGCTCGAAGTATTTCTGGATATTATTTAAAGAGAATATGCCTAATATTATAGAATTGCTCTTAAGGGAAATGAAGGGACGGCCTTGTTTATATAAAATCTGAGGTAATGAAATAAGATTTAAGTACAAGATGAGATCCGAGTATAAAAGGATGAATCCAACTAAGTAGTAATATGAATTGAATGATACAAATAAATGGAATTTGGGTATAAATTCATATCACCTCGAAGGTACTTGTGACACTAAATGATTAATGATAATTTTTTTCATATCTACAAAAAGGCGTTAAAGAGTTTCTCTTGCTTTTGATTGTGAATAATATAATCGAAGTCTTCGATGTTAAATAAAACGTTATGTGTCATTCAAAATTTTCTTTTACTAATAAGATCGTGTTTATTTATTTTACTTAATTTTAAATAGAACTTAAAACTAAATAATACTTAATAGAATTAAGTATTAAGTTTATTTGTTTTTTAATATATTTTTTTTATTAATATATATATATTTTAAAATAATAAGTCACTTCTAGAATTTAAGAAAAGCCAAAGTTAAATATTTTAATTTTTTATATTTAATTAAAACTTTTAAAAATAAGTAATAAATTAACAAAAAGTAAGAAAAAATAAATTATCTAAAATATGAAAGCAAATTATTTTTAATAAAAAGTTAAAAGAAAAATAAAACGGTTTTGTTTGAATATTAAAATGTTTTTTAAATAAAATATCGTGAGAGAAGAAAATCACGAGGAAATACAATAAAAGAAAAAATAGAATAATAAATTAAATTCAATAATTTTTACTTACGTTTTGTTAATTTCATTATCCTAAAATAATTAAATCACATTGAATATTCAAAGTACCTAAATAAAATGTTCGAAAATTCCAGCAAAAAGAAAAAAAATTGGTATTACTTTGTGTATAAATATGAAAAAATAAAAAAATAAAAAATTGAAGCTGAGGACAGCAACCAAAATATGAATTAAAATAAATTCACTCGTTCAAAGAGAACAATGGATGCAATTGGTTTTTAGGCTGCTGACATTCTTTTGTTGCTTGTACTTGTTGAGCCCTTCCGTTTTCTGCAGTTTTCTATTCGGTTGAATAATATTTTCCTTCCATCCAAGCACCCGTGCCAACCCCACCCACAGAAAAATATAAAGATTACAAGCATGCCACAACTGATCATCATTTTCCCATCAATGCCTTATCTACTTCCACAGTCAACCATACAAAATTTCCAAGTGGGAAACACACAATTTCGTCACCCTGCTGTGACATTTTCTTTCCTTCCAAACATCATTTTCTCTCAACAAACTCGAGATATTTTTGGAAATATTCTGACCCATTCGTTTCTGAATTTTTAAAACCGAGTCGTTTTGCCGTTTGCGTGATGTCCAAACCGAGAATCTTCAATTTCTATTATTTTATTTTATTCACTAAGGTTTTCCATCAACCGGCAGTGTTTGACCATGATTCTGACAATGCAACGGCCCAGATTCTCCTGGCTAATCAATTATTGAACGGTCGTTATCATTCCTACAAGTTTATAGCGTAAGCTGTGGCGCAAATATTTACTACTTTTATGTTCCAATTTATTTGAAAAGATATTTCATTGACCAATGCACTAATGTTGAAAATGATTGTAAACTAAAACGGTCACATTTTTATTTTTAAAAGTAATTAAATTTTAAATTTTTTAAAAAGTATTTTAAATCAATTTGTATGATTTTCAAATTTCTGATAATATTAAAATATTTGGGAGATAAAAAGATTCATGTGAAATATTTCATTAACACCTTACGCATCTCAAATAAACCTTGTTTTGTTGTGAGAATTCTTAATTTGCGAGTTGTGGTGAGACTCATGTCTCCACAATTAGAGATTAAAGCAAGTGTTTGATTTAAAACCGATGTTAAAGATTACAAATTAACTTATTATACTCTTAAATATGATATCAAATTTAGATATCTTGACAATATTATGAGAAACCCTCAACTTGGAGTTCTACTTAAAGAAGCAAGGGCTGTCGTAGATGCTGATGGGTACATAGGAAAATTTAATTCAATAGTTGATTGTGATAATGATAATAATGATAAAACTATTTTAAATCAATTTATAAGGTTTTTCAATTTTTTAATAATTAATTATAAAAAATGATAATAACATAATAATAATTATATTAATAAAATTCCACTTACTTTGAAACGTACAACTCTTTATAACTTTTTGTTATAAGAATTCAAAAAAATATCAATCATTTTCCTATTTTATATAACTTACTAGGATGATATACAAAATATTAATTTTTCTATTATATGTAAATAATATATACATACTTGTTATCATAATTTTGGGCCATAAATTATTTTATATAATTTTATTGTAAGAAAATATAAAAATAATGGTTGAATATATATGACTAGGAATGGCAATTTCATGGGTCAATCGGGTCACCCGCCCTGCCCCGCCCTTATTGGGATGGGTATAGGGTAAATTAATCGGGTATGGGAAAGTTTTGTGAAACCTGAATCAAGTTCGGAGCGGGTATGGGTTTGTAGTTACTCGCCCCGCCCCGCCCGGAAATTATAATTACCAACATACATAGAGACTTTGGGTTTGAATCTGATTCTGATCTAGAGGGGAAGAAGAGAAATGGGGTTTGGGGAAGATGAAGACTAGTTGCCGATGCCATCCTTGAAATCGGAGCAGGATTGCTCTGGATGGGGTAGGGAGCTATCATGACGTCGTACCCCCTGCTGGGGAGGAAGGGTTCATACATATCATTGTTATGGAGCATCTTCAATATGGGGGGCGTCATCAGTTGGCTTATCCCCTTCATTCTGAACTACAACCAGAGCGAGGCTGCGTTCGTGAACGACGGTACTTACATTGGGTTTATGTACTTCATGTCCGCCGGCACTGTCCTCACGTTGGCAATCCTGCACCTGAGCCGTGTGGTTCGGGACAACAGTGTTAAACCATGTACAGCTGTAACTAAAACAGCAGTAGTTAGAAACTTGAATAGCATTAGTTAGAAACCTGTAACTAACCTGTAACTAGTTAATCAATTCTGGTACTGTTAGAGAATCAGTTAGAAGGCATAACTAAGTTCAAATACATGTATATATGTTGAGTCACAGCTCACAAAAACCAGAAATGAATCTCAGAAAATAAAGATTTCAGAAAGTTCAAAAATACACTGTTCTACCCTGTTTTTCAGTTTCGTTACTTCCAGCTTTCCACTTCTCACATGGTATCAGAGCAGACAACAATGGCAGATCACTCAACCAATGTGACTCCATTGCAAGATTCTGGAGAAGTTCCAATTGCTGGAACTACATCTCAAATGACGAATCAATCATTTCCGTCACTTGGTCAATCACTTACGATCAAACTCGATCGCAATAACTTCCTCATTTGGCGCAATCAGATGCTTAATGTGGTCATTGCCAGTGGATTTGATGATATTCTTGATGGAACCCGACCATGTCCACCACATTTTCTGCCTGATCCAAACTCTACATCTGCCACAACATTCAAATCTCCAGTTGTAAATCCAGAATACATCACTTGGCAGCGTCAAAATCGATTGGTGATGAGCTGGATTTACTCCTCACTCACTGAACCGATGATGACTCAGATCATGAGTTACAACACAGCTCATGAAATCTGGAAATCCTTACGACAAAGTTTCGCTTCTGCTTCCCGAGCTCATATAATGGAGCTTCGTCTGCATCTTCAAACTATACGCAAAGGTGGATTGAGCATGCTTGACTACATGCTACGAATACATAATATTTGTGACAATCTGACTGCTGTTGGAGAACTAGTGTCAGAGCAAGATCAGATTATGGCAATACTGGGTGGATTAGGGCCTGAGTACAATCCTTTTGTGGTGACTATTACTTCATGAGCTAAGCCAATCTCTGTTGAAGAATTGCAAAGTCACCTCATGGTTTTTGAACGACGTCTTGAACGACAAAGATCTGTGGAAGAACAGACTCTGATCCAAGCAAATGCTGCTCTGTTTCAGCAACAAAAGAACAGGAAGAAAACCTACAATTCTAATTTTCGTCCAAATACCGGACAGAACTCAGGAAATGGTCAATTTTCTAGAGGTAACAATCAGAATTTTAAACCAAAGAATTCTGCTACTGGACATACCACAAACAATAGTGGTAACACATCTGGAACTTTCAAGCCTCAGTGTCAGATTTGTTCTAAGTTCGGACACACTGCTTTACAATGCTGGTATCGGTTTAACTCTGATTATCAACTGAAAGATTCTAAATATTCCACATCTAACAATCCTCAGGCTATGACTGCAACTTCAGCAACAATGGGAGACACTTCTTGGTTTCTTGATACAGGGGCTACCCATCATCTCACATCTGATCTTAACAATCTAACAATCCATAATCCGTTTACCAGTGGTGACAAAGTAATTGTTGGAGATGGTAAGGGATTATCCATTGCAAATATTGGTAAATTTTCTCTTGCATCTTCAAGTGGTTCTTTGGTTTTCAATGATGTCTTACATGTTCCATCTATTACCACCAACTTAGTTAGTATGCAACGATTTTGCTCAGACAATGGGACTTTTATTGAATTTCATCCTTCTCATTTTGTGGTGAAGGATCAAAAAACGAGACTTGCTCTTCTTCAAGGAAAAATTGAGAAGGGTCTCTATAAACTTCCTGCTGCACCAAGAGTTGTTGGTCCTCCACTAGCATTTTACTCCACTAATAATACTTCAGATGCTGGTTCTTTGAAGCTTTGGCATAATAGACTCGGTCATCCCTCTGTTGATGTAGTTTCCAAAATTTTATCTCTTTGCAAAATACCTTTGAAACATGACAATAATAACTCTGTATGTAAGTCTTGTCAGTTGGCTAAAAGCCATCGTTTGCCATTTGAAAGATCCACTTCTAGAGCAATAAAACCATTTGGTCTCATCCATGTTGATCTTTGGGGTCCAACTCCTATGGTTTCTGTCAATGGTGCTCGATATTTCCTCTTGATAATTGATGATTTTAGCAGATTCTCATGGCTGTACCTTTTGGAAACTAAGGATGAAGCTTTACTTATGTTCCAACGTTTTCAAGCCATGGTTGAAAGACAATTTGATACTAAAATTCAATGTGTTCAATTTGATGGGGGGGGGGGGGGGGGGGGGGGGGGTGAGTTTCAGGCTTTTCAGAATTATTTGGCTACAAATAGTCTTATTCATCAAGTCTCTTGTCCTTATACTCCTCAGCAAAATGGAAGAGTTGAAAGGAAGAATCGTCATGTTGTGGAAGTTGGTCTTTATTTGTTAATACAAGCTGGAATGCCTCTCAAATATTGGTCATTTGCATTTCAAACTGCCATTTTTCTCATAAATCGGTTGTCCTCTGTTGTTCTTTCACAAAATTCTCCTTATGGAGTTCTTTATAATCGTTTACCTGATTATACATCTCTTCGAAGTTTTGGATGCTTGTGTTTTCCTTATCTTCGCCCTTATGCTTCTCACAAGCTAGCAAATAGATCTGCTGTTTGCTGTTTTTTGGGTTATAGTGTTAAACACAAGGGATTCCTCTGTTTGGATATGGCTTCCTCTCGGATATATGCTTCCCGACATGTTATATTTGATGAAACTCAATTTCCATTTTTAGCAAAAACTTTATCCTTTCAACTAGTATCATCATCCAACTCCTCTTCAACACTTCTTGATTCTGGTATATTCTCTATTTCCCCACCATCTTCAAGGAATCCTCATCATCCTCCACCTAATTTTTCTTCTCCCATTACTATCCATACCGATTCTGCTCCATCTCTTTCAACTTCCTCTCCTACTTTACCACAATTCCCTATTCCAGCCTCCAGTACTGATCCTCCTTCAATTCCAAACCGAACCATTGTTACTCGTAGCCAAAATGGTATTTTTAAACCAAAAAAAATATTCAGCCTTGCTGTCCAAACTACTGCAGTTGAACCTTCCTCTTTCAAAGAAGCAATGATACATCCTGATTGGCAAGCTGCTATGAAGACTGAGTATGATGCTCTTCTCACCAATTCTACATGGACATTGGTTCCCAAACCTGTTAATAAACGCATCATTGGTTGTAAATGGATATACAAGCTGAAACTCAAAGCTGATGGCTCAGTTGATCGTTTTAAAGCCCGCTTAGTTGCAAAGGGATTTAATCAAACATATGGTATTGATTATTTTGAAACATTTTGCCCTGTTGTTAAACCAACTACTATCCGAATTGTTCTTTCTCTTGCTATATCTCATGGTTGGTTGGTGAAACAATTAGATGTTAATAATGCCTTTCTCAATGGTGAGTTAGAAGAAGAGGTTTACATGGTTCAACCTCCAGGCTTTGTTGATCATTATAAACCCGGTTTTGTCTGTAAACTTCATAAAGCCTTGTATGGTCTGAAGCAAGCTCCTCGGGCATGGTTCACCAAATTAAAGAACTCCTTACTTGCTTGGGGCTTCTCTTGTTCTTTATCTGATTCCTCTATGTTTCTTTTTCGAAAAGGGACTGACATGATCATTATTCTCATCTATGTTGATGACATTATTGTTACTGGTTCTAATACTGTGTTAGTCCATCAAGTGGTTTCTTCTTTACACTCTCAGTTTGCTCTAAAGGACCTTGGTATTCTGAATTACTTCTTGGGTGTTGAAGTATGTTGGCAAGGATCTTCTCTTCATCTTTCCCAAACCAAATATATTCAGGACTTGTTAACTCGTGCTGGACTTGCAGATTGTAAACCTATTGCTACACCAATGACTACCTCTCACACTTTATCTGCCTCTGAAGGTTCCCTCTTGCCTGACCCTTCTCAATATCGCAGCATTGTTGGAGCCCTGCAATATTGTACCATTACAAGGCCTGACATCTCTTTCTCTGTCAATAAACTTTGCCAATTCATGCAATCACCAACTGATCTTCATTGACAAGCTGTTAAACGATTGCTGCGCTATCTTAAGGGCACTACTTCCTTTGGTCTTTCATTTCATCCTTCTTCTGATCTTCAACTTACTGCTTATGCTGATGCTGATTGGGCTGGTTGCCCTGATGATCGTCGAAGTACAAGTGGTCATTGCATCTTTTTTGGCTTTAATCTAGTCTCTTGGAGCTCCAGTAAGCAGAAAGTTGTGTCTCGTTCCAGCACTGAAGCTGAATATAGGGCCTTAGCAAATGCTGCTTCTGAACTTCAGTGGATTCAGTATCTTCTTCAGGAGCTCTCTATCTCATCTTCTTCCTCTCCTATTCTGTTCTGTGACAATCTCTCAGCCACCTTTCTTGCTGCCAATCCTGTTTTTCATTCTCGAGTCAAGCATGTGGAACTAGATTGTCATTTTGTTCGAGAAAAGGTACTCAATAAGACTTTGGTGGTTCAATACATTCCTTCTTGTGACCAGATTGCAGATGCTCTTACCAAAGCCTTACCCGTTCAACAGTTTCTCAATCTACGAAGCAAACTCACTGTTCTATCTAGACCTTTGAGTTTGAGGGGGGATGTTAAACCATGTACAGCTGTAACTAAAACAGCAGTAGTTAGAAACTTGAACAGCATTAGTTAGAAACCTGTAACTAACCTGTAACTAGTTAATCAATTCTGGTACTGTTAGAGAATCAGTTAGAAGGCATAACTAAGTTCAAATACATGTATATATGTTAAGTCACAACTCACAAAAACCAGAAATGAATCTCAGAAAATAAAGATTTCAGAAAGTTCAAAAATACTCTGTTCTACCCTGTTTTTCAGTTTCGTTACTTCCAGTTTTCCACTTCTCACAAACAGCAACCACTGTACCAACATCAAGTACTCCGATGTGTTGATGGAGGCCGTCGAGATTCTAAAGTTGTTCTAAAATTGGAAGATGTTGTTGATGGTCCCGATGACATGCATCAGCACCCGACCCCGTCCCACCCCGAAAACACATTTGGTACGGGGATGGGATCATTAACTCTTTTGTAAATGGGAATGAGAGACATTTACTCGCCCTGCCCCGGGTTTGGGACGGGGATGCGAAAGAGATTTATATAATTGGGACGGGAATGGGCTAGGGGTGGCCCCGCCCAAACCCGCCCTGTTGTCAATCCTGTATATAACCTCTAATTACATCAATTTTATGAAGTTGTACAAAATTGTTAATTAGCAATTTTGTTCTTGTTAATTATGTTGCTTATGACTAAGTATAATTTTAGTTTATAAAAAATATTTTTTTATATGGCTTCTAATTACATAAATTTTAATATTTATTAATTAAAATTTGAGCCATTGTGTAATAATGTAAAATAATTGACAAATTATAATAATTACAAAAAGATAAAAATTGTATTATGGTATACCTTCGGGTTATACAATAGAATTAGAATTAGTAATTATCTAAATACCTTCTAATAAAGGAATTGTTAATAGTTTTGTTGGTATAAAGATAATTAGAAATGATTTATATAACTTTTGATATAAGATAAATAAAAATTTTAATAATAAAAATATTTTTACATATCTTTAGAAATAAGAAAATAAAACTACATACATTTCTAAATATGATTGAATGTTTTATGTTAGCAAAAGCATTAAGAAAGAGAAAATTGACTATGGAGCTAGTAAAGATACTCATCATACCAAAAAATTAAAAAAAATAGAACACCATAGGTTAAAAAAATGGAAAATATCGTCATTTTTTTTTTTTTGGAATAGTGACAAGCATGAAAAGCAACTTTTTTTTTTCTATGAAAATAAAACCTTTAAAAATATGAAGAACACCGAAAATAAAAACACTTTCTTATTAAATGTGTTTTTTAGTGTTTTTTGTTTTCAAAAATAGAAAATAGTTTTTTAAAACACCAACTAAACAAACTCTAAGGCTCACGTGAATTAACTTTTTTCTAAATCGTTTTAAGCTAATTAAATTCTCTTGTAATTTATGTAAATTAAAAAATATTTATTTTCATAAAAGTTTTTATTTTAACTTCTGTAACTAATTATTTCATCTTTAATAAATCTTTTAGAATATAAATGATAAAACAAAGACTATGAATAATTAAGGAAAATACCCAAAAGGGGGGGTGAATTGGGTTTTTCAAAATCTTTTTCCACACAATAATATATACACAAAATAAATAAAGGAAAGTGATAAAATTAGAGAATTCAAACTCGGGTTTATAGTGGTTCGGCACTCCCTTGCCTACGTCCACTCTCCTCAATCTCCTAACCGAGTGAGGGTTCCACTAACTTGAAGCTTCAATCAAGCTTTCAATCTTCTTACACTTGGATTCCGGCTCCAATGGGCTCTTACACAATCTCTTCAAGATTGAACCACTTGAAGGCTTTCACACTCAGTTTATACAAAGATGAAACTCTCAACCTAGTTTAAGGATGACTCAAGTACAAGAGAAAACTAGGATGATTTACAAGAGTGCACTAAGAATATGCAAGTGATGGTTTAATGCACTAAGAAAGAAATGAGAGCTTTTTGATCAAGAACAGGTAGGTAGACAATTGATTGCAAAGGTTCTCTTGGTCATAAATGAAGTGGGACTCTCAATTTATAGGTTTCTAAGCTCGGGAGACAAAAATAGCAAAAAGTAGCCTCGACTGAACGAGCAAAGGGTCGACCGGATCAATAGCTGTTGGAGCATTTAATGCATGACAGGTTACCGTTGCCTCAACCGGACCTCGACCGAACAAGGGTGAGACTCGACCGGGAAGAAAAAGCTACTGAGAGAGAGAGAAGGTTTTTGTGCCTCCCTCGACCGGACCTCGACCGGACAAGGGCAACCGGTCTATCAGTTCCCCAACCGGTTGAGCCGATTGGCCATAGTCTCGACCGGTTGAGCCTTTTGGCCTCGAAAACCATTCTTTTAAAATTTCTTTCTTTTCTAACACTTAGGCAAGGTCTTTAGGTGAGTTAATATGCCAATTTTGAATCAATTTGCCTAAGGTATATTTGATAAAACTCGGGTTTTAAAGAAAATCAAGTTTTAAATAATAAACCGAGTTTTCTAAGATGCATGAAAAGGTATGAACATCCTAAGTGCACTCATGCAATCATCTTACATTCATTTCCTATGATCACAAGTTTTCCAAAAGGTCTCGATCCCGTATTCGTTTGGTCCTTGATGAATTTTTGAGATTATGCCTGAGATTCTTAACAATTTAAAACAATTAGTCACATAACCATGGTTTGTTATCATCAACACCCGATTAGGAGAACCCTTGGGCTAACAATAAATATTATTATTTGAAATTGATGGCTTTGATTTTACTTTCGATTTCTAACCAACAACAAAATGTTTTTCCAAAAGGGTTTTAATACAAAAGTAAATAAAATATTACTTCCAATAAAACTTTTTTTTTAAAAAAAAAAATTATATATTTGTTTGGTATTTAATAACAATTTTATGATATCGTATTTGAGTTAATTTTTTTTTTTTTTAAAAAAAAACATAATCCCCATTTACATTAATTTCTTAAAAGCCAAAAAACTCATTTTTAAGTTTAATTAAAGCATGTTTGGATAATTTTATTAAAAGCATTTATGATTTAAAATAAAATTTAATATGAAAATCAATGCTTCTCATAGAAACTTTATTTTTATTTATATAAAAAATTATTGTATATTTAATAAAACTTTTACCATATTAATATTGATTTTTAATAATTATGATTTTTATTTCGGTTTTTGTGACTGTTATCCAAATTCAAAAATAAAAAATTATCTCAAATAAATCCTTAATCCTAAAAGTCAAAGCATTATTACTTACCTCTTTTAAAATTATAAATTTCATTTCAAGGACTCTTATTGCTGACGTCAAAAACAAGAAGCTACCAAATCTTGTCATAATCCACATCAGAGCCACATCATTTTCTATAATCTTGTGAAAAGAATAAAAAAAAAGAAAAAAGAAAAAATTTATCTCTCAATTTTGCCAACTTTATTTGACCAGTCGATTTCAGAAGCAACGTGCAGAGGCAAAGCCATAAAAGTCACATTAAGTAGCCGAGCATGTACATTGACCTACCCACAAGCCCCTCATCAATGTAGTGGCCCTACTCTTTTTACCTTCTTTCAAATTTCCAAAATCATAAGCCCTGCCCATATCATATAGTAAATATATTTGTTTTAATGTTCTTTAGATTCCAGCATTCATTAATTTTTCTGTACCTTCTGGACATTATCAGAGGTCCCATATGATTTCCTTGCACAAAATATTTTCTTATCTTATTATTATTATTATTATTTAAATATTTGATGACATGTAATGCAATTTCTTTACATGCTTATTTCCAAAAGTGTGCTTGTGAAATCGTTCAAATTACATACGTCTTTAATAAACCAATTTAATAACTTAAAGCAGTTTAATATCTTAATTTAAATTATTAAATAAATTAAATATATTTAATAAAATAATTTAATGACTTAAAATAAAAAGTATTTTTAAATAATAAAGTAAAAATAATTATTTTATTCTTAAGCCTATATTTTTATTTTATCTTTTATTTTCTTTTTTCCATTTTGTTCTAATTACCTCTACAATCTTTTTTACTTCTTGACGATCTTCATTGTTACTCAACCTCTTTTACTCTAATTATAATTTATGAGAATAAATATGTTAATTTAATAATATAGAATAAGTTTTAAGTTAATTTTATCAAACAACTTTAATTACTTAAAATAAAAATTAAATAATAAATTTTAAATAAATAATTTAAGTATAATTTAAGTTAAAATCGTATTAAATAATTAAGTAATAAGTATTAAATTTTACCAAACACTCCTTGTGTGCATTACTTTTTAAGTATATTTAAGTATTATTTAAGACAACTTTTTATTTGTTTTTTTAACAAAAAAATAAAACCTAAATTTTAATTGTTAAAAGAATACTCTTGATAGAAACTTATGATTTCTTTGAATGTCAATTCAAATTTATTTATTTATTTTTATTTTTATTTTTTATTTTTTTTGAAGAAAGTAAAGTTGAGATGTTATTAGAATTGAACTTATATAAATAGATGTCTCATAATTTAAATTGTATGTAGATTTCTTTGAAATTATTTGGAGAATTCCTTAATTAAAAGGTATAATGATATGTTCAATGGGCCTTTAATTAACATAGGACAACTTTGAATGAGCACAAAATTAAGATCAAGTCATCATAAGTAGCTCAATTGAATTAATAGTAGTGTACCCAACATTAAGCTCTAGAGTTGATGAGTAGCTAGATTGAATTAATAGTGGTAAGCTCTTCTAAATTTTGTAAGGAAATATGTATGACAAGAGTGTTAAATAAATGGATGTAGAATGAAGTAAAATTCATTTCTTAAACTTATTAAGTATTGGGTGGAAAAAACTTATTTATTTATTTTATAATAGAGGGATGAAATTTATTATAATTTATTATATAAAAATATCCTCAAGATATTTAAAGTTATTATTTTTTCTTAATAAAGATTTTATTCACGTAGCAAAAAACTATAATATGAATAATGCATTATATTATATCGGACACATAGACTATGTTTAGTTCTTGAAAGTTTAAGGGAAGCTACCAAGAAAAGATAATCCAAAAGAAGAAAGTGAAGAAAAATGAAAAATAATTTTTTTAATTCTACTTCACATTCATTTTACTTATTTAATTCTTTTATATAAAAATTAAGTTTATCATAAACATTTTTACGAGTAAGAAGAGAGAAAAGTCTTTCAATTTCTCTAAAGAGAAGAACGTCTCTAAAAAAATCTTTTTATTTCTTTTGTAAAAATTATTCATGCTGATAACGTTTTATAAAATAAAATGAGAGAAGAAGAAAATAAGAAAGAGAGAATAAAATGCATAGGAAAACTCAAAAGAATTTCATTAGGGGTCATTCCATTTTATTGGGAGTTACATAAGATATTTATGAATAATCATCTATAAGTGGTCATAGTGGTATATAATCTCATATTTTATAACATTGATTAATTTTATTAATATTTTTAATAAAATAACTCACATAAATATAAAAAAAATTATGAATTTTTATAAAAACTCTATTTTAACTTAAGGAAAAAAATTATTTTATATTTAATAAAACTTTTACGATATAACCTTAAAAAAATTACGATTTTAATATAGATTCACCTAAAACCAAGAATTGAAACTTATCCAAATGGTCTAATAGAAATGAGCAGTATAGGAAATAAAAGTTTTACAATATATTCCCCTCAAAAATTATGATTTTAATCTAGTTTCCACGTAAAGCCAAAAACCGAAAACTAACCACAAACGATCTAATAATGGGAATGAGCAGTAAAGGGAATCAAACTGCAAAGGGAATCACCCCCATTTCTTTTCATTCCAGTGGAATCTAAGTAACAAGGGCATTAAAGAATTGGGTAACGTTGGGACACCAAGCAGACCTGTCATCACAGCCTCACTCCTTCATGATTCATGCACCACCAAGGTCCAAAGCCAAAATCTGCTAAAATGTACCAGATGACACGTGGCATCCCACCGAATCCAGTAATGCTAAGCCCACTGTTAGTCTCTTCCGTTTTATCTTTCTATCCCATTTGTAACCTGTCAAAGTGTGTCCAAATTCATCAGGCTTGGGATTTGGTGAGGCACACAGGGAGAGTCCCAAAAGAATAGCCCACAATCAACCACCCCATTGTCTCCACCCAATCAGATGCCTGTATATATCAATGTCTCTTCATAAAAGAAAGGAAAAAATATCTGAATCTTTATTATGATATATGTGTGTCTAATGTGAATATTGCAATGCAACTGTATGTGGGTGGTTTTTTTATTGCAAGGTTGGGTGGTGGTGACATGCATAGTTGTTAATTAGCTTTTATAATAAATGAGTGAAAAGAAAGAGAGAAAGCAACTTTGAGGGAGGGACAGAGAGGGAGGGGAGGTTTGTCATCTCATGCCTATCTCTCTTTCTCTCTCTTAATCAATTGGAGCTCTGATTTTGATCCATGTTTCTTTTTTCTTTTTGCCTTTCTTTATGGTTTCTTCCACTTCTTTTGCAGCTTCATCTTCATAACAACTCTTCTCTGTCCTTTATCAGCTTTTTGGGATAATATAGTAAGAAGAAGAGGGAGAGGAAAGTCAGGAATTTGTCATGGATGGTTCTGTAAAGGTTTCCAAAGAGCTGAAACATGAAGCTCAGGCATCCAAAAAAAGGTGGGTGGGTGTGGCCCTTTTTTTTCTTTTTCTTTTTTTTGGGGTTTTGTTTTGTATGATTTTTGTTTTGAGGTTTATGGTTTTGTGGGAAGTTGGGGGTGGTTTGAGGCTGTTTCTTTCTGCATTTTATGTTATGTGGCATTTATGGGCTTCTTTTCTTCTTCTTCTTCTTTTTTTTTTTCCTGTGGGGTTTATAGAAGGGTGGTTCAGAAGACTGTGGTAACAGTGAGGATTGAAGCAAATGTTGGAAAACAGAAGAATGAAGGGCCGCCATCAGATTTTTGGTCTTGGAGGAAATATGGGCAAAAGCCTATAAAAGGATCTCCTTATCCAAGGTTCAGTTTTAGCTTTTTCTTATGAATTAATTGCATCTTCTCTCCTTTCTTGGTCTACATGTTCAATTTCTGGCTTTTGGGTTTACACTTTACAGTTTACATCTCTCTTGTTGCCTCAAAATTCTGAGTGAGGTAACCCCATTCCCAACTGTTCCATGTGGCCCGTTTGGAAAGCGGTGTGGCATGAATTTTGGGTTCAATATGGATTTTCTTTTCTTCCATTTCCTCAATTTTCACCAAAGGGTGATGCAAAAGTTTTGCTGGATTTGTACTTCATTTCTTTCCATGATCTCTCTCTTTCTCCACATGTAGTATTCTCACTTGTTCTTTACTGCTTGCCATTATCTTTCAGGGGCTATTATAGGTGCAGCACATCAAAGGGGTGCTCAGCTAAAAAGCAAGTGGAGAGATGCAGAACGGATGCTTCAATGCTTATCATTACTTACACTTCTAGTCATAACCACCCAGGCCCTGATCTCTCAACCACTCCCAACACCCTAAACCAACCAAAAGATCCCCAAACACAGCCCATTGAAGAAACCCCCACAACCCCAAAAGAAGATCATCAACCACAACAACCCATCACCATGGCCAGTGATGAAGATGCAAGTGAAGATCACTTCCACTACTTCCAATCCACAATCAGCCATGAAGAAGATCCATTTAAAGTGAACCTAGAGAAAACCCATGATTCATTAGGTGTCCTATTTGATGAGGAGCCCCTTGCTTATCCGCATCTCATGACCTTCTCAACACCCAAATCAGAAGAAAATGACTTCTTTGATGAGCTTGAAGAACTACCCACATCTTCATCTTTCACAAGCTTCATGAGGAGCGGCTTCAACTTCTTTGATGACAGGATTCTTGTGCTCCCTTCTTGATCCAAGTACCCTTTTTTTGGGACCTTGCAGCCTTGGAAAAAATGTACTCAATATGTGCATATATGTTATACCCACTACTAGTAATCCTAGTAATCCTTCTATTTAGCATCTTTTTAGTTTCTTTTTCTCCTGGGTTCACAATCTGAGAAAGGCGCATCACTTTGCCACGCCTGCCTCCCCCCCATGAAAAAGCCACCACTTTGGCTTGAGCAAAAGCTAGTGGAGAAGCTATATGTTAAAAGTTGTGTTTCTAGAGATTGGGATTGAATGCTCTTGGCAGATGAGAAACCCACCAAGCCCCATGTAGAAAGAGAGGATAAGTGTATAGGTAAAGGCTTCCTGAGTGGTTGTGTCTTCGCTCACATAATAATTAAAAATAAGATAGCACGAGATTCACGAGGTATATACTTGCAGAAAGATGATTTTTCTTATGTGAATTGAATCCTTATTTTTCTGGTTGGAGGGGTTGATGTGGTGGAACTGTGGAAGAAGAGATGGTTTGCTTTTTTGGCTGTTTGTGAAAGCATGATTTGAGATGTTTTTTTGGTTTGTGTTGGGTTGGGTTCCATGACATCCTCTCTTCCAAAAAGTTTTATAGTACTTTTGTTTTTGGTGTTTTGAGCTGTGTCACAGATTCCCCTCAACAAAAATGCAAAATGCAATATCCACAAAACATCCTTTTCTGAGTGTTGCATGAGATTCCACTCAGAATAATAATGATGCTCTCTCCTTATTATTTCTCTTTATGTTTAAAAATACTTTATTGAATTATTTCTTACATATGTTTTTCCTTTCAAATGTGATCTTAGGATCATCAATAAAAGTACCCACCATGTTAAGAAAGAAAGAGAAAATGCTCATTAGTGTGATGGTAATTTATTAAATTACCATTTAGCATTTAGAACAATGGAATGGCATGAAATTGATACTTTCATATCTTAGATATATTATGGTTAATGTAGGAGACATTTATATTTTTTCCAACTAGTGACCTTAAGATGGGAAAGTGAGGTCTTGTCTTTGCTCTTTGAAACAATGGGCGCCTCTGGCTGTATTGGGTACGATTAGATGAATACTAATAGGTGAGTATGGACCCTGGTGGCCAAACTTCCTTAGGAATATTTTGTCCATTTAGGAAAGCTTTAGACTGTCATTGGTAAACGTTTTCCAACACTTTTTTTGGCTTTTAGGATAAAAACACAGTGAAGACATATTTGATTATAGCATATCCTAATCATTTTCACTTACTTTTTGAATTTTTTATAAAAATAGTTGAATACATATAAAAAATAATACATCGTAGATGAAAATTATTTTTAAGAAATATGAAAAAACATCACAAATTTTTATTATAAAAAACATTAGAAATTTGTTTTGAATGCTGTTCCCAAAATCTATTATTTTAAGGACTTTTTACTAAAAACATTTACAAATAGACCAAACACACCTTTTCAAGATTTGAGCAAATATGAAACTCCTGATCAAATTTCAGGGCCAAACAAACAAATTCAGAATTCAATTATTTCTGACCATTAAAGAAACTTGCGTACACAACCAAAATGAACGGGAAGCAGAAGAATCCTTGACATAGCTTTCCTTCATTTGCAGAAGGTCAAGATTTACCTGAATCCATTTTCATTTGAATTATGGAAATCATTTTGGGACCACAAAAACCATCCAAGAATTTACTTAGTGTTGATTCTCAGAAACTGTGATTCAAGAGGTGATGTATTACCATATCAGCAAGATGGGTGTTTTTTGTTTTTTTGATAAGTAAATTTTTGTTCCCGACTTGAACTTGGAACCTCCCACAAACCTCTCCCTTAAAAGCACAAAGTTAACGCTTGTTCAGAGTCAACCCATTTCTCAAGCTTTAATTCCAGGAAATCAGTACCAGAGATTAATTTCCTGTGCCCATAGAAATAAATATGATTCAGCAATTAAATATCAGTCCCATTAACTCTACAAAATTCATTGCAGCAATCACTATGGCAAGTTACATGCCAAACAAGACTTCACTGATCTGCAGTAGCCGCCAGAGGCTGGAGAGCCTTTAGAGGATTCAAGATAACGCCATCTATAAGTCCATACTCCTTAGCTTCTTTTGCGCTCATGAAGAAATCACGATCAGTGTCTTGGTTGATCTTCTCAAGGCTCTGACCGGTGTGGTAGGAGAGATACCCATTCAGATTAGCCTTGTGGTGCAGCATTTCATTTGCCTGAGAAGGGATAAAATGATGGCTACTAATCAGGATTTTTTTTTTTTTTTTTATGAGTAAAGCGACAGTGTATTATAAACAAAAAGCGCCAAAACAGCACTCCCAAGTAGAGGTGGTATACAATGAACACTTAAAAGTGCAAATAAGAGGAGTAACAAAGATAAATGCATAGTACCTTTTAGTATATTTATAGCACACTGCTCATAAAGATAACTCTCCTGTCTTTGTCCAAAGCATTAATTATGTAAATAGTAGATCCACAATCCTTTAGTTAAAAAGTTTTCCTATGCCGTCATTATAAGCAAGTTGCCTATGGACGTATTTCCTTGGATTACTATAAAATTATACATACCCAGAAAAAGGCAAAAGGGGGTTTTAATTGTTTGGTCGAGCTGATTTTTGGTACAGGCTGCCCATTGTCTGTTTGTTAAATTTCCAGTTGTCTAACAGATTGTGACTCCATAGCCATGTCATCGAATAAGAATTGATGCCCCTTGGAAATGAGCTATTTCTATTTGTTTTCATAGCACATCTCAAGTCACTGGAACTATTGTTTATTACATATTTGGCAACTGAAAACAATATTCCAACTTCAAAAATACATTTGACAAATTTTGGAATGAAAACAGTTTTTTGAGAAGTTTTTCTTAAAACATGGTGATTTTTTAAAACAAATTTGAGAGGTTTTTCTGGTGTTTTTATAGAGTGTTCTGAGAAGAACTAGGTCAGGAACATTGCATTGTACAAGTACAATGCCTTCAAAGAAAATAGATGTAGAAAACAGTTTTTCATATCTGTTCCTTGAAGTAACAGAAAATTGCTTTTAAAAACTGTTTTCAAAAACTGATTTAAACATTGTTAAAGAGACCCTAAATCTCTGTCACTACATGAAACCCAAAAAACAATCCTCCAATATACACAACTAATAATGAATCTAAAATTTTAAAAATAATCCTGTACATCCATCAGTATATAAAGGGTTAATTTCCCTATGGGACAAAGGCATCATAATGTATCTGCTGTATTAGATAAGGTACATCAACATGTAACCGTCAGAAACAAATGGTAGAATGAAAGCAAGAGAGAGACATACCTGAATATCTATGTCAGTTTGCCCACCTTGAGCTCCACCAAGAGGCTGATGGATCATGATCCTTGAGTTTGGCAAGCTATATCTTTTTCCTTCAGTTAAGAGGGAGGAGACAGACACATGTCAAACCAGACTAAAGGCATATGCCACGAAATGGAACTCCAAACCACTAACAACAAAAGCATAGGAAATTACTTACCCTTCGTGCCACAGCTAAGCAGGAATGCTCCCATGCTGTTCATGGAAAATAAAAATAAATAAAAAAGCAAATCAATCACTAAGAGAAAATCTTGGTTTAACCTCTAATACAAAAGCCACAATAAAGACCCATCAGCAACCACATAGTTTAAGCAAGAATATTTGACCAATGCATCAATTAGCAGACCAGAAATAGTTTTAGATTGCAATAAGCATAAAATCTATCTGCAGTCATCAAATCGTACATAGAATTATACTTACTGGCAAAAGATCCAATTATAAGAAATCAACTAAATTGACACTTCCATAAAGACATTTGAGATTAGCAGACTGCATCAACTCACAAACCAATAATTAGGAGTGACAATTGGGTCATGTCATGTCAGGGGAAAAAATCATGAAAGTTAGTTAACTCAAACATGATCTGTTCAATAGTTATATCAGATTTCTTTCACATGAACATGACCTGCTTATTATATGGGTAACACAACACGACACAACCCATGCAACCCATTTAATAAATCGGTAGAATTGGGTGGGCCTGATGTATATTAAATTAACATGAAAATTACATAATCATTTAACCCAAATATGATTATGGCACACCTAACACAATCAAGACTTGGTTAACTAATTTAAAACATTAAATTTACATGAATTGTAAATCAGCCTATTTTCCAAAATGATTTGCCAGAAATTTTTTTTTTTTTTTATAAGTAAAAGAGAAGAAATTGTATTGAAAAGAGACGCTAAAATAGCGACTCAAAAAGATACGGCAAAGGAACACCCCCCTCCCCGGCTGGGACAAAAAAAGCCTTACAAAGCAGAGGGGCCAAAAAAAACCACCCTCATCGAGTCGAGAACGTACCCAATCAATGAAACCTACTAAAGACGAAGGACCATTTTTTATGAACAATTTCGTCTCCAACCAAAGAAAATAAATAAAAGAACTCTTAAGTCTTTGAATGGACAACACATCATCTTCAAATGCAATTTTGTTCCTTGTTTTTCAAACCGTCCAAAAAATAAATAAAGGGTCTGCTCTCTAAACTTCCTTTCTCTTTTTTCCCACAAAAGACCCATTCCAATCCAAGAGCATCATTTTAACAGAGGCTAACAGAACCCACTGCACCCCGAAGAGAGTGAAAAACAACGCCCAAAGAATCCTTGTCTTGACATAGTGAAGGAGGATATGATCTATCGATTCCTCATGCATTTGGCAAAGGTAGCATCTATTTGCTAAAGGTCATCCTCTTTTCTGAAGTTGGTCCAAAGGGCCTTACCGCAAGTTGCTTCCCACCCAAAAAAACTCACTTTGGGCAAAACACATGATTTCCAAATGACATTCGATGGGAATAAGGCTGATGGTCCAGATTCTAGGGCTTTGTAGAGAGACTTAACTGAGAACCTCCCACATTTAATCTCTATCCAAAGCACCCAATCTTCCATATCCCGCTAAACACTCTTCCCATTAAGACCCAATAAAAAATTGTGCACCTCATCCATCTCCCAATCATTGAAGGGTTTAGAGAAATGCCGACTCCAACTCCCCCCTCCCTCAATAAAACTCCACATATCTTTTACCCAGGCGTCCTTGGACGTAGCTAAAGCAAACAAAGTAGGAAAAGCAACACAAAAAGGTGAATCTCCACACCATCTATCCTTCCAAAATCTCACCCTCTGACCATTGCCCACCACAAAGGAGAATCTACTGCTTACAACATGCCACTCCCTCCTAATTGCTTTCCACAACCCCACGCTATATCCACCCCTCACTTCCTTGGAGAACCAACCCCCTTGCTCCTCCCCATACTTTCCCCTAATCACTTGATTCCACAAGGCCCCTCTCTCATCTGCAAACCTCCAACTCCATTTGCACAAAAGCGCCTTATTAAGAGAAGAAAGACACTTCACCCCCAATCCCCCTTTTCTTTTGTCTACGCAAACAAGCACCCATCTTACAAGATGAGGTTTCCGCTCAATAGCCCCACCACCCCACAAAAAATCTCGCTAAATCTGCTCCAACCTTAATCTGACCGTCCTAGGCAAAGTAAGCACATACATGAAATAAATGGGCAAGCTAGCCAAAGTACTTCGGATCAAAGTGAGCCTCCCTCATTATCGACAACTATGTGAATAAATGGGTCATATGTGAGTCGATCCATAATCGTTTTAACACAACACAACAAATCGAATATGACCCATTTAATTTAAAGGCTTCAACTTGAACATAACATGTTTAATAAATAGGTTCAGTGGGTAGACATGAACACGATCAACCACAACCTAAACCCGCTAATTTCATGTCACTTTTGAGTTGTATTCACAAGTCATGTCAAAAATTGCCACCTCCACCAGTAATAGAAGGAGCAATGCACCTAACACTCAACTTCCAACTATTCAGGGTTGTGTTTACAAAATGTTTCACCAATGATTCTATTAGTGATCATATCTACTACTAAATCAAATCTGTCTGCACTTAATACTTCCACTCAGAATCCCTGCTTTGCATTTGCCCCTAGAGCAACCATTTGAACAATTCTTACCATTTTCCCCACAAAAAGAAGCTAATAAGCAAGAGTGCTTCATTATCTTAAGATCAAGAGCCTAACTCTGGAGAAAGAACTGAACTACTGCTCCCAAGTACTGTAATCCCAAGATATGGCAAAGTGTGAATTATGTTAACAACTAATACTCAGCTCTCAAGTCCATGATAGGCTTGTTTATTGGTTGTACTACAAGTAAGGAGAGGGAGGTTATTTTTTTGCTTTCTTTGCCTTTGTTTTGCATTTTGGTAAATATTGTATGCATCGTTTGTACTTTGTTGTGCCTTTTCCAACACTTGGTTTAATATATTCTTTTTTATTGCCTATAAAAATAAAAAATAAAATTATTACTCAGCTAAATCTTCATGCAAAAACCTTAACTCTATCAAAAACCATGTGCAAAACAAAAGACCTTCGAATATCAGAGTCGAGAATATGTAGAAGTATAAAACCATGCATGCAAGGCATCCAAACAGACAAGAGCATGTGGAAAAAGAACAAAGAATTTATTATTTCACAAAGAAATAATAAGAAGCAGCTAAATTAAAACAAATACATATGTGAACCACACAACTGTAGAATAAATCTGCATAACTTATACAACTACACTGGTATGTCATCTAAACAAGTTCAACATCTACAGAGATTTCTCAATCATTATTTAAGCAAGTTGAGATCACATTTAAAAATAGGAAAACACTTGTATAAATTTTAAATAAAGAAAATGCAGAACAATTACCATCACAGCTGAAATATCCAGTTATTCGAACCCAAAAAATAATTAGGCATGAATGGCATAGAAAACTACAAAAATCTGTCTCAGTGCATCTTTACCTGGCTGCTAGTCCAACGCATACAGTGGAAACATCAGGTCGGATATGCCTCATTGTGTCAAATATGGCCATGCCTGAGGAGATAAATAAGGAAGAATTCAAGAAAATAAGAACCCATACAAGTCTCCATGCTCAGTTAAATAAACTAGTACCAGCGTGAAGAAAAATTTATTGTAAAGACAGAAATTACCAGCTGTCACTGATCCTCCTGGAGAGTTCACATACATGACAATATCCTGTTCAGAATATCAAGACATGATCTAATGGTGAAAACTTGCATAATGGTAGTTAATTTTCATAAGTTGTTTGATAGAAAGTCAGAGAGCTATAGAAAAAGGAAAGGGGGTGAGATGCAAAATGAAGGTAATATGTCAAAGGCACAGATTAAAATGAAATTAAGGATGCTAGAAACAGAAAAACAAGTTTTGGCTCATAAATCTCATTTAGTATTTCATGCTTTTCTAGTTTTTTGCAAAAGGTTTTTTAAGTGAAGGAAGTTAGCAATGAGAAGAGTAAGTTGTCTGAGCTGAGAGGAAACGGGATTTTGATAATGCCAATACACCCAAGGGAGTAGAAATATCATAAGAGGAGCTCAGGAATCAAAGAATCGGCTTACGATTTTGCAGGGTTTCCAAACTCCCATAGTGGTCTGCTGGGATATTTTGAAGATCAAATGGAGTTACAAGCCCAAGACTAATTGTGCAGATCACCCTATTAATAAGGATCCGAATCTACTCACCAATACCCTCAAACCATCTCAATTACTCAAAAGTGGGTGGTTTAGTTCACTTGGAACCTCTCAAGCCTTGCTCCAAACATGGAAAAGCCATGAAGGTGTTTTCTGCCCAAATTCCTAGGGGGTTTTGAGTAAAGGGAGAGTGGGTTTATCCCTCTGACATCAGGAAGCAAGTAAGGGGGTCAACCTCAACCAAGGAGCTTCATTATCCCCTTACAGGATGTAAATTCATGCTGAAAGGCCTCAGCCTCTTAGCAAGTTTAAGGGTGGTTGTTGTCACTTGCATGCTGAGGCACTTAGGCCACATTGCCTCACTTTGATGCATTCACATCACACTATCAGCTTAACAAAGTAATATTGAGTTCCTGTCGAAATGGTGCCTGCTTATGAGCCCATGATTCCTTAGGTTTACAAGTCGCAACTACTTATTTGGCTATTTGGCACCCCTTAGAGGTCCATGTAGCACACAGAATTATGCCTTAAATGACACATAAATCAAACATTCAATTTCTCTTGCGTCGAGATTGGGAAACTCCAATTCTTACAAGCTAGTTGAGTTAAAGCAAATTCAGGGTCCATTATGTTAGCATTTGATGATGCAACTCCATTATCCCAAAAGGGAGTTGCTATCACACTAATACAATAGAGCAGTTTTATGATCCCGCAAAAAGGCATCATTTCAATATCTTACCATCAAGTTGTGAAATGGGTTCTGCTTTCTATACTGGACCCATCCATGATAATAGATTGGTACAAAAAAATAGATGTTCATTTTGTAATAAATCGTAATAATAATAGTAACAACGAAAAGGGAAAATTTGCATACAAAAATAAGAACATCAACAGCTAAGCTACTATACGGACCTTGTCAGGATCAACAGCATCAAGATAGAGAAGCTGAGCTACTATGATGTTTGCCATATCATCATCAACAGCTCCACCACATCGTATTATTCTCTGAAGAGAAATCAGCGACAAATTGGATGCATTTACGCACAAGTGTGTGTCAACGCTTAAGTAACCGTAGCAAAAGATAAACTTAACCAGCCCCTTACATGTTGAAAAAGCTGACTGACGACACTCTGAAAACGCTCCTGCACCATTGGAGGCGGCCCTTGCCCTCCTTGTGCATATGTAGGGAAGTAGGCCGAAGATGGGATTTGCAAATCATCCCTACAAAATAAAAAATTAGCATACAAATCATCAATAACGGAAGAATCTAAACACCAAAAAAACATCCAAACCTCAACCATACCTAATGGACCAAATTCCCGGCCTAGAATTCTTGTCCGGCGCCCAAAACTCCCCAGAATAGGCAGCCTTCACTGGCGCAACCCGAAGTCTTTTTTCACTCCCAACCAATTTTGTAAATTTCCTGCCAATCGGAAAGAGAACAAAATTTATCATTAGTCTTACATCCTCCAAAAAAGAACACTTATCTTCCGCTTGGTTCCCAAGAAAACAAAAAATTCCGAATCTCATGTATCACAGCAGGGACAAACACTTGCCAAACTCGATTAAGTGAAACCTGTTCTTCTCTTGATGAAAATTTATTAATTTCTCACATTTTCCCTAACTTGTCTCGTCAACCAAACGGTCAGTTAAAAAAACATATATACGGAAACGGAAGAGAAAAGAGGGATAGGAAAACACAAACCTAGAGGAAAAAGAAAGCTTGTGAGAATCGGAAGAAGAAGTAGGGTTTGAGGAGAAGATGAGAGAATTGAATGCTACGCATGTGTGCGCCATTTTGGCCTTCACTTCCCTCCTCTAGCGTCTGTATCTTATCTTTCAGAGCCAAAAGGGTTTTAGTGTTTTGCTGCACAAGAAGAGTCTCTCGATATTTCCTTTTGGATCATCCGGATCCGGATCATACCACCCGGATCCGAGTCCATGTTTCGCCTCATGGCCGTCATGCACAAATTAAGAAATTGGTAGTACTTAATACAAAAAATGTCAAAAGTTAAAAAATATATGGGCGTGGTTTATGGAAAACAATTTTTTTGGTGTCCAAAACCCAAAAAATAAAAATAGAGAAATATGTGTGAAAAACAAAAAAAAAAAAAAAACAAAAACAATTTAGATAAATTTTTTTATTTTATTATTTTCACTTTTTTTTTAGAGCTATTTAAAAAAATAATTATACAAATATGTAAAATAATTAAAAATAAAATAATAAATATAAAAATTATTTTTAAAATATTAAAAAACAGACTAAAAGTATTTTAAATTTTTAAACAGACTTTTGTATTATAAAATATTAAATAATAAATTTTTAAAATTATTTTTAAAACTATTTTTCAAAATTATTTTAAAAAAATAATTACCAAATAAACTCTATGATATTAAAATACAGAGTATATTAAATATATGATTAAAAATATAAATAAGATAGAGTAGAGGGAAATCGTAATATTCTAAAAAAAATAAAATAAAAAAGACAAAATTTGGTTCCATAACTATAAATAAAAATCTAATAAGAATAGATTTTGCTTCCCATACAAATAATTTTAAAAAAATAATTAAAAGGCATTAATAAATGGAAAATGACAAATGATATGTTTGATTGGTAGAAAAAAAAAATAAAACCAAAAAAACATATTACATTTAAATATTTGATGTTTTTAAAACAAAAATATATATATAACATTCTAATACTTGCTATAAAAAAAAAAAAAAAAGAATTCTCTTTCATTTTTAATATTATCCAAAAAATATTATGTAATTTATAATTTTATGAATAATTTAATAATATTTATGATTAGAATATTTAAAATTAAAAAAAAAAAAAGCAATATTTTGTAAACTAAATAAAAACATTTTATATATTAAATAATATTATATATTAATACTATTTCAGATGGTCCTAATCACATATTTGTTTAATTCTTTTTTAAAAAAAAACTAAAAATTTATTTGTTTTAAAAATAAGTAATATAAAAGGTAAAAATAGAAAAAAAAAAAAAAAAAAAAAAAAAAAAAAACCCTGAAAAAAATAATAATAAATTTATTATCCAAAAATCTAGGTTATCCTATCTCTTAAATATGAAAAATAGTCGGGAATGAGACATAACTTTACCTTATGTAGAAGAAATTTACAGAGAGCAGATCATTCCAACAGTTGTCTTAGAAGTCTGATCAAAGAATTATTAGGGTTTTTTCTTCATGGATTAAACCCATATTTAATTAGTAATATGTTTGGGAAACTTGTAACAAAATTTAAGATATTTGTACTACATGTATTACAAATGAAATCATAATCTCAATTGAAAACATAATGAGGAACTTCTTTAGCTGCCGCCACCTAATTCACGAGCAACGGTTGCAGTGGCGCAAATACACACCGCCGTTGAAATGGCCTTCGTGATAAACTCCCGCTGGCCCGGAGACATGTTCTCAGCTTCAAAACCTGAAAGGCAAGAATAACAGATACTGAATTGGAAGTGGACACTATAGTAAAAGAAGGATCAGATAAGTTAAGCGGAGATCATAACAGGCCAATCAAAAGGTGGTAGGAGAAAATCCCTATAAAGAAAAAAAAAAAAAAGGGGGCAAAATACACAATAGATTTATAGTGGTTCATTACTAATGTGAGAGTTCCTCCATTTTACAGCTATAGATTTTCTGCTATAATCAAAGAAAAATGCATAGTGATTTCATGCCTCCTAATAATTGCCTCTCCTCTATTTTCAAACGACCCGCCTGATGATCCTTTATATAATGCATAAATTAGGGCAAATTAATACACATAAAATACGTAAAATATCGCTTTGAAATGCGACTTAAGGACTCATACCTCCAAACCCACCCACAAGTGGGGGGGTCGATTCACAATCACAAGGAAGCATGTAGAGTATAACTAGGCTACGCACAACTCAAATATCGCTTTAAAATGCAACTCAAGGATTCATGCCTCCAAACCCACAAGTTGGGGGGGGTGTCAATTCGCAATCACAAGGAAGCATATAGAATATAACTAGGCTACACACATGACACAACACAAATATCGCTTTAAAATGTGACTCAAGGACTCATGCCTCCAAACCCACAAGTGGGGGGTCGATTCACAATCACAAGGAAGCGTGTAGAGTATAACTAGGCTACACACAACTCAATATGTAATATTCACTGAAACAAAAGGTCAAAGTTAAGAGTATGAAAATGGAGAACTAGAGATGTAAGCTTATTCTGAGTGCGACAGTCACAGCCTCTAATGGATGAACAGAAAACAATGACAACCTTGGATCAACTTCAAAAGTACAAAAGCACCTTCCACATCCAGAAGCAGACATCAAGATATGACCACAAAGATGAGGTTGATACTGGGCACCTGAGTTTCCCATTAGATAGGCAACTCAGTTGATGTTTAATCCACATGCTTATGAGGAAGTGACAATTAGAAAAGTATATGCTAAAATTTGGGGGTGTTCGGTACATAAGGCGTGCACTCTTAAAGTAATGAAAGGTGATGTAACCCTTCTTAAGGTAGACAACTATTCTTAGGTCCCCATCTAGGAAAGGCACCACTGGAAAGAATTAGATCCTTCTGTAAACCTTTCATTTTCAGTGAACCAAATATTCTGAGCATCATGTTCAAAGAAATCGACAGCTTATATTACCAGAAGAGCACTGTCTATTTCCAGTGGCATAATGAAATTAAGAGCAGTAATGTTAAATTCAAACCATGTATAGTATCTTAACATGATTTAAACAACCATTGAGCATCTTCACATGATGCCCGTGTAACAAACTAAGTAGCATGAGATGACCCAACAGACAACCCACTCAATTGTTTTTACAGGAGAAATTTTTAGAGTAAGGAAAACATCATGTACATTAAATTGAAAAAGAAAATGGCTAGTTGTTCACAGGGATATTTTGGACACAATAGATAAGGGTATTGTTGCAGTAACAGTCAAATATAGAGGCTCTGAGCATGCGCAACCTAGTCCCCCAACTACAGATGTAGGAAAGTTGGTCCAGACAGTTAGCCTCAGAGCTACAAGTTCTTTCACCCATCCATCCCTCAAGAGAAGGACCACCAAAATGCACTACTAACAAGGCATTTTCCATTTCAAAAGAAATACAGAGAAATGTGTGTGCTTGTCAACAACCAAAAAAATGGTAAAAGAAGAAAACAATCCAAATTGTTTGCAGTTTGTCATTGAACAGCCAACCTTTTATATTCATTACCATTCACAGGAGTATATATATCTCCCTTTCATGAATCATTTCCCTCGGGTCTTAAATTCTGTCACAAAAGAATGTCCAATAATGGAGTCCCGAACCCCATTCATTATTGGCTCCTGTCAATACAGATTTTCCTCTTCTCATCAAGTGCTCTGAATGCAAGAACTGCACATGGTTGGGGAACAAAACATCATAACCCCATCAAAGGAGGCAGCCATAATCTAGGACATGGTTCTTCGTCCAGCTCAGTATATGATTCCTACCAACCTTATAGCCCTATCTTTGATGTCCCATCCTTTGGAGCAAGGGGTGATGGAGTTTCCGATGACTCCAAGGTTTCTGAATACCAAAAACTAAATTAGTGCTACCTACCGTATTTTGTATATAACTGAGTTTAAATTTTTTTTTTTTCAGAATCATATTTCTTTCAGATGGTATACAATAGCATCTTTCTTTGATAGTGTAATACTAGATTTGGACATTTATGACTATGATCAGGCATTTCAAGTGACGTGGTCTGCAGCATGTGCAGTCAAGAATGCAACAATTAAGATCCCATCCAAATTTCGGCTCCTCATCAGTCCAATTACACTGCAAGGACCTTGTGAACCAGGACTAGTCCTTCAGGTTCCAAAATTACGCATCTAGAAAACTCTAATTAGCTGGTTAAAGCTTAATAGTGCGAGTTCTAAAAGCTGATCAAAGTCTTTGATGCCACATCAGATAGATGGGATGATTGTCGCACCTGGAGGTCCAAGAATGTGGCTGAAACCAGAGCTACTGCAGTGGATCAACTTCAAGAATCTACATGACTTCGTAATCCAGGGAAGAGGAACAATTAACGGACAAGGCTCAACATGGTGGTGGATTACACCCAGGATTCTGCAAAACCAGGTTTGTCACAGATAACTACATGAACTAGAATTACTTAATTAGAAAACCCATATTCTAATATGAATTGAGTTGTGTTGACAGCTAACAAACAGAAACTCCAGATACGATGACACAATGAAGCCAACAGTGAGTGATTCTCCCACTAGCTATCCTAGTTTTATGTAACACATGGGACAGATGAATTTGGATCATACCACTTAAACAGTATTCTTTTAATGATATCAAGCTTTTATCTCAGGCCGTGAGATTTTACTCAAGTTTAAACTTAACTATCCGTGACATCAAAATCCAAAACAGCCCAAGATGCCACCTAAAATTTGACAACTGTGCTGGGGTAAAGGTAACCAATCTCAGCATCTCCTCACCAGGTGACAGCCCAAACACTGATGGGATCCATCTCCAGAACTCACAACGGGTGGAAGTAGAGAATTCTACAATTTCATGTGGTATTACTCTAGATTCAAAACCTTCTATTTTTCCATATATTCCAGATAACTCTTCATCTAGAAGTTAAGTCTCCATACTTGAGCAGGGGATGATTGTATCTCAATTCAGACTGGGTGTTCAGATGTAAACATTCAGAATATTAAATGTGGACCAGGGCATGGAATAAGGCATGTTAACAATCCCAGATTTTGCTTTTCGCTATAAAACGCGAACTTTAAACCCTTGTTTTAACTGTAACTCAAAACTCTCTGCAATTCAGCATAGGGGGCCTAGGTAAGGATGGCACCTTGGCCTGTGTATCAAACATTGTGGTTCAGAATTCCATAATGGTGGATACGCTATATGGAATCAGGATCAAAACCTGGCAGGTAATCTCCTAAGACCTCCACTCTAGTCATCCATAACTAGGTTCTGTTTTAACCTCTATTGCACTGTACTCAGGGTGGAGTTGGGTCCGTGAAGTCTGTGATATTTTCGGATATCGAAGTCTCTAATGTGAAAGTGCCAATCATGATTGATCAGTTCTACTGTGAAGGTGGTACTTGTCGAAACAAGACAGATGCAGTTTCTCTGACCAACATTACATACAATCAAATAAATGGAACTTATGCTACACAGGCAATACACCTAGCCTGTAGTGACAGCATTCCGTGCACTAATATCAGCATGGGAAATGTCCTCCTCACTCCATCAACAACAACTAAAGGCTTGATGCAAGACCTATGTTGGAATTCCTACGGAAAATCTCTAGCCACTGTTTTTCCTCCCAGTCTAAACTGTCTAGAAACAGGAAATCCTCTATCCAAGAAAGCTAGTAATTTCAACAGAACTCATTTCACATGCTAAAAAAAGCTGCATTTACCTTTTATTTAAGTATTGTATTGTAAAAGCGACCTACTAGAAAAACAGAGAACAAGAAAAGGGGGGAAAAAATCTAAAATTCTCATAGTATCCTAGAAATAAATCACCTAATTCATTAAAAAAAAAGCCACCTAGTTTATCATATTAGTTGATCGTTCTTGTACCTTTTAACCAGCATATATAAAAACCTAAGAGGGTTCTAAATACAAGACCAACTTCAACTGCAACATTTCCATGAGAGAATATCAGTTGTCTAATTTTTTTATTTTTTTTTCATAGGTAGAGAATATAATTTACCTCATTTGCAAACAAGAGAGACTTATTGCTTTAATGCATGACACGTGGGGGCTTCCAAGAAAAACAAGCTAAAGAAACATATAACATGAAGATCCTCAATGTGTTCAGCTTGAAAAAAGTATCAACAGTCTGTTAACTTCTTAAACATTATTGAACTAATTGTTAGCTACATTTATGCCCTCCCACTTCCAAACCCCAAAAATAAAGGGTATTGGAGTGCTCAATTTCTTCCAAGCAAAAGAAAAAAAAAATTATACTATCGTTTCCAACTGTTTATTACAGTGAACTAATAATCCCAAACTCTATAAATTTCTCCATATTGAGATCAAGAGGAAAAAAGAAACATCATCCTTTACCAATCTCTCAATACAAGATATATTAATATAAACTTTCTGGATTACCTGCATGCACAATGGCAAGGGAAAGACTGTAACATCAGCAAGTAGTTTCAGCTTGCATCCTATCATGGATTGCCTTGTAGCAATGGAGACTGCAAAGCGGAAGTTTTGACTTGGAGTCCCGATACTTGTATGGATTAGTACATGAAGGGCCGGCACATTTTTCCCGAGGAGGAGGATAACTGAAAATTCATAACAACGATCCACAAATTATCAGCAAACTAGAATTGATATCCGTCTGTTTATGTGCGTGTGCTTATTCGGGCATAATAAAAAAATGCATCGAATCTGAGATGGAGAAAATAATGGATCAATACTTGCAAGGTTTGGGGTCAAATAGACTAGGAAGACCCATATCCTTTGAGAATGTAAGAACAGTGCCAGTTGGACCCATGACACATCTGATGGTGTTTGATGGAAGTGTTAGAGCATTAGCAGCCCTCTCCTGCACGAAACACATTATTAAACAAAATGAAATCTATGGCTTCATGACAAGTTTAAAAAATCAGGTTATTTGTGCAACCATTACCTGTGCCAATTCTTCCCTGCGCTTCTTCATCTTATCTTCTCGCTTCTTCCTACCTGAATCTTGACCAAGTATTTTTCTAATTGCCTCAGCCTACAGAATTGAATCCAAACACATTTACTTTCCATTCTCAAAATCTTGAAGATCCATAATAAAGACACAGATAATATAGAGCATAGATAGAGGAACCTCAGATTCCCGAGCTGCCTTCTCAACTTGCATTTTACGTCTCTGAGCAGCCTCAGCTTTCTTTAGTTGCTGCTCTACTTCAGAAAGTTTCTCCTTTTGCTCTGTGATCAACCAAACAATCAGAGAAGTGAAGCAGTTACATTGAAATCCCAAATTAGTACTCTTAGAAACAGTTCAAGTAAGAAGGTAATAAATTCTCACTTCTAGATGAAGCAGGAGGCAATCCATTTGGAAACTCAATTAGGCTTGCACCAGGGGCAGAAGAGGCATCTTTACCGGACTGAAGAGCCCTTTGACGTGTTGTGAGAGTCATTTCCCTCTTACTTTCCGACAATGAATCAACAGATTCCTTCCTCAGTTTCTTCCTCTTGTTTTCTTCAAGTTCACTATCAGATATCACTTCTTCGTCTTCTTGTTCTTCCTCATAATCTGTATCCTCAGATACTCTATCTGATCTTAACTTCTTACCATCTTTGCTTGATCCCAAATTTTCATCTTTCTTACCATCAATTTTCCTCATCTTAGAAACCCTCCGTGGTTTCTTGCCTGATTCTTCCTCATCATCTTTATGTCCTGCGGTAACCTTCGAAGTCTTGAGTTTCTCCAGGTATCGTATTTCATCATCTTCGTCGTCATCAAATGCCCCATCTAATACACGCCTCTTAGGGACCCGTTTGCTCTTACGAACTGGCTCTGATTTGTCTCCTTGCTTTCCTGAGATATTCTTTTCTGAGATCTTCCCCATCAAAGAATCCTCCTTTCCAAGGCTAAAACCACCTCTTGAGAAATCTCTCCATGGGATTCCTTGCAAGCCACTCCGCTTATCTGGAGGAGAATGGCTATCATCTGAATTGTCCTGCAATAAAAAGATGTTTAAATGGAAAGATTCCCAAAATGCCACATGTTACTTTGTAAAATTCATATAATGATATAACATACATTAATAGAAAAGATTTTTTTTTTTCCATACAGGGCACAGTAAGACATCAGAATTCTGTGTGGACAAATAAAAATCTGGCTTAGATCAGGCAGAAAATCTCTACAATGAAGCCAAAAAAAAAAAAAAAAGAGGTTAAGAATAATCAATTTCTCAAAGTCATGATATCCATGGAAATTGAATGGCCCCACAATTACCAGCATAGCATTTGAAGCTAGAAATCCTGCACCTAGAATGGCACTCCTAGAATGAAGTGCATTAAGTAATTGGAGATATTAACAAATGTATAAAATCAGTTTTAGGATTTCTTAAAGTGTTGTCATTTTAGGCTTTCACCGTCATTCAGAAGATCGCTACCATAAGACCTGTTCATGATTATGATTTTGTATATAAGCTATATAAAACAAAATGAGGCAATTCAATTTCTAGACAATTGAGTGCTTTCCAAGTGATTAGCATCATTAAATTTTATAAAACCCAGGCTAAAGCTAAATTTCCCTTGACAAACCCTGATATTGAATGCTCTAAACCAATTACATGTATATCATGAAACACTTTATAAGATTATATTATGATTTCTCACTTACAGAAAATAAAAAACAAAAAAACTCAAGCTTGACTTGGCACAGCATCTAAAGAAAAGAGACTGTTCTTCCTATCAAAAAAGAAAATAGACTGTTCTTAACAAGAGCATGTGGCCACCAACTTCACCGACTCAAATTGACAGGAGGAAAGGTTATATACCTGAAGAATCAGTTTCTGGCGTGGTCGGGGGGCATCTGAGGATTGAGAACTTTTTCTCGAAGATCCACCTAACGCTGCACCATTAGATAAGGACTGAGCCTGAATTGTGCGTGTGACACCACCAACCTTGAGTTTAACCTTTTTAACCTTGCTCTCATGTCCTGATCCATCCAAATCCACTCCTGACTGCCTTGAACTCTGACTTTCACCATTCCTTTGACTTGGATGATCTGTAGCTCTTGATTGTGGCTCTGGACTTTCCTTCACCTTGCCTGTGCTTTTCCAGTTAGCCGGGGCAAGGACCCCTTCACTGCACCTCTTATTACTCACCCTACCTCGTCCTTGCTCATTATTATCTCTCAAACCACTCTCGTTACTGTCTCCCAAACCTTCACAATCAAACATTGCATTACAACCCCCATCTTCCTTCTTGATCCTTTTGCTGGGGCTTTCACATTCAGCTCTACCAACAGAAACAGCCTTTGCAGCGCATTGATTAAGGTTGAACTCCTTCCTCCTAGAACTAGCATCACAAGCAGCATTTTCATCACTTGAGACCTTGCACACATCATCTGAAGGTGGTGTTGATGAATGATCCCAACTTTCAGTATGTGGCTGAGAATCAGGTCTTGGTCGACGGGAAGCTCGACTTCTCTTCTTCCTCACAGTGTTGCCGATACCATCTAACCGAGTACCACCAAACTCTTCCATACCAAGGTCCTTTAGTGTGATTACTTCTCAGATAATGAGATGAAAGAAACCCATAAAAATCATGCAATGCAGCAACTTTGGAACTGCTATAGCCAAGAAATAAGAAACCAATAAGGATCCAATATCAAACAAATCCTTGAGAGCGATTAAACCATTTATAAACCCCATTATATCAAAATAACAAAAAACAGAGATAAAAGAAACATTCATAACAGAATGTTCAAAAGAACGTTAAAAAAAAACTAAAAAAAAAAAAAAATCAGAAGGAGCAGTTAACAGTATAGAATGGATCATAAAAGTCAGTATATTAGGGAAGAAAAGGAAAAAATGAAACATGAATCAACAAAGTCTATTGAAAAACCAACAGCAATAGAGAAAGCAGTAGCCAAAAACAAAAGAAATAGGCCGTAATTAAGAAGTGCAGAATAGCCCAAAATAATTGAATTATACCAATGTACACAGCAGGAAAAACAAGATCACAGATAAATGATATCCTACACATTATATAAATGGACATTTGCAGATGAAAACAGAATGTGAATTCCCACATCATAGAGACCAAAAAAAAAGAAACGAGAGATAGAGAGAGAGAGAGAGAGAGAGTAGAATTTAATGAAACGATATGATCAATGATCCTCTCCCAAATTTCCCATCAAGACGGAAGAAACTAAGAAAAGAAAAAACAGAATCGAGAAAGGAAAACGCAAACCTACATCAACCCAAACGCCAAATCAGCAATCCCCAATGGTACACAAATCAAACCAACCAAACAACCAAAAACACAAGAAATCAAACAAAACCCCAAATGAAACCCCCACATCAAACTATCAAGCCACTCCCCTCCCCAGAAAATCCGAGACCCCCACAAACAAATAACCAAAAACAAATAAACCTGCCATACTCACATAGAAAAACCTCCAATTGAACAAAAACAGAGACAAACCCACATACAAAACCCTCCAGATAGAAAATTCTCTAATAAAGCAAACGACAAAAATGGGTACCTACCTTTTCTGAATAAAAGACCCAGAGATGGAGAATAGAGGGAGAAAGAGCGAGTGGTTGAGGAAAAGATGGAGAAAATTGAGATGGCATTTGAATGGGAAAGGGGAGAGTCTTGGAGTGGGTGGTGATGTAGTTTGGTGAGGATAAATAGTATGATCAGGAGAAGAGGAGTCGTGGTAGTAGTAGGAGTGGTAAAGAAGACTCTTCTTAATAATCTTCTCCATGTTTTTTCCTTTATACTACATACCACACCACACCGCACCACCCCACACGGCCTGTGTTTTTTGTTGGCTTTGTCTCCTGTGTTTTTGTTGATTCGGTCACACCACCGATTCCACTCACTCACCCAACTCGCTCCTCTCCTTTCTCTATCTCTCTCTCTCTACTTTCTCTCTCTAGAGTTTCTCTCTCTATCACCTTCCTTTTAGTTCTTTTCCCTCCTCTTCAACGCACGATTGTGCTGCAATTGATGCGCAGGTTAAGCCCCCTGCGCAGCCCTCGCGTAGGTTAGTGCAGTGCCCTCCTCATTCCGTTCCCGTGTGCTGTGGCGTGTCACGTGCGAACCTTATAAAGTTGATAGTGACCCTTGTTGTTTTCCAAATTTGGCATCGTCCCCTGAAGTTTCTGGATTTAAAAATTCTGCCCTTGAAATTTATTTGTTTACTCGTTTATTACACTTTACCTTTTTTACCTATAACATGTTTTGCATATTAACCAATTGAGTTTAAAATCAAGTAATATATTCTTCATATTTTATAATCGCATGTAATGTATATTTTTTGAGTAACGGTATTATTTTAATAGGACGAAAGGTGCATATGCTTTCTCCACGTGACCTATTTAAGTGAAAGTAAAAATATCATTTCATTTTAAAATCCTAACCGAGCCCTCTGCCTTCATTTTCCTCATTTTCCCTTTTTCTTCCTCCCCAAATTGTAGTCAAAGTATAGATGAATACCCAAATTGCAATCAAAGCATATTAAGGAGTGAAAATTACAAGAAAATTGTGATGATGTAGTATTTTTCTAAACTTTCTTCTTTCTTCTTCTTCTTTCTTCACTCTTTCTCTCTTACCCCCTTTCTACTAAAAATTCGCATGGGTTAATGCTTTGGGTTTTTTTTTTTTTTTTTGCAAAAAGCTTGATTTTTTTCCTCAAATTTCCCCTAAAACTTCTTCAAAATTTCCCTCAATTTTCTATAACATCAAAACAAAACCATAATCATAAAACAGAAGCATAACATAAAAACGAAACCCAACCCTAACCCTAACTCTATGTAGTATACATGTGTGTGAGATATGGATGTTGTGTTAGGTTTGTTTTTGTGGGCTTTTGCACTTTGTTTGGTTGGTGAGAAAATCAATAGATTTTTTTTTCCATTTTTAAATTTTGAATCTGAGACTATTTGAATTAGTTGAAGTGATTTTTCAATAATATTGTTATTTATTTAGTAAAATTTTTTGAGTTTGATTCTAATCATCATAAGATGTGTAATCTTTTTTGTCGGAATTCTAGGAAAATTCCAATTGGTGATCGAAGGAGGAAGAAGAGGGTTGGGTTGGGGATTTGGGTGTTTTGAAATGAAATGACTATTTTGCCTTCGGTCACGCGGAGAGCACATGTCTTTCCATAAAAAAAAATAATGTTGTCTCTTAAAAAATGCACTTTGCATGCAATTATAAAATGATGGATGGTACATTGCTCGATTTTGAATTCGATGGGGTAATGTGCAAAACACGATCTATACTAAGGAGTAAAGTATAATAAACCCTTTGTTTATTTATTTTTTCAATTTCTAGCTCTTTCATATAGTCGTTTGTGCTAGGCTAATACTTTTAATGTTATTATTAAAAAACAAGATAATGAACAAAAAATGTCATTATAAATGATATTGTTATAAAAGGTTAATTTCATTCACCTCCTCTACGGTTTTAACTAAATATATCTAGCTCCCATAGGTTAGAAATTTCATCATACACCTCCCTTATTTTGAGTGAAAAATGAGGTAAATAAAAATAAAAAATAAAAAGATAAAAGGAAGTATTTGATAAAATTTCAAACTTATAAGAGCTATATATATTTAATCGAAACCTCAAGGGAAATAAATGGCATTATTAACCTTTATAATAAAATATGATAATTTCTTATATCTTGAAACTTATGAATAATTATTCGTATTTATGTAAATATTTTTCTGACTCTCTATAAAAGGGATAGGCTGTTAATAAAATATTCATTAAGTTTCTTTGTTAGCATTATGAGACTTTAACCAATATTTTGAAACATCATTCGATTTTTTTTCAAAACTTCTACATCAAATATTACGAGAAGGTATATCATAATATAGTTTTCTTTTATGTAATATTTATAATTATGCATTGTTCTATATTATTGAATTACTTAAATTTTAATTATTCACAACATAAAGGTGTGTAAAATAAATGTTAAAAGTCATGTGGTTAAACAAAAGGGAATTTATTACACATAGTCAAAAGTTTTATGAAAAATATTACGTTTATACAAAACTAGAAACTATGTAATTATTATTATTATTGATAATAAGCAGATATGAATATATGAATATTAACGATGTTCATAATAATTAAAAACTTTAGCAAAAAGAAAAAGGAAAAAAGTTTATTATTTGTTAGGTTCAACCTTATTCAACTACTCGAGCCATGAATTTAAACTAATAGAAGATTAAGATTTATTGTTGGAAGGGATTTTTTTTTTATTGTTCATTAAATTTGTCTTCGACATTTATGTTTTGTTTTGGGACTCCACGTCAGCTTGGATCAATATCTTACATGGGTTTTTTTTTTTTTTTATTACTTTCATTTTTCATTAGCAGGTTTCTTCCTTATATAGAGTCATAAGGAGATTTATAGCAATATCATCCACAAGTTCCCATAATCCAACAAATTCTCATATTTTGTAATACTTCCCCTTGATAACCATAAGAACATCATTAATACCTTACTAAGAAAAACTAGGAGAAATTTGGTAAAGGAAAAAGTACAATATTCTTCAAATAATTTCATCATTATGACTATCTTGTAAAAAACTTTGTTAGTGAATCCTAGTCGAACAAAACCTAAACAGAAGAAAGAAAAAGTGTAATAAATACATATTAGTATTTTCTTCTTCATATAAGCATGATTATTTTTTCTTCAATATTTTAACTAATAGATCTCTCAATCTTCGCATTCTAATGTTATATCTTAACTTTTTCAATGTAGTTGAAGGCAACACTTTCATAAATAGATTTATTAGATTATCATATGATTGAATCTATTGAATATCAATTTCATATTTCTCTTAGAGATCATGAATATAGAAGAATTAAGAGGAAATATGTTTAGTTTTGTCACTTTTTTATAAATTCTTCTTTAATTTGTGCAATACAAGTAACATTATCTCCATACAACTTGGTAGTTTAATATTTTATGGAGGGTAGTCCACATGATTACAAAAATGTTGGATCATTGGCCTTGGCCATACACATTCACAACTTGCTTAATGAATTGTAAGGAACTCTAAATGATTTGAAGAGTTGACTACCCTTATTTATTTAACTAATTACCACGATATTGTCATACTATCATAGGTAAATACATACCCTGTTTCAAATTGAGTTTTATGGGGATCTGAAAGATAGCCAACATTTACATATCAAAGTTATTGAGATTCTAATCATTTCAAGTAAAATAAGCCTATGTCAATTGTTTCACGAAGATATTGCAGTTCATGTTTAGCTTCATTACAGTATCCACAAATTGGTGCAAAATTATATCTTATAAGCAAGACAATAGAGAATGCAATATTTGGTCGTATACAATATGCAAGATACACTAGTACACTAACAGCACTAAGATATAATACTTCTAGACCAAATACTTTTTTCATTATTTTCTTTAAAAGGGAAGAAGTCATTTTTCACTTCATGTAAACAAATTAGCATTAAAGAACTTAATGGATGTGATTTATCTCTATGGAAACGTTTCAAGACTTTCTTATTATATGTTAACTTATGGACTAACATTTTATTTGGAACGTGTTTAATTTGTAAACTAAGACATAACTTTGTTTTCCCAAGATATTTTAGTTCAAAATTTTTCTTCAATAATTTTTTTGCTTTTATAAGCTCTTCAAAAGTACTAACAAGATTTAAGTCATTAACATACATTGTAATAATTGCAAATTTGATTTTTGATTTCTTAATGAAAACATATAGACACATAGAATTATTAACATAACCCCTTTTAATAAGTATTCACCAAGGTAATTGTACTACACATGTCTGAGTTGTTTGAATCCATAGAAGGATTGTTGAAACTTGATTGAGTACATGTTACAAGGATTTGAAATATTTGATTTTCAGGCAATTTAAATCCTCTAAAGACTTTCATGTAAGGATATATAACCACATTAAAGTCTTACCAAATTTCTTTTCAAAATTAAGAGTCTATGTAACATAGTAACTTAATGAATTATGACAATTTGATAGTATTATGTCATAATTACCATAAGTCATATTCATATATAACTATATACATTAGTACACTCAATATAAGAACCTCATTTTGATGGTCAGGATATATCATCATTTCAATTAAGAGGTAGTGTATTGTAGTTTTTAGTAAATGACCTAAGTTAACAATCAAATGGTCCTTGAAGAAACACAGATTATGCAATCAACCCATGAAGAGAGACAAATACCTCAAAATAATGAGATTTCAATTAGTTATCTATATACTAAAAAAAGTTTGGATCAAAATACTTTTATTATTAATAATAAATTTCCTTTTCAATGGGCTATTTGTAGGGAATCCTAAATCACTTTGTTCCCTATTCAAGGATCAAGTTAGGCTTATGATATTCTTCCTAGGCCTTTAAATCCTACGCAACAAAAGTAAAGATACAATTTTTAAAGATACAAAATCTAAAAAAGTGTTTTAAAAAACATTACTTCGGATTTAAATGTTCTCAAATCAATTCCTTTTGATGTAGATACAAATCGAAGTCATCGGAAGGCTCATAGACCCACAATCTTCCACCCAATAAGTCTACCTCGATCCTTGGCACTTAAACGATGGGTTGTTTTAGAGGGTTCCAACTAAAGCTTTCTCATTTTTCTCTTAATGGTAGGAGAAGATTGAAAAGTTAGGAACCTTAACCCTTCAGAGGGTATTTATAGTGTTTTCCGCTTGACTTAAATAACTTGAACTCACTAAGGACTTCAATCATTAAATCTATTCTAAAAAATGGGCTTAATTGATTAATTATCCCAATAGAGTCAATTAGTTCAATCCAAAGATACCAATCACTAATCCAATTTATTTATTTATTTATTTATTTTTATTTTATTTTATTTTAGAATCAAACACAAATTTAGATATAAACATAAATTTAAAACTTATCAAAAACTAATTTTAAAATTAAAAATACAGTGAAAATCATATTAGGAAATAGAAAACATTTTTTCCCTAATTTATTGTATTAGTCATTCTCTAATTTGATGAAGTCTAAAACTATCTTGAAATAAATAAGTATAAAAAAATAAGTTACATCTAATTAAAAAATAAACAAAATTATCAACTAAATAAAATACCCTAACAAAATGACTTAAAAGTGAGTTTTAAGTACCTTGTGAGAAAAAGGTTTATGAGACTGTAGAACATTTTGCCTGTTATTTTCACCCTTACAACTCATCGGTCACATCACACATGGTCAAAGTTTAGGGGAATATAAAGAAAAAAAAAATGAAAAATGAAAAAGGAATTGCACAGCCCGAGGAATTATAGTATACGGGCTGATGGCTTGAGAACTCATTGTGCAAGGTAAGCCCACTATACTATTTGAGTTGGGCCCAAATTTGTCGGCCCATTCTTATATGGGCTCAAACCTTTATATCATTTTTAAAAATTATTTTTTTTCTATTTTCAAAAACATCATCTTATTATTCAAGATTTAGTTTTTAGTTTAAAATAATTGATTAAAAGCGATAATAATATCTCATATTTGTAAATCTAATCTCCTCAATTTTTTGTTTTGGAAAGTAACATATTTTTTACATAAATGCCCCTCAACATATTTATTATTTACATGTATGTTTAAAAAAAATATTATCTTTATAAAAAATAAATAAATAATAAGGATATTTTTATTAAAAATGAATATTTTTTTAGGATAATAAGGGCATTTTTGTTAAAAATAAATATTTTTTTAAGATTAAGAAAAGTTCAGAGTAAGATTTACAGAACGGGATGATTTCATCCCTTTTAATCAGATAACTCCTTTTAGTTTTGGTATAGCATGCACGGGGCAATCAATTAGCCACTTTAATTAAGGTCAATTTAATTTATGATTGTTTGTTTAGTTTAGAGATTAATTTATGATTATATAAAATTAATTTGGTGTTTAATTTAAAGCTAAAAGCTAATTAAAAGTTAATTCAAATCATTCACCTTTAATTAGCTTGGGCATTTTGTAAAAAAAATTAGCTTAAAACTGCCGCTAACTCCATTAAATTAACGTCTGGAAAGTTAGCGTAGTTTTTCCCAGAATCAATGAGATTAAAAAGGAATTAAGGTAACTCAATTTGAATTAATCTCTGACTTTTTCTCGCCAAAACATGTCCAACAAGAAAATAAGAAAGCAGATTTCAAATGAAGCTTAATTTTAAAAATTCCTCCATGCATGTATATGTATATATCCTTTCTGCATAAGCAGTTTTGTTGCATACAACAAAGAAGAAGGCAGTTGAAAATGATGACAAACAACACAACAATGGCTGACTCCCTATAGTTGATTATATCAAGGAAGCAAAGCAGCAATGGCCAGGCAATTGCTGGCCATGTGAGAGAGCTTCATGTCCATTTCCTTGAAGGGTGAATCGAGCTCATTCATCTCAGCGAAACCGTCATCACAAGTCTGAAAATCTGATATAGCCCCACTAAGCATGCTGTTCATCAACCCAATATCGCCGCTGGAAATCGCGTTGGCTGCGATGTTGAAGTTATCGATGGCGTCGCTGTAGTTCTCCTGGCAGTCCGCGATGTAGGCCTTGGTAATGGACGATGTGGAGGGGTCGGAGGATAGGTGCATGGCTTTTGCTAGAGCGGCTTCGGTGTAGTTCACGGATGCCTTTATCGCCATCTCCAGGAGTGCAGCCGGGTTGTTCCTGCTGGGTAGAAATGGAGCAAGGGAGGACATGCAGAGAGAAGGATAGTCGGTTTTCTCACATATTGCATTGACGGCAGGGTCGAATGGGGTCGAATGGGAAGCAACAGGCAGCCGGGGAGGGGAAGAGACATGTGGTGGTGATCGGATTGAGGGAAGCCGGGCTGGGGGATGAGCCTGACGGGTGGTGTTTTTGGGGACGCAAATGGCTTCTGCAGAGAAGGATAAGAGAAGAGAGGAGATGGAGATGATGAGTAGAACGTGTTTGGTTTGCTCCATCGTCTCCTCTTGGAGGATGGAGGCAAGGCAATGGGAGAACTCGAGAGATTTGAGAGGTGAAGGGTGGGGGGTTTTAGCATGGTGTGGGAATGGTTATCCATGAAAATAGGGTTGTTGTACAAACTACACCAATGTTTTTGGGAAAAATGATTTGTCAAAAAAAACAGCTTGATCCTCTTTGTTACCTCAACAGCCCATCACTATATACATCGGAAAACTGACCTTGTAAGTAATAATTTTCAGTCATTTTATGGGTTCACAGCTTCCGATTTTGGGCCAAGTGTGCAGAAGAATATGCAAGAATAAACCAGCTATTTTGTAAACAATTAACCTTGAAAGATATCAATTGTAATCAAGACTTGCATCAGATAATTTCAAACAATTTCACTCATTTGCAAATGCTCACATTTTCTGTGAAAGAATTAAGCAAAAAAGAAAAACCCAAACCCAGGAAAAGCTAGAAAACATGACGGGGAACTTGAAAAAGAAAAGGTGAAATAGGAAGATGAAGGAAAGAAATCAAGTGGAAAACCTTAAAAAACCAATGTAATAAAACAAAGCTACAGTAAATATATACAGAGAATCATCCACGGTTGAGAATGGCCACTGCCTAGGGAAAACTGAACAGTGGTTCTCCACAGCAGATTTCAGGAAAAATAAAATAGAAAAGAAAAGAAAAGAACACCCATTTCATCCCCCACCAATGATGATGGTAAAGCTTTGACCATTTCAAGAATTCTACGCCAAACTTCCCCCACTTCAACTGGCAAAACAGCTCACATTATTTTACAGGGTGGTCAAACTTCAGATTAGATGAGGACAACTTCTGGTGGAGAAATGCTTATCGTCCTTCATGAAGATCTTCAGAGAAAACTGCCGTCCGAGAGATATTGTCATTATCAAATGCACTAAGACCAGAGTAAGGGCCAGAAGAGAAAATTGATGATGTCCCATCTGATTCAAAGGTGGTAGATGACTGCCTCAGGTTCGGCCTCGCATTGGAGGAAGTTTGCATGGAGTCCTGATATTCCATTACACGCTGTACCATTTTCAGTGATTGCACCACTTCTCCCATTGTGGGCCGTTGGTTTGCTTCAGGTGCAACACAAGCTGCTGCAATTGTGCAAACTCGTACAAAATCTTCCTTTGGATACTTTCCAGCAAGCCTTTCATCAGCAAGCTCTTCAAGCCGATCCTTGTCTCTAAGAATCGGTCTGGCCTGAAAGCAAGACAGCCCAGTTGTCTAACTATTTTGCCCAGAATGTAGGTTTTTATTAGAAAGAAATGCTTGGGTAATTTATTAGAAAGAAAAGCACAAGGAACCATGAATGGTAAAGATCAAATAAACTAGAAATATTACTAACCCAAGTAACAAGGTTCTCCTGTCCAGATGGTTGTGACATTTCCACAGGCCTTCTCCCTGTCAGCAACTCAAGGAGGACAACTCCATAGCTGTAAACATCACTTTTTACTAGTAGATGTCCAGTCATAGCATACTCAGGGGCTACATACCTGTAAACCAATTTAGTAACATTACTACTCATTTAAACTAGGTAATACTAAGTTAAGGACAAAAGATGAGAGAGTATGACAAACCCAAATGTGCCCATCACACGAGTAGACAAATAATTTGCCCTGCCTTCAGGTGCCTTTTTAGCTAGGCCAAAATCAGCAACCTTGGCATGAAAGTTGTTCTCGAGCAATATATTTGATGCCTTGAAATCTCTGTGGATAACACAGGGTTGTGAATCCTCATGCAGGTATGCAAGCCCTCTGGCAGCATCAAGAGCAATCTTCATTCGGGTGTCCCAATCCAAAGGACAGTTGACTCCCAGAGGGCCTGGAGCAGAACAGGACCATTGTCAATACTACGTATTGAAAATCTCCCAAAAGTAGAGAATTTTATATTTTTTTTTCCAAGATACACAATCTATACTAGGGACAAAGGAAAGAGAGATAAAGATATGAGGATTTCATTAAATCTGTGGTTCAAGAAAGCAAACTACCATGGAGCCAAGCCTCTAAGCTTCCATTTGGGACAAGCTCATAACAAAGGAGATTTTGTGAAGAGTCACGATTGCTATAGTAACCCACAAGTTTCACAAGATTACGGTGATGCAACCTGCTAAGCATCTCGACCTCAACCAAAAACTCTTTATCCCCTTGTTGCCCTCCACTAGTAAGCCTCTTAATTGCCACAGCTGTACCATCACTTAAGACACCCTTGAAAACTCTGCCAAACCCACCCTCACCAAGTATGCTAGCAGGCTCAAAATTGTTCGTTGCCTCCTTAAGTTCTTCATATGCAAGAAACCGTGTACTTTGGATGAGGAAGAGATCCTACAACTGGAACTGGATCTGCAGTCCTTGACTTTACTGCAAAAAATAAGAATAAAACATAAGCAACCCAAACATTTTTGGTGAAAAACTATATTTATGTAACAGACATGCAGTATCAATTGGAATCAATTCATTTCAGGTCTAGCTCTGGTGTCTCATGCATTCCTCATTTACCACAGGCCTAATGTCCCTTCTTCAGCTGAGAAAGTGGTTTTAGTCCTAAAGTTTCCATGTACTACATGTAGCATCATCCACATTATTCATGTTGCAGTTAGTGTGCAACATTCAGGTTGCAGCATTTGTTCAAGGAAACACTGCACTTTGTTGCAGCAATCTCCAGCCAATCAAGTTATCACAGAAACTTTCTCACACAAGTAGAAAAATAACTTTAATCCCACCAAGTTCCTAAGTTGACAATACACCCACTTGGGTATTGCTAAAAGCTGCACCATGCATATGGGTGAATTATCGCACTTGTCAAAAGAAAGAAAAGAGTTACAAAGACCAGCAAACTCAGGAAGATCAAATTAGCACAATTGGTTTCTGTGAAACTTGGTTAAATGTATCCAAACCAACTTTGGATAATTGGTTTGCACAGAGAAAAGATAGTTCCATCCTGTTTTCTGTAGAACTTTAGATGCAAAAGCATCCTTTATTGAAACTACCATGAAATTGGGAATGGGAAATAAGAAAAAGGTTTAAACATTGTCAGATCTTGAAATCTGAAGAATGATGCTGTACGTAATATGGAAATAATTTTTGATAGGTATACACTAACATGGAAATATGGTATAGATTCATTTCAAATGGAATGAATAACAATCCCTCTTTTTTTGAATTGTTGGGTGTTCTTAATGGAGACTAGCCTCCCTATTGTAGGTCTTGTTTCTCCTTTCTGCAGTCTGGTTGGGTTTTGTTTGTATACCACCTGTATACATAGGGTGCGCCCCCTGTTTTTAGGCATTTATTAATTCAATCTGCCTTTGTCTATAAAAAAAAAAATAACAAATTTTGTGCATTCAAAACATGATAAATAACAGATGCCCTACAAGGCATAAGTTTATGAGAAATAACAGATGGATAGTACAAGACAATACCCCAGTTCTTCCAGGCAGCTTTACATCCCAGATAACCATTTGAGATTTGAAGCTACAAGCTCAGTTCTAGGTTAATTAAGTTTTATTGCTAATCATTTTAGATTTTAATTATTTAAAATAGAAGTTTCTTTTCAGAATATGCAACCTTTTGCCACTGTAATCCCATAGGTGTTACTAAATGGAGGTAGACATTCTGGTCTATACTTGTAGTTCATTGTTACAGGCACATTTAGTAAAAATTATCAAACATCTAAAACCAGGAACAAGGTTGATAGACAATGTATGGAACCAAAATTTGATTGCAAATACATACCATTTTCTTCTGGAGATGGTTTTGTCTTCTTACGACAGGATGCACATAAAGAAACTATAATCACAGATATAATGGCAACAGTTAAGATGCCAGCAATGATACCAAGAATAAGAACCAAATTTGGGTGTTTCCTTTTGTTTGAACCGACATGTGAGGTAGAAGCTGAGTACTGATTAGCAGGTGCTTCCATGGGTGAGGTAGCAACAAGAGGAGCTGTATATCAGACAGAAAGCTATGTAAATATACGTTCAACAGAATTGACTTCTATAAAACAATCCTTGACATAGGAATGCAAATATATTCCAATGCAGAGAAGAGCTCATTCCATCAGTCTTAATCTATGAATTGCTACCATAGAAAGTAAAAGACAATCACCAACATTAACAACTAGCCTGAATTATTTCTAGCTCTCTAATTCCCAAAAAAAAACCATGCCATTTAAAACATGTACAGTGAAATCTTAACAGCATAAGAGTACAGGTCAGAATTACCTGGAGAGGGCACTGGGGGCTTAAACCAGGTTACATTAAGAAGTTTGTAATCACCCACACCTACATATGTAGCGTCTAGATGAACCATATGTGCAGCAAGTGAAGAGTTTATTTTAGATGCATCGCTTGCAGAGAAACTGATCCCTGTATGTGGAATAATATCCATTGAAATATTTAGCCTTGATAAGCTGAGCAGATAGAAATTTATCAGCTCAATTTGAGAAACTCGTAAACCAAGCTGGGTGGCTAGTTCTTCTAGAAAAAGTTTCCAATTTGGGTTCTGTGAGACATTCAAAAGGACAAGGTCGACCTTTATAGGATACACACAATGGCAACCATGGCTCCCCTGTTTCAGCACCATGTCTGGTTCACAACAATCTGGCAGAATGAGATATAATTGCAATGTTAATATCAGATTGGGACCTGGTAAAATTTAGATAATACAGATTTAATTTCTTAAGAGTTCAGTAGGAGGTTGTTTTATGATGCATTCGATGATTAACTTATAGAATGGATAATGTATAAGTAGACAGTAGCAGTAGACAGTAGTATGCTCCCTTTTCTTTTCCATGGCGAGCAAATTACTAAACAAGTGCTAAAACTGTTAAAGCAATATTGATAGAATATGAGTCTTACTGGAGTCTGAAGGAGACAGTGGTGGCTGAGCTAAACCCACAGGAATGGGGCCAGCATTAGACTGCATAGGAGCAATATCTGCCAAACGAGGAGGTGCAAGGCCAGTACCAGGCGATGCCACTCCACCCCTCTTCATTGATGGTTTTGACAAGCGTGAACTTGTAGGAGGGTGAGCAGAAGTCACAAGTGGACCATAATCAGGAGGTTGGGACGGTGCTAGCACTCGTTTTGGCACATGGCTTGGCATTGGATGTTTCCGCTTTCGTCTATGGTATAGCGGCAAATTAGATGGCAAGGGCAGACCTGGAAGAGTAGGTGTAGCTAGTGGCGCACTAGTTGGAGACACCAATGGTGCTTCCAGTTGATCATCAGGTAAAGCAGCATGGGCCATGGATATCATATAACATAATATAAGTAACCAGCTCAGAAACAACCATTCTGCCTTTCTCCAAATTCCTGCAATCCAAATGTCATATGAAAAGTTCATCTACAAAGAACAAAGAAACCATACCACAACCATGACAACCTAAGCACTAAGACTATAAGCATGTATAACTTAATAGTTCCAAAAAAAAGAAAGAAATTGTATGTTTGAATTACTTATAAAATCTTTGCATCTACAAGATTAAACATGTGCACAATCTACTATGCAAACACTTCAAATGTGGGAAGTACATGCATGTTGGACATCACAGAACTGTACAACATTGGCATGGGATATGCATCCAATAAGCTCACTGTCAGAAGCATACCCAATAGGACTTTCAACAAAAGAGGAGAAGAACCCCTTCAAAGTCGGGAGTTCCTTGGGATAGATTTAATCAGATGAAGTGAATATTTCAAAATGAGCAACTTTGGACAATTCAGTAATTAAGAACCTTCCTGTGTGTCACCTGACACACACACCAAAATCCATGTAGTTCTAATATAGCAGAAAATACATTCCAGAGAAATCTCCTTCAATGCCCTCAAACTGATATGTAAAGTTTACAAGAATAATAAACCATATTAAACAATCAAGTTTGGTTTGTGTGATACAAATTTTGGGAACCCAGACAGTATAAGCTATAAGATTCAGAACTTTCTTTTCATTTCTTTCCTTATGCTTCTTGCCAACCAAATGAAGACTTAAGCATACATGGGATCAACAGCCTTCAAAATTAATAACCCTAACACAAGCAACTCAAAATTCCATTACAAATTATCAACCTACTGCCCTGCATTTCACAGATTTACTTACACCTTTCAGTTGCCAAGAAGACTGAGAAATAATAAGAAAGTAAATTTTGAATCACATAAGGAAAACACCCTTTTTTTAAAGAAACAAAAACCTCATACTTGATGTGCTTTGGATCCCTAAAGTGAAAATTCTACCTCAGCCCAGCCTATATTCATATTTGGCTTAGCTCATTTAAGGCTTTACTTTGTTCAATCCGCAAACAATAGAAAATCTAAGATCCGTGCTTTGATTTACACGTCTTCTCCATCTTTTCTCAGTAACCAGACCAAAGCTTTTAAATGAACAGAAAAAAACACCAGAACTATACTAAATATTTGTACTACACCCAGTTTTGCGAGGTTGTAGCTTTTTAGGGTCCCAAAAACAGCGAAAAATGTAAGATTCAGATTTTTATTTCCTTTCTTTTCCTACATTTTCTCAGCAACCAACCGGAGCACCAACAAAAACTCCAATACCATCAAAAACCGCAACCAAACTATGGGTGAATTACAATTAACATTATAATTACCGGCGATGCTAGAAGCTGCTAATAAATCTGCGCACTCCGACATCACCGACCACCGATTACCGCTTCAGATCTGTGAGATTCAAACAAACCAAGGGCGCAGATCGCACTGTAAAACAGCATAAAACCTAACTACAAATCACTATGAGCAGAAGCAATATGCAACAGTGACTGAACGAGGATCGAAGGGCGGCGATGTCGCGATAAATATAGGAAGTCGGAATGGATGGCTCAGCGTCGGAACGGCCATGACCGAGTCGAATCGGAGAGTAGAGAGCTCTGAGAGAACGATTCGAGAGAGAAGAGAGAGAAAAAGGTTCGTAACTGCTGGTGGAGATGTCGTTGGCTTCACTCTGTTATCAGTTCAGGAGCGTTGGTTTTTGTTTTTTTTTTTGGAAAATGGATTTTTTGTTTTCGGCGTTTTCGCTTTCTGCGAGTGGAAGTAGAAGCCGAGGCTTTTATACCTGGTTCTAACGTGCGCTTTTAACGGAAAAGTACAAGGTAACGGTAAAAAACGATCGACGTCACCGTTTAGGTGTCGGACGGAGGCGAGTCGGCTTTCTGCGCCGTGGGCCCACGGTTATCCCCTCGACCGTAAAGTTCAACCGTTGATTCTATCTACCACTTTTTATCTGATTCATACATTTATCCAACGGTTGTGACGTGTCCACGTGTCGAGAGATCAATACCTTCATGAGATTTTGACGAAAGAGGCGACCCGGCGGAGCTCGTCCTAATGGACATGAAATTAAAGAGAAGTATTTGATAAGGAAGGAAAGTAATCAACAAAAAAATTGCCTTTGTACACACTCCCTGGAGTGGCGATAGCATTATACTTTCATCTTTTTGATAAGTAAGCACGGACCAGGATTGGAAGCGGAATTGGAAGCGGACTACTCAAAAAAGGAAAAGAAATTCCTCACTGACCAAACGACGTCGTTTTAGCATGGTGAAAATGTAATAATCAATATCCGATGAACTGCTTCAACCGTTGCGTTGCCAACATCAATACTCTTTTCACCGAAGTGGTGAAGATAAGGATAAAAGGATAAAAAAAGACTTCCTCTAAAATGCCTCTAATGCCCTCAGATAATCATTTTACCAAAAAATCATAAAATATTTTGTGAAAGGATCACGGGCACAACTAAAATTGAGTTGTAAATAAGCTGCCACGATAGAAAGAAAATATATGAAGAAAATTTTCTTAGACCAAAGTGGACTCACTGCAGAGCCCGAATCCCAGCTTTCTCACTGAACCTGCAAGAAGGAGAAAAAGAAAAAAAGAAAATTAAATCAAGGATGGTGTTAATACTGGAGTCAGTTGAGGAGAATGCTTATGGCTTAAGTCACTTCCATATCATCAATACTAAGCAGGCTGAGCTTTATTTACGAGCACCTAACAGTGCAACACCAGAATTCAATAGGAAAATATTTAGAGAGAAATTATTTTAGAAAAGATTATGCATGTCAATCACATGCCATGAGATTATGCATGGTTGGACTCCCATGTTTTGATGGTAGTCCAACCATGTTGCCAAGAAAGTAAGACCTCAATCAACTGATGGAGACGCTTGGCAATGCTGGTAAAACAGTCATGTCCATTGACAAAATATGTGCAAAAGATCACGTAATTGCACCATTCGCACGTGATTGCATTGCTTCCTTAGTTGCATAAAATGCCAAGTGAAGCCCCCAACCACCCTATATTGATGATCCATGATAATTTCCTTGGGTTTTTGCCTACCAAATTGTCATTTTCTCAACACTCCTCTACTTCAAAGATTGATTAATAATTTGCATCTGCTATAAATTACAATTTAGAAGTCTCTTTCAATGGGTTAAACTAACAAATTAAGACTTTGCATATAGTTTCAAACTATTCTATTGATTCTAATAAGTTATTATATTGTGATTTGGACTTCTCTTTTTCTGCTAGGCACACAATAAGATGGTGTATTAAAATCTAAACTAGCAAAAGCACGTGTTTTGCACATCTAACAAATTAAATAATACTACTGTACTAATTTGAGCTTATTAGAAGATACATATAATACGTTTTTCTATGGTTGGTGATCAGTATTATAGGTTGGTTACAAGTAATGATCATCTGATGGAACCATGTTAAGGCATTAAACAGCAAAGGCTTGTATACACATGCAATTTGATTTTATTACGATAAAAAATCTAATAATTAATGACAAAAATAATTTATTAATTATGGACCAATAAGGCATTAAATTTTAGTATGTCTCCTTATTTTTTACATTCAAACAAAGTAAAAAAACAAAGTATGCAGTGTAGTGATGTGTACATTGTGAGACGTATGCTGGTTTAAACAAGTGCATGAGTGTTTGATGTGGGGTGTTGACACACAGGTTAACAAGGAAATCAGTTCATAATCTGGGAGTAATCCCATAATTCACTGTTTTGCATGAGACTGAGATCAAGTGATGACACAGTTAACAATGTGGGACCCATACTACTAACCCTTGGAAAATAGCAAATAGCAATGCTCGATGAAAGTAAACTAAGTGTAGTATGGTTTTCTGAATATTAATGCAAGATGAATGTTAAATTTTCCACCAGAGAAGGGATTTCAGTTAAATGTCATCAAAAGCTTCAGGGGTAACATAAGCATAAAGGAATCTAACCATCTTCCCTTCCCTCTGTTGTCATGATTCTGATTGAGTTTATTTATGCCCTTCATGTGCTACCGCCTGTAATGTTACTGGCATCATGGATGAGCTCTGGTCCTCACAGTTAAACATTGCATCTGTAACCCTTTCATTCTCAAGCTAAGATGTTTGCATCACTTGCTCTTCCTGAATTGAACAAAAAAAAATCGATCAATAAGAAATTGCTTAAGAAGATAGATCTGTAACCAAGAAGTCAATATTGGCAAGCTATCGAAAGCAGTGCCATTCTAAGACACATGATAAGGATACAGTATGGAGTTTAGCTAAATTTGATAAGCAGTGAATAGGCATTGCTTTGTTTTCCTTGCAAGCCACTAAAATTACCAGGCAGGATTATCACTTACCAAGCTAGTAAACCTTTCTATACACAATATGGTGCATGCACAGAAAATACCCCTATAGGAAGCTTAATTCCTTTTCCCATAATGTGATTCACTTCAGAACTAAGGAAACTGACCTAGCTATTCATGTCTTGATTTTGAATTTAGTTTTTATATTTCCAAAACATATTCAATTCTTTCAATTTGACCCATGGTGGACTGGGTAATTGCTTCATTCCACTTCCCAACATAGCCATTTGCTTCAGATTTTACACTGAGGATAAATTCCGGCTTGAAGAAGGTAATGCGGTGCATTAGTACACTCCTCAACACCTATACACAAGGATAAATCCTACTGGATTTGGACACAATTTAGAAATATTATTTTACCCAAAACTGGTTTATGAAACTTGGGAAACCTTAGAAACTGGTGATTCTGGTCAATCCAATTTCGAGCACCATATAAGGCAGCTTGATGTCACAGGATGCTTCAAATGACCCTCCCCATGGGCTTATATAGGAGGAGGGAAGCTTCTGGAGACTCCTAGAGCCATCTACACTAAGCCATTGGTGGGAAGAGTGTGGAAGGTTTTAGAAATGCCTAGAGATATCCACACATCTCTACACTATGGTGGAAAGTATGAGAGGAGTTCAAGGCTTTATAGAGAATTCTAGAGATCTCTTGTATATTCTTGTACATAGGGTTGTACATAGATTAGTGTAGAGAGTTCTAGAATATTCCTGATTTGTAAGGAATCCTCCATGGTTCCAGAGAGTTCCATTTGTGCCTATAAATAGGTGAGACCCTCATTTGGTCAAGGCACCACCCAAAATCACTTCCTAACCAAGCAAGTGAGGTTCCAAGCATTGTAAAGCTTCCTTTGAAAGTAATAAAGCTTCCATTCTTTAAGAGTTGCCTACAACACCTTCTCAAACTTCCGAGTTGTGAGCACCTTAGCCTAGCGAGCTAAACTTAGCAAGATCAAGAGTCTTGACTTATCTAAGTGCCGCACGAGCTTAGGAGAAGACTAAGTCCGTGACATTGAGCTGTGGGAGGGCTTGAATAAATAGTGTAAATCACAAGAAAGCATGTAGAGTCCTAAACCAAGATGAATGAAAAAAAAAATTGTCATAGGAAAGAACAATCGATAATTTCCCCAATCTTGTACTGTCTAGCTCTACTGGATATACATTTATTAAATAATTCTATTAATAATGATGTTACAAGGAAATTGACCTAACCATTCACTTCTGCACAAGATATTCAATTTGACCTTAAGGTGGACTGGATGATTCTTTCATTTCACTATCCAATACAGTGATTTGCTTTAACTTTTCCACTCCATAGGGATGAATTCCAGCTTGAAGAAAGTAATGGTATGCCTATTGAAGGCAAAGTCAAGAGGACACAAATGGACTTTTCCACTACTCTAAGAGTTGTCATTTTTCTAAGAATGATATCATATGGAAAGTGTATTATCTTTTGATTATATGAAACCTTGAAGTGATGGTTCACCCAACTTGAAATCACAATCTCAAAATTCACATGTAACTGATAGAATGCAACAAATTCCATCTTAAAAGGCATAGTCAATGGCTTTGATCTCTTTTTTGATAGGTAAATAACAATTCTATTAACAGCACCTAACAATAGGGCGTACAAAAGCATACATGCAAAGGGAAAAGTCTAGAATCAATATATAGCGGCCATACATGGAAATCTAAACGGGATTTAAAACACAAGTAATTAGTTGCAGTACATGTCTACTGGCCATACATGTAAACAAATTGAACAAAACAAGGCATACCTGGTTGTGTACCTCATAGTAGAAACTCCATCAAAATTCCAAAACCCATTATAAACAACAATGAGAAATGCTAGAACTCTGCCACAGATCCATGTTTTTAAATTTGATTCTCTCAATCAAACATAGAATAAAAATCTCCAAATAGTAATAATGATAATAATAATAATAATATTAATATTAATAATAAATAGAAAAAATTGTGAACCCATTACCAAAAGCAACCAATCACCATAAGAACCAATAAACTAGAAAAAGCACGAATTGAAAAATGCATATAAATATAGGCAATCAAAGACAGCAAGATCCGAAATGATACTCATTGGGTTCAATTAGGGTTATCAATTGAAACATTGGGTTAGATTTGGACACAAATCTAATCCTAATTCTCAGATATTGTCGAGTTTTCCAGCTATGATGCAAATCCATGTAGATTTTTCTATGCTCGAGCTCATTGCTGGAGCCATTGCCCGATTCCTAGGGTTTAATGTTCGTTATGATTTCAAAAGACACCATCGACATTGCTGGAGTGGGTCTATAAACAGCACAAACTCGCAACCAAAAACGCTGCGTTTTGCTGAAAGAAATAAACTGGAGTGGAAGGAAAATCCGTAGTGAGATTGAAAATGCGAACATAAACGGATGGAATGAGAGAAGTATGGAAGAGTTGGAAAACGGAGAATCTCAGAAGATACCTGCTTGAGCTTTTGTCTGAAGTGTGAGGCACTAGGGAACGAAACGGAGGAGATGTAAATGGTTTGGAGAAGTCAAATTTATGTTCATAAAGGTCTTGTATATGGAAAAGTACGTTGTCATACTCATATTAAAAAAATAAAAAAATAAAAAATTATAAAATAGGAATTTAAATTTATAAAATTTAAATTTAATATATTTATCTAAAAATAATTAAGATTTTGTCTTTAAAAAAAAAATATTTTATAAATGTTAGCTATTTGGGAAGTATATGCAGATTTTTAATTGTAAATCGTATGCAGCGCGGCCAGGTCTTAAGTCGGCGACCACGGTGCAGCAGAAAATAAAACGTTAGGCGCGCAAATTCTTTCTCAGTTGTATAGGGAGAAAAAGGGAAAAAGGAAAAAAAGCCCTAGAAGATCCAAGCAAACGCCCAAAAGGTCGGACTAGGGTTTAGTATTCGACGCCAGTGGATGGTAATTTAGGGTTTCGGTTTAATTTTGCTTAATTGAATCGAATCGGGGGCATGTCGAAGCGAAAATTCGGATTCGAAGGTTTCGGGATAAATCGGCCGGCGACCTACAACTTCGAGCGGTCCCAAGCTCCGCAGCGCCTCTACGTGCCTCCGTCGTCTCGCTCCGGGAGCCATGACAACTACGAGGATCATGACCTCGACAATATCGAGTACGATGACAGGGATGAGCACGGGGAGGTGGCTGGAGGCGGTGGTGAGGTGGATGATGGTGAGATAGACCCACTTGACGCTTTCATGGAGGGAATCCACGAGGAAATGAGAGCTCCGCCGCCGCCGAAGGTGGTGGAGAAGGCGGAGAAGTACGTGGATGATGAGGATGATGACCCGATGGAAAGTTTCTTGAGGGCGAAGAAGGATACGGGGTTGGCGTTGGCTGCGGATGTGATGCATGCCGGGTATGATTCGGACGAGGAGGTTTACGCGGCTGCTAAGGCTGTTGATGCGGGGTTGATAGAGTATGATTCAGATGATAATCCGATTGTTTTGGATAAGAAGAAGATTGAGCCGATTCCGGCTTTGGATCATAGTTCGATTGATTATGAGCCCTTCAATAAGGACTTCTACGAGGAGAAAGATTCGATTTCAGGTAAATGTACTTGAGAAATAATTGATTTTGTTTACTGGTTGTTTCCTTATTTTCAAAATTTAATCTTTGGAAATTAGTAACTTGTTCGTTTTCAGAATGATTGATAATGCTGGAATGGTAGAAGATTCGTCCATATGTAAATTTAAATGGAAAATGGTTGCTTTGTTTAGTTTTTTTTGGGAGTTTGAAGAATTTAATCATAACATGGAATTGAAGTTAGTAACTTATTCTCTTATACATGGTTGATTATACTTGAATGCTATATCATGATATCGGTGTTATTTCTGCTTCTGTACCTGGTTTGACTTGAAGGATGTTTAGGAGACCAGAAGTTGGATTGAGAAATGAGTGAAGTTGAAAATTTGAGTTTGAGTGAAATCTTTCCTATGTTTATGAAGTTTCTCAATCAAATTCATCCCATGAGTGTGAATTTTGGATAGATAGAAACAAGGTGATTAAGGAACTTTGTTTTCTGCTCTGCTCTAAGGATTAGGGGTAGTATAGTGTCTGCTTTCTTTTTTTTGTTTTTTAATTTATTTTTGGCATCTGGTACTTTTTTATGCTTTTATGACCTGCTAATTTCTTTCTGATTTTCCAATTGGAAAAAAGCTTGGATAGAAATAAAATTTTGATTGAGGTTAAGCATGTACCATAAAAGAACTGTCTTTTAATTAGAAGAAAACCAACCATCATTGTCAAACGCTTTACACTTAAAATATAGTTTCAGACTATGATACCCTGGATCCTTTGATTTCACCCAATGTATCTGTGTGCATATCTGTGTCAACACGACATAACATGAGTGTGGGGATGGAATCCTTGTCAAACACTCCTATTTTACTTTGGATGTTGTTTGATTTTTTCATTAATATCTTTTTTATTCTTTGAACTTTCTTAGTAATAATTACATTAGGGAAAAAATAGTTAAACTAGAAAGTGAATTTTATAAAAAATATTTAAGGATAAGAGGAGCAAAAAGGGATTAGAGGGAAAAGACGGGAGCTTTTAAAAGGATATCTTTACCTCAAATTTATTTTTAATTGCTTTTTCTATTATCATGTCATATGTGAGTATCCATGTCCCTTTTTTGGATCCTTTATAACTGAGTCCTCGTATTCTAAAATTTGAGTGAAGGATTGGACATCTAGATACATATCCACATTTGACATTCATACCCAAACCCATGCAATATAGGTTTCAAACAGTGGAATTATAAGGAGACTCAAGGGCTTGTTCATTTCTTTATCTTTTTTGGTTTGTGTGGAGTCCGAATCCATTCTGGCTCATTGTCGTTGGGAACATGACCAACAAACATGGACTTCACTTCTTTCATGTACAATATATCAGATAGTCATTAAACATGGATTTATTTCCTTTTTAATCAACAGCACATGGGTTTCTTGATGTACTTCTCAATTTACTCATAGCAATGAAGGAACTAAAACAGAGCAATACATGCTTTCTCTTATTTTCAAGTTGCTTAAAAATGTAACCTCGAAGTGAACAATTACTCCTTGCCTATCAAAAAAAAAAAAAAAAAAAAAAGTAAACAATTACCCCTTAATATAAAAGAAAATAAAACTCTAAGGAAAAACTATTACTTAACTTTGAATTGATTTAGGAGGTTTTGGAAAGTTTCTTAATCATTAAATCATAATGAAAATAAATGCATTCTGAAATCTACTAAATTTAGACTTTGTGTGCCCTTTGACTATGTTGATCACGTGGCACATGGCTCTTCTATTAACTCTTCACATGGTTGAGTAACTTTCCCTTTTTAATATAGGCAAAGAAAAAATATATTAAAAGCGCCTAACAAATTTGCACACAATAGCATACACAACATATTCAAAGTGCCAATAGATTAGACAAAGAAGAGAGAGACACAAAAACAGCTCCCTCTCCCTATTTTTTGAACTTTCCCTTGTTTGTTGAATATTATCATCGACGATCTTACCTCTTGGTTAACAGCCATGTCTTGAACTCAACTCAAAATTTAAGTTACTATGAGTTAAGTTGATTGATCAAGTTATAATTTATAGAGGAAGGAGTTATACTTGAAGTTGAAGCTTGGAAGTTTGCATTTTTATGCTCTGACTATTACTGCCATCCTCATCCTCCTTGTAGTTTGCACTATTGTTGTTATTGTTGACCTTATCATTTTCTCTACATATTTTGTTCAACTAGATTCATCTGAGCTTATGTGATATTCCCTTCTCCAGGAATGACTGAGCAGGATGTCACTGAATACAGGAAGAGCTTGTCGATTCGTGTTTCAGGTTTTGATGTGCCAAGACCAATTAAGACATTTGAAGACTGTGGTTTCTCTCTGCAATTAATGAATGCTATCACGAAACAAGGGTATGAAAAACCTACACCAATACAGTGCCAAGCTTTTCCAATTGTGCTTTCTGGAAGAGATATTATTGGGATAGCAAAAACTGGCTCTGGAAAAACTGCAGCTTTCGTGCTGCCAATGATTGTCCATATTATGGATCAGCCTGAACTGGCCAAAGAAGAAGGTCCTATTGGAGTGATATGTGCTCCAACTAGGGAATTAGCTCATCAAATATATTTGGAGTCGAAGAAGTTTGCTAAACCATATGGAATTCGTGTATCTGCCATCTATGGTGGGATGTCCAAACTTGAACAGTTCAAAGAACTCAAATCAGGATGTGAGATTGTAATTGCTACTCCTGGGAGATTGATAGACATGATAAAAATGAAGGCCCTGACAATGTTAAGAGCAACTTACCTAGTTCTTGATGAGGCTGATAGGATGTTTGACCTTGGATTTGAGCCACAAATAAGGTCTATCGTTGGTCAGATTCGGCCAGACCGTCAGACTTCACTCTTTTCAGCGACAATGCCCCGCAAAGTTGAAAAGTTAGCAAGAGAGATTCTTACTGATCCGGTAAGAGTTACCGTTGGGGAGGTGGGAATGGCCAATGAAGATATCACACAAGTTGTTCAAGTGATTCCTTCTGATGCTGAGAAGTTGCCCTGGCTTCTTGATAAGCTACCTGGAATGATTGATGATGGAGATGTTCTAGTTTTTGCTTCAAAGAAAGCCACAGTAGACGAAATTGAGTCGCAATTGGGCCAAAAGGGGTTTAAAATTGCAGCTCTCCATGGTGACAAAGACCAGGCTTCTCGGATGGACATTCTCCAAAAATTTAAATCTGGCATCTATCATGTTCTTATTGCAACTGATGTGGCTGCTCGTGGTCTAGACATCAAGTCAATTAAATCAGTGGTGAACTTTGATATTGCTAGAGACATGGACGCTCATGTTCATCGTATTGGTAGAACTGGTCGTGCTGGTGATAAAGATGGGACTGCATACACTCTGATTACACACAAGGAGGCCCGGTTTGCTGGAGAATTGGTTGGAAGTCTGATTGCAGCCGGACAGAATGTGCCCATGGAACTAATGGATCTTGCTATGAAGGTAATATTGCATGATGTGTCTTTTTGTTTAATGCTCTATGCAATTGACATGTGATAGCACACTTCATTTCTGAGAACCTATATTTGGCCGTGTCATGTGGGACATGAATATGTTATATATCCCTTCAGCTAAAGGGTCTTGGTGTTATAGGATGCATATATGAGTTGTCTGACATGGAAAAGAAGGCAAAAGGGTGGGGTCATTGGTAATTTTCAGTACTTTTGGTGCTATCCTTTGGTGTTCTGATCTTAATTGGCCTTAATCTAGTTTCTGGACACTCATTCACAAGTGGCAGCGAACTCATTTCCCCCTTTTCTCTTTCTGTGTCTTTATGAGATATTTATGCAAGTTCTTAGATTTAATTTTCATATGTTAGTGAGTGACATTTATCTTGTACATCATTAGGATGGGAGATTCAGGTCCAAACGTGATGCCAGAAAAGGAGGTATGGATTTTCTTTATTCGAATAATATGTCCATGGTTGTGCCAAATGCTTGTTTAATTGGGATTTTCTATATTTGAAAATCAGCAGCACCTTTGGGTGATTTCATCCAAAAAATTTCTTAATATAGGAATCGTTTGTTTCCAAGAGAAGTTGTGGAAACTAAAATTTTTTTTTTTGATCTTGCATTAAACTTTGTAGAGAAATAGAAAAGGTGTTTATTAGCCAGATAGTACAACTACTATTTGCACACTGCTTATTATTTAGAGGAACAACTATTCTTCTGGACTCCCCAAAAACCTCAAATCCTTTTTTTTACAAAACCATATGTATCTTGTGCAGGTGGGAAAAAGTCAAAAGGAAAGGGAGGCAATGGTCGAGGTGTTCGTGGTGTGGATTTTGGTTTGGGCATCGGATATAACCCTGAGTCCAATAACCCTTCATCTCAAACTGTTCCAAGTCGAGCTGTTCCAAGTCGAGCTGCTGCAGTTAATTCTTTAAGAACGGGAATGATGGCACAATTTAAAAGCAATTTTGTTGCTGCTACATCTAGTTCACAAAATCAGGGCTCCAATAACAGTTCAAGTAGTTATGCCAACAAGAGGCCAGTTTTGCAGGGTTTTGTGTCTGGTGGTTCAATAGGTGGAGATATGAATAGATCTCAAACAACCAATTCATTCAGTCCTGCTCCAACGTCAGTGGGAAAAACCGGTGGTCAGAACTCTGGAGAAAATGCCAGCCACAGAAACATGGAAAAGTGAATTGACTTCTGAGCTAACCTTGCATCATTTTGATTTTGTGATATTTGAGTTGCACTATGACTAATTCTGATACTGAATTACGTTGTGTTTTTTGGTTACATTTCTGCAGCTCTAGAGATAGACCTAGAGAAAGGCGGAGGCCCTCCGGCTGGGATCGGTGATGTATAAGGTGAAAGACCACCACCATTGCATCTGAATCAAAAACTTGGATGTTCTAGGTGGTCCACTCTTGTAGTGATGCTGTCTGTATCAGTATGATGTTAAATTTTTAGTTTTTATAGAAGTTGCTTCAAAATAATTTTTCATCATATTAATCAATCTGATCCTTGTTTAGTTGTTTATTTGACTTTCCCCCTTGATTTAGTTGTGTTTGGTATTAGAAAAGGAATGATGCGGGCAATTTCTCAATGCCATCTTGTTGGCAGCACTAAAGGATTGATACTTTGCAGAGAAGCAATTTGTTTTGCTTAGAAATGGGGCCAAAATGAAGCACTCTTTGCAGGCTTTCTTAAAAAAATGGATCGACATGATGCCCTAATCTTACCATAACACTTTAATACCAAAACTAGGAAAGTATAGCAGTAAGAATGAATGGTCTAGGACCAAGTAGTGTACAAATACAACTTTTCTCTTGTGTCGCATCCCCAGAGAGCATTGGGGAATTACAATGTATAACTCTCTGAATCTTCATAATTTATAAATTTAGAAGAGAGGATTGCATAGGAACAGATACAAGATAATTTTAGTCAATCCCTCTGTAATTAAAAAAAATATCTACTCAAAATAGGGCGAGCAACTCTAGGCCTTCGGGCATTGCACTAATTCCTTGTTGTCCATGTTCCTGTTAATTTCTTTTCGTCTGGTGGCATTTGGGCATATCTCCAAGCAAGGCTCCTTCAGGGTGCTATCCTCTTCAGGCCTAGGAGGAAGGACCCCAAAGCTAAACTGCCAAATTGAAGTCATATGAGGAAAAAAAAGTCATCAAACCCATTCCTAATCACATTCAAAACAAGTTGATAATCTAGCAAGGTGTTTTTTACAAAGACTAGACAAATAGCATGTTTACCCACAACAAAGAAGTAGCATGTCCAATTTGCACATTTTTTTTCTTATTGCCCGGGGTGTTTGCATGAATGATAAATCAATTTAATAACTTAATACGAAGCAGGTTACCTGAGTCGAATAAACACGTTTTATAAATCAATTAGTTAAAATTAATGAGTAAATGTCATTTGATGATTTAAAATAAAATTTATACTACCTTTTAAGCAAAAATCAAATTTTAAGTTAACAACTTAAAGGGTATTCTATATAACTTAATACTTGTTACTTAATGATTTAAATTCACTTTAAATTAAATTATTTTTAAGTTATTAATTTAAAACTTATTATTTACTTTTTACTTTAAATATTAAGATTGTTTAGTAAAATTAACCTAAATTTTATTTTAAATCATCAAATTGATATATTTACCTTCATAATTTTAACTATTATTTATATTTTCATAGCCTTAAATAATAAATTTATTTAATTTAAAGTATTATAAAAACATAAAATAATTATAAAAATATTTACTTGTGAATATAGAGTCATAGCTATAAAATATATTTTCACTAAATATGGATAAAAGAGATAAAAGAGAGTTTTGATATTAAAAATAAGTTACCTATTTTAACTTAATACTTAAACTTATTTTTGAATTTAAGTTGTAATATTAAATTATTTTACCCAACATGAATAACTTAAATTAAATCATTAAATCATATTAAGTCATTAAATTGATTTATCAACACCCACTTAATAATAATTTAATTTAAAATTAAATTATGTCATTAAATAATAAGTATTTAATTTTACCAATCCCTTCAACCCCACCTACCATACATGTCGGCAAAATTATGTTACCTAAAACCCACTCTACCCTACAAGTCATGGGCAACGCATCAGTTTCTGGCTCTATGGGAGACACGCCTAACAAAGCTTGTTACTGTGAACACTATGAGATAAATAGTTTGCGAGCATTTAATTCAACTCTGAAATGTGGTAGGAATGTTTTCACTGGATTCTTTCGTTAATTTTCTCCCCATCTTTTGGGGTGGGATAGGAGGTTGGCTGCAACAAGAATATATATAGGTAAATTTACCCTGAACCATCTAGTTTCAAAAAGTGAACCATGTTACCTGGCAGCTATAATTGGTGAAGTCTGGCTCCATCACTAAAGGAACTCCCATGTAATCCTTAAAAAAGGTCTGTCACAATCACAGCCCACATTACAGAAATATGTGAGAATCAATATAAAGTAGAACTCAGACTAAATGTAAAAAATGTCTGCCTATCAGATGAGATGCATTTAATACTGTAGATACAGTCAACAATCACTAACCTGTGTTGGAAGTTTGCATGTATTGATACAAATTCCTACGCATTTGCTTTCCTCTAGATACTTGCATTTTTCCACAAACACCTACAAGAGCATCCAACCCACTGAAAAATAGAATCGAGTATGGCGGGTTTATAACTATGAATCTCAGCCTTGTATAAAAATCTCAGGCAAGTACGAAACGCTACCCCACTGCTGCATGAGGATCCATCAGGAAGATTGACAGAGTTAACCGTGCACAGACCCATTAGCCATTGGCACGAGAGAGCAGTCACTCTTGCTTCAAAACAAGGAACATTTAAGATCAGATGCAATGTAAAACCCACTCTTACATCAAATAAAAGATTGACTCACCAACCATCATGGCAGCCACTTTTCCACCTCCTATGGGTGCTATGAGCATCCGATAAAGGTCTAACAAGAATGGAGGAAACAGTGAGATCAATATCCGTACCTGCAATAGGTCAAAAATCAATAATAGCTTAAGGGACTCTAATGGTTGTTCCCATATGAAAACATCATAATGATAGAATGAAAAGGGCAAACAACTGTGGCATAAACTGTAATTGAATCTCACAAAGTTGTTTTAAGTTGCTCTTCCTTGTACTATTTCCTATGAAGATGAAATCCACCATTTGGTTTTCAAGAGAAAATAAGAAATTGGGTGGGTTACCCTCCACTCCACCTTCTGCTTATATATTCTTATATGATTCGACTAGCTGCCAGCATATCCAATTGAACAATTTTTTCGATAGTGAATCTTTCTTGCTTTCTATGAAAAAAGAGTGAGGAAAATAAGGAAAGACATAGATTCAAAATTTTTAGACCTGCTTGGTAGCAGAAATGAAAAAGAGCGTTCTGGAGCATGCTGTAAGATTGTTTTCAATTGTTATGAGTACTACTACTCTTTGAAAACTCATACATAATATTTCAACAAATGTTTTTAGGGGCACTTTTAAAGAATTTGTTAATTTCAAGAATAAAAATGAATTCTCAGTTCCCCTTTAAAGGGAACCTTAAATTTCTTTCCTTTCTTTGGGTTTCTCAGCAACCAAACCAAAACACTTGCAGCTAAATAACAATGAAAATTAGAGATACCGCTGCTTCTTTCACTTTTGAATTGCTTTTGCTCTTCATCATTAGCTGGTTTGCCACATCTATCAATCCATCATAGCCGGGCTTCTCTGAATCCCATCCTACCTCCTGTTATAGCCCTTGAAGCAACAAAGGCACTGAACTGTTAGAACATGTAGCACAAAAATTGCCATCCCACAATTTCTCTGGTCATAAGACCTTGCTTTTGTTGCTGAGAGAACTCATAAATTTTAAAATAAATGAAAATTTTAACTATAAAGAAATGCTATAACTCGAATCTTTCTCAGCAACGAAACCCAAATTGAACTGTCCGAACTCTAGTGCCAAAATTGCCATCACACAATTCATCTTGAAACATAAGACTATTTGGTTACCAAGAGAACTCATAATATTAAAAGAAACCGAAAATTTGAAACCTAAAGGAAACCTAAAAGTCAGAATTGTATATTTCCTCAGCAACCAAATCCAGATTTGACTTATAGAAAATGTAGCACCAAAATTGCATCACAAAGTTCATCTTGAAACATAAGACTATCTGATTGCAAAGAAAACTCATGATATTAAAAGAAACTGATAATTTGAACCATAACGAAAACCTAAAAATCAGAATTGTAGATTTCCTCAGCAACCAAACCCAAATTTAACTGTAAGAAAATATAGCACCACAATCGCCATCTCAAAGTCGATCTTGGAACATAAAACTATATGCTTGCAGAGAAAAAATATTGATTGGTTCTCAGAAAAATTGAATGAAAATAGAGAAGTAAAATAAAAGGAAAAAAAATATTATTTGAAGTTCAAAAAAAAAAAAACTTTAAATTAACTGAAATCCATTTAATTTTTTTTTCTCTTTTATATGAAAATTAAATAATTTTAAATAAATTTCTTACTAATTTTAATTATATTTAATTTTCCTTCCTTCCCGTTTAAAGAATCACTAATGTGAAATTCCTGTAACCAAACATAAACATTGAGGAAAAGAAACTGAAATTTTGAACCATGGAGAAAATACAAAGTTCGTAGCTGCCCAGCATCCAAACAGAAAATGAACTAACAGAAAATGTAGTAGCAAAATGCTGTCTCATCTGCGAACATAAGATTCCATTTGGTTACGGAGAAACTCGTTAGATAAAATAAAAAAGAAAAAAGAAACTTGAAGAATAAAAAACCTAGGATTCCAAACTCGATTCTCTTCAGTCATTTTCTAACCAACCAAACGCAAATTGAACTCACCTTCACCATTCTGCTCCGAAAAAGATTGAGGAATAAGTCATCAAAAACTCCCGGCTTGTACTCCCCAGCTTCTACCTGAAAAAACGAAAAGAAATTGAAACATGATATTCAAACGTTGATTAAAGAGGTAACAGATAATCGAAAAATCGCACCGAGTTGGATTGAGCCGAGGAAAAAGAGATCCGAAAGCTAGGGTTTTTGACTGAAAGCTTGGATTGTGGTGGAGATGGAGAGAAGGTGAGAGGACGAAGAAAGACTAAAGAATTCATTGGTGCAAAGTGACGGCCTTTTTGAGACACTCAGCACGAAGAAGATAAAGAGCGTTAACTAATTGTAACAGCCTATCTCAAGGGACTGTTTGGCTGTGGGACGAGTGGGAATATTTTGGCAAGTTTATACCCTATTTTTGAACTTTTCAGAATCCGTTGAAATACCGCCCTGTTTTGATTAATTATTAGAAGTGTTCTAAAAAATACTCCTATCCTGGAGGCCATGTTTGATTATGATTGTTAGAAGTGTTTTAAAAAATACTCTTATCATGGGTGCCATGTTTAATTAGGTGGGATACAGCATCAAATAGGATAAGAGAGCGAATAACTTATCATACCTTATGTTGAACCAAAATTGGGATAAGATAAATGATAAGATATATTATACACCCTCATTTTTTTATACATTTTACATGGGGATATGTTAATCCCATGATAAGGTATGAAATATACATATATCATTCATCAACAATTTATTTTTTATTATACTTATTTTACAAAATAAATTTTATTATTACAAATTAAATTTATGATTAAAAAATTAAAATTAATTTTTTTTTTATTAATATATGATATATAAATTATTTTTATATATTAAATAACAAAATATAAAAATAATAATTTGTAAAATTTAAATATTTTAATCATAAATATTGTTAAACATAACAAAATTTTCATTTTTTTTAAATAGAAAATATTTGAAGGTGATCTAATTTTTATTTTAAATATTGAAAATAATATATATTTTATATTATTTTTTATTCATTTAATAAATTAAATATAAATATAATATAATATAATATATCTCATTTGATATGCTATTTTAAAATATCACGTCCATAAGATATGTATATCCAAGGATATCATATCCAATTGGAAATTATATCATATCCAATGAGATATGATATCCTAAGTAATGATTAAAATATCGTAATATTTCAGCTATATATCGTCGAAATATAAAATTTTGATGGACCTCGATACAATATATAGGAGAGAAATATCGGCACCTCGATATTTCGGTAAATTATTGAAAATTTTGCCGATTTATCAATATTTTATTGATATTTCATGAAATTTTTGGGGTAATCAAGGCGGGTCAACGCGGTCCAAACGAGCGATGTGGTCAAACTTCAAAATGCTTTGAATTTTCAGTCACTAGGGGATAGCCAAAAGGTTCTCCATGCATTGAACTAAACCATCGGGGCAAGTTTGCCCCTTCTTATATAAGTTGCAACAAATATATATATATATATAGTCAAATTCATCATATAAACATAATATTAAAAAAATATTTTAAAGAACAAATTAACTATAATTATTTTATAATTAAATGAAAAAATTTCGTCTATTTGAATACCAAAAATATAAAAATTGTGTTTAGGGTTTAGCATTTAGAGCTTAGGGTTAGGATTTAGGGTTTGGCGTTTAAAGTTTAGGGCTTTAGGGTTTAGGGTTTGGGGTTTTAGGTTTTGGGTTTAGCATTTAGAGTTCAAGGTTACTATTTAAGGTTTTAGGGTCTAGGGTTTAGGGTTTAAGGTTTATGGTTAGGGTCTAGGGTTTAGGATTTGAGGTTTTGGGTTTTGGGTTTGGAGTTTAAGATTTAGTGTTTAGGGTTAAGGTTTAGGATTTGGGGTTTAGGGTTTAACATTTAGGGTTTAGGGTTTGGGGTTTGAAGTTTAGGTTGTGTTTGGTTGGTGGGATAAGATATGATAGAATATGTATATCTAGGATATGATTTGTAATGAAATATCATATCCTTGGATACGGATGTCTTATGGATATGGTATTTTAAGGTATTTTATGTCATTTTTATATTTATATTTATTTTTTAAAATGAATAAAAAATATTATGAAATATATATCATTTTTAATGTTTAAAATAAAAATTATATCACATTCAAATATTTTCTATTTGAAAAAATGGAATTTTTGCTATGTTAAACAATATTCATGATTGAAATATGTGAATTTTACAAATAAATTTTTTTATATTATATTATTTAATATATAAAAATAATTTATATATATATGTATGTATATAGATATCATATATTAATATTATTTTATAAATATTTTTTAAGTTTTTCTTTTTTAATCATAAATTTAATTTATAAAAAAATTATTTTATAAAATGATTATATTAAAAAATAAAAAAAGTGCTGAAAAATAAATTTTGATACATGAGATATGTATATCTCATATCTAAGCATAAGATTAACATATCTTATGTAAAAAAGATAAAAGAAAAAAATGTGGATAATATATCTCGTCACTTATCTTATCTATCTTATTACCAATCAAATATGAAATATGATATAATATATTGGCCTAAACAAGGGATTTTTCATTTTATAAGAATGACCAAAAAATTTATATATATATAAGAATTGTTCAAATTATTATTAAAAAAATTATATACTTTACAATAGTTATATAATCTATAATTATATGTTAAAATATAAAATTAGCATACTTATAATGTAAAATTAATATTCTTATAATTTTCATTTTGTTAGAATTTGAATAAGAAGCATACAAAAATTTCGTTTTATTTTATGGATGATAACCTCATTTAACATGTTAGTATTCATCGTATTTCTTCATATCATCCATTTTTAAAGACTTTGAATACTTTCTTTAGATACCAATTTTTCAATTTCAATGAATAAATTGAGCATTGGAGATTTGGAAACTCCATTCAACAATCTTGGTTTAAGATTAAAAACTTGTATCTCATGTTTGAGAATCTTTTAATGCATAATTTGTGCCTATTAAAAGGGGAAAAATCTCATATTTAATAAGACATGGTCAATTACTCTTTTTCCTTTTGAAAACATTGAAATTTTGATATGAAAATTTTAAATTGAATTTCCACATAAAATGAAATTAGGCAAGCCACTCTTAATAATATACTCAATATGTATTAGGTTAGCTATAATTGAGTACAAAAGCCACAAAATTCCCTCATTTTTGTCTTTCCTTCAATTTCTTATTATTGAAAACAAAACAAAACAAAAATCAATTCTTTCAAACAAATAGTTTTGTTATATCAAAATCTTAAAAACTACAAAATAATATATATAAACACACAAAATCATTAGATGTCTATCATCGAGTTTACTATTGCAAAATCAAGTAACAATATAACACATTTTAGTACATGGAAATACAATTAAAGAACAATATATATTATACAAAGATGATGAAAGATCGTACTTGAACTAAATGCAAACAGATACATTATAATACAATTGTGAAATGGGAAAACCTACAAGTAAAAGTTATAAAATTGGATTAATAGAAAGACAAAGCATAACAACCCATAGAAATATTAGAAATGTAAAATCATTAAACAAATGTATCAGGCCTTGTGTTCGAGAGTCGATACATCTCTTGATGAATGAATTGCATAGAAAATTTGAAGGCACACTTATATTTCGTAAGAGTACAGTTCAAATTAAGTAGATATAAATAAAACATTTGATATAGAGGAACCAGGACTTGTTGGTCTAACATTTGTGTTATATTGACAACAATAATAGGGACCTTCATCTTCTCAATTATGCTGCCAATCACACCCTTTATCTTTTATAGGATTTAGTCCCCCAATTTCCACTTTTCATCACCTATCTCGTCCTTATTGTTTCGGCCTACACTTCCAAGAGCAATATGATTGTTGAACCTTGGATTATATCTAAGAGATGAAGATTTAGAAAGACAAGATATCATGTATGTAGAAGACATCAATATTACATTTTAATTATTAATATAGCATTAAATGATTATTGGCATTTTTTTTCCTTTATTTTTATTCAATAAATCAAAATTAATATTTATTAATAAACTAAAATTGAAGGTTTCATGAAAATTAAAGAATTGATATTAGTTAAATAATGAAGAGAGAAAGGAAAAAGTAATGAAAATAAAATGAAGTAGAAAAATGGATTACAATTAATAGAAAACTTAAAAAATAAAGGGTGGTCTGCAAATTATGAGGGGCAACTAAACAAAGTTATGAGTAAATAAAAAAAATTAATATCTCATTTACATAAATTTTCTTGTAAAAATAAATAAATAAAATTATATTGAAATTAAAAACTCTTATAGAAAAATTATAGACTTATATTATTTTGTTAAAAATTATTTTTTAAAATTATATTTTTAATTTGTTTTTAAAAACCACTATATATTTTATATTATTATTTTTTTGTTTTTAATTTGATTTTAAAAGTCATTATATTTTTTAAAATAGAAAATACCATCCATATTAAATTAAATAATTTCATATTAAAGAAAAATATATAATATATCAAATTATTCAATAAAAAAACAAATAAATATAAATGAAAAATAAGTTTTGTTCTAAAAATATTTTTAAAAAAATCAAATCTCAATAGAAAATTTTTCGTCATTTTGATAAATTGTATATCCAAATCTTTATATTTTGTTTGCTTGCTAATTATGCAATGTAAAGGTTATGAATAAAAGGGAATAAGACATAATAATGGTTGAAGCATGTTAACCATTAAAGAAAATAGGAAATTGTAATACACAGAAAAAGTTAATACAAATACCTCAATTGTTTTATGTTGATGTGCAAAAATCATGTTTTCCCTGTAGAGCTAACAACATCCTTTTAGAACTTGTTCTAGTGCAATTTCAGCATCAATTGAAGGACTACTTATCTTCATGGCTTCTACACCAAAACAAAACATAATTCAACCATTTGGTTCTTTTGATTTTTTTTTTCTTTGAAAACAAACAAATAACAAGATAATATGAAAAGAATCCCAAAATTTCTTTTTGTTTTTTTTTCCCTTCCATTTTCTCTACCAACCGTTTGACTTACTCGGACTACCTTCTTTGAAGACTAATGAAACAGACAACGTAACACTCCAAATTGTGTCTTATTTTCCTCTTTTGAAGAAAAAAAATTAATGATAAATATAAATATTAAATAGATTTTATTGTATTTATTAAATGGATTTTACTTATTTTCTCAAAACACACTCAAATATAATTTAAAATACTTCGAATTGTTTATTAATAAATTAAAAAAAAAAAAAAAAAAAAAAAACTAATTTGTAGGAGAGTTCCAAATGGTCCTTAAATGTTTTTTCATACTCTGGGATTTCTCTCTTACCAAAACCAAACTTCTCTTCATAAATATTGTAAATAAACTAGACTCCATGGTTGATGTTACCATTTATGGTAAGGCCTCATCCACCTCTGATGTTTAAGATCAGTAGTTTGCCTCATTAGCATTTGACAATGTTTGAAACCATTCCAATCTATTGAGTTTAGATGAAAAAACAGACTTTTCCCTTATTATTCCTTGAGGCAGTTTTAAGATAGAATCTAAATATGAAATCCATATCGTTATGAACATACATATTTCCATTACATTAAGTTACAATAAGTAATTAAATCCCTATTGAAATGGCTGAGCAAAAATTGGAGGCAAATGAAAAGATTAAATTTTCAATTATATTGAGAGCAATTTTAGGAGTATTTTCAGCCATTTTTGTATGTTTGTGAGGGCAGTTTTAATTGGAATATAAAATGAAAATCAAGTTAAAGATTAAATTTTCATTATTTTGAGTATTTCCAGTTATTCTTATAGGTTTGTAAGGATAGTTTCAATCCGATTATGAAATCAAAATCAAGTTATCAACATTATAGATTTTTGTTACATTAAGTAATTAAAACCCTAAATTAAAGTCCTAATGAAATTATTGATGGAATAGAAATTGAAGATGAAAAGATTAAATTTACATTTAAATTGATTATTAGTATTAATAAGGGCATTTTTGGAAATAAAAATGTGAAAAAAAATACTTTTATAGGTAGGGTAGATTATCATAAGCGGACATCACCATACCTCAATCAGAAAAATTGTTCCCGATGCTTAATTGGTCCATAATAATTTGACGTCTAGTATTATAATCATAAACCATTTATCCTTTTTTTTACTTCTACATCTTCTTTACATCTAACTTTTTTGGTTGATTTTTTTTTTAAGAAAAAGACGGATCTAAATTGGAGACCTTTTAGGCTATGTTCGGTTATCGGAAAGTGCTAAGGAAAGAAAAAAAAAATATTAAAAAAAATAATTTTCTCATATTTAGATTGAATATAAAATATAATTAAAATTAATTAAATTTATATATATTTTTAAATTATTTAATTTATATATAAAAGAGAAAAAATTAATGAAATAAATTTAAAATAACATATAAAATCATTTATTAATTTTAAATATATTTTTTTATTTTTTTTATTTTTTTTAATTTTTTTCCCTCATATTTTTTCGAAAACCAAATATAACCTAGAGTTAAGAAATAAATTTTAAAAATCTATTAAAATATAGTAATTTTTTAAGTTTATATTCTTCTCATATCCTCACTTATTTTGTCTATTTTTTACGAGTCCATTGCCTTAATTTTATTTCTCTAAATAACTTTTAAAGTTTAATCTTTATTTATTTTTTATTTCTTACGAAGCCGTTAATCTTTTTTTTTAATAATTATATTTTATAGGGAAATCGATATTTTATTTTTACATTAGTTTTAATTTTTTATTTTAAATCTTATTTTTAATTAACTTTTGTTCAATTTTATGACGGAAAGCGATAAATTTTTTTTTTTTTAAAATGTATTTTCATGTGATTGGAATGCTGTGTCAAATTATTATGGCATTGCTATTTTAGAAGTTTTATAGTTTGCTTCAAAACGGTGTGTTTTGAGGGAGAGAGAGTGTAAAACGGTGCGTTTCGCTGAGGAGCAGACATCGTCTGCGCTGCATCCACCATTAAACCCTAAGGAAACCCATTTGAGCAGGGACTGAGAGAGATGATGGCAAGGAACCCTAACCGTTTGATCTCCGCCGGAGCTTTGCTCGCGAGAAGGCTCTGTACTGCGGCAGCGGCGACGGAGCCGGAGGAGGTGGCGGTGCAGGCGGCGAGCCAAAGTGTAAGACAACCGCGGCTCTATCGTCGGTTGTCAGCTTTGGGAGCCACCGGCGGGAGTGTGGCAGATACGTTAAACGAGTACATCAAGGAGGGAAAATTCATTGCAAAGCATGAACTCTCAAGTTGCATCAAGCAGCTGCGGAAGTACCATCAGTTCCAGCATGCACTTGAGGTCGTCTCTATATGCATTTTCTCTAATTTGGTTGCCGAGGAAACGTGAACAAATGAAATAATTGATAAATTTTGAATCTTCTTGTTTCTTTTATTTTCATTCCCTTTCTCGGTAACCAAACTGCTAACCCAAAAATGGCAAATTTCCAAGGTTTTCTTATCTTTTTCGTCATTCTTTTCCTCGGAAACCAAACAGAGGGTGATTGGCTTGGGAACATCTTGTTTGCATGTATCACAGTATTTCGTGAATGATGATCGATTTGGATTGAAATTTGTGTAAAATTTTCTTACTTGGTTGCTAAATCTTTACATAAGTTGGACAATTTACATATACTCAAATTTAACACTATCATTGAATGTTATTTGGTGTCTGAATACCATTGTGAGTCAGGTTAGAATAAGAAAAATTTTCTGGGTAAACGAACGCCCTTAGTAGAATATATTTGACCTCTATATATGCCCGCATCTGTTCTTGTAACTGTTTGACATTTAACCATAACAGTGCTTCTGAGAAAGCATTGATCCCTTTCATGGTAAATGGAGAACCGATACATATATAGTTTGTGGTTTTCTGACTAAATAATAGTTTATATAAGTGAAAGATAGAAATGAGACCTGTGTTGTGGGTACACATTGCTATAAGCATGGACTAGAGATTATTTTGCCATTCTCGAATTCAAGTCATGTCAAAAACCCCCAGTGATGAAGGATGATAAAGAAAATTTTCCCGTAAATGATGTGCTTATTCTTTATGGAACATTTACATTCTTGATAATATTTCTATGTTAGCTCCTTTAACGCCCACTGTCTTTGTTCACAGGAAATGAATCATTTTTGTAATCTGTCTTTCTTGTTTTGAATGACTGTTCTTGATCTTTTTTCTTGATTTGATGCAGATAATGGAATGGATGGAGAATAGGAAGATTTTCTTCTCCTATGCTGACTATGCAGTACGCCTGGATCTTTTATCAAAAACCAAGGGGTTAGCCGCAGCTGAGGAATACTTCAACAACCTCTCACCATCAGCAAAGAACCTATCAACTTATGGAACTCTTCTAAACTGCTATTGCAAAGAAAAGATGGAAGAGAAGGCATTGGCTCTCTTTGAGAAGATGGATGAATTGAACTTTGCTTCTACTTCTTTGACGTTTAACAATCTAATGTCCCTACATATGAGATTGGGCAAGCCAGAGATGGTTCCTCCCCTAGTAGATGAAATGAAGAAGAGGAGCATCTCTCCGGATACCTTTACATATAATATCTTGATGCAGAGCTATGCACGTTTAAATGATATCGAGGGTGCAGAGAGAGTTTTAGAGGAGATTAAAAGGGAGAATGAAGACAAGCTCAATTGGACAACTTATAGTAACCTTGCTGCAGTTTATGTCAATGCTAGGCTCTTTGAGAAAGCGGAGTTAGCTCTTAAAAAGCTAGAGGAAGAGATGGGCTTTCATGACCGTCTGGCTTACCATTTTCTTATTAGTCTTTATGCTGGCATTAATAATCTTAGTGAGGTTAACCGGGTATGGAATTCTTTGAAGTCAGCTTTTCCTAAAACTAATAATATGAGCTATCTCATTATGTTTCAGGCTCTTGCTAACCTTAATGATATGGATGGCTTAAAAATTTGTTTTGAGGAATGGAAGTCAAGTTGCTTCAGTTTTGATGTGAGGTTAGCAAATGTTGCCATTAGTGCTTTCCTAGGATGGGACATGATCAAAGATGCTGAATCAATCCTTTATGAGGCTGTTAAGAGATCTTCAGGACCCCTTTATACTGCACTGGACATGTTCATGGCTCACCACTTGAAGGACCGTGAAATTGATATGGCTCTGAAATACATGGAAGCAGCTGCTTCTGAAGTAAAGAACAATGAATGGCAGCCAGCCCCAGAACGAGTACTGGCATTTCTGAAGTATTTTGAGGAAGAGAAAGATGTGGAGGGTGCTGAGAAGTTCTGCAAGATCTTAAAGAACATCAGTGGTCTTGATTCAAATGCCTACCAACTATTGCTTCAAACTTACATAGCTGCTGGCAGAACAGAACCCGAGATGCGGAAGAGGATGAAGGAGGATGATATTGAAGTGGACTCCAAGATTGAGGATTTGCTTCGAAGGGTTTGCCCTGAATAGATCAGAGACTGTAGGGTAGTCCTCCAGAACAAGACAAACGTTAAAACTTCTTTAATTCTTTCATTTAGTGAATCTGCAATCAGCACAGTCGATGGATGCAGCAACTCCTGAAGCTAGCTGTCACTTGAGTCATCACGTATGGGTTTCAAGAGTTGTATCTGAGCTTGGTTGTTGTGATAATGCTTTATATGATGTGGGGCTGAACTGTGGCAATGGATCTGAACAGAAAAGAATTTAGGGGGATTGCCTAAATGCCTGGAGAATATTGTCAATTCATTGGCAGACTGGACCCTGCATTTCCTTAGGCTCTAGGTGTCATTTATAATGTCTTCATTCTCAACCTCAAGGAATGGTTTTGCGGTATTCTGTATTTTGAAGCGAGACTGAGGAGTGATTTTATGAATAACATTTTCATCTCTGGAAAGGATATGAAAGAACATGATTGAAAGTATTGGAACATGGTTGAAAATATTAGGACCTGGTTTGGAAACATTTTCATAGAAGGTTCTGTAGTATGCTTTAAAATATTTTTTTTAAAATAGGTTTTATTTATAATGCTTTGTTTTTAATTATTTTTCATATTTGTATAATTGTTTTTTAAAATAATTCCTCACCTTGTTTCCAAAATAAGTTTTTTGACAAAAATTTATTATGTATAAAAATTATTTAGGATCGTGAACATTTTTCAGGTCCAATGAGCTTTTTACCATCATGTAGAATATCATCCTCACCTCTCGTTCAAACATAGTGTTCATAGTGGCTTAGAAATGCATTTATATAATTGAGAAGAATTCACTTCATAGTGTTAAAATGTTTTTTCTCCTAATCAATGTAGGAAATTGTTGGGCTCCCTCGTATGTGAGGGAGTGTCCCCATATGCTTGGGTACCATGTTGGTTGCATTGGAAAAGACAAAAAGGGACAAAAAAAAAAAAAAAAAAAAGAAGGAAAAACAAAGAGAAAAATGCATCTTACTACCCAGATTTCATCAATAAGCCAATCTCTCTTCATTTGTGGTCTGATCGAGTTGAATTTGGAGGAGAAGTTTGAAACTCAAGTAGCTAAAATCTGAATGGTGGAGATTGGATTTTGAGCTCGGGAACTGATGCTACTACCTGTGAACAGTAATAGCATTTTTGGTATACTTTTTCCAATTTTCTTTATTTTTGTCAAGAGAAATTGTATAATCCAAGGCTATATGTGTTTTTGATGTATTTGGCAGCCTCTAGAGATTATTCTAAAAAAGACCGGTGTAACCCATTATTATTAATAGTGAAAGTTTAAACTAGATTGGGTTTTTCACGTAAAAAATTCTGGTGTCCGATTTATTTTTTTGTTGTATGAGTTTATTTATTTATTAATTGATATTGCTTATTTAGTTTTGTACAATGAAAGGGTAGAAAAATTCAGGTGTTTATTAGAATATTGTGAATTCACCCAAACAGATATGACACTAGAAACCTAAGAGAATGAAGAAAGGAGTTACAAAGCTTTATCCATATCCTGACAGACAGGGTAGGGAGAGAAGCTTAGAAAAGAAACTAGAGTTTTCAAGTACCCCCAGCAATGACCACAAGGCTGTTGACAATGAAGTTACTGTCGATCCTAATATTGTTTTCTTCTCATGATTTGGAGAACTCAGCAGAATCTATACAACAGGAAATTGTAAAAACCCAAAGATCAAAAGAGGCCAAATCCGATGAAAAAAGTGCAAACAGGAAAATTTTATTCTAGAATCATATCCTCCCTGAAGCTAAAATGAGGAGGCTAACAAAATCATTCAAAGCCTTTCCTATAGCAGCAATTTGCATGAGAATATGTATGTTGGAAACAGAAAAATTTTCTAATCAGTATCGAAAAAAAAAAAATACATTAATCATATAGAATACTAGGCAGGGATGAAGCCAAACCTTTTGTCTGAACTCCTTATGTAGAATACAAGTTGCTTGTGCTCTCTATAGCCCGTCCTGTAAATATTACTAGAGGGGGAGAACCAGTAGAGAAGGGACCCAATACACACAATACAAACAGTAACACAAGCATCCTCTGAATTGGCCAAAAAATTGGTGTGTGTGTTTTTTTTTTAAATTTTTTTCTTTTGGCCGAGTTCCATGAATTCCTTGCATCCAATCAGCCCACCAGGCGGTAGAAGAAAGAAAAAGCGAATTGGGATTCTATTTATTTATCGTCCTTTTGGTTTGACAATCTGTGAGAAGACTTCACTACCATTCAAGTCATCTGATGCCTCGTTCATGTCAGAATCATCATTTCCAAGACTCAGCGTGTTTCGATGTATCCCCATGATATTATTGTGGTTGAATTCTTCAGGAGTTTCACGCTCTGAAATTGCTTTTGCACCATCAGGGTTTTCCTGCAGCTGGAGAGCAAACTCAAGGTTCCACAAGATATCACCCATTGAGGGTCTGTCAAGCCCATGATCAGACAAGCACTTCTCAGCCGTGTCTGCAAACTTCTTCAAGCACTCTGGATTGATCGTTCCCTTGAGATGGGGATCGATGATATCTTCCAGAATTCCCTTTTTCTGGCAATGTAGAGCCCAGTCTGCAAGACTGACTTGTTCCTTTGGAAGGCTAGGATTGAGAGCGGGCCTTGCGCACAAGACCTCGAAGAGGACAACCCCAAATGAATAGACATCAGATTTCTCGGTCAGTTGTTGCCTGCGGAAATATTCTGGATCCAGGTACCCAAAGCTGCCCTTCACCACTGTACTAACATGGTTCTGATTGATATCAGGACCTGTTTTCGAAAGCCCGAAATCCGAAACTTTGGCAACCCACTTCTCATCCACAAGAATGTTGGTAGTCTTCACATCCCTGTGAATGATGGTGTACTTCGCCCCAGTGTGAAGGTAGTGAAGCCCCCTTGCAGCCCCAATACAAATCTCCAGCCTTTGTTTCCATGACAGATGAGGCTTGTTGCTCTTATAGAGATGCTCCCTCAAGGTTCCATGCGCCATGTAGTCATAGACCAGAGCCATTTCACCGTCCTCTTCACAGTAGCCTATCAGAGAGACCAAATGCCTGTGCCTCAGCTTTGAAAGCATCTCAATTTCGGTCTGGAACTCATTGACTCCTTGTTCTGATGATGGATTCGATCGTTTGATAGCCACTTTGGTCCCTCCATCGATGATACCCTTGTAAACTTTCCCGAATCCTCCAACTCCTATGACAAGGTTCTCATCGAAGTTCTTTGTAGCGTGCTTTATCTCCGGCAAGGAGAAGTGGCGACAGAGACTTGCTGCCATGGTTGAGACATGGGTACTAGCTGTGCTTCGGCCTGAAATCGTAGATTTGCTCGCCGTGGAATGGGAGTTCCCATAAAGTGGCAGCCAGCTTGCCGTGCGGCTGTCCGTCCCTGACTGTCTGTTCTTCCTTTGGTACAGAACTATGCATACTGCAGCTGCTATGCCTGCTGCAGCTATTCCACCTGCAGATACACCGATGACTGAATTACTACTCTTGGTATTTGATGCAAAAGACCTTGCTGCCTCGGCCTTAACAAGCATGTCTGATGGCGTGGGGTTGGGGCCAGCCAAGCTTTTATTGGCGTTGCTGATCTTGAATACCTCGAGTCCATTCAGAAGCGAATCGTAGTATTCAGGCTTCACCGCGATGGACGGGTGAAGAGCCACCCAAAGCTCCTCATCGCCTGCGCCATCTGTAACATATACCGAGTAATCTTTGTAGGTGGGAACTGCCTTTGATCCTGTCCAGGCGATGACATCGGCTGATGCCATTGCAGTTTGATTGTTCACGTATATATCAAATACTTTCTGATTGATCTTAGTCAGTATGAACTCACAGAAATGGAGCCTCAGAAGGTAGGTGAAGTTCCCATCAACCTGGAACACCCATGTTAGATTGAAATTCTGGTTGAGTTTAGGATCTGGGCCCATTGATCTTGATGTTCTATACACATCAACTGGAGCTACATAATCTTCCATACCCTGATACTGGATTTTCAGCTTATCAGAAGCCTCAGAGGTGACCCCAAAAGCAGCACCATACAAGTATGGCGAATCATCATACCAAGTCCGGGTAAGACCCGAGTCATTACTCGCAGGAATGTACTGCCCACCAACATTTAATCTGAACATTGTCTGCAAATTGGCAGTCCCGACATCAAGAGATTGGTCTGAAAAACCCACCATTGATGCCTTGTCAAACAAATCTGGGATTGGAACCAGCTCGATTCCATTCACAAAAGCGTAAGATCCCTTATGCTGATCAGAAGGCTTGAAGGTGACATTGAGGATCTCGAAATCCATGGGAGCCAGAGAATATTCTCTGACAATGTAAGCCTGTGTAAGAGCTTGAGCTGTGATTGAAGCACTGAAATTGGTCATGAGCGTAACACCACCTGCAACAACTGAGAAATAGGCGTCTGCAGGATCTAGGGAGCTATAAGTTGATGGATAAAAATGGAGTCTAAGCCAGTAACGCTGATTGGTCTTAACGGAAAATTTATACGAAGACTCGGCTGAGAAAATCCTTGCAGACATGTACGGCACTGGAGAAGGAAGTGAAGGGTCTTGGGATTGGGCTGTGGCTGAAATTGATTCATCCGAAACAAGGTAAGCCGAATCTGATACCCATTTTCTTCCATCAGCGTCAGTACCACCACTGGCGGAGCCACAGCCGAGGATCAATGAATCTGCGCTCACCGCATTGTGAAAATTCAAAGCAAGAGACAAACAAAGAAGAGAAAGCAAAATGTGGGTGGTGTTGATGTGCATGGCTACGGAGGGAAGTGATGGGGGTTGGTGTTTGGCGTACAGGAAAACAGGGGAAACTTGGAGAACGAGTGCGAGAAAATGTTTCCCTGTACGCCCAGAAAGAAAAAAAGACTTGTGGGTCTTTCTTGTGGTCTTATGGGTGTGAGCCTACGCCATCGCTGATCATCTACGGGGATTCATACATTCACAGATTTTACCTGGATAACCGGGACAGAACCAGGCAAAAGTAAATGAAAAAGACGGTGATTTTGTCGGATTTTCCTTTTTGTTTTTTTTTATTTTGGTTTTCCATTTTTCAGGTGATGATTGCTTTGGAGAATTGAAGGTAGTTGGGAATTAAGGAATGAGAGTGAGAATCGTGGAATTTGATGGTTTTGATTGGTTCTGAAACCTCTGGAGTCGCAGAAAATGCGGAACTGCAGGCTAGATTTACTATTTAGTGTCTCTGTTCTGAAAATTCTCCGTTCTGTTTGCTGGCTTTTCATTGGTTCTGAACTCCCGTTATAGTGTTATGTCGACACTCTTGCTGCTCCCTTTTGACAATATTTTCCAAATTGGTTTGTGAAAAACAAATTCCGGATATTTTTAGAAAACGAACAGCACATTTAGTAGTAATTTTATCAAGTCTTTTTAATATTTTTAATACTTAAAAATTTTCATCATTTAAATATTAAAAATATTTTTTAGAATCACTCCAAAACGCATTCAAAATCTATTTAAAAATTCTTAAAAAGATATTGTATACATACCTAGTTTTCTTCATATTTTCAATTATAATTCAAAATTATCTTTAAAAATACCTTAATTTTGTTTTAAAAAATAATATATTTTTAAAATAAATTTTTAAGTTTGACTTTCTAAAGAAAGTTTTCCAAACATGTTTTCTAAATTAGAAACATACGTTAAAAACTATTTTTGATGGTATCATGTCCTTTGTTTCTTTACGTTTTTATTATCTTAATGAATTTGATAAAGTGGTTGATTGATTTATGTACATTTAGGATTTTGGAAATTATAGCCGTCTTATTGTGACTTTAAAGGCTTCCTTCGGATGACGAAGGGAACAAGAAAGAAAAATTTAAATTCTATTAGTTTTTTTTAAAGAAATAGAAAATGAAAAAAAAAAAAACTTTTTAATATATTTATTTTCTGTTTTTAAAAAATAAAAAATAGTAATAAATTGTATATAAAAGTAGAGCATCTTAAATAAAAAGTATAAATTTATCTCATATTTTTAAAATCACTTTTAAAATTTAAAATCGTAAGAAGTTTTTTACACCTCAATTTTTTTCATTAATTTTTAAAAACATTATTTTTTTTCGATATGAACTTCTACAAATACTTGTATTATTATCATTTCACACCTCAAGTCTAAAATGGCATGTAGATTTTATTCACTTTGAGTCTAAACGAGTTCTCACGGTTTTAAAATGTATTTATAAGGTTAAAAAGAGTTCATACTTATATAACATTAGAAATTTTCTCTCATATTCGATGTGGAATATCACAAACACGTTTATGTAGACACAATATCTTTATTGTGTCTCATGAGATTACAATGTCAAATAAACAAACACCCTTCACAAGATCAAATAAACTCTCACACCGAGGTCAAGAATCAACTCTGATATTGTTTGGAACTACTCACACCCAACCATGTAGATATTATTCACTTTGGATCCAAACGAGTCCTTACAACTTTAAAATGTATTTATAAAGTTAAGAAAAATTCATACTTATATAGTAACTTTTTCCTTAACTCGAATGTGAGAGTTTGTTTTGCCCTTAGGGGATGTTTGTTTGTTGACCTCACAATCCCATGAGACACAATAGGGATATTGTATGTATATGAGGAATGTTTGTGATGTTTCATATCGGATAAAAGAGAAAGTTATTTGAGTTATATAAGTATGAACTTTTCTTAATTATATACACGTGTTTTAAAGTTATGAAGACCTCTTGGGACTGGAGCGAACAATATTCATATGATTGGAAGCTATATTTATTTTATATAAAAATTAATTATACTTTTATTAAAAAAAAAAACAAAAACAAAAAATATATCCCTATTCCTAATTGATACTTTTTATTCATTTTATTTTTACATACCTTTTCTTTGTTTTATAACTTACTTTCCATGGAAGTGTTATTCCTTAATAAAGTTCATTATTATTGAAGGGAACTAGGCAACACCCTACCTTATGGCAAAACAGGTGTGACATAGAATCATTGGCATATATGCCCAAATGGCAATTGGACCTAACCAAGATTCATACCACCTTATTAAAGGGGAAATGGGCATACAAAGCAACTGTTCCTAGGAATATAGAATGTGTCCATTAGGACAACAAATATAACCCTATTTGAGGCGTAGTGCACACACTTCATAAAATTGTCTTCCGACTTTATGTCGGCTTTAAAGGGCATAACATTACATTTTTCCAAGGAACTCTCTCTCGTCGACGTGTCGGGCAAAAGACTGGTTACAGAGTGGAAGTTGTAAATTCATCCAAATCCAAACCTTGCTCAAGGACGTCCATAAATGACCATTATTTAATCCCGAAGACTATAAACAAGTGTTTATGGCAAAAAGTATAATTATCTTATGAGACAAATCTAATAATGCGTTTGATAGTATTTTGATTTGAAATATTTTTGTAAAAAAGTTTAAAGTGTTTTTAGGAGAATAAGTGATTTTCAATTTTGTAAAAATGTTTTTTAAATTTCATTAAGCCGTTGATTTTTTTTTTTAAGACACTTTTTATGCTAGAAGTTCATAAATTTCAACTCATTAGTCCTTTTGATACAATCAAATAAAAAATCCAAAGGGTGTCATATCTTAACTCATGTGATTGAATAAATCCTCCTCAATCCATGGTTGGTTGAGGCTCCTTATCCTCCTTCTTCAAAATCTTATTTGTATTTTTCATTGAAAAATCTTTTATTAACAAAATAAGATCTATTTTGTATTGTATCTAAGAAATTCCTTAATTCGAGTCGAAGAAGCAATGTCACTTGATCATTATTAAAAAGAGCGCAATCTTCTTTTTTTTCCTATGAGAATTCCATTAAGGCACCTTCTAATAGGTTATAATCATTTTCAACAAGTCTATAAAAAGTGATCCTATTTTTTTCATCAAGTCCAAGTAATGACCAAAGGTTTCGAGTGTTCGATGCAACAAAACTACTTTTTGAAAGTATTGTCAATTGAATTTAAATTCATTTATCATTTGTGAAAAATTTAACGAACAATTCATAAATCTTTAATTCTTTTATTGTAGTATAAGTGTGTGTAGATATATATGTTTTAATTTCTATTTATTAGTTTTCTTATTAGAAGAGTTGTGAACATTGACAATTCTCGTGAAAGGGTTTGTTCTTAAGTATTGGAGGAAACTTTGATATTAATGTCTGGGAATGACAATAAGACAAGTTTTTTGGGTACTCATCTCTAATGAGAAGAGTTTGAGATAAAGATAAATGAATTTAGAATGAGTTTTGAAAGTTTTTAAAACTTTGGGATGAGTTTGAGTATGATTTTGTCTCGCTACTATATATAATTTTAAATAAAAAACTATTTTAGGTTTTTTTTTTTTTTTTTCCTTTTTTCAACTTTTTTTAACATAAATAAAATATTACTTTTCATCAAAATGAATTATAAACATTTATAATATTTCTTTATTTATAAATCATATTTATTTTTAATAAAATTTAAATTTTAAAAATAAAATTGAAAATTTTTAATTCCTTTACCTACCCTTTTATTTTTTTTGGGTAAGGATGAAAGTAGATATAAATAAACGAGAAGGGGTTAGGATGAGGATGACTTGTCCCGAACCCGCCCTCCCCTCGTTGCCATCTCTATAATGCCAACTTAATTCAAATTTAACGAAAGATTTCCAATCATAATAATTATTGGGATCAATTTCAATTTTAAAATTTGTGTGTCATTTTTCTATTCGTAAAATTTTGTTAAAATTATGTTAAGAATATTTATGTTGGTAGTAATGTCTTGAATAAACTTAATCATAGTTATATGACAATTATTCTGATTTTTTATTAAATAGATTATCAACATATGATATTATGTCATATTAATAATATTTTTTTTTTGTTCAAAAACAAGTTAATCAAAATACGGTTGAATTTTTAAAAATACGATGGGCTAACCAGTGTACCAAAATCATGCAATTGGACCAATAGGCAGGCCTGCATCAACAGCATACGACGTCGTTTCACTAGTTCAGTCTTCTTGCAATGAAAAACCCCTCGCATGGTTTATAAGTCTCATGTAGAGAGACCGGGACCCTCAGATCTGTCCTCTCTCTCCTTGAAGCTCTAAATATGGCGATTAGAGAGGCTTTGATATTCTCGCTGACTGTTATCTATATCACTTCACTCGCTGCCGCCGATTCCATCCAAGGCTGTGGTGGATTCGTCGAGGTCAATCCCTTAAATTCATCTTTAACTTCGTCCTTGTGTCTCTACTAAGTTTCCTGCCCCGTTTGGTTGCCGAGAAACCGTAGGAAAAAACAAGAAAACTCAAATTGATATTGTCGATTAAGGTTTCCAGTTCTTCTATTTTCTATGTTTTTTTTTTTCAGACTTTCTCCAAATTGGAGAAGAAAAAAAAACGAAGGATCTGAATTTTTGGATCTCTTCTGCAATTATTGAGTGGAGTCCGTCCTTTTTTTTATGAAATTATTTGATGTTGCTTGAGAATTTATTTCTTTAATCGGAATCACTTGAACATTGTAGTATAGTGGTTGCTGATTTCTCTGAACAAGAAGTTGTTATTGTAGGCAAGTGCGGATTTGATCAAGTCGAGGAAACCGACTGATGGAAAATTGGATTATTCTCATATTACGGTATGAATTTTATACTGATTGTTATCTCTCCAATGAAAGTGCATGTTATATTGTATTGGTTTATAACAATGCCTAGGCAATTGAAGCTCATCCATAATAGACCCAAACATTTTTTGAATTGTTATTGAGCTGGAACAGTCCCTTCTTGGTTTTTTTTTTTTTTTTTTAATTTTTTGGCAGTGATTTATGGAATCATTAATGGAAGTTTGAGAAAGCAACTGATTTTAAGTGATTTATAGCATTTTCCTCCTCTATCTGAGACTAAATGGAGCATTATTTGCTGGATTTTAGAATGAAACTATAATTGATTTTTAGCAAAGTTTTGATCTGGAACTAAAGAATTGTCTGTATATTTGAAATGCTCAGCCCAATCTGGGATTGCTTCCATAACCATAATCAATGCTAGGTTGGACTATTTGGTGTTTCACTGGATCTCATTGATTATATGTTGAAGTTGTATGCATTGAATGAGAAGGCAGTTTGTTGCAAGCTGAGTGGCAGCTCACATTAGCACTTTCTTGACTATTAGGCATTTTTGCTCTCTCTGTATATCATGCAATTCTCATTTGATGTCCATTTCTCCTTGTGGCATCAAATGTCCAGTTGATGTTCCTGCATCTAAATTGAGAAAATGTCCTAAATTTCTTGTTTTCTATATCATTCAGACTTTGGATATTTTACTGGGAAGGGTTGGTGATATTGCTGAAAACACATTTAAAAGAAACTGTATGGGTAGCCCATTTTCAATTCTGATCTTGAAGGAAAAGAAAAAACCCAAAATACTATGTGATATCTTTATGGACCTTTTTAGGCATTGATGTGAAGTTTAAATAAATGGCTTGTTGTCTTGGTAGTCACAGTTTTTATAGTTTTCTTTTCTATCTACACCAACATTCTGGTTAATCGCTAATTTTGTGCTTCTGAAACATGGATACTTAAATTGAGGTTCTGAATGGTTTATTTTATCAAACTGTAGGTTGAGCTTCGCACAATTGATGGATTGGTGAAGGACAGAACTCAGTGTGCCCCAAATGGTTACTATTTCATTCCTGTCTATGACAAGGTATTTTTAAAGCAATAGTGTGGTTCATTCTGCATGAATGAGTAGAAAATGTAGTTGCTTCTCATCAATAACTAACATTACAATCAAACAAAGAGATAAAAAGAAAATTGGCACAACAAAACAAAAAGATCATTTTCCATGTAATCAGTTGAGTCAATGGAAAATATAAGTTTAAATCAAAACAAATAAAGTCAACATTAGTTCATTTCGCCAACATGGTATCATACAACCCTTTTTTTTAATTGGCAAAAAGTGAAAACATATTAGAAATGCCTACGTAGAGGTTCATCAATGTACACACAGTGTATAGAAACATGCTATAATAATACTTGAGAATGTATTCCTTATGGCAGTATCTTTCTGTAAGATGTTCTGGAAACTGGGCCATGGCTGATCATATATCAGTGGGACAGGTTTGTTGAAGCTAGTTTACCTAGATAATCAATTAATTTTGGCTCTAAACATGATGATTTTATTTAGTCTTCTAAAAAATTTAGGAGGAAGTGGAGGCCTAGTGTAGTGTCTTGTCCCTTGGATGGGTTTGAGATTTATGCAAACTGGACTAAACCAATTAAGCTTGGAATCAGATCTGTTGTGAGTTTTAAATTTTTGGGTGGATTGTGGGTTCAAATTAGAAATGGCTCTCTTTTGAAGGCACTTACAATTTTATACCTGCTTATTTCATCATCCTTATATCTGCATGGACTCTCTGTTCTTTTCATTGTAAGTATTTCTTTTGCAGGGTTCTTTTGTAGTCCAAATCAAGGGACCAGAAGGATGGTCATTGGACCCTGATAAGGTAGAGGCTGTATCCTTGTTGAAATAATTTTCCATATCGACAGTTACCGATTTTTCCTTTTATGACACAGATAGTATTGTTATGAATTCAATCTGTAAATGTAGTTGCCATAAAATGACACCAACAACATCTTTTTTCAGGTTCCTGTCGTTGTTGATCATGCTGGTTGTAATGCCAATGAAGATATTAACTTCCGATTCACAGGGTTTGTCTGAATTTTTGTGTTATTATTCTGTTTGCATAATTTGAAGTGTTTTTTTTTTTTTTCCAAATAACTTTTCATTCCATTTCTGTTTGCATTATGGATCGAATAAGTAGTTTACTTTTGTTTCCTTTAGATATATAATATATTAACTTCCATATCATATTTGTACCTATTAAAAAAAAAAAAACAAAACTTCCATATCATATTTGTAGGTTCACCATATCTGGAAGAGTTGTGGGAGCCGTTGGTGGAGAGAGCTGTTCACTTAAAAATGGAGGTCCATCTAATGTAAATATTGAGCTTTTGTCTCCTTCAGGGGATCTCATCTCCTCTGTTTTAACATCATCAGAGGGAAGTTACTCATTCAACAACATCATTCCAGGTTGGGGATTTTATTACTTTCCTGTCACAAGGTCAATGTGTTCTTATACATCATGCCACATTTTCTTTATTTGAAGTATTCATTTGCTAACTTATTAGGATTTTGCTCTTGTGTAGGAAATTACAAATTACATGCTTCACATCCTGATTTGACGGTCGAAGTTAGGGGTTCCACAGAGGTTTCATGCTTCTTGATTGTGTTTCCTTTTTTGCTTTCATTTTTTTTCTTTTTGCTCTCTCACTCTCTCTTACTCAGAAACTTCCAACTGAAAAAGGTGTACAAACATGCAAACATACTAGTGCATATATAAAAATATATATATATATATATATATATATATATATATATACACATATATGTATTTTTGATGAGATGCTTTTTCGTACTATACATTTATTGATTTCTCTGATTCTGAATATACATATGCTGCAGGTGGAATTAGGGTTTGGAAATGGTTTAGTTGATGACATCTTCTTTGTCCCTGGATATGACATTAATGGGTTTGTAGTTGCTCAGGTAAATTTACAGTAGCAATAATTGCAGAAAAAGGCAATTTCTATATGATTCTCCAAAACACTTTGTTTTTACTATGTTAATTGTTAAGAAATCAATATGCTGATAGGAATCCCTAAAGACCTAGCAGCATGTCCAAATTGTTATGCTTATTTGTTTTCGTTTTTTGGTTACATAACTGAGAAATGCTTTACTTGACTTAATTCAAGATAGATCACCTTGCTCTAATTAAATTAAAGGAAAAAAAAAAAAAAAGGAAAGAAATAAGATATCACATTGTAGTGCTATTGGAGCAGATATTTTACCAACAAAGATTTCAAGACGAATTTACTTTCCCTGCAAATAGTTGTGGTGTTCTAATCTTGCCATCTATCATTTATCCATCTTCTGCATCCTAGCTAAGGTTGCCAAAGTTATTGAGAAAATCCAAAGGCTTATAAGTCAGGGTTGGGGGATAACAATAAGGTTCAAGGTTCATCTATTGTGCTGAAATACTGTTTCAAGCACTCTGGTCTTGGGTGCAAAGTGAAGTAGGAACCTTGCATGAATTGGAAAAGGGTTGTGGAGGTATCCCTTTTTGCCCCATGTGTTAGTGTATACTTTGGAAGGTGTACATGCTTTATGGTTCAAGGTTTGGAAATATCCCTTCTATTGTTTTGCTTCCTTCGCCTATCATCTCACTGCATTTAAATTGACATTTATTGCATATTTAGGCTCCTTTCCAAGGGTGAATTATCTTTGAACTTTTGTTTTCCTGGAATCCTGTGGATATAATTCCCCCATCTCATTGATCTCCTTGAAGTTTCCAAGGATTTGCAGGAGTTTAGATTTCGGATTTTTTTAGGATGATGTTTCTTTTCATGCAAGGTTTTTTTTTTTTCAAGGTTAGTTTGAATAGGTCCAGTAATCATCAATCTAAGTTGATTTAGTGATCATACCCCTTGAATTTAACATAGTTGGTTGAACTGTAGCTCATAAGAAAGTACATGTGGAGCCCATGGGGGTGCCTCCTTGGTTGCAAATGCCAGGATGTGTGATAGAGGCGCACAGTCGTTGGTTTTTTTCCTGCTGCTGGTTGAATGCATTGCATTACCTGGTACTGGTTGTGGCAGGCGTGCTCAGCAGCCTGAGGTTTGAGTCCTCATGGAGAGTCCGAAGGGTTCAACCATAGAAGGTTCCTCGTTTATCAAAAAAAGAAAAAAAGAAAAAAAGGAAAGAAATAAAAGAAAGTAGATGTGGAGTGATCCAAACCACTCTATACTTGTGTGCAGTATATGCTAGAGGTGTAGTGGGTCCTATAATCTATAGTCATTTCTTCATTGTTGTTTTTATTTAATAATCATCAGCTGCCTTCCCCTGTAATTGAGTTGATTTGGTCCTGCGAAGTGCCCATTAAATGAAACTAATGAAAGATTCATTTTTCTATTTTGGTAGGGAAATCCAATCCTGGGAGTTCATATTTATTTATATTCAAATGATGTATCAGAGGTTGATTGTCCTCAGGGTTCTGGTAATGCCCCTGGACAAGGAAAATCTCTCTGTCATGCTGTTTCTGATGCTGATGGGATGTTCACATTTAAATCATTGCCTTGTGGTATATCTCTATTTCTCTGTTTGCTTGTTTCCTTGCTGTTTGATATTCTCCTTATTTATATCATGCATGCACCTGTTTAATGCTGCTTGCTTGATGTTGTTATATAGATTTGTAGCTTCTATGATTACTACTTTTCTTAGTTATAAGTTTACAGAATGTTATATGGTCCATAATCCATTTGGCTTTGCTGTTTTCTTTTCCTATATCTGTCTTGGTTACAGTGCTTTTAATCCTATCATGACTAGGATTTGTGGTTGAAAAGTAATAATGTCCAGGTAGCAATTTAAATAGTGATAAGAAACTTCTTTTTGGTTGATTCCATGGTAATAATGGACATTGTTCTCAAATATAGTTTTTTTTTGTTTCTATTAATGTGCCATTTCATCTTAAAACTTGTTTCCTTTTAAAATATGTAAGCTATTTATATGTTTAATTGTATTAATTTGTTATAGATTAGTTGGACTGTTGCAAATATGTCCAATTGATTGGAATGTTATTAAGTCCTTTTCTGTCAGATTATTATAGAACTTGTATTTCACCTATCAGTTTCTAGGACTAAAACATTTTAATCCATATATGTAGAAAAAGAAATATGTGTTAAACTGGACAGCATCTTGTAACTTCATAGCATATAGAGAATCCAATATTCGTGTCACATCGCTATGGACCGAGACTCAGGGGACTGGATGGAAAATTAGCTTGCATTTATATTCAGTGCATGTTTTTTCATTCCTGTTTCTGTAATTATTTGCTTGATTACGTTAATTCTGTGTATCAAGTGTAGAAACTGAGGTTTTTCTAGCATTATACTATATTAGATTGTGTAGAGAGCTGCTTTCATTATTTGGTTCAGCAAATGTATTGCCTTTATATGGAGCAAGTGCTTAGGTTGTGTGAAATGCTTACAGGGGTTTACGAGCTTATACCTTTCTACAAGGGTGAAAATACCATTTTTGATGTTTCACCACCGTCCGTGTCGGTGTCTGTTGAGCATCATCATGTAACGGTTGCCCAAAAGTTTCAGGTATCATAATTTATTGGTTATGTAGTCAAAACTCAGACATTGTTTCCTCTCTTGCTATTTGTCACATCCTTTTGACTTCAGCTTCTTATTCTTGCACGCCTCTATTTGAAATGTCTACAAACACGTCAATCAATATGTATGTATGTATTCATGTATATGCATGCTGCTAATTGGGGTAAGATTATACATTATAGAACTATTCTTCTCCCATTTCTATCAGCATAATTATTATGATGACTGATAAGTGGTTATTACCCAACCAGTAGTACTGTGCTGGGAAAGAGACCTAACGATAATAATGTAAGAGGTAATTGAATGCATGATTTTTGGATGTCTAAGATGGGCATCCTTCATCAGGCAGTGTCTTTAATTGGGCAATCCTTTCTCACCACTTATTGGTGTCATTCATGTTTCTAATTCATGTGAGATAGGAATACAGCTGTTCTAGTGGCTGTTTTAACCGGTATTAATATAGATTGCTTACCCGTAAATCTTATGCCATCTTCCTTTTTTTTCCTTAATTTTGCATCACATTTTCTTCACACCACTAAATTTATGCTATTTACTGAATTGTATCAGAACTTAAGCAAGCTAGTAGATAAATGGTTCTTCTCTGTCATTCTTGTCTCTTTTAGTTTGGGTCTTAACAGAAAAATAAAATGGAACATTTATTATGTTTAGTGGAGCAACAAGTTTGATTTATTATTCAAAGATAATCTATCTCTCATGCAATGAAATTTATGCTATTTATTGAGATTGACCATATTAATGTTTTAAGTTTTCGTACTATAAACCTGATGTTGTAGTTACTGAATGTTGTTTCTATTTTGATTTTCTTTCATTTTAATCTGCTCCAGCTTCTTACAATTTAAAAATGTGCCATGCTTGTGATTGTTTTCCTATGAATATATTCAACTTAGAATCTTCTGGTATTGCAATTCTATATAGGTCACTGGATTTTCTGTTGGGGGCCGCGTTGTTGATGGAAATGATGTGGGAGTAGATGGTGTTAAAATTATTGTAGATGGTCATGAAAGGTCCATCACTGACACACAAGGATATTACAAGCTTGACCAGGTATAATTATGTGCATGCTCTTAATGACTTAATTGACTCAATCAATTAATTTCTCTTGGAGCAAGTTGTGTTGGTTCATAGTGCTAGTGGGGTGAAACTTTCTCCCTTTTAGCTTCCCCTTTTTGCCTTTGGCCTCCCAATTACAGCTACTAGGATGATTTTTGGCTTTGCGATTGTTCCATTTTCTTTTGGTTATTTGTTTTATCTTTTAGACCTCAAATTTCAACTTGATGAAGTAGTATTAGTAGGCATCTTTATATTGTTTGTGCAAATCTCTTACAAGATCTTGCTGCTGCTTGTGGAATGTTTAGCAGATAGATTAACTTGGTTTGTGCAGTTGCACTGGGCCAATGTGGGTTTTAGTTTCGTGAGTTTTTCATTTTGTCATTTGGATAGATAGGAGTTGACCTGGTTGATGCTTACTGATGGAAGAAATAGATTTCATGATTTAGGCTGTCCAAAACTCTTATACATGAAATCAATGAAGTTCATGAAACATTTTTATTGCAAGGATTCTGCCATACCTTTGACCATTCAGCTGATGGTTATGCTGAAGTTTTCATTTTAGATTATTGAAATTGTGATCCTCTTCTCATGACATGGAATAAAATCCATGTGAGTGCATCCATAAAATAATCCAGCCACTAAATTTGACAAAAAAGTACCTATTATAAAAAGATAATATTGATAACATCGGACCATCCCCTTGCACACATGTGCGCACACACACACACAAACACATGCCCACCCAATTGTTTGTTTTGTTGGTTCATATTTCTAGATCTTAACAAATGTATGATTTTGAAGCGACTTAATGAAACATTTTTATTGCCATTTTAGATGTGTTTGTGGTATTAATTAGTTCTAAAATATGTTATGTTTTTGGTTTTTATCTGATTTTTGTTTTTAAGTTGCCAAGTTGTTGAATGTCTAGGTTACATCAAATCGCTATACGATAGAAGCCAAGAAGGAGCATTACACGTTCACAACCTTAAAGGATTTTTTGGTAAAGTGTATAAAACAAATCCTACATTTTTGTGTTTTTAATCTTTGATGATGTTTATATTCCTTTTATGATGATTAGAGAATCTTTTCTTTTTTGGGTTCTTTTTCTTTATGATGAATGACTTTGCTGTCCTTTTTTCTTTTATTATTATTATTTTTAATTTTTTTTGTCCAGGTTCTGCCAAATATGGCCTCAATTGAAGATATTAGAGCAGCGTCCTATGATGTATGTGGTGTTGTTCGTATGGTTAGTGCTGGTTACAAAGCAAAGGTAACTTCAGATTTTATGTTTATCTTTCTTTTGCTCCTGTTTATAAATATTATAATTTTTATATCAAAATAATGTTGCAATATGGTACTTGATTTTAGTAATCTATCAAAAAAAAAAAAAAAAAAATGGTACTTGATTTTAGTTGGATATCACACTGTTTTTTGTTCTTCTCATCTGTTACATTTTTATTTTAGGTGGCCTTGACACATGGACCAGAGAATGTTAAACCCCAGGTGAAACAGACTGATGAAACTGGAAATTTCTGCTTTGAGGTATGTCAGCCTAATGCTATAGTATTTGTTGTACCTTCACCTTCTTTTAGTATGAGTAATGTTTTACTTAATGCCATACACCATATTTGGAAATTAGGAAGGTGCTTGACTTGCTGCTTCTTTTACCTTGCCATATCAACACATGGTATTGGCGTGTTAACTCGTGAGACTATAATTTCATTCATTTGTTTTCAAACTCTGTTTTCTTCCAAATATCATAATTTCATTCATTTAATTTCAAACTCCTGATAGAGAGACTCTGTTTTCTTCCAAATACCATATTTTCATTCATTTGATCAGAGAGGAAATGTTGCAGTTAATGAAAACTAGATTTAAATAAACTTTTAGCTTTGGTGTATGGTTGATCCTCACAAAGTTTGCAATTGTTCAAGTTTGTATGAATTTGTTACAATCGAATTTTATATGATATCTGATTTAACAGAATAAGAAACCATAATATAGAATATCATGCTATTGTTGCTATGGTATAGGAAGTACAGAAAGGAAAATTGTTGATGTTTGCTTGTAGTTTTTTAAGAGCTTATTAAGTTAAAAGAAAATGGTGCTATGGTTATCAACCTAACCATATTAAGTTTAAAAAAAAATGGTGCTACTGTTATCAACCTAACCCTATAGGACACAAGCACTATTTTAAATTTCCTGAATGGTCAGAAAAGGTAAGGTAATATGGTTAATTGAACATAATTTCCTACTGTGTTTTTGTCCATCCTTGTTAGTCATTGATTGTTGGAACTTCTGTACCCTTTCCTTGTCAGTTTTGTCTCTATTATCACCTCAATATTTTTTCAGGTTCCACCAGGTGAATACCGTTTATCTGCTTTGGCAGCCACTCCTGAGAGTGCTCCTGGGCTTCTCTTTTTGCCATCTTATGTTGATGTTGCGGTTAAAAGTCCACTACTGAATGTTGAATTTTCTCAGGTAAATTTTTCCCAGCTTAGCAATGTTAAGGTTCCTTCTGGGTTCTCGCCTCATTTTTGTATTTTGCCTTTTTCTGTGTTTTTACCAAAAACTTGTGCTTTGTTTTTATCATGCATTCTTCAGAAATTGATCTTTAACTAATGGTTTAGTAACTTGGCTTTAGAGTTTGGCATGGACATGAAGTTTAACTGGTTTTTCAGGGTATAAGAGTGAGTTCCGAGATTATTATGAAGCTATAAATAAGGTTGTAATTGTCTGTCAAAAAAAAAAAAAGAAGGTTGTAATTATAAAGTTATAGATAACGTTATTAAAGATCCAGTTTCTTAATTATTCATATTTTTCTTTTTGAAAAATTTATGAGTCTTTGAGCAATGGGTGTTTAAATTACCTTATTTCATTATGTTAGATGTGCAATTTCAAGAAGAGAAAACACTTCTTTCTGATATGTATTCTTCTAATATTCAGGCACTTGTCAATATACATGGTGCTGTAGTCTGCAAGGAGAAGTGTGGTCCATCTGTTTCGGTTACTCTTGTTAGGTTGGCTGGCAAACGTAATGAAGAGAGAAAGAGAGTCAGTCTAACTGATGAGAGTAGTGAATTTTTGTTTTCAAGCGTCTTTCCTGGAAAATACAGGCTTGAGGTTAGAGTTCTCAGACTTTTATTGTTTCTTTAGAATTTATTCTATGTTTGATGCAGTTCCTTGTTGGGAAGATGAAAAGAAAAAATCATGTGGGAAAACTATCTTATTTGCTATTTGCATGTATGAGCTTGTGCAAGTGTGTAACTTAATCAATTTTGGCCATTTTGTGATGCGTTAGTGGGATGTCATTTTTCTTCTTCCATGCCATAAAAATCTTATCTCAATGGAGTAACTCTCCTCATCTCAGTTTGAAGAAGTTATAAAATTCTTTACTCTCCAGGAAATTTCTTTTCTTTTTCCCCGTAGCCAGAATTTCTAATTTAAAGCATCTGTCAGAGCTAAGGATGCATTCAAATTCAATTGATTATAAGTTTCTCTCTGCTTAAGCCTCTTAATTTCAATGGTTGTTTTCTTTTTAGGTCAAGCATCTTTCTCCAGGAGCTGTGTCTGGGGAAGATAGCTGGTGCTGGGAACAGAATTTCATTGATGTGGATGTTGGTGCTCATGGCATAAAAGGAATTGTATTTGTCCAGAAAGGTTATTGGATTAATATAGTTTCCTCCCATGATGTAGATGCTTACATGACTCAACCAGATGGTTCATCTGTGAATTTGAAGATTAAGGTTATCTCCATCCATTAATAATCTCATTATTTGAAATTTTCATAACTATTATAGGACACTGTTCACACCTCTATGCGAAAATGTGAAATTCATAGTCTGCATTTTCATTTTCTCTTTCCTTCTTTGAACTGCAGAAAGGCTTGCAGCATATTTGTGTAGAATCTCCTGGAGTACATGAACTTCACTTTGTTGACTCATGTATTTTCTTTGGGAGCTCGTCGATGAAGATTGATACATCAAATATATCGGTACAGCACTTATATGGTTTTTCTTTCTCATGGCATGGATCATTTCCTTTTCCTTTATTCTCATATTTTCACATTGTTTTATAGCCTATCCATTTGAAAGGAGATAAATACCTCCTTAAAGGGCATATCCATGTTCAATCAAGCTCACTCAGTGGTGAATATGAGTTACCTGAAAGTTTTATTGTGGAGGTTTTGAATAGTGATGGTACTGTCTTTGGTGGTAGTCCTGCCAGACTTATATCCAGTGAAAATGATCAAACAAGTGCTTCTGTATATGAGTATTCTGTATGGGCCAATCTTGGAGAAAAACTTACCTTTGTTCCTTCAGATGCAAGGTACATATAGTTGGCTTGTTTTTATTTTGTTTTGTTCTCATATCCTTAAGGTTGAAAAATAGGTGTATATTATATTGCTAGAAATTCTAAAAGATTTGTGCCTTTTGTAACCTTAGAAAACACCTTAATCATTTTTCTGTGTATGTTATGCTTGTGCTTTCAGTAAGTTGTGGTCTGCAGACTTTGTATCACTGTTTTGTACTCTGACATGATATGCCAGTTCTCTTGTATGCTTGACATTGAGTAATTTTGACGTGATGCTTCACCTAGAATTAAACTTTCTGGGCCATTAACCTAAGCTGCAATGTGCTGCAGGAATAATGGTGAGAAGAAGATCTTGTTTTATCCTAGGCAACGACATGTAAGCTGTATTGGAGTACTTACACCTGCATAATTATCTCTCTTTTGATCTGTGAACTCATGCTCAATTCTTTGCCTTGGTTTCTTTCTTCTTTTTTTTTCTTAAGGTCTTGGTGTCAAATGATGGTTGTCAAGCTTTGATTCCTCCGTTTTCTGGTCGACTGGGCTTGTATGTTGAAGGATCGGTTTCACCCCCCCTTTCTGGAGTCAATATCAGGATTATTGCTGCAGGAGATAGCCCCAATGCTCTATTTAAGAAAGGTGACTTGGCACTGGGAACTACAACAGGGACAGATGGTTTCTTTGTTGGGGGACCTCTATATGATGATATAACTTACAGCATCAAGGCTTCAAAGGTTCGGAACATCTACAATGAACAGTTCCTTTAACATTCTTATATCACATTTGTGCAATAAAATTTATTAAGTATGCTTTCCATAACCATCTTAAAAGGTGATGCTTCTGAATCTTGTTGTTGGAAGTGATATCTGAGTAAATGCTTCTGATGTGCCTAACCAAGTACAGCATTGTGATGTTTACCCAAAGCTGGAGTTTAAAACACTGAGGTAGTTACAATGTTGTGTGCTTTATGTTTAGATTTAAACTTCAACAGGAATTAATTCTCTCCTTGGAATGGCAGAAGTCAAACTTAGAGTTTAAACTTTTCTTTCATGCTCTGTTTACTGTGATGGTCTGGAAGCCCTTACATTTGTAGTCAAATGTCTATTTCCCTCCTTTCTGGTCAAAGCACTAACTCAATTGCTTTTCTCTTGAACTGCTGCATTCCCATTGCTCATGTTCCATGTAGTTGTGATGTTTCACTGACCCACTTGTCTGCATTTCTTTGCCAATCCCTAATTAATAAAAATCTTCCTCTGGGCAGATATATTTTACAAATTGTATGTTTTTGGATAAACTTCAATTCTATTTGTCTTTCTCTTCTTTTCCATTGGCTGCCTTTTCCTTTGACTTGTTCAGAATCCCTTGGGGATTTGTATTTGTTACCTCCATTCTTCTCTTTGATGGTACTCTTATGTTTTTCCTAGACAATGTTTATTTATGCTGACTTTACTGTTGTTGTTCTTGCCGTATCATATCTTCACATGGCAATTCCTGTCCAGGAGAAAGGACAGCTGACAGCCAACTTACTCTTGCACCACATTTTCATTGAATCTTGAACATGTCTTCCAAACTCTAGGTTGTGTATAGCCCCTAGATATAATTGAATGATGGTTCGAATAACTGAAACAAGTATTTGGGGTAAAGGATTGGTTGATTTGAGTTTGTGTGTGTGGATGTTGCATTTATAAAGGTGAGTCATCAACAAGAGCCCAACTTCTAATTTAATTGTTTCTCTGACTGATATCTTTTGGACGTTTGTTCTTATCATTGAATCTTTTTTATTTTTGGTATGTAAGCACTAGTTTATATTTTAAAACAAGATGAAAAGGGCAGGTTAGCACATCTATTCTTCTCCTGTTGAATATGGTAGAGTGCTGGTTTGACTTAGTTAAATAAGTTATGTTAATTTGTTGTATTCTACAAGATCCGGGTGAGCATAGTTCATACACATATGGCACTTATTTTCTCGTATCTGCAATTTTCCCCCCCTTTTGTGTGCATTTCCTGATGTTTATCTCATATTCTGCAGACTGGCTATCATCTGAAACAAGTTGGACCTAATTCCTTCTCTTGTCAGAAGCTTAGCCAAATTTCTGTGCATATATATTCTAAAGATGATGCTGAAGAGCCTATTCCTTCTGTGCTACTATCATTGAGTGGTGATGATGGTTATAGGAACAACTCTGTATCTGGAACTGGTGGTGTTTTTCTCTTTGATCATTTATTTCCTGGAAGTTTTTATCTGCGACCTCTACTAAAGGTACTCTTGTAGAATGGATATTTGCCATGTGATACTTACACGTGAATTACTTTTTTTTTTTCTTTTATATTATTATTATTATTATTGTTCCTTTCTTTCTTTCTGTCCCTTTTGAAACATCCCTCTGATGTGAAATGGAGAATGCTGCATATAGGTTCCAAAAGTGAATGAACTTGTAAACATTCCTCAGTAATGAAAATAGCATTGTAGCCAAATATTTTGCCACTTTTGACTTAATAGATAACCATATAAATTGTTTTTTTAAGTTGGCATAAAATGCCGTAACACTAGAATTTGGAAATGATATATTGGTATTTTTTTCAGATTGCTTTCTCTTGATGAAAAAAGGTTTGTGCACCATCAACTCACTAAACTAGTTAATGATCTTATTTTTGTAGGAGTATGCTTTTTCACCTCCAGCGCAGGCAATAGAACTTGGTTCTGGGGAGTCAAGAGAAGTCGTTTTCCAAGCCACTCGTGTTGCTTACAGGTATTATTTATTTTCTATGCTCCCCTTTTCATTAGTCATTTCTTTCATTATTAACATTATTATTATTTATTTATTTATAATTAGGATCATAACCTTCTTCTAAAAAGTTCTTGAGGTCAATGTGATCATACTCTAGTTATTCCTTATTCATGGCACAAAATATGTATTAACGAACCAAAGTTGTGTCTTTCTCTTGCGTGGTTATATTTCATACTGTGGCCACATGTTTTTCTTGCTCATCATTGAAAAGAAAAACAGGGAAGTGCTGCAGACTTTGTCAACCTCATCCACTATGATTTTCATACTCTAGTTATTAGATTTCCATGGCACCAAGTTTGTATTAGCAAACCAAAGTTAGTGTCTTTGTCTTGCGTGGTTATGTTTCATACTGGAGCCATATGTTTTTCTTGCTCATCATTGAAAAGAAAAATAAGAAAGTGCTGCAGCTATAGGCTTACTTTGTCAACCTTATCCTGCACGATTTATTTTTCTACATAAATTTTATCTTCAAAGATGACTGGAATCGGTGGTTTCTCAATATGCTTTTGGCTATTGTTTAGTTGCTGCTAGTTTTTGATAAGGTAACCTTTTTGTCTAATTTGGCTACTTTGTTTACATTATTAGTTTGCCCGCCTCAATGTAACTATTTGCAACCATAAACTTTTTAGGTTCAGAGACAATCATATATTGGGTAATGGAGGTTCTTTGCCTGTTGGGTTTCTGCCATTTTTCGTATCATTTCCTTATTCATTTGTTCCTCTTGATTCTTTATGCTGCTCATATTTTTTGATTTGTTTTCATTTATGGGCATATCTATAATTGTTTCTTCTCCCCTCTTGAGAAAAAACTGCTTTTCAGCACATCTTCAAGGTGTTAATACAGATGTTATCTACTATGGAAATGTTATAGATTATGTACCATATAGGTTTCCTTATCCCTAGAATCTCATTATTATGTTGGTTCCTCCAAAGGAACTATCTTAAATCTGCTTTATTGCAATTCCAACCTCCAATCAAATTATAACCTTGTTTTCTGAACTTACATCTGCTTCTATTTGAGATGCCCAACCAAATTGCTTGTGATCAGGAACCTCAGGCTATGTTGCCTTAAAAGCCAAACTTTGTTTTTTCTTTCCTTTTGTCAAAACACTAAAACTACATAACAAATTTGTACTGTTCCTGAAAATGTTGACCTGCAGTTCTAACTGCATCTATTTCCTTATTGGAGCATGAGACCCTAAGATGGTTCAACCTCTTTGCAGTGCTACAGGTACAGTTACCTTGTTGTCTGGCCAGCCGAAAGAAGGCGTTTCAGTTGAAGCCCGATCAGACTCCAAAGGCTATTATGAGGAAACAGTAACCGATTCATCAGGAAGTTACCGTCTAAGAGGGCTTCTTCCTGATACAACCTATTTAATCAAAGTGGTAAAAAGGGATGACCTCAGTAGCTCCAGAATTGAGCGTGCATCTCCAGAATCTGTCTCTGTTAAGGTGGGTTATATCTTATCAATGTTGATTTATTCAAAACGTAATGTTTTTTTTTTTTTTATCCATTGTAGTTTTAGCCTTTCACAATATTTTTCAGCATGCCAACCCTGAGGGGTAGATTAGTTGGTCCGGCCTTGGGTTTACTCCCCAATGGTCACCAGTTCGAGTCCCCTCAAGGCTATTGGAGGTTTACCCGGTCGTTAACTTCAGGGCCCCATGGGATTGGTCAAGGTGCGCGTAAGCTGACCTGGACATCCACGGTTATAAAAAAAATATATATATATATATATATTTTCAGCATGCCTGATGCAGCTTTTATCTCTTTATTTTTTTCTTCATCTTCGCCACTGTTTTTTTCTGACCTTTTTGCATAATATCCTCTATTGGTTACTGCCGGCGTGTAAATTGTGATTCACGCATATATGATTCATTTGTAGGTTGGATCTGAGGATATAAAGGCATTGGACTTTCTGGTATTTGAACAGCCAGAAACGACCATTTTAAGTTGCCATGTTGAAGGGAGTAGAATTGAGGAACTACATTCACATTTACGAGTGGAGATCAAGTCCGCTAGTGACCCATCTAAGATAGAGTCTGTCTTCCCACTCCCGCTTTCTAATTTCTTCCAGGTGAAGGACTTGCCTAAGGGTAAGCACCTTTTGCAGCTCCAATCTGGCTTCCCATCCACCACCCACAAATTTGAGTCCGAAATTATTGAGGTTGACTTAGAGAAAAACACCCAAATTCATGTGGGTCCACTCAGATTCAAAGTTGAAGAGGATCACCACAAACAGGTCTGTTTCACTTTCTTGTTCAAACAAATGATTCTTTTCATGATTAGTTGTCACCAACTATGCATATTGCTCACCCACCCACCCACACTTACTACTATTGGAACTACTCTTCTGCCATCCAAACCTTCCAAACGATCCAATGAATTTAGAATGATTTAACAAAACTTAACCATGTTCTCCTTCCTACCATGTCCTACAGGAATTAACTCCAGCACCCGTGTTTCCTCTCATCGTTGGAGTTTCAGTGATTGCTCTTTTTATCAGTATGCCAAGGTAAACCTACTCATACTCGTGTATAATGAATGCAATTCTACCTCTAATTCTAATTCTAATTATTTCTTATTAATTCTGTCTTAAAGATTAAAGGATTTATACCAAACAACGATGGGAATGTCGATGTCCGGAGCCACCTCAACCGCAAAGAAAGAAGTGAAGAAACCCATTTTGAGAAAGAAGACTTACTAAAAGCTAGAGCGATAGAAAGTCTTTACATTCTCCTTTCAAAGTTTTGGGATCACGAGCTTGCTTGCATGAAGAGCATGTGTACCTTTCGATACTGACCAGAATTTTTATCTTCTTACATGGTCGGAAAAATGCAGAATTAACTGTACCCAGTAAAATTAGGCTCTTGCCCCCTTTCTTTTTTCTCTCAAATTTTTCTGGATCCAAGTCAAATTTTAGCTTTGTAATTATACCCTTTTTTTAGCTGTTGTGTCTTCGTGATAGTGTAGATGTCCATGCTTTGTGACTTCATAAGATTTACTTAATGCAACTTTTAAGTACGGGCCTTTTTCTAGTTTTTTTTTGGGTGACGTGTCTTTTACGGTTCCTGACTGAGGCAAAGATTTGGGATCTCCTACTTTGAGGGAAATGCTCCAGCTATCCACGTGATTGCTGATTCACCATGAGGAGATGGAGTGACTCCTGAATCTATCCCGTGTTTTATACTACTATTGGGTCAGACCGTTATTTCCACAAGAAAACAAATTAAGAAATCAAATTTGGGAAAAAACAAAAAATTGAGTTACAGGGAAAAATAAATAAATAGAAAATTGAAGAGTAAAAAGACAAAAGGAAGTGGCAGCCAACTGGTCAGTCAGCTTTATCGATTGTGAACTGGAATCTACCATATCCCTACTTCTCCTCGGCACCTCTGGACCGTTGAAGAAGGGCCTACAAGGCAAGTCATTCTCGTCGACACATATGGACCGTTCAAGAAGGGTCCACAAGACAAGTCACGAATGGTCAAACAGTGGACTGAATTCGCCAAAATATTACGTGGTGAGGATCCATCAAAGTGAGTCCGAGCATAATAATGGAAGGGCAAAATAGTAAAATGGAGACGGTATAGGGCAAAATGGTAAAATGGAGAGTATGGCGAAGATTTCAATGTCTGAGAGGGAAGCCCAACTAAGCTGGGGAGTCACTCTCAGGCTCTTCCCTCTTATCCCCTTTCCTTCTTTCAACTCTTCCACTTTCTCTCTCCAAAATGGCGTCTCCGACTCCCCCTCACTGCTCAATCACCGCCGCTAAACCCTACCAAAACCTCCACTACCCCCAAAACCCTACCAAAAACCACCACAACAATCACCACTGGTCTTCCCACAAAGTTTCCCTCACCAACCCTCTCCCTTCACCTCGTAATGCGGCCAAGCCCGGTGCTGCCTCCCCCGCTACCGCCACCTCCACCAACCGCAACTCTAATTTCCCTTCTCTCTCTCCTCTTCCTCCCTCCAAGTCCGAGCTCACCGCCGACTTCTCCGGCCGCCGATCCACCCGCTTCGTCTCCAAAATGCACTTCGGCCGCCCTAAGACCGCCGCCGCCGCCCGCCACACCTCCACCGCCGAGGAGGCCCTACGCCACGCCATTCGCTTCGCCTCCGATGATAAGGGGATTGATTCAGTGCTTCTCAACTTCGAGTCTAGGTTGTGTGGATCCGACGATTACACCTTCTTGCTCCGAGAGCTTGGCAATCGGGGGGAGTGGGCGAAGGCCATTCGATGTTTTGAATTTGCTGTGCGGCGGGAGCAGAGGCGCAACGAGCAAGGTAAATTGGCTAGTGCTATGATTAGTATTCTGGGTAGATTAGGTCAAGTTGAACTAGCAAAAAATGTGTTTGAAACTGCTTTAAATGAGGGATATGGGAATACAGTTTATGCATTTTCGGCTCTGATTAGTGCATATGGGCGAAGTGGATATTGTGATGAGGCGATCAAGGTGTTTGAGACTATGAAAAGTTCGGGGTTGAAGCCGAATTTAGTCACTTATAATGCTGTAATTGATGCTTGTGGAAAAGGGGGTGTGGATTATAATCGGGCAGCGGAAATGTTTGATGAAATGTTGAGGAATGGGGTGCAACCTGATCGGATTACATTTAATTCACTTCTTGCGGTTTGTGGTAGAGGAGGGTTGTGGGAGGCCGCGAGGAATTTGTTTGGTGAGATGTTGTATAGAGGGATTGAACAGGATATATTTACGTATAATACTCTATTGGATGCTGTGTGCAAAGGTGGGCAAATGGATTTAGCTTTTCAGATAATGTCCGAGATGCCCAGAAAGCATATAATGCCTAATGTGGTGACTTATAGTACAGTGATAGATGGGTATGCGAAGGCAGGTAGACTGGATGAAGCATTGAATTTGTTTAATGAGATGAAGTTTGCCGGTATCGGTTTGGATAGGGTCTCGTACAATACTCTGCTTTCAATATATGCTAAACTTGGGAGGTTTGAAGAGGCCTTGAATGTTTGTAAAGAGATGGAAAGTTCTGGGATTAAGAAGGATGCTGTCACTTACAATGCCCTTCTAGGTGGGTATGGAAAACAAGGGAAGTATGAGGAAGTTAAGAGGGTGTTTGAAGAGATGAAAGCAGAGCGGATTTTTCCTAACTTATTGACTTATTCGACATTGATTGACGTGTACTCAAAAGGTGGGTTGTATCAAGAGGCAATGGAAGTTTTTAGAGAGTTTAAGAAGGCAGGTTTGAAGGCTGATGTTGTTCTTTATAGTGCTCTTATTGATGCGTTGTGTAAAAATGGGCTGGTGGAATCTGCTGTATCCTTCCTTGATGAGATGACAAAGGAAGGGATTAGGCCTAATGTTGTTACTTACAATTCTATAATTGATGCCTTTGGTCGATCAGGAAGTGCTGAATGCGTTATCGATCCTCCCTATGAAACCAATGTGTCAAAAATGTCTTCTTCATCTTTAAAAGTTGTTGAAGATGCCACTGAAAGTGAAGTGGGAGACAAGGAGGATAATCAAATAATAAAGATTTTTGGACAGCTAGCTGCTGAAAAAACATGTCATGCAAAGAAAGAAAACAGGGGGAGACAGGAAATCTTATGCATCTTGGGGGTCTTCCACAAGATGCATGAGCTGGACATCAAACCAAATGTTGTCACCTTCTCAGCAATTCTAAATGCTTGCAGGTATGCTTCTTCACATGATACTGCCTATCTTTCACCAAATTGAGGACCTTGTCATGTGAAAAATATTGAATCCAGAAATGTGGGTTTGGTGTGACTAATCAGTCATCTAGGACTCAATTTGCAAGCACTATTGTTTTTACTTGATTTCCTAATATATTATATTCATAGAACTTCCAATGAGGTTTTGCATTGAAACACTGGGAAGATTTCAAAACTAACCAAATATATATGAGCAGCACCTTCAGATTTGCTGACACCTATAGTCCATTTACAACATCTGGTGGTGAAACTAGGAATAATTATATAAGGATGTGAAAAAAACAATGGTTCTCAAACCGTTAGAGGTTGGGAGAATGATTAAGAGGGTCTAAATGATTTGAATTTTTCCTTTCCTATAATTGCAGAGTTGTTGGAGCTGCTATACTCCTTTCCCCTTTTTAATGTCTTTGTGTTAATTGGGTAAGAAGTGAGGAAAAGTTTATTCTATTTTTTAGTGGTGACATGTTCAAAGACCGTGGTTAATCGCTTTAAAAGAACTAAAAGAAGGGCCAAATACCCAAGGGAGGGACAAATATTATTTCTCAGCTGTGTTTACAAAGCTGTCTTACCCTTAGAGACATCTCAGAATGTGGTGGACAACATATTTGGCTTCAGGCAGCATGGCCATATGAATGATATATTGTTGAATTTTGAGAGATAGTACTGAATCTACAATGAACATCATCATTATCATCCTCCTCGTAAGAGTTGGTTGTTGAGTGGATGCACTTTTGGCTTATATCAACTACCTCAGCTGCAGAATTATTTTGATGCCAGGGACATGATATATGGCACATCCAACTGCTCAATGACTATAATATTGGAGTGTTCAGATTGATACCCTAGGATCTCAGATCTAGGACTTGTATTCTTAATTTACCAGGAGAAACTGGGAAGGTTTAAGTGACCTTTAGTTATCTAGAATTCTGAGTGATTACCTTAATGTTTTATGCATTCTTACCTATGTGCAATTTAAAAATTGACTAATGCAGTCAGCCTGAAGGCTAGAAAATCAAATTTTCCCATGGTGAATAACATAAGACTATGTTAAAAATTTCCTTGGACCCAATAACTTTGTTTATGTCTCTTTAGTTTGTACTTTTTCCCTTTATATGTCACCACTAGTCCTCTAGAACTAGAGACATTAAAGCGGATGAAACTGGACACACTTGCCTTTTCATGATGGCTTGGTTGAAATACTAGTTACCCAGGATTCCCTGCTCTTCCAATTCATTTGTGCTCTAAATAATTAATCAGTGGACGTATAGAACAGTGGGAAATAATTTAGTGCATGTTGTCTTCTGTCACTATTATGTCTTTACCCATAATTCATATTTCTAATATTTTAACTGAAAGTAAAGGTAATTTCAGTTTTGTAATTTGCCTCTGGATGCAGCCGCTGTAATTCATTTGAAGATGCCTCAATGTTATTGGAGGAACTGCGGTTATTTGATAATCAGGTCTATGGTGTGGCACATGGGCTTCTTATGGGCTATGGGGACAACGTATGGGTTCAAGCACAATCCCTGTTTGATGAGGTGAAGCAGATGGATTCTTCAACCGCATCTGCCTTCTATAATGCTCTGACCGACATGCTATGGCACTTTGGTCAGGTAATTTGTGAATAGCTGTTAACCCAAAGTACAGGATTTTACTTGATCCGAACATAGTATGAAGTACAAGGTGTATTTAACTGGAGCAAAGATACTTTATCAATTGAACCTAGCTGGATAAATTCTTCTTCTAAGTCTCTATTTCCAATTGACATGAGAAGATGCAAGTGAAAAGGAATATCAGGAGTTTCTTTTATTTGATTGCTTTTTGCTATGGGGCTTTAGTTTTGGAATTCTATGTTGCAAGCAGTCTCATGTATTATGCATCAGGGAAAAATCTTCAATCCTTAGGAAGTTAATAATGAATATAGATCTCATGGTACCTTCTTTAGGGATACAATTTAGAGCTTGAGACAAACATGTAGTTTAAAAGTGGACTAGATTAGCATATTTTGATTGGTCTAGTGTTCACTCTCCTGTAACTGTCTTTTCAGAGACGAGGTGCCCAATTGGTTGTGCTTGAAGGGAAACGACGGCATGTATGGGAGAATATGTGGTCTAACTCTTGCTTAGATTTGCATCTAATGTCTTCTGGAGCTGCTCGGGCAATGGTGCATGCATGGTTGCTCAATATTCGGTCTATTGTTTTTGAGGGTCATGAGCTGCCACAGCCCTTAAGGTAATATTGGTTATCCCTGTACTCCTTTATCTGTGTCTTATACTATTTGAACCAGGTTTTGATTAAAGACTAAACATTCAAGCTGTCTTTGTACAGTATATTGACTGGATGGGGCAAACACAGCAAAGTGGTTGGGGATGGCGCATTAAGGCGAGCTATTGAGGCACTACTGACTGGCATGGGTGCACCCTTTCGGGTTGCCAAGTGCAATCTGGGTAGGTTTATATCGACAGGAGCTGTGGTGGCTGCCTGGTTAAGAGAATCAGGCACCCTGAAAGTCCTTGTTCTTCATGATGACAGAACAAATCCTGATCGTGCAAGATGTAGTCAAATTTCCAATCTGCAAACACTTCCCTTGTAGCTTTTTCAGTATATGTTGCTTTTCTTGTTTCTCTTCTAATGTGTTTATTCCCTGTAATTTATGCAAGTAATGGGCAAATAGACACCTACAAACCCCTGTGGGAGATCTCCCAATTTTGGCTTTGTATGTTTTTACAGCTCAAATATTATACAGTTTAGGGAGATTCATCAGTAGTTACTGTCATCCACTCACCGTTTGCCTTTAATAATTATTTGTCATGATGTGGACGGTCCATGAAACCATTCCTGGACTGAGCTCTCACGCTAGGGCTGGGCATAGTTGGGCATATACCAAGTCATAACATTTTAGAAAATGCTAGTAGCTTATGTATAAGGAAAAATGTGTACATGCATATGAAAAAAATATTTTTTTGAATAATTCAAATTTTATGTATTCATAAATTAAAGGTGGAATGTGGGACGGTGTGGTCAAATGAAATATTAAAATCCACAAAATTTTAATTATTTTTACTAAATGTATTAAATTTAAATTTTATAAAATTAAGAGTCCTTTTGGCATGACTTCTAATGGAAGTGTTTTTATTTTATAACACTTCTGTGAAAAAAAAAAACTTTTTTTTAAGAATTTGAAAAAGTGATTTTACTAATGTTTTAGATAATATATAGTATAAATAAAAAAGCGTTTTTAATAATAATAAATTATTAAAAAGGATGTTTATTACAAAAAAAGGAAATATTATAATAAATCAAAAAATTTTATTATAAAAAGGTATATGAGCATTTATATTATTAAAATATATATATATATATATATATGAAAGGCAAGTGAAAGATGTAGAAAAGAGTGAGAAAGAAGGGAGAGTGAAAGAGAAACAAATGATTGTGGAAAAAGATATTTTAAGGATATATGAAAAATTTTGAAGTGTTTTTTAAAATATTACCTAATACCCATTTTTTTTCCCTTAAAAACACTCTCAAGTATTTTTAGGGTTAAAAGTATTTTTAAAAAGCACTCCCAAATAGATTCTAAATTCTTATTTTCTATTCTTTTCCAAATATTGATATGGAAAGATAATTTTTCTTTTCTAACAATACATTTAGAAGTGATTCTAAAAAGTGTTTTTAATATTTTTAATATTTGAATAATAAAAATTTAAGTATTAAAAATATTAAAAATACTTGCTAGAATTACTACCAAACAAATTTTTAATATTTATCAATATTACCATTTCTCTATTTTTGGTTAGTATCTATTTGTTACATCCGCTTGAACCGTCTCCGTTGTACATATTCTTTCTTCAATGCACCAATTAACCACCTCCCTTCAGATTCCTTATTCAATGCACCAAATTTTAAAAATGACAACTAGTTCCAAATTCATGATGGTATATGCCACATGAAAGTCAAAACTCGATTTCGATTCAAATTCAGTAAAAATGAAATTATGCCATAGAAATTCACTTACCTTGTAGGCAATCCTATGAAGCACAAAGTAGTGCAAATTTTACAAATGTAATTTGTAATTATTGATTATTACAATTTTTATTTTTAAATGGCTACAAATTTATCAGAGGGAAAATCAAAGATAAGGCTCTATGTTTCCTATCACATATTTTGGGATCTAGTTTCTTTACTTTCTTTTCAATAACACTCTTGTTACTATTTTCTATACTTACTCTAAAATCGACTTGATTTGTTGGTGATCTTGCTCATATTGCTATATATATATATATATTTTCCTTTTAATTTTATGCTTTCCTATTTCTCCTTTTACCCTCTCTAAACTATCCTAGAGTCTTCTATATCACTCTTGAGCTTGTTTATTGTTGATTGTGCCCCAAATGATTGAGAGTTAGAATCTCCATCCCGTGCATACAAAAATTAGCTTCTTTTCAATCTATCCAAACACAAAATGCCAAAAATCAGTGAACTCGTGTGATTTTCTGCTTAGACTAAGAAAATTGGCTTCAATATGTATTTTTGAAGAAGATAGGCTTGTTTTTTAGTGATTTTTTTTTTTAAATTATTTTATAATATTTTTAGTGATGCTATTTTTATTAGAAGCACTTTTATTAAGAATTGGTTTGAGATAAATTCATATTTTTAGCTCTAAAAGTTGAACTCAAAGTTAAAGTCATAGGGGACTTTTAGTCGTAAAGACTCTTTTCCTAATTTTTTTTAACCGGAATCATTACATTAAAAAGTTTAGTATTTTAGGCAATAGAATAGAGAATCAGATTCTAAGATTTCAAAATTATCAAGGAGTGTCAACTTGCATTGTTTACAATCCAAATCTCATTCAAAGTTGTGTAGTGATAAAAAAGAAAAAAAAAAAAATCATTGAAGAAGATATGCTATAAATAATTTTTTTTTTTTAGATTTCATGTCAAGAATGTAGATTTACAAAATATTCTAAATTAATATCATATTTTTTATTATTGAACAAAATAATGAAATTTTGATAAGAAATCACTAGTTTTATCAACTATTTCTCAATTATTTTTTAAAGTGAATGCAACATCATCCTACAATCATGGACATTGATGAAGACTAGGACATGGTCATGATTGTGGAAGAAATTTTCTATATTATGGTGTTCATGATAATCATACCTTAAATTTCCACAAAAAAAAAAAAAAAAACAACTAAATCGCACAACAAAAAATGAAGCAATACTAAGACAACATAGGAAATAAGAAGAATTCACAAAATAAACTTCCTAGGTCCATAAGAATAAAGTTATATGTGTGATAATAAATATCATTATTCACGTACCTATGGTACACTCAGACATTTAGCTAACCTTACCAAGTTTTAATAAAAGCAAAAGGAAGGAATATAAGGATGAATTTCACTTATGGTGAAAGGTTAGACTTGACCTACAATGATATTGATTTCTCCATAATTCCTTGTGAAAAAACCGAGTTTTTAGTAAATGATAGAAATAATCGCATTGATTAATCTTACTTTATGTATTTTTATTACATTTACTATATCATTATTTAGTTTACATCTTATGTTTTTTTACTCATATTATTTTACTATACTATTGAGTTTCAAGATGAACAAATAAAATATGTCTTGTAAATTATGTAACCATGCATAATTCTTTGAGATAAAATATATTTTTTTAGTTTCATGTAAAAACTAATGTAAGCATCATATCAAGTACCACAACTTTGATTGAAGGCTCCAAAAGAACAAATATTACGCTACTAGGTAGAATTAGATTACAAATAAATAATATTTTTTATGCTCTAGCAAATCTAGAAGAAATTTTTTATATTTTAAAAATATCCATAGAAATGGGTATATCACATTGAAATTATGGATAAATGTAATATAAAATATTTTTATATTACTTCTATATTTATGACCAAAAACATATATTAGAAAAGTACTTGATTTTCTATTTCAAGTTGTATCATACAATCATAGAACTCATTGAATCATATGTTGTTGTGGATAAGAAATTCATTAGGATAAAGATTTTTATACTTTAGCATGACCAGCTAGGTCATGCAAGATCTTAAATGATGTGTCAAATGATAGAACACATGGACAACTACTAAAGAATTGGAAGCTTCTTTTGTCTAATAAATGAGTATATGCCGCTTGCTCACAATAAAATTAATAGTTAAATCATCATTCAATGAAGTGAATGTTGAACGATCAAACTTTTAGTAAGAATGTATGAGAATATATGTGGGCCAATCCACCCACCATGTAGACAATTCCATTATTTTATGGTATTAATAGATGACTTTAATATATGATTATGAGTTTGTTTCCTTTCTATATGTAATGTTACCTTTTTCTAAGCTCCTTGCAAAAGTAATTCAATTACGAGTAAAATTCCTAATTATAAAGTACTAGTAAATTTACTTCCTAAACATTTATTGATTATTACATGTCAATCAAAATTGATATTGAGTATCTAGTTACTCACACACATATCTAAAATGGTTTGATATTAAACATATATTACTCATTCTTTTTAACCTTTTTTTTTTTGGTATGACTTAATGTCATATGATCATAAATAAGAAGTATCGTTGGTACTATTTACATTAGATGCATTCTCAATATAAGAAAAAGATTATGCAATATTATTAATTAAAGTAAAATCATTAATAATCAAACGATAAAAGACCATTACTCCCATATTTTGCACAAACAACTCTCTAAACCTAAAACAAGTTTCATAAACTTTCTTGTCAAGGCATGGAGCCAATAGATTCCTTCACATATATGTTTAGTGTACATAAAGCAGATCAATGGGAAAAGTGGTTTGTCTCCCAAAATATCACAAAAGGTGTTATTATCCATATAAACATGATAATTGCCAACTTTCATCTCTTTGATTTCATCAAAGTGTTCTCCATTGAAACATATCTAGAAGATCTCTAAAGTTAATCCACAATGCATGAGTATCACTAATAGCAAGGATGTGGGTTTGGGAAAAATTTTCAAACCCAAATTAAGTTTGGGACAAGATGGATTTTTCATCCCCCTCCCCATCTTCAACCATTTGCCCTTAACCCTTAACAATCGCTCATATACTCTCTTCACATAACTCATTTGGTGTTGGAAATAGCAAAAATGGCAAATTCCATGGTGTCGAAGACTTGGATTGTGCCAAAGATGGCAACAATGATGACTTTTGAAGTATCGAAAGCTATTCAAGTGAATGCCCAAATGCATAATATATTTTAAATGTCTTAATTACTACTATAGCTTTAGTTGTCGAAGATGGGGAATTCAATGACAAGGTTGGACGAACGCAAGCGATGTTGGTGATGGGGATGGGGGCAATGGCAAGTTTGATGTTGAGGCTAGTATGGAAGTGATAGGAATTGATGTCGAAGAAGGAACATGACCAACAAGAGTTAAAGGTACATTAGAGATATGGTTGGTGGGAGTGAAGCGGGACGAGGTGAGAATGGGATTTTATGTTTTTTGTGATCGGGAATGAAAATTCTTCCACTTACCCCATTTTGGGTTTAGGACAAGTATGGAAAATAGTTATTTAATTGGGACAAAAATGGGATAAGGATGTCCCATTTTAAATCTGCCTCATTGGCATTCTTCGTGAAATATCATCATAACTTTATTGATCCAATTCGGTCTATCTCTTACCACCACAACTTAATCTTTCATTCAAGACTTGCAAAAAATAGATCTTCCAACATTTTTGAGATAAAAATAGCTAAGATATAGAAATAGGGATAGACACTCTAATACAAGATTTCTCCTTACAACCATACTATAAAATGAAAGTGAAACTTTGTTATTTTTTTTGGAGTTTGATTATTTTTAAATGATAATTGAATATGTAGAAGATTAATGTTGCTCTCTTTTATATATTGTGATATTGAGTCCAAAAAATGATATCCTACTCCTTTTTAAAAAAAAAAAAAAAAGAAAGAAAAAGAAATTGTATATGAATAATTGAACCTATAATTTATCAATTAGTAACAACTCATTTTTAATAAAAAGTGAACACACTTGTTCTTTAATAATTTATGAATCTCATTGCTATTGACCAAACTAATATTGAGTTGTGTAAATGCTTTTGAATGTAGTTTAATCATATTTAAGTTTCATTAACAAAATATTTAATAATCTAAGTTCTCAATCATATTTGATGCACCTAAAATATACTTTGGTTAAGTTTCCTTTACACAAAAAGCTTAACCCAAATTAAATTCTTTGTCATAATGGCTACTTAAACTAATTTGTAGTTAAGTTTAAATTATATAGAAATAAATTATAATCAAGTTGTTAGTTGTAATAATCATTTCAACTATCTTATGGTTTCATTTATAAAGAACTTGATTGATATTATTCAAAATGTGCATGTGGACTTAATTATGATTAAGTTTACCAAACGTGCCATAATTTTTCATCAATGAGATTCATTGCTTACTATTATTTGATTGTGTCGTATGGATAAAAATTTTCAACTAATTATTTACTCCTATTAATTATTTTATTTTTTTAACTTTTTATAATTAAAGGGAGAGTAGTTAGTAATTTATCTCTTAACTTCATTTTTATGGTCAACAATGGTGAAGTGAGCTTTCAAATTTTTTTATAATTATAGAAGAAAAATGAAAAGAAAAAAAAAAAAAAAAAAAAAAAAAGAGAGAGAGAAGAGAATATAAAGGAAAATAGAGATGGTTGTTTATATGTTTTGATTTCTTTTTGTGGCCAATAATTGAGATCATTGCATATGAAAAAAAAAACCAAAAGGAAAAGAGAAAAATAGAAAAATTACCAAAAAGGCCACTTGCAGCTTAGAGAATTACCAAGCAAATTCTACCCATGTCTATAAGTCACATATCCTATAATTCAAATTATGCCTTTTTTGGTCTTTTCCTCGTCCAATCGTCATTTAACTTTTGAAAGAAAACAATTTTCTAGTTTAGAAAACAAGTTTGACATATTTTTAATAGAAAATGGTTAATTCAAGAAATGGGCATATTCTTTGTAAAGCATTTAAAGTAAGAATCGAAAAGATGGAAAATACTTTGAAAGTTTTTTACATTATACATAAATGCACAGCCATTAAGAGAACTATTTTTTAAATTTGAGTTTTCAAACGCAATTTTATTTTTAAAAATAATTTTAAGAATTTTTCTCAACTATTTTTAGGGAACGTTTATCTGGTCGCTCCTTTTTCACTGGTCTTTGTGCCTTAAAATGGCTATGGAATTGGAAGGCAAGGTAGTTGAGATCCATGTGTAAGAAAAGAATGATTAATGCAACACGTAGAATTAGAGTGCAAGGCAGGTGAGACGTTTGTGTGAGAAATTAATGAGAATTAATTGAAATCTTTCCCCATCCTAACCTTTCAATTTATTGCGGCAGTACTGTTTACGTCCTTACACGCCAACACCGACTTGAAAAGTCTCCAGAGGTTAGACCCAGACCCACTGACTCACAGCTCACACTCACTAAGGTTGCAGGCTAGAGCTCAAACACGCTATAGGGCGACGTCGTTTTGAAAGAAAGGAAAGTGACATACAACAGCGTGGGGACCGGGGAGCATGGAGTTGGTTGAGAGTTGGGGTGTAATAAAAGTACACCGGCCATTATCACTTGAGGTCAAAGTGAGTTGAAATTTACGGCTTTGTAGCAGACAGATAAGGGGCAGAGAGCGTGGTTATTCTCTATAAATACAATTAGATTGTGGATGAGCACAATCAGCAAATTAACAAGCCTTGCTCTTCTATCTTTTTCATTTTTCCTCTGAGTGAAACATGGGGAAGTTTTTGAAAAATGTGAGTGTGTCTGTTATGGCAGTGCTGATGGTGATGGTGGTGGTGGGAATAGCAGAGGGGCGGCGAGTTGAGAAGGATACGTTTGGTGAGAATGGTGGCGGAGGAGGAGGTCTTGGAGGAGGGGGAGGATTTGGAGGTGGTGCAGGAGGAGGTGGGGGCGTTGGAGGTGGTGCAGGCGGAGGATTTGGTGGTGGTAAGGGTGGCGGAGTAGGAATAGGAGGTGGCAAAGGAGGAGGTGGTGGCTTTGGAGGGGGTGTAGGAGGAGGTGGTGGCGCTGGTGGAGGTGCAGGTGGCGGCCTTGGAGGTGGTGTAGGTGGAGGTGGTGGTGCTGGTGGAGGTGCAGGTGGTGGCAAAGGAGGTGGGGTAGGTGGTGGCTTTGGAGGTGGCAAAGGAGGCGGTGTAGGTGGAGGTGTTGGTGGTGGTGCTGGTGGAGGTGCTGGTGGAGGCGCCGGTGGTGGCTTTGGAGGTGGCAAAGGAGGGGGCGTAGGTGGAGGTGTTGGTGGGGGTGCTGGTGGAGGTGCTGGTGGAGGCGCCGGTGGTGGCTTTGGAGGTGGCAAAGGAGGGGGCGTAGGTGGAGGTGTTGGTGGGGGTGCTGGTGGAGGCGCCGGTGGTGGCTTTGGAGGTGGCAAAGGAGGCGGCGTAGGTGGAGGTGTTGGTGGGGGTGCTGGTGGAGGCGCCGGTGGTGGCTTTGGAGGTGGCAAAGGAGGCGGTGTAGGTGGGGGTGTAGGTGGTGGTGCTGGTGGAGGCGCAGGGGGTGGCTTTGGAGGTGGCAAAGGAGGAGGTGTTGGTGGTGGTGTAGGTGGAGGCGCTGGTGCTGGGGGAGGCGCTGGTGGTGGCATTGGAGGTGGGTCCGGAGGTGGTGGAGGAATTGGAGGAGGCGCCGGTGGTGGTGGGGGTGCTGGAGGTGGCATTGGTGGTGGATTTGGAGGTGGCAAGGGAGGTGGTGGAGGAATCGGAGGAGGCGCCGGAGGTGGTGGGGGTGCTGGAGGTGGCGTTGGTGGTGGATTTGGAGGTGGCAAAGGAGGTGGTGGAGGAATCGGAGGAGGCTCCGGTGGTGGCATTGGCGGTGGGTTTTAGTTAAGAGGCTAGTACTACAATCATACTGTACGTGCATGGCCAGCATGAGAGTAGAAACCGTTGCAACTTCTTGTATTACGTGGGCAAGTATTCCAGCTCATTAATAATAAATAAAAGAATTAAAAAAAAAAAAAAAAAAAAGTTCTACTACTAATTTAGAATAAGCTCACACATTCACTTTCATAAAATGTGGAAAAAAAAATTTCCACATTTAGAATAATGTTTATACCATAAATACATCTCTCAATGTCACACTACCAATTAAAGAAAATTAAATTTTAAAATTTAGAATTCTGAATCCATTTGAAGGGGGATAAAAAAGCCACCTTACATTCAACAACTAACATGAAATGTAAATTTCATTTCGGAGCACCCACCAACAAAAGAGAAATCTCAGAGAAAATGACCATGGCTACTCCCACACAGCCCAATGTTGTACTTGGGCTTAAAAGGCAGGCTTGAAGAAGTCAGCTTTTGGGATATACTTGGGCTGGCGTGAGGATTCGGGCCCAAGCACCTTGAAGTGTGTTGATTTGCAGGAACCTTGCAGAAAGAAAAGGAGGGGAAAAAGACTACTTGGGAGTTGGGAGAAGGAAAAATAAAAACAACAAGGATGTCTGGAAAGAAGGAAAGAAGGCACAGCACGACAAGAAGAAAATAATAATAATAAAAAAAAAAAAAGTAAAGGAAAAAAAAAAAAAAAAGGGGAATCAGTGAGTAAGTGGAGACGTAGAAGGAAAGTGTTGATGACAAGACGGAGATTTGAGAACGGGGAGGATGCGAGAGAGTGGAGTGAGTAACTGGGTTATTTTTCTTTCATAGTATTTTAAAAAACTTATTCATGATATGTTTTTATTAGTAATATTCATTGCTTAATATTTAGATATGAATTAAAAAAATATCAAGGGATTATGCAGAAATCATTTAGAAAAAAAAAATTTAGGTTTTTAAAGTGATTTTGAAAATTTTGTTAAATACCCAAGCTGTATTTGGTGTCTGAAAATAATTTAAAAAAATAATTTTTTTTATATTTTATTTTATCATAAAATATAAAAAAATCAAATATAATTTAAACGGATTAAAAATTATATATATATATATTTAAATCATTTAATCTTTATATAAAAGAATTAAGTTAAAATGAATTTAAAACAATATATAAAATTAATAAACTAATTTTAAAATTTTTTTTTACACATTTTCCAATTATTAAAAAGGGTTTTTAGAAATTTTCAAAATCATCCTTAAATAAGTTAATAAAAAATAATTAAGTCAATTAAGGAAAAAAAATTCTTTTTATTTTTTCTATTTTTTTTACACATTTTCCGATTATTAAAAAGGGTTTTTAGCTCATTTCAAAATCATCCATAAATAAGTTAATAAAAAATAATTAAGGAAAATAAAAATAAAAAAGAAAAAGGCATCATCTTCGTGAATCATATCAAAGGAAGGAAGCATATCGTGTAGAAGAGGAGTCTAGAGTTGCATGTTCTTCAAGGAACTCAAAAGGAGTAATAGAATAAATAAAGTAACAAGTAAAAGGAACGTACCAGTCTAAAATCCAATTATGGGCATTCTTTGAATCTTTGTAGAAGATACGTGTACTTTCAAGGGGATAAAAAGAAGAAAACAGAATACAGATTCTCTGCTTTTTTTTCTTTTTTTTTTTAAATTATTTATTCATTGATTTTCATTTTACTGAAGCTTCCATACTATATTCAGTATCCGTGTGGCCAACAAATTTCTAGAAATGAGGGGAATGTTTTGATGGATGATTGCCCTAGAATCTAGATTGACAGAATCATTTTTCCATTAACATCCTCTCTACATCATCATAGTCAGAAAAAATAAAACATAAAATGCTTTTTGGTTTGTTGGGATTGGGGAAGGGGAGGAGGATCAAACATTCAAAGCCAAAAACAAGACCAAAAAAGGTTAAAAAGCAAACACTTTCCATGGCCTTCTGGCTATGTTCCAGAAAGGCCACGTCCCTAACCTGACCCACTTTTTTCCTCATTATGACTTATGGATGGGGTTGTCGGTTTTTATAATATATATAATAATAATAATAGGTTCTTCACCAACCAACCCAATTGAATTAGTTGATCCTACGAAACGGAGGACAAAAAAAAAAAAATGCAAGTAAAGAGACGAAGTTAAAGAGATTGAAATAATATACGTGTAACCCGCTGAGAATTCTCGCGTCTAATCGATCTCTGCAGTTGACACTTCATCATTCATCCTCATGACACCTATTTGTCACCCACAGCCACTTCTGCTACAGGCTTACAACTTTCAACGTTTTCAACCCTCTCTCAAATTCAAACCAAAGAAACTGGAAAAAGAAGCTAATATGGGAGACATGCATGCATGCATAGATGACATGCATGCCATGAATGGAAGCTAGAATATCATCTGAGATTTGAGAATATCTTTGAGGTCACTGTCCATGGATGCAAGTAGGTAGTTGTTTTATCATCTATCATATATAAAATTGAAAGGAGGAAAGCATCGGTAAGTACAGAGACCCAAAAGCCGCACATTCAATTCTCTTTTATCTTTATAGATTCTTGATTCTATTTTATTTTAACCATTTTTCACACCCACCTCACTTGGTTGTTGTCTATATATTCAGCATTTGCTTCTCATTTTGCTGCAACCATTCATCCTCGTGGGTTCTCTGAGTTCACTGTTCTTGTGTTCATTGGCTTTTCATGTTCTGCAATTCTGTTGATTACTCTTTTCTTTGTTCTGTCTTTTTTAGAATCACATATTTCAGAGCAGAATTAAGTTTGTTAAGTTTTTCCTTTCTAGTTGGCATTTGATTTTGATCTGATTTTCAAAGATTTGGCCCCCAAAATCAGAAGCACTGCTTAAGTTTTTCCTTTCTAGTGGGCATTTGATTGCCCCCAAAATCAGAAGCACTCCTTAAGTTTTTCCTTTCTAGTAGGCATTTGATTTTGATCTGATTTTCAAAGATTTGGCCCCCAAAATCAGAAGCACTGCTTCATAAAACGGAAGTTTTGGGTTCCTTTTTATTGAACACAGAACCAAGTTTGCTTTGGCTTTGTATCTTGAGTTCTCCTGATTTGTCAAATCTTTTGTTGTTCCTCTATTTTTCTTTTTTCTCATGGCACCCCCTAATGATCCTGTTAATTCAATTTTCAGTGTTATTGGGTCTGAGAGTCCGGTCAAATACTTTGATTTGTCGAATGGTAAGTTCAGTATTAAAGGTGTACCATTGCTCTCTGAAGTTCCCACCAATGTCACTTTCAGACCCTTTTCATCTATATCTCAATCCTCTAATGCTCCACTTCACCTGCTCCAGCGTGTCCAGTCCATGTCTTACAAGGGTGGGTTTTTCGGGTTCACTAAAGAGGAGCCTTCTGATAGGTTGAAGAACTCCTTGGGCAAGTTCAGTAATAGGAATTTTCTTAGCATCTTTAGGTTCAAGACATGGTGGTCTACCATGTGGGTGGGGAGTTCTGGCTCAGATTTGCAACTGGAAACTCAATGGGTTCTCTTAGATGTTCCTGAAATAAGGTCATATGTCCTCATTTTACCCTTGATTGAGGGGAGTTTTAGGTCTGCTCTTCAGCCTGGTGTTGATGGGCACACCATGATTTATGCAGAGAGCGGTTCTACTCAAGTGAAGGCGTCATCTTTTGATGCCATCGCTTATGTTCATGTGTCTGAAAATCCCTACGACTTGATGAAAGAGGCTTATAGTGCTGTTAGGGTCCATCTCAATACCTTTCGGCTCTTGGAAGAGAAAGCAGTTCCACCACTGGTAAACAAGTTCGGTTGGTGCACCTGGGATGCATTCTACTTAACTGTGGATCCTATCGGAGTATGGCATGGGGTGAATGAATTTGCTGAAGGTGGTGTTTCGCCAAGGTTTCTCATTATTGATGATGGCTGGCAAAGTATCAACATGGATGGCGACAACCCAAATGAGGATGCAAAAAATCTTGTTTTGGGTGGGACTCAAATGACTGCCAGGCTCCACCGGTTTGCTGAATGTGAGAAGTTCAGAAGGTACCAGGGTGGGTTGATGTTGGGTCCTAAGGCTCCTTCTTTTGATCCAAAGAAGCCAAAGATGCTGATTGCAAAGGCGATTGAGGTTGAGCATGCTGAGAAGGCTCGTGATAAAGCAATCAATTCTGGGGTCACTGATATGTCTTCATTTGATTTGAAAATTGAGAAGCTGAAGAAAGAGTTGAATGAGATGTTCGGTGGGGAAGAAAATAGCACTTCAAGTGAGAGTTGTGGAAGCTGTTGTTGCAAGGTTGAGAACAATGGAATGAAAGCTTTTACTAGGGATTTGAGAACTAAATTTAAAGGTTTGGATGATATATACATCTGGCATGCCTTATGTGGTGCGTGGGGCGGTGTTAGGCCGAACTCTACTCATCTCAATTCCAAGGTAATTCCCGTTAGAGTCTCTCCTGGACTTGATGGGACAATGAATGACCTTGCGGTGGTGAAAATTGTTGAAGGTGGAATTGGGCTTGTTCATCCTGATCAAGCTGATGATTTCTATGATTCAATGCACTCCCACCTTAACAAGGTCGGGATTACAGGAGTTAAAGTGGATGTCATTCATGTAAGCATCATATTTCTTTCTTGAACCCTACACTTCATCCACCATAACATGTCTTATGTTTTTCACATAGAAATGCTTAGATGATCAAAATTACATTTTCTGTGCAGACACTTGAATATGTGTGTGAGGAGTACGGAGGCCGGGTTGAGCTTGGAAAGGCTTATTACAAGGGGCTGAGTAATTCCATTTCCAAGAACTTCAATGGAACTGGGATCATAGCTAGCATGCAACAATGCAATGACTTTTTCTTCCTAGGGACACAGCAGATATCTTTCGGAAGAGTAGGTAAGAAAATCCAACCAAATGGTCTGTGTCTAGCATGCCAACAGAAAGCAAACATTTTGATCATAGAAATTAAATCAAAAAATTGTTGCAATAAGTTCTCAGTCGAATAATTTCATTATGGAGGCTGATTCAAGTTACTATTGTTGGTACAGGTGATGACTTTTGGTTTCAAGACCCAAACGGGGATCCAATGGGGGTTTATTGGTTACAAGGAGTTCATATGATCCACTGTGCCTACAACAGCATGTGGATGGGTCAGATCATACAGCCAGATTGGGATATGTTCCAATCTGACCACCTTTGTGCTAAGTTCCATGCTGGATCAAGGGCCATATGTGGAGGCCCTGTCTACGTGAGTGACTCAGTTGGTGGCCATGATTTCGATCTTATAAAGAAGCTTGTGTTCCCTGATGGTACCATTCCCAAGTGCGTGCATTTCGCTCTCCCAACAAGAGATTGCCTTTTCAAGAACCCTCTCTTCGACAATAAGACCATTCTCAAGATTTGGAACTTGAATAAGGTATTACCCACTTTGATAAATAATTCCATCTTTGATAATTACTTTAAAAAGATTGATTTCCACCAGCTACTATGGTGAGAAGCATCCACTTCAATTCTAATTGTTGTTTCAAGCTAGACACTCATTTCTCCACATATATTCTGCAGTATGGTGGTGTGATAGGAGTTTTTAACTGTCAAGGAGCCGGGTGGGACCCCAAAGAGCAAAGGATCAAGGGCTACTCAGAGTGCTACAAGCCAATGTCTGGTTCAGTTCATGTTACTGACATCGAATGGGACCAAAAGATAGAAGCAACAGGGATGGGCGAAGCCGAAGAATTTGCTGTCTATCTTGACCAGGCTGAGGAACTATTCCTAGTGACCCCTAGATCAGATCCCATTCAGATCACCATCCAACCATCCACATTTGAGATCTTCAGCTACGTGCCAATCAAAAAGCTTGGCCCGACAGCCAAGTTTGCACCCATTGGACTTTCAAACATGTTCAATAGTGGAGGGACCTTGCAAGAATTGGAGTATAATGAGTCAGGAGCTGAGACTGGTGTTAAAATTAAAGTTAAAGGAGGGGGGAATTTCTTAGCCTATTCAAGTGAGAAACCAAAGAAGTGTTATTTGAATGGCACTGAAGTGGACTTTGTGTGGGGGGCTGATGGCAAACTCACTTTAAGTCTCCCTTGGATTGAAGAAGCTGGTGGCCTTTCTGATGTGGTTTTCTCTTTTGAGTTTGATTCTATTAGGCTAGACTGATTGATTACCCAGAAAATCAGTAATTTTAGTTTTCTCAATGCTTGGATTTGGTTGTGGGTTTTTCAGGTTCCGTGTTCAGTGCTAATCAACTAGTAAAGGATGCATTCTCATCCTTCTCCCTCAAGTCTGTCAGGATTTAATTCCTGAGTTAATGTATTTCTGCTTGAAACTTAATGATACGTTATTTGTATTTCTGCTTGAAACTTAATGATATGTTATTTGAGATTAACTTTTTCATCTGTTTGATTCTCCAGAAGATAGAAGAAGGAAATAAATAAAAAATCACTGTTCACATTTCCACTGTGCCCTGAACTCGTCTTTAAAGAAGATTACTCATTAAGAATCCTGAATTGGATAAGTTTGGGATTCAAACCGACCCCCATTCTGGGGCATGATTGGACCACCGAGTGGGTAGAATCTATTGCCTAATTTGTCTTTCTTTAAGTTTTAAGTGGATAATTGGATTAAAAAACCTTACCTTTCGGGATTCTAGTGGACATTACAAGAGTATATTCACCTAAACCAAAAGGTTTATCTACCAAACAAAAATTTAAACACACTGCCTCCAAAAGGAAACTAGAAGGTGCGTAATCCATGGAAATCTTGTACGCATAAAGAACCTTGTGGTCTAATCACTTGCCTTGCATGGTCCTTATTCTGTTACTAGTTAATATTATATTAATACGTTCAAGATATCCATGATCTAGACTTGGCCTTTCTTTTTTCTTAACTAATATTTTATAATTTTGCCTTCGCCAAGAAGCATTTGGCCATTTTTGACCCAGAAACAAGCACCTGAGAGTAAACAAGGCTCCACACCAAATATTTTTCTATGAACAGTGTGAAATAGCACTTGCTTTTAAAAAACAAAAGGTTAACAAATGTGCTTTAACCACATCATAGAAGATAAGCATATCATACAAAAAACTATTCAAAGAAAATATGAATTCTCGGAGGAGGAAATCAGGAATAAATGGACTTAAATGACAATAAAAATTGAATAAACGATGATCTCCGAATGAATTAAAATTCCACTTATAAATGGAATTTTAATTGATTTTCAATAAAAAAAAAAAAAGTATTTTAATTCCGTTAATGCATGAAATGATATAGAATATATTTAAATTATTATTTTATCCTTCTATTTTTATTAGATATAAATGACTTTTTTTCGTTAATTTTTTTATTGAGTAATTATTAATTTTTCTTAATCTTATTATTTAAAAAAAAAAAAAAAAACTCTTAAAATATATTATTTAAAAATGAATTAAAAAATAAAATAAAAATAAAATATTAATTCTTATTCTCTACTGCAATGTCACAAAAATGGCGTGAAGTTTTTGCACCCTAGCTTAGGTTTCACGTAGACCAGGTCTGGCAGTATTCATGAAAATAACTAATTGTGGAAAATAAAAATAACTAACTCCAACATTATCTCAAATCGACAAGGAACATCTATCATCTGTCATTTTCAGCGTATGCGGAATCTACAACATCAGCAATAACACATGGAGCCTAATAAGGCAGGCATCCATCATCTATCCTTTTCAGTGAATTCAAGTATATGGAAGACATCATGAGCAATAACACATGGCGGGTGACTAGTAGACCATGTTATAATGAATTGTAGAATGGATAAACCTAATCAATGTCAGTTTGGAACAGCTTTCAACTCTAGTAAGAAACCAACCACAAGGAAACTCCCGGGTCCCAACCAAGATTTGAGAAATGAGACCGAAAGAGGGGTGAGTCATTTGCGTGTTGAACATTTCAAAGAAGATTATCCTGTTTCTTTTGGTCGGTTGATGGACCCAGCAACCACAGAAAAGAAATAAGCTTCACGAAAAGTTGGATAATGGTAGACCACCAACTGTCAAATGTTAACTAACTATAACTAACCCTTTTCTGAGGGCATTGAATCCTTGACTCCATGCAAGGATTTTGGATTAAGTGGGGTTGGACTAATTAAATGCGGGTCCACGCGTTTAATTTTTTAGAAAATGGTTCCTTATTACATAAGTTATATACATGCATACATCAATGAAATGTATCATGATATCTAGAATTATGTGTGTATGGGAGACATGGGTTATGTGGAGGTTATGATGTTAAAGGCAGGTAAGAACAAAGTAACAATCTTTCAATGGGTCTAGGAGTGCTTGAGAATTTTCATCCAGTCAGAATAAGACCGAAGGTTGATGATTTGGGCACTTTTTCAAATCAGATTGTACAAGATTTGTTTTGAAGCAGTGTTTTCACTAAGATCAAACTGTTGTTGCCACCTCTGTATCATTCCAAATGTCTTGATCTTTCATAAGGGAAGAAAAGAGTTGAGGAAGTTACAAACTTCTACCACATAAACTTCATCAAACTTCACCAACCAGAAAAATAAACATCATTAAAATTTTGTAAATTGTAAATCCAGACAAAATTTGTTGCATGGTAACTAAAGCCCAGAAAGAGGGCGCTATTAGAGAACTTGACAGCACCTGGGCCTGGATAGGCCCAGATGTTGAAGCCTAGGACAATGAAGGATATTGCTCGGAAGCCCATTGCGGACCGTACTTTACAGCTTATTTGTTCTACAGGTTTGGCGCATATGGTTCGAAACCAAACAGGGTGGAGATAAAAGAGGAAAGCTTGTAGGGCCTGATCAGGTGAAATTTGGTGAGAAGATTTCCAAGGAGAACCAAAAACAAATAAAAATACCTAGTATGAAAACTTCCAATGAATTTGATGTGTCTACTGGAATTATTTCAATATGTGCTTCAATGGCAGGAGTTTATTTATAAATCAATGCATACTTTGGTTGACATATGATTTATATTTGCAGGAGGAAAAGAGAATTTCACTCACATCCGGCTTGAGGGGTATGTTTACATGATTAGGTTGGACTTTGCATACATTTGGACCTTAAGGCTATGTTCGGTCCCGGAAAAAGTGGGGGAAATTTTGAGATAACAAAAATATAAAGGACAAATAAAAAGAAAGAAAAAGTGAAGACAAATAAAAAATAACTTTAAAGTCAGTAAATTATTTCTAAATACTACTTTAAATTCATTTAACTTATTTTAATTTATCAATATATAGATTAAATAATTTAAATATATATAAATTTATAATTAATTTTAATTATATCTAATTTTCTTTTATATTTTTCATAATACAACCAAACATAAGAAAATCAATTTTCTTTTTCTTTTCCTTTTCATAATGCTTTCGGGAACCAAATATAGTCTAAGAGCTTAATATGGGCATAGTAGAAGCATCCTAGGAGAAAAGTGAAACGGTTATTTGGACTCTTCCTGAGCTGAGCTCTATGACTCGTGTTTTCTTCCATCAAATGGACATAGAAGGATGCAAAACTCGGTTAGAATCTCACAGATTTATAGAATAAAATTTCAATTGAACAGTGACTATACCTTACGGTTCCAACTATAAGGCTGGAATTAGAAATTAAAAATAAAAACTCAATAAATATCTACCAAAATAAACCAATAATTTTAGATGATATTGTGGAAGAGCTCTTCAAAATTCACTAATAGTGCACTATACTAGTGACCATCAAACTTCCAAGTATCATATTATCATCGCTATGTTCTCCTTAGCCTCAAGCTTTCCAAGATGCAGGCAGAGGTTTTGTCAAGATCATACAAAAGCAGACAAAATCGTGTCTGTTAGAGGAGTCACTGGCCCATGACTTGGCTTGATTTATGTAGCGATAGAATGATCAGCATGAATCAAATCCCTATATTCCAAATAGGAGCAAACTTAGCAGAGGGAAGGAGTTCACTCTGGAGATGAGTGAGGAGGCAATGCTGATATATCCCATCTTATTTTACCGCAGCACAAGCGACCCGATAATTTCTTACCTACCCGTCCAAAGTGTTTACTTATGCACAAGCTGAAGAAAGAGAGGAGGTACCAGCCCCTTTCATACAGAGGATTGGTCCTAACCACTGATGAGATGAGCAAATAAAAATTAGATTCCAGATTCTTGCACTTCCCCTTAAACACCCTCCTATTCTTCTCCTTGCAAAGAGTTTGAAGGAGGCATATTTGATCTGCTCTCCATATGCTGCTCTTGTACCTGGGCACAGACTCCTACAAGCTGGAAAACAGACCCTATATATGAGGCACAACTAATCAATGCAACAACAAGTGATCAATGTTTCAAATCCCTTTTATGCATATCCTTCCAGGGATGGGAATTCCACTATCGCCCACCGCTACCTTACAATAAGACTCAGCAGAAAACTTCCCTTCTATCATCTACCCCATCTAATACATGGCCCCCCGTCTCTTCAACACTTCATGGGTCTGGCCCAAATACTCATTAACCAACTCTAACTTGCAATCTTGAAATGGCCAAAAGAAACCAGGACTCTGAAGTAATTATTCCAAGCCCATCCCCTACATTCATCCTTCAATCCACATTACTCGTAACCCTAACAAAAGGATTATTAGGAGAAACCTCTTTAAAATCCCCTTCTTCACCCAAACAACCAAAACCTCACCTTAGTCCCATCTTCAAAAAACGAATTAGATGTGTCTCTCCCAAAAACTGGCCACCCATTCCGAATTCTTTTCCAAATGGTAAAACTATCAGTAGCCCTGTCAACTTGGAAACAAACCTGTTCCTCATTCCCATACTCCTCCACCTTCCTCCTCAAAAGATCCCTCTCTGCAACTGTGTCAAAAACTGCTTTAGCTGAAGGGAAACACCCAGAGGTAAACACAAGTAAATAATATGGAAAGTGCCAATCCCAAAACCTAAGTTCAGCACCAACTGATGCAACTTTCCTGACTCTCCCACAAGGATATGAGCACTCTTGGATTAAGAGGCCTGGTGTAAAAACAACTACAAGACAAAAAAGAACATTCCTCTGATGCTTTAACTCAATCTCATCAGCTGCACAAAAACCACTCTATTGTCTGCATACTACAAAACAAACATGAAGCGATCTCACCAGCTTTACTCAATCCTGGCCACAACAAAGCTGTCCAGAACACCTCCCATACCCTAGGAAGAAAACTTCAAAAAACTCCTATCAGAATAATGACAAGAGCATCCTAAACACTAATGTCAATGTAGTATAAACTGTTGCAATTGTGAGGATGCTAAAGGTAACAAAAAAAAGGCATTTCATAACCACTTCGTTAAAAAGTTACAATATATTTACTCAACTTCTCTTCCATTATCTTTGATATTATCTGGCATATATTCTCCAAATTGTAATTGCTCGTCAGCAAATTTGCTACCATAGTTCCAAAATCCTCCACTTCATCATTTGTAGTAAACTCAGGGGATGCAGAAGATAGAAAAAGTTGATATAATTTAGAATTTAACTAGAAGATAGCATATAGAAATATGAGATCCACATTCAGTTCCCTGCCCATAATAACAGTTAAAGAGTCCATTCAACAATAATTAAAAGAATGCAGTTTGCGGCAGTCAATACCTTTATATTTGCCCAAAGCAAGCCCTTGATCTGGAATAAAGTGAGTCTCAAGAAACTTAAGCTGCAGTCCTGAGAATCCAGGTCCTACAGTAATACTCACTATGAGTACCAAACTTAACAGTCACAGCAGGTCAAAGTGGCAATGACAGCAAATTAATAAACAAAGAACAGAATCAGTTACTTAGACAAAAAATACAAAGAGAATTTAATTATGGAAGTCACAAGTCAGCTCTCCAGCTCTGCCCAGAAACTAGCCTTGGGAAAGTAGTAATGTCATCATCTCTTAATAGATTACACAAGACATGAAAATTTTAATTTTCAAAGAATGATGTTATATACCATGAAAGGTAATCCAGTTTATTTCTATGATCAGGCACATGGCATAAATACCTCTAATCTTGCAATTTCTCTAAGACTATGTTTCATTTCCAGAAAATTTGAGAGAAAAAACCAAGGGAAAGGAAAAGTAGAAGGGAAGAAAAAATGAAGGAAAATTAAAAATAGATTTAAAGTCGATAAATTAGTTTTATAAGCTTCTTCAAACTTATTTCACTTTTTTTCCTCTATTATATAAAAATTAAATAATTTAAAAATACATAAAGCCCTAACTAATTTTAATTATATTTGATTTTCTTTCATATTTTCAACAGTAAAACCATGAAAAAATTATTTTCCTAGTATGTTTTTTATTTCCTAAGTAATTTGCAGGAACCAAACATAGCCTAAATAGATACATTGAAAGAAAAAAAAAATGGTGCATGCCATTGTCTGTAATTGATAATACTGGAACACTTCAGAGAATCCACTCTAAGATTCCGAATCTAAAACCACTACAATTCACCATAATCCGTACGAATCATTCTAACAAAAGAAAATTGGATCAAAATTTACTGAACTAATACTAGATTTTGTGTTTTTTTGCATCAAAACAGTATATGTTAGAACCAGACAGATTCATGCGCTGCAAAATAAATTTAAGGGAAAAAGAAAAAGGAAATTTTCAAACAAAAAAAGAAAAAGAGATGAGTTAGGGTAGAGAATATAGTTACCATCAATTCTAGGAAGCGAATCTGAAACAGACAACATTTTCTTCCCGAACCACAACCCTAGATTTGCAAAATGAAGAGAAGGATAGGAAAAATGTAAATGGAAACTGAAATACGAAAATATTGATTGAACGGGAAATCCTATAATGGAAATGAAAAGACAGATTACGAGTTTGTGCGTGAATCTAAGACCATAGAAAATGTATCGCATCGGGAAAAGGTTTAGATCAGGCGGTTTTAGAGTCACGCACAAACTCCTCATCTCATCCTCATGAGCCTCCATCTTCATCTTCTGCAATTCAACAGTAAGGACCGGAGAGGAAGGAGGAGAAGAGATGATTATTCTCCTTATAAGGGCAAAAAACCCTAGATGAATCTCTGATAGTGTGTGGTGTCGCTGCATCATGGGTTATGGAGTTTCACCTCTATTCGGAGCTCTCAGCCACCGATATTGGTTGGTAGCGCTAGTGATGCTTACGCATTGTCGTGAAGCCGCGAAGGTTCTTGCAAAGCTGGCGACAAACGGCCTTTTCCTTGTTTGGATCGGAAAAGAATGTTTGGTTTTTTCTTTTTAGGAAATGGAGCATTTTTCTAAGAAATATTTGGTTATATCGATGGAATAATCACAAATTATGAATCTAACCCTTTTTTCTTAGAAAATAACTTATTTTTCAAGTAAATATCTTTTATCATTTCAAATATTTACATATAGGTCTTCAAATTAAAAGTTATTTTTATAAGAAATTATGAGAGTATTTTTGTCAAAATAAGATTTTTTTAAAAAAAGATAAATAATTAAATTTTAAAATTTGGGTTTTAACTGAATTTTAATCAGATAACCCTTTTTTAATTAATCTTTAATTGAAGAAATTTTGAGTTCATGTAAGAAACAAAAACATTTTTTTGAATCAATTGTGTGGGTTCTGCACCCTGTCGTCGTCTGCATCCATTGTCGTTTACTTCCATGACTCAACCGCTTAACGAGAACGTAAGAATGAACGAATAGTCTGTTTGGCCCTAAGATGATAGACGGATGGTGGTCCCTGAGTTACCTCCAAGCATTGATTGAGTGTTAGGCAATTGTGAATAATGCGATCATTACTAGATAAAACGTCAATAGTTAAGGCAAAACAGTCGCCCATCAATCATTGTCACAATTAATGTGCAATCAATCGGAGTTAAGGCACCATTAAACGTCTAAGTAGACGTTACACGTGAACAAGAATAAATAGTCACTCATACTTGTTGATGTAGTGTCAATTAGATTTGAGTCCATCTAGTTTATCTGGAGTCAAACAAACTTCTTTTTTACACAATAGGATGTCCAGACAGGTGATTCGAGCACACCCCTCCAAAGCTTAAAGGGTTTTTATAGAGTAGATGACACCATCGTCACAGCGTTGATGGTGCATTCATGTCTTTTTTGTAATGATGATTGTCATCAAAGTAGAAATCAAGCCTTAGCAAGAGAGTCAACGCCATCATTTTTGTGTGGATTGGACAATCATACCAAACAAAATTCGTTGATTGGTGTCATTTGTTGGTTGTCAAGTAATCGTCTCAGACCATGTTGTTGACTATGCATTTACGTTTGTCAATGTCACTTATTGCGTATAACAATTAGTATTCATTGACTTTTAGGCGTAAATGTCATTTAGGTCGTTGCTTAAGCATTGGGTGTGATTATCTATCTACTCAATGCTTGGAATCTTCGGCTATGTTGGTTAATTCGTCCAGAAATCTCAGTTGGCATGGTCTGTTCATTCCATCTGGCATCTAAGAATAAGGAAATCTATTTCCTCTTATGTCAAAAAAGATTTGTTTTCGTTCAAATTGATCATTTGTTTACCTTAGATGGACCAAGGGTTTTTTATTTGGGAGAAGGACATGTGGAGGGAAACCCCCCACAATAATCACATGAAAGGTACATTGCATTCTTTCCAAAAAACACCTTTTCTTGCCCAAGTTAACTCTTTTACTTAATCTTCGGAGATGCATGCCCGAACCCCCATCTGTACATTCCTTTGTATAGGACACGAATCCGTCTACTTCTTGAGAGCTAGACGAAACATATTATGGCAAATTCGTTTGCATCGTGGGATCTATTTGGACCATACTGTGGTTTCCAACAAACTGAACTCTTTGAGCATCCTATTGAGCCGAGCAATTGGATCCATCCACTGGCTTTTAGATATGTCTCAATTCATCTACATAACCCAGCTCGAACACCAAGGATTAAAAAGCGTCTCAAGTGGAGAACAAGGTCGGTTTAATACTTACACACGAGCTACAACCCGTCCTCCCTCACCAGTTGGCCTTTGTCTCCTTTGACTTTGCTTGAGCAATCAACACCCACTCTTAAGCATCAGATTCATTGGTTGGTCTGTCCCACACCAAACGACTTCAAGTGTGCCTAACAGAAAATGATAGGATAGAATAACATATGAGATATTATATCGAAATCATATCTTGAATATGATACTTAAGAAAATACATATCTTTAAAAATTACATATTTTAAGATAGCATATTTAATAGAATATGTTATATTTTTATTTAATTTTTGAAATGAATAAAAAATAAATAGATATTATTTTTTAATATTTAAAATAAAATTATATTATATTTTAATATTTTTATTTGAAAAATTAAAATTTATCTTTCCTTTTACAATATTCATAATTAAAATATTTAAACTTTATAAATAAAAAATTTTATATTATATTATTCAATATTTAAAAATAATATAAATATATATATAATACATATATTAATATTATTTTTTTAATATTTTATAAATATTTTTAATACTTTTTTTAACCAAAAAAATTATTTTTTAAAATAAGTAATATAAAAAATAAAAATTAATTAAAAAATAAATTTATGAGATATGAGATATTCATATCCTACATTTAACATATGATTAATATATCTTATATAAAAAAAATATAAAAAAAAATGGATAATATATCTCACCACTTATCTTATAATATTACTAAACAACTAACCATAGTCTAAGTAAATCTCATGTAATTGTACTATATCGTCAACTATCTGAGATAACGGTGGAAGAAGGTCTATAGGGAAAGGAAGATAGGTAACTTAAGAGTTGGTTCTAGGTGTTATAGTCTTAGCCCGTTGACCCTTGGAAGATAAGCTCGGACATGCCACTTAACCTTTTATTTTTTGTTACAAGGTCTACAATGATCGTGAGTGTGTGCACCATCAAGCCAGTCATTCAAGTTTGTCAAATGTTAGGTCATCATGTTTGTTACCCCAACCTGAATCTAGTCATACCAACAACTGGCATCATTCGTAGGAACATCAAATGCAAAGCTATGAGATCTATCATCAATGGTAACTACATGCTCCAACATTAATACCAAGAAAGTTGAAATCTAGCTATGAGATTTATCATCAATGGTGATTACATGCTCCAATTTTAATGCTAAGGAAGTCGAAGCCTCCCTTATTTTGTTAGTTGAAAAGTGATTCTTGGCTTTTTAAGTTATGTATGAGGCACAATGTTCTAAGCATGGTGGACAATTGAAGGGGATATTTTAGGTATAAAAAAAAATTCAGGTGCATCATGAGAATAAAACATTGTGGACACATTTGGGTGTCATTCTCCATTCCATCCTGATGAGGTTGCCAATGTGGGAATCTTGATGCAAACCTTAAGTTGTTAGGTGTAGGGACTTTGTGCCCTAAATCACCACATGGATAAAGAAGAAGGCAAACAAGTCCCATTTTCCATCATTAAGTTTATCAATTCAAAGCCCTTCATAACTTTAAAGACGCATAATACACCAAAGTGGTCTTTGTTTTTTTGGTTTTTTGCTTAAAGCAATTTTGTTTTAGAATTTAGGTTGTTTGTTTTTCTACTTTTTCATGACCTATTATAAACTTTTTACTAAATAAAAAAAGCCAAAATATATAACTTTTTCACAATAGAAAAAATAACATATTAATTTTTTTTACTTTTTAATACTTAATAAAAATAAAATACTACAAAAATAAATAATCTAGTATTTAACACTATTAAACATCAAGCTTCTATTTAAAATTAAGTAAAAAAATAAACACCACCTAAGTGAGAGCTATTTCACATATATTTTTGTCTTTTGCCACACCTTAGACACACCTTCACAGGGTATAAGTCAACCACTCCTCATAGTGCCTATATAAGGGATATTCAGCAGAATCCAAAGGTAATGATAAGCATTCCTCTCTCATTCAATGTCTATTAGTTCTTTGTTCCTTACTATCTTAGGCATTAGAAGCCCTATTGTTGCCAAAGGCTAGAGGGTGCATCATCAATTCTATGGTTATAAGATCCAATAGGTAGGACAAATGACTTATCACACTCCAAGGTCTAGGATCATGGTTTAGCGTATTACTTAAGGTTTACAAAAAATTTTAGAACTTGAAATGTGAAACAACTTGATGCAAAAAGAGAGTTAGTAAAATGGCATCGTAGTTCATGCCCATAGCGGCATGCAAAAGATGAAGACCATCCTGCCATGGAATCCTAGCAATGAAGGTTAATTGCGATGGAGTGAAGAGCAAGAGTGGACTCAATAATAAATGGAGAAGCTCACTAAGAGAAGCAAGTGGTTGACTTGGGAGAACGCAATATTATAAGTGAGGCTAGAAGAATCCCAACTAGATCACGATGTGTAACCCTTTTTGGCAGATGCTAGTCATGTCCAAAGAAATGAATAATGTAGTCCAAAACAGTCAAACCAGCATTCCGCAACGGACGATAAGGACATAGCCCAAGCATAGCCAAATGAGGTACCTTTCTAAAGGCCTTGGTAAAGAGTTTGGTCGACTATCTAATCTGCTTTATTAATTTATTTGAGTAACCTACACCCATTCTCTTAGCATTAAGTTTGTCAAGCAACCCAATGTTGACACTTAATCAACACCTAGTATTCTAGGTGAATTCCCTTTTAATCATCCTATGCTACTAGCTGTTAGAGATAACCATAAAAGGTCAGGGTGGAAGGAAGGTAAGTAACTTTAGAACTAATACGTAGTATTCTTTTTGGTCTTAGCATGTTCTAATGAGGCCATTGGAGAAGAAGCATGTGTAATGTCTGTAGTCCCAACACAAATTTGAACATACTAACATACTATAACAAATATCACTTTTTGCCATGAACTAAATTTCATAACGACATATCATTTTAGTTAAAAATTTAATTTTCATTACTAAAAATATAATAAAAATAATTCTCGTAAGATATATAACAGTATGCCATAAATTTCACTTCTTAACATAAAATTATTTATACTAAAATATTACTTTTCATCTCAAATCTCATTTTTGTAACTAAAAATATGGTGAGCATAATTCTCACCCAATATATGGCTTTGTGTAAGAAACTCCACTTTTTGCTATAAAATCATTAGTTGAAAATATCATTTTTAGCCATAATTTTAGTTTTTACTACGAAATATATAACATGAATAATTCTAACGTAATATATGATATTGTGCCATAAACCCCACTTTTTGCCACAATATTATTTAGAGTAAAATATTATTTTGAGCCACAAATTTACTTTTGGTGGTTGAACCATGTTGAAGGTCTTATACTTTTATAATAAAAATAAAAGTTATGACAACAAGAAGTAAAACTAAAATATATTTGAAAAAAAGAATTACAAATTTAAAGTTTATTCATTCTTATTTGCCATAGAAAATTACCTTTTATTTTAATTATATATGCATCATTTTTTTATATAATAAATTAAAAAATAAAATAAAATTATTAAATAATTTATTTTTATATATTTAATATTTTATAAAAATATTATATAAAATAGTCATTAATTATAAATAAATAAAAAAAGCCTTTTTTACAAAGCACAAGAAAAGTTTAATGTTGATAAAAAGTTAAAAAAAAAATTAATTATTTGATATTTTCTTATGTGAGTTATATATTTCTAATTTTGAAGATATAATGAAATTTATAAATAAATAAAATTATAATTTCATGGCAAAAACTCAAAAAAAAAAAAATATAATGAATAAATAAAACAAAATAAAAAACTTATAATTTTTTTAAAATAAATTATTTTTTCATCATTCATGATATAGACAACTTTTCTATTTTTAATCTTTTTTCTTCCGATTTACATCATTATTACATTTTCTCGACGATTCTTTATTAAGAATTTTGGCTTCTGTTATATTTCAATTCAAATAACTATTATACCTTTCAATTTTATTTTATTTTTTAAATCTCTAACCCCAAAACCATGGCCTACCCCTCTCTCCTCTTTAGCTTTATCTCTCTCACTCTCCTCTCTTCTCACACACTCTTTTACTACTCATTGTAGCTCCTCTCCCGTCTCCCTCACACCAAATCTGCACCATACCCACGCCATTAGCCGTCAACCACTATTTTCTTCTCCATCTTCTTCGTCTTAGCACAGTCGTGATCGTCATCCTTCTCATACCCGCACCACCGACGACCACTCATTGCCACTCGCATTAGCTCCACCGCACCTCCTATCTAGTCGCCACCCCGCCCACCATCGAAGCTCTACATTGTAGTTTATTTCTGTTCCTCCTTTCCCTCTCAGTGCCATCATTGCAATCCCTATTCTTCTTCACAGGGTTTTAATTTTTTTTTTTTCATTTTTTATTTATTTATTTGCGTTTTCATCTATTAATTCATCAATTAGGCCTCTCGATGTTGATTTCATTGGACCCTTTGAGACTTCATAAGTTGACATTCAGTTATTAGTTTTTTGTTTGCATGTGGACTTGGATGATTGGCTTATTTTCTGTTCATATTGGGCCTCTCGGATTTCATTTGTTCATGGACTTTATTTTTTATCATGCATGAGCCCATTTTCTAGACTTTAGCCGAGCTGTGGATGATGACACGCGGAGGGCCAGATTTGAGAGGAGGATAGAAGGTTCAGCAAAACTATATATATATTTGATTTTTTACTTAATGAAGCTATCCAAAAAATCTTATTATTAAATAAAGGACCCAAAAATTTATTTTAATAAAAATAAGTTTCAATTTTTTTTTTCAATAAAACAGTCCAAAAAATGTCTTCATTAAATAAAGGGCCCACTTTTAAAATAATAATAATAATAAAAATAAGGTCTGGAAAATTATTTTCAAAATAGTCTAGTCTTTTTTGAAAAATGAAAGGTTTAAAAAATTATTTTTTCCTAATAAACTATACAATTTTTTTTTTTTTAAATAAGGTCTAGAAAATTGTTTTTAAAACTATCAAGAATCTTTTTTTAAAAAAAAATAAAAGGTCCAAAAAAATATTTTTATTAAGTGAAATAGCCTAGAAAATCTTTTTTTTTTTTAATTTAAAAAGTCCAAATTTTTTTATTAAATAGAATAATCCAAAAAAAATAGCCCTATTTTAAAAAAAAAAAATAGAAAAACAGTCCAGAGTTTTTTTTTTAAAAAAAAAAAAAAAAAAAAAAGGATCCAGAAAATCATGTTTGTTAATTGTAGAGCATTTTTTATACAATTGATGAACTTTCTTTAATAAATTTAAATTCATTTGGAAAAATATCTTTTAGACAAAATTAAATAAATTTTGATTTGGACGTAATTTTCATTAGTGGAAGTTGTAACTTTTTAAAATGAATTTTGATTTGGAAATAATTTTTATAAATAAAAATTGTAAAAATATTTCGGTAATAAAAATCACTTTTCAAAAATAAAGTTTGGTTTGGTATTAATTTTGTAAATTGAAGTTGTAAAAATCATTTTCTTAATAAATTGAATTATAATATTCTTGTAAATTATCAGTCTCTTGGTGTGCTGGGCTGCATGGGGCCAAGAATGATTGAGCCAGATAGCCCAGTTCAGCCCAATTCTTAGCTGGACAGGCAAGCCCATGCATGACGGCCCGCCTAGCTCACTGAACACCCATATCAACCTGGCCCCATCCCATTACATACATCCTACAAGGAAAAGTTCTCTTGCTATGGGAGCTTGGTCTCAGGCTGAGCGTTCATGCTTCGACTGGAAAGTGGGCCAACTTGGGCTTTAGGCTGAACCAGGGGAGTCTAGACCTCAGCCCAACCCAAATAAGGCATGTCCGCAGGCTAACGTTTTATATATGACAGAAAAATCATTAGTTGCATGTGGCCATGTCATAGCGCACATGCTCATGTGGACCTCAAAAACACGCTTTTCAAGAGACACGTAAGCATCCACCCCTCATCCACCTAGGCCTTCATTTTGAGGTAGTTCCCTCCACAAAGGACTACACAACAAAACCCAATTGGGAAAAGTATAAGAAAATTGATGAAATTCCAAAGTCCCCACATAAAAATTTCAAAAATCCAAACTAAGCACATGGAGAACATGGCCTGCCCACTAATCCTCAGGACAGAGAAGAGTTGTGTAGGGCACATTTAGAAGCTAATTGGGGCCAACTTAAACTCAAAAATCATCATATGATGAATTAATTATCATGTTTATGGCTCAAAACTTGACACAGAGAACATGTTCAGTAGTATATTTCATAGCTAATGAAAAATCAATCAATAATGAATGACTAAGAGTCTAGCTAGGGGGGTTGGTCCATGTGCTATAAACTTGGTCTGTTTGTTTCCCCAGAAAATGAGGAGAAGAAAAAGATTCCATCATACTCCTAACCTCATAGTCTCCTCAATGTACTAAATGGAAAAGATGCATGCATTTTTTGTCTCCAAGACTTGCTAAATTCAGACACGTTACACTAGGAAAAGGATAATAAAAGATCATTTGATGGAAATGTGGTTCATGAATGTCAGAGGAAAATCCAACTTATCCAAACATTAGGATTGAAATTCTTCACTTTTGTTAACACAAACATGGACAATGCTCCATCCCTAGGCAATCCAATTTTCTTTATAATTTTATAAATGGGTTTCCTGATTGGAAACATGGGCATGCCAAAGCATGAATCTTAAGGGCAAAAGCCATGTTGGTTGAGCTGGAAATGAGGAAATTAAGGACCCCCCAACTCACATTATAAATGCATTGAATTTGTAAAGGTGGAAAAGGAATAATCCAGGATGTTTTGATGAGATGGGTCATGGGTGAGGGTGAATCATGTGGTTGCATGTGCATTAGGGCGGGAGAACATGCCAAAAGCAACAAACAAAAAAACCCTTATGTACACTTGCCTCTCCTTCTATGCCCTTGATTTCTTTATTCAATATTATCCTCATTAGGCACCAACCCACTTCCCAAAGGACATATAAATAGAGCCCTCACTGTGGCATTTGGGCAAATTGGGTCTTGTCTTGGGCAGCCAAAGCTCTCAATAGAAGTGGGTTCTCACTTTTTAGTCCAAATTTGGCACATTTCAATCATGGGTGCTCCTCCACAACCCCTCCTCAGGTCCCTTGATTTGAAGGGCATGGTCCTAGAAACCAAGGACAGGTGCAAGCCAAGTGGGTCTTTGTGGAGGAAGGTTTTGGAGCCTAAAGCCAAGAGAAGATTGCAAAGGAGGAGACAAAGGATTTTGATGAAGAGAAGGGCCCATCTCACAGATTCTAGAAGGCCTACAAGTGGGATCCAGAGAAGGGTGAGAACCCTAAAGAAGCTGGTTCCAAACAGTGAGTCTATGGGCCTTGATGGGCTGTTCAGAGAGACAGCAGATTTCATTTTGTCTTTACAAATGAGAGTGAAAGTGATGCAGATTATGGTTAAAGTATTGTCAGATTCTGATAAGTGACCAATTTCACTTCTAAAGGCTGATATCATTTTTTTTTTCTTATCATTCTTTTTTTCCTGTTGAATTCAATGTGATATCTCAGAAGTTGGTTTTGGAAGCTAAGAAATATGTATTCATGTTGTCCAAATTTTAACCAAAGTTCGGTTTTTTTTTTCCTTTTGTTTTGTTTGTGTGTGTGTGTGTGTGTGTGTGTTGAAAAGTGACTTGATGCCCACAAGTGGGTGCTTGGCATTCACTTTCTATTCCCCTTGCTTTTAGCCTTTTATCTTTCACATTTAGCCATCCAAGACACAAGGAAAAGAATTGAAGGAAATGCTGTTGAAATTACATATTTATATAGAATATCATTTTAAGCTTTCCTTTATCAAAACTATATTCTTGTATTAAATTAATCATGAGCCTTTTTATTTTGAAAATCATACTTTGGATTGTTAATACCGTCTACAAATAATATAATATTATCTTTATTTTAACTTTATTTGCATCAACTGTATATTCAAATAATATAATTTATCTTTATTTTAACTTTATTCGCATCAATGACCTTATTTTATGTCGGTGGAAGAACTATTTTTAAAAATTATTTTTTATTCTTAAAACCAAAAAACTATTTTCTAAACTTGAAAAACCATTGAGTAATTTTTTTTTAGTAAAAAAATAGTTTTATCAAAACATGGTGTTTTTACTTATTTTTTAGGGGTTGTTATAAATATTTTAAAAAATAATTATTTAAATATGAAAAATATTTGAAAATTTTATTTTTAAAAATATATGAAAATAAATAAATAAAAATTGTTAAAAAAATATTTCAAGTTTTTAATAGATTTTCATTCTAAAACTATTTTCAAAAATTGATTTTTGAGAACAGTTTTTAAAACAATTCCTAATCGGGTTGTGGATTATCTCAATAAACTCGTTCAACCCATTTTCTTTTTTATTCTTTTGTCCAATAACATCTAATAAAATTTTACCAACTCTATTTTATACCATTACAATTAAATTTAGGAAATTTTTGGAAAATTATTTATTTTTGAAGTTGAAATTAGTAGCTAAAAGGGCAAATCAAGAACCAATAAATATTCCACCCATCAAGGGGGACATGAAGGGCCCACCATATGGCCCATTTATGTGTGAACAAACGGGCAAACAATCAGGAAAAGATTGAAGTGATTGCATTCAGCACATACGTTACATATTACTACTATCACATGTTGCCTAAGGGAAACCTAATCCAGGCCGTAACGACGTCGTTTCATTCTGATGTCATTGCTGTCTAATCCTCCTTTTTAAAAGATTCCCGGACTTGGAATATTTCCCATGCCATATTGCATCAAAGTGGGACATTTCGTTTATTTTATTTATTCAATTATTTAATTAATTTTATTTTACGTTATCAAGTCAACTAATCAAATAATTTTATTATAAAAATAAATAAATAAATAATCTATAGGGTTGAACCATTCTATACTAATATTGAATATTTATGATTCCCATAAATAATTATTTAATTTTTCCACCATTTTTATGCCATTATTTTTATTTTTATTTTAAATAAAGGGTTTTTATGAGCTTAATCTTACTAGAAAGTTGGATCAAATGGTTTAATTTCAAATACTTTGTCAAAAAATAAAAATTTTTGAAATCCTCTAAACATGAAATCTTTTAAGCAATCTATTGATATTCAATGAAAATAGGATAAAGATTTGATGACATTCAACGTCATATCTCGTAAGCTTGATTTAAGAATTATCATTTAGGTAACCCATCCCCGACATTATTGCACTCCAACATGTTCCATCCTATTTTCATCCAAAAATCCTAAAGCTAACCCTTTTTGTTTCCCTTTTTTCTCCGTATACTAATCTCAAGCATCCATTCTACTACAACAAAAATTTGTAGAAGCAATAATTGTATAAGAGATAAGGCAGAGTAGAATGTTGAAATGGGGCACAAGGGCCAAAATTCGATGGTTGGAGAGTACCAAAATTTGAAAAGGTGTGGGGAGCAATTGGGTCAAAGCATGAGGATGAGGCCCATAACTTCAGTACAAATTTCTTTTGGATGCCTCTGGAGAGTATGGGCTTTATCTTCTTCTTTAGCCACTTCTGCTTCTACATGCTATATTTGGAAGTCTAATTCCTTCTGTTAGACTGGTCCACTCTATCAAAGTCCACAATGGCTCTCATTTTGCTGCCCTTTTGTGCCATATTGTTTTGAATTTGAGTCTCAAGGAGGCGTGAGTACTCTAACCTTCATATTTTTTAGGTGGGTCTTGAAAATGTAAGAAAACCAATCAAAGAAAATAAGTGTCATGTTTGAATTGATTTTTGAGAAATAAAAAACCCTTTTTTAAGCTCAAAATACTTGTTTAGGTAATTTTGTTCAAAAAACTAATAACTTTAAAATAAAAAAACTTAATAGAGAAATTAAGAGTCTCATTTCGTTTGAGTGAGAGAGAAGCTATGAGTCATTTAGACTACGATTTTATCAATTGATTGTCTTTAAAAAATTATGATTTTAACTTCAATTTCAAATTCTAACTAAAATTAAAAGTAGAAAATTATCTCAAATGATGTTAAAGAGTTTTTTTTTAAAAATAAATTTTGTTTATTTTTTAAAAATAAAAGTAAAATCAATTAAGACGAGAATGCTAAAGATTAATGTTAATGTAAATATAATGTGGGAAAGAACAAAATAATTGTACTACAATAAAGATAGTCCATTTTTTATGTCAATACCATCCAAGGTAAAATAAAAATTGGTCTACTTTGAAAATAGCAAGGCGGCAAGTTACTCTATTCTAAAAGAAAAGTTCACTTAATTTCCTAATTATTAATCATATCATCATTTTTGTTAGTTTCAAAATTCATTATATCTTTAAAAGTAAAAAAAGGTCCTTTTTTTACCCTAAAATGAGTAAAAAAAAAAGGAAATGTTGTTGAAAGAAATTATTAATTAGGTTAAATTGTAATATTTTTCTCCCCTTTTCAACTTTCCTACTCTCTTTTACTCACAACTTTTAAGCAACCAACAAAGCTTAGAAGAGTTGGTAAGGGGAATCTTCACCTCCCCCACCAACATAAAACTTGTTTGATTTTTCTTTATCATTTCATTCAATAATTTGGCCATTTTCTTTTCACCTAAAAGACACCAATGGGTCCATTGTAGCTTCTAGTTCAATCTTCATAGCCCATCTCTCTCTCTCTCCCTCAAGGAACATGTTTTACTAACAACAAGACCATTGAACAACAATGGCCCTTCATTGGATCCCAAGTATTATCATCATTCATCAACACAACCCTCACTAAAACCCATAAAATTTTGGACCTTTGTCCCTTTATATTGACCCCCAAACCCAAAACACCCTTCTAAATACAAATATCATATATTAAAAATAGTGGTAGACCCATATGCTTACCTTTGACTTCTCCCCCATGTGAAGCTCTAATCTCAACTTTTAATTCAATAATTTTCAAATGGGTCTATGAGTATGTGATCCTTGATTCACAAAAAGATCTTTCTTACCCACAAGTATAGCTTGAATCAGTCAATAATGTCAAAGTTCTAGAAGGTCTTAGGGGAGAGAGGAAAAAAAAAAAAAAGGGAAAGAAGGAAAGAAGATGATGATCACTATGAATAATTGTATGTGGGTTTGTTTATTTAATATGTAAGGATAAGCTCAAGGAAGGATGTGATTTGGTAGCATTTTTTTTAAAATAAACTATGTGTAAAAGAATTGTAAATGATGGTAACGGTTAGGTAAGGGAAGAATCATGAAATAATTAAAAATTATGGATTATAATTTGAAAAGTTTTAGCCTATCATCCATCAATAATGGAGGCAATTTGTGTTAAGCTTGTATGAAAATTTTGAACATTAGATGGTTTAAAGTATGTTTGAGTTGGCCTTAAAAGCCAAAAATTCTTTTTGGATGCAATAAAATTGTTTATGAATATTTTTAAATAATTAAAACAATATAAATTGAAAAAGAGCTAAATAAGAAAATAAAGGTAATCCTGTCTTTTATAAATGGCTTTTTCAAAATTTATATATATATATATGAAGTCTTCCATTATAATTATTTGTCATGTGAAATTAAATGAGCAATAACTAATAAAAAAAAGAAAGGGATTCAATGAGAAATCAATCAAATCCAAAATATCCCAAATCATAAACAAAAATAGAAATGATAATGGAGCAAGTTTTTTTTTATCCGCCTAATCTGACTTCTAATAAGAAGAGTTTGAAATTTAAATAAATAAATTAGGAGCAACTGGTTCGAAAATTACCTTGTCCGACCCCTCATAATATAAAACTAATTTAAATTTTTTTAATTTAATTTTTATTTTCCTATTTTTAATATATAGTAATAAAAATAAATACTTCTCAATTAAATAAGTTATAAAAAAATTATAATATTTTAATTATTTATAAATATATAATAAAAAAGTTTTAAAATATTTTTTTTTTAAATAAAAAAATGTACAAAAAAAAAAAATTAACTTGTAGAGTATGAAAAATTCGCATACACTCCCACCCCCGTTTAATTTTTAAAATGCAACAGTGATGAAAATTGTTTTAAATAAATAACACAGGGTTGGGATGGGGACGGCCCACTCAAAACCCGTCCATTTGTCATTTCTACACAAAAGTAGTTATAATTAGTCAAAATTTTTACCCATATTCTCTTCAAAATTGTAACTTTAATTTGTAATTAAAGGAATATATATCCAAGGTCTTACAATTTTAATAAATTGCTTATTTAAAAAATGTATAATAATTTAAGAAAAACTTTGTCAAATTCAACGAATTAAGTGAAGTCAAACAAGGCAGAGGAAAAAAACAAACGAAATTAACAACTTGAGCTCACTATCCGCTCAAAATGTGGGTATGAAGCATCCAATGTAATGTAGGGAATGGCATGTCTCATTAGTTGTAACCTTATAAAAATATCACATGTCCTGTCACTGCCCTGCAGCCCCATCTACCAACAAAACACCTTTCTACTATGAGTGTTTTAGAAGTAACAACCTTTAATAAAATGATTTTTTTTTATTTGTCTGAGAAATATACAAAACAATATTCCTTAATATTTGATTTTTTTTTTCAAATTGCAATTTCTTTTTAGCATATAAAAATATACCAAAAGGTCTATTTCCTACGATATCAAAATATATAGATTTCATCATATACATTCTACGGGCAAATTTGAAAATTTTAAAGTATAGTTTTGATGCCTCAATATTTTAAAGAAAAATAGAAATTTTTATGTAAAAAAAAAAAAATTATACAAAAGTACAAACTTGCTTTATGTAATTAAGAATTATTTTTAAAAAATTTAAATTTTAAAATAGTAATTTTTTTTAATAGCTAGATTTTTTAATTAATTTTTATTTTGAATGTAAATTTCTAGGAGTTTTTATATTTTCTATAAAAAAAAATATATTATTAGTTTTTATTTTAAAAAACGAAAACAGAAAATGTGTCAAAAGCTAAGTAAGTTTACATGATTGGAATAATTGTGTTAAAACTTTCAAGAATGATATGGTTAGATCTTAATAATTAAACCTCTAGAAAAATATTTAATTTTTAAAAGGAAAATGTAATTATTGCAAAGTCCTTTTGCAGTTTATAGGGATTTTTATCATAAATCTAACCGTAACACTTCAAAGAAGGTATTGGAAAAATAGTAGTTCATCATATATATTTAAAGGATGATTTAGAGTGTGTTTTGTGGTATTTTTATTTGAGGTACTTTTTTTGAAAGTGTTGCCTTTAGAAGAAACACTCGTAAAATTGTTTTTTTATAAAATACTATAAATGACTTTTTAATATTACAAATAATTTTTAAAATGTTTTCTAAATTTTGTAAAATATCTAATTTTTTTTTTCAAAAATACTCTTTACATTAAAACTATTTTGTAAAATCACTATTAAACAAACTTTTGATTCAAAAGTTGTGATTTATAATAAATTTAATAACAAAAAATAATTCATATTCAGAATCCATTTAATAGTAATTTTAAGAAACATTTTTTTATACATTGATTTCATTTGTTTTTATCTATATTCTATTAATGTTTAACACGCATTAGCGAAAAATAAAGAAAATAATAAAATTTTTAATATGATTCAGTGATCAATGTGATTGATATCTTCACGGAGTGCAATAACACTCACCAAGCCAGTAATCGACCCTCCATGAGCTAATCGGGTAATTTGATCCTAACATTCTAAACGAAATACAATAAAACTGATTCAAATTTCATAATTTAATATATTCAACTGTTTAAAGATCAAGAATTAAAGTTTGAAATGTATTTAACAATTTAAATTTCATGATATTGATTAAGAGATTGAGAATTAAAGTTTAATATCCATTCAACAATTTAAATTTAGAGTTCGATAAGTATTACTTCTAGAACTTAGTATTTTTCTTTAAAATAGTCCACTTCCGTATCTTAACATTTTTATTTTCATATATAATTAAAAAAAGTAATTTTCAATCCAAATTCTTTAAAGATAACGTAAACAAGCCGTCAATCTTTTAAATTTTAAAACAATATGACATATAATTAAATATATCAAAAGATATTTAGGATCAGAAAGCATAATAAAATAATAGCAGTACAAATGCCAAATGGGTTCTCACTTCTCAGAGATAACAATTTTATTTTATTTTTATATATATTTTTTATTATTTTATTTTATTTGCATTGAGGATGCTTTTCCCACTTGACCAATGACCATAGTCAAAATCTAGGGTAGTGAGTCAGGGACTTGACTCGCAACTGAAGACGACTTTGCACAACAAAACAAAACCGCTTTCCTATTTTTTTTAGTGCCGCTGCCCTTTCTCCATGTTTTGGGCTCCCAAACGTATCCCGTAAGCAACTCCTCCTCTTCCACACACCCCTTTTCACATTCATTTTTTTTTTTTAAAAGTGAATTTCCTTTTTTTTTTTTTTTTTTTATAAATTTATTTGGAAATGATTCCACTTTGTAACTCCAGAAAATAATAAAATTTATAATAATAATAATAATAATGGGAACATGGAAATAGAAGATATGGATGCCGTGTATCACAAGCAACCATGAGAATATTCCCAAACCGCGTGAAATGGCTTGGTGCCTCCCTAGAGTGAATACATTCCCATGTCCACATGTAAATTAATTAATTAATTAATTAATTTTAATTATTTAAAAATAAAATTAATTAACACCATTTTTAGATGTTATTGAATATCTCCAATTTCTTCAAATAGAGGAGATTAGGGCCTCTACGCCAACCATTTTCAGGAACAGTTTTTTTATTTTTTATAAATAAAAAAATAAGAAAACAAATTTACTAATTTAAAATAAAAAATAAGATATTTTTTAAAAATAATTATATAAGTTTGTATTAGATATAAAAATTATTTTTAAAATATATTTAAAAATATTAAAAATATTATAAATTTTTAAATAAATTTTTATTTTGCAAAACATTCACGTTATAAAAAATTTGTAGTATTTTTGAAATTTATGTTTTAAGTTAGTTTTAAAATTTAATAATAACCCATTTGAAATAATATAATATTTTTATTTATTTATTTTTAAGTATTTTATTAAATAATAAAAACCATAATTATTTTAATAGTTTCCATTGAATTTTTCCTATTACATCTATAGGGTATCAAAATTTTGTCTATGAAATAAATAGAAATTTAAACCATAATTACAACTAAAAGAATTCAACAAAACTTAAACTTTAACGAATAAAAATATGATTAATAATTGCAGTGGTCACCGCATTCTCCAAAGGGGACCATTCCAAAAAGGGTTTTCTTCTAGAACTAAATTAAAAAAACAAAAAAAAAAAAGTAAGGTAAGAATAGTAAGATTGCTAAGTTTTGGAGAGCCTTATCCAAAACGCAGCGTTTTAATAGGCGCACGTGCTGTATTAGGACAAAAGTTGCTGCTGAAGGTGAGACTGAGCCTGTGGGCGAGGGTTTTAAACTTTTGTGAAGTTGAAGCCAAGAAATTTTAGATAGCAACACCAGAACTACCACATTTATAATTAAATTCTCAAATTAATTTTTATTTTTAAAATTAATTTTGAAATGATTATTCTACAAACTATCTTTCAAAAATCATTCTAAACATTTCCATGTCATCATTTCGGAGCCATGAAATGATGGGTAATATAAAATTGGTTTGAATTAAAAAAAAAAAAAAAAAAAAAAGGAAGCAAAAAAGACACTGATGAATTTAAAATTGGTGTAGGGGAGAGTGAGATGAAATGAGACGGAAACTATGTCAGCAAGGTCCAGGTGTCAAAGCAGGGGTCACACGTGCAGAACATTTATGAGAAAAGAAAAAATAGGTTGCTTACAATAGAAAATAAAAGAGAGAGAGACAAAGGGGCATCACAGGTTATTTTCCTTTTTCCTTCTCACTTTATCTTCTTTTTTCTTTGTGTGATTTTAATGATTTGCTTCAAGCAAAAGCAGCCATTTATCACCGACTTCTACGGTGTTTTTGCATGGAATCAACCCAACCCCTTTTCACACCTTCAAAACTTACCAATTTTTTTTCCAATTCTATTTCTCTTTATGTGTCGTAGACGTAGACAAGGATGAAAAAATATCTTAAGAATTTTAAAGAAAAAAATAAAAAAATAATTCTCCTATCATGTTTAATGAAACATTTTCATTTAAATATTGAAAAAATTTGCATAGGTTTTGTTAGAAAAATAATAATTTAATTTAAAATTTTATATGTACTTAAATTGCAGAAAAGGGAGGGACTCAAGGGAGGGGTATTGGGCTAAGAATTTGTCCTTATTGGGGAAGAAGGAACCGGGAAGAAAATTCAAAAAGGGGAAGAAAATTAAAATTTAAAAAAGGAAGGAAGAAAGGAATAAAAGGGATATCTGAGGAGGATTCAGTCGACGTTGTCACAGGCTCACATGCAACATATACACACACGTGCGAAGTGGTCGATCCTCCAAAACCGTAAGCATCGTACGTGCGATGAATCCCGTTCACACACTAACCGGTTAACCGGTCAAATCATCGTATGAATGCGTCGACCACTTTGTTGGACCGCGTTGTCCAGACACCGGCTCCAGCGGTCTGCACCCCCACATTGACCTGCTGTCGCCGGTCCACCACCACCACCATCATCAAAGCCTCACTGTTCTCTCTCTCTCACACTCTCGCTTCCTCCCTTTATATACCAACACACAAGCCTCGAAGCCATCTCTTTCTCTAGTAAATACTATTCAAATCTCACTCTCGCTCTCTCTCTCTCTCTCTCTCCAGAACAGGGAACAGTGTTTTTTTGATGAATTTGCACCACTGATTCGTCTATGGAGAGGAGCGGGGTGATGAAAATGGAGGATCCAGTTGGTTCGTGGTCATTTTCAGATCACGCTCCGGAGATTCCAGCCGTGTTTGACTTCCCCGACGAAGGCGAGAAGGGAACGCTAGGGTTTATGGAGTTACTGAGTATTCAAAATTATGGGCCGCCGTTGTTTGATTTGGTGCAGCTGCCGTCTTTGGAGAAACCGGCGGGTGCAGCTCCGGCAGTGCCGCCGTCTCCTGACGTGGTGAATCCACCGGCCACGCCGAACTCGTCGTCGGTGTCGTCGGCGTCCAGTCATGAGCAAGGCAGCAAAGCAGTTGAAGAAGAGGAGGAGGATGAGGAAGAGAAGAAGACTAAGAAAGAGTGAGTTCTTCCGACATGAGTGAGAAAACCCACTTAAGAACAAAATCAAACGGTGTTTTGGTAGAAGTTTTTTACTTTGTTGATAAGATCAAAAGAAATGGGGATTTCTGCTATCTGGGTTGAAACCATTTGAGGAGAAATTCAGAAAGGATACAAGGATGTTTGATTTGCTTGTTCATGGCTTTTTTCTTTTCTTTTTTTTCTTTTTTTGTTTGCATTTATGGGGTACAGGTTGAAACCCAAGAAGACAACAAGTCAAAAGAGGCAGAGAGAGCCGAGATTCGCCTTCATGACAAAGAGCGAGGTTGATCATCTGGAAGATGGGTACAGATGGAGAAAGTACGGCCAAAAAGCTGTGAAAAACAGCCCCTTTCCTAGGTATTGTACTCAGACTTGACTCATCTTTTTGTTTGGTATTTTTATGGAGCGTTTGGATTGAGAGAAATGAAAAGAAAATGCTCAAAAATGGTCTCACTTTCTTCAACTATGTTTTCTTCTGTTTTCTTTTCCCTCATTCTCTCTTGCTAATTTTCTCATTTTTGTGGATTTAGGAGTTACTATCGTTGCACCAGTGCATCATGTAATGTGAAGAAACGAGTGGAGAGGTGTTTCAAGGATCCGGCCATTGTCGTAACCACCTACGAAGGCCAACACACCCACCCAAGCCCAATCATGCCTCGAGCAAACCCATCCTCCATTGCCACCACCTTTGCTGGCCCGAGGCTTCAAACGACGCCGTTTCAACACCAACACCTCCACCACCAGCAGCAGCAGCAACATCCCTCTTTCAACGGCGTTCCACTCTTGAATTATGGCCATGGCAGCAGCTTTGGGAGCTCCGCAAGGTCTGTTCAAGAGAGGCGTTCTTGCACACCAACTTCCGCTTTGCTTAGAGACCATGGCCTTCTTCAAGACATTGTGCCCTCCCATATGAGAAAGGAAGAGGAGATATGACGAAACGCGACTTCATTACTGTTTTGAGAGAGGAGGTGCGGACTGCGGTGTAGATGGAAAAACCCGGTTCTGGCATGTAATTCTATTGCTGACTAGTACTGATAGAGAGCCTTCCTTCTCTCACGGATAAACCCGCCTCCACCTTTGTACACAGACCCTCATGAATATCACTGTAACAATATGGGGTTTTTGATCCAATGGAGGGACTAGTTTCTTTGTAAGTTGGGCGCCTTGGTGTTTTTCCTTTTTCGATGTGTTTCTTTCTTTCTGGGTATGTAGAAGTTATATACAACATACAGAATAGGTAATTATGTTTTTTTTTTTGCTAAAGAATCCCTGTTTGGTTGCTGAGAAAATGAATAGTGCTACATCAACTGCTTCTTCCTATATAATATTAATTTACATGTCAATTTAAAAGATAAATAAATCATCTTTCATAAGTTTTAGGGTTCATGTCTGTTTTCTTTTTTAAAAAATAGAGAAATAAAGAGGTAAAGAAAAAAAAAGAGAGAGAAAAAGAAAATGGTTGCAAATGAATCAAAGCTATAGAGTATCTATGGATGGAATTTAACAGCAGGTTTTCTAGTTTTCTCACCGTCTAAAAGATTCAAAACCTTAACTTCTTCTCTTTTCCCACCCCACTCTAAGCAAAGAAAACAGAGCAATAACTCTTGTGACCCCTCTCGCTTGTCCTTATATCTTTGTCTTTGTTGGCCAAGGAATGTGCATTGATTTCATTGAGGGGTACTGCAGTCAGAATATTGAAAGAGAGTTTTGTCCATGGGACAATTAAAATGGAAGCTTTTCACCCCTCCTGTGTCTGGGAAAACCCAAAAAGAAAAAAAAGCCCCATTTCAAGTGAAAAAGGAAGCAATGAATTGTGTGAAGTTGTTGAGGTGAAATGAATGCAGTGTCTCTCTCTCTCTCTCTCTCTATATTTATATATATATATATATATATATATGTATGGAGGTGGAATAGAAAGTCTAGCTACCACAACTAGTAGTAGTGACCCACTTTTTATATTTGCTGTGGAAATGATGTCTCTCCGCTCTCCTTTTTCATACCATGCAACATCTCATACTCACGAGCTGGATTGAATCATGCATCCATTGAATGGTGAGGATGTGGAGTGTGAAAAAGAAAAACTACAAATATAGAAAAGAAAATAAAAGAAAAGAAAGATATGGGGGGGTGGGGGGCGTCAGATCTTAAGAGAAATTTGGAAACTTTGAGCTTTCTTGATTAAATGAATGCCTGGCTTATTCATGTTCTCTAGCAGCACGTTTCTTTGTGACTCTGTCCATGTGATCATATCATTGCTGGCCAAATCAGATTGATAGGCCGGTAATAAACACCGAACAAAAGCAAATGCAAATTATTGCTCATTATTCAGGGAGGTGATCAGATAATGCTGCGCCCCATATTAGGTGTTTTTTCTTCATAATCCTCCCCGCTAAGTAAAACAGTTTCAAATCCTTTAAGCAATAATAAGCGCTTCTAAGCATTTTTAAAATATTAAAAAAAAAATCAGCAATTATCAAAAAGAGCTTTTAGTAAGTTACCACTTCCCTTTAATGATGAATGATGGAACAAGAATCAGCCATGCACACTGGAATATGCATTCAGGTAATCAAGCAAATCCGATCGTATAGGGTTTTGCCTGTTTGAAAAGTGTTTCTCTGAGTATATTCACTGTTGGGTAGTTGAAAAAAAATTAAGGTTTGGGGACAGATGAGAAGTGGAGCCACAACTCACGAGACTTTGATAATATTATTTTTCCAGAGAACTCTTGGAGATAGCCTTACCTTATCCTTTGCTTTTGCCACTGAATCAATTGACATGGACCTGTAAAAGAGAACTCAAGAAGAGATAGGGTAGGATATAGTGTTTCAAACAGTGAGTCAACCCTTTCCAACAAGGAATTGTTTCTATATAATTTATGGAAAAAATAAATAAATAAACACTATAATTGTATTAGAATTAACCTCAGAAAAATGAGGAAGGCAACTCCACTGAAGTAAAAATTCCATTACATATCTCTGGGGAGGTTCAATCACAGCTTTCCTATCCCTGAAACTAATATACAAGGCATGCTTTTCCGAGCTTCTTCCGCTATACATTTGCTGGAATGCAGCTTCGGATACCTTCACTGCTACAACTTCCTGCAGATACATAAGCCAAAAACACATGAACAGGAGGCGCATAAATCTCTCTATAAAGATGAGTTTCTATGTGGAGCCCACTTTGATCATGCTGTATTCATTTTCACAAGTTTTCACTCAAATGAACATCATCTGTTAAACTATATGGGTAAAAATGCATCCAACCATGTAGTTGATCTCCCATTTAGCCACTCAATTCATGGTCCAAACCCTGCATGAGTTCCATGGGTTAGTGTGGGAATATATCGATTTTCTTGCAGCAGCAGCCTGAAGAAATTACTGGACAAAATAAAGTTTGAAATCTGTATGTCACCTAAAATATTTATTGGCTTACCATGGTTGTTCCTCAATTGGGTAAAAAACCTTTAACTAACATCTCTACAAACCTTAAGCTCAAGAAAATGAGGGCTACAACTGTATCTAAAGCAAAATTTTAAGGAGCAAAAGAGTAGCAGAGGAATAAAGGCCAAAGACTGAAAGACCAAGGAAATCCACTTACAAGTAGGTAAGTCTAATTCATGGACTTGAACCCCTCCTAAGCAACTATATATATATTTTTTTTATAGATAAAACCAAATTCATTAAAAAATAAAAATGCCACAAGCATGCACCAAAGTATACAAGAAGTATACAAATAGTGCTTAATAGCACAGAAACAGCAAAAACAAAAAAAAAAACCAGCAACGTACCCCTCCCTTAACCAGAACCCAACCACTCAATAAAAATAAGGGAAGGCAAAGAATCCATCTCTATGTACTTGTGTACCCAGTAGAATAAATTCCTAAGAATATCTTCAAAAACTGAATAGAATGTTCCTCATTATCAAATGCCTCGAGATTTCTTTTCTTCCAGACCATCCAACCCTTTTTCTTTTCTTGCCCACAAACAAGTCATTCCACCCTAATAAAGTCTCCTTAACTATAGCAGCTTGCACCCAATGTACACCAAAAAGATCAAACAACAGCTTTCAGAGGATTCTAATCAGTGAACAATGAAGGAGAACGTGATCTATGGATTCATCCTCTTTTTTGCACAGAAAACACCTATTGACCAAAGACCACCCGTGTTTTTAAGTTGATCTAAAGTCAAAACGTTTCCCCATGAAACATCCCAAGTAAAAAAACTTTAGAAGGGACCCACAAATTCCAAACTACCCATATTGGAAAAGAAACAACCACCCCCAGTTCCAAAACAGCGTTGGAATCATTGTTTTACTCAACCTTTGAATGATTGAGAGGTGGATGAAGTTGTGGACTTATTTTTATGGTTGCAAGGAATGGCAATTGATAGAGAGGGGGAAGATAAAATGGTGTGGCTAAGAAGTTATACAACATTTGTTGCCAGCATGTTTTACTTGTTGCTTGCACATTTTAGTGTCTTGCCCAAATGAGGTAACATAAAGAATGTTCTAGATTATTAGGTTTCTGTAGAACCTATAGAATTGTTGTATATCTACCCTTTCTATTCTTAATAGAGTATTTACACAGTTTATGTGTATTCTAGATACTCTTCTTCCCTGTAAATTTCTAGAAAGCTCCAGACAATTCAAAAGTACTTCAGACTTCCACACAACTCAAAAATGCTTCAAACCAGGCAACTTTTGAAGCTTCTGAAATGCTCTGGCCTTTTCTAGAAAAGCTCTAAAGGTTCTGAGCAGTCCTAATTGCAAAATTCTTTGTAACTATTGAATGTCTGTAGAACCTTCTGCTCCTCTGTAAGTGTCATTTGTGCAGAGTGAGAAATTAAAAATCTGCTAGGGAACTATTTTTGAGAACAAAAAATTGTTTTCCAGATAGCAAAACATGTTTGGTTATTTTTTGAAAGAGAACATTTCTTTTTTAGAACTTGTTCTGAAAACAGTCTGATTTTTTAAAACATATTTAATTGCTTTCAGTTGCTTTCATTTGTTTTTTGGGGGCTATTTTAAACAATAACTGTACAAATATGGAGAAAGATTGAAAATAAAATACTAAATATAAGAGTTATTTTTAAAAAATGTTTTGGAAGCATAGAAAACAGGTTGAGAACATTCCAATTCCCAAACAGGCTTTTGTTCTAGAAAACATCAAAGAATTGTTTTTGAAAATAGTTCTTAAAAATTGTTTTTTGAAAATGTTCCCCAATAAGTTCCCAAACAGGCCCCAAGCCCCTACAATAAAGCCAATAGGATAGGAAATATCTATATTCAATAAAAGATTTGAGTAAATTAAAGATGAACGCCAGATACCTGTTGGACACACAGTTGGGCAGTGGCTAGATTTGTTGCTAGACATACTAGCACATGACAAAGACCCTGCAATCACCACAAGATAAAGTAACTCATATCATGCACCTTGTCAATTGAAATTAAAGCAAATGAAGCCAAATATTCAATTGCCAGACTAAAAAATAGAAACTAGACACCAAACAGAATCAGCATCTTCAGTAATTGTTTTTTGACAGGTAAAAGCAGATAGTATATATAAGGAGGCGCCAAAAAAGCATTCCAAAATATACGATAAGTATACACCGGCCACATCAGCATCTTCAATAATTGAAATTTGCTTAATGAGTTCCCAATACCATCTTGAGCTTACATGTCTTATATGAATCTCCCACCAGGTGACCAGTAGCCAATATGGGGGTCCAACCAATATCTAAACTAATGAAATGTGATCAGATTTGTGAAAGGATGACATGGCTAGGTTATGAGTTATAAAAGTGGACCTAATCCTCTCAACTACTAACATTGCAAAAAAAGAAAGTAGTGTTTTCTCTATCCGTAACATTTATGCTTACAATGTATGTAAGAGTCAAATGTTAAAACTCCCAAAAGTGAATAGTTCATCACCAATGCATATTCTTGAGGATGCAATTTCTGCAATCAAAACTCCCTCAATTGACAGGCAGAAGTATTGGGTTCCAAGATTTCAAGTGTAGACAAACTATATGTGCTTGTACATGCATGGATACACCCTCAAATTGAAACACTAAAATCCACCTTGAATCTTAAGTGATGAAACTTCTTTTATTTTTCTTTTCCAGGCAGTCCTTCGTTGCTAATTGTTAGTGTCTAGAGTGGAGGAGCTCAATCTGATTCAAGCAATATGACATAAGGGGATGGAAAATATTACATGAAAAGGAGAGACTGATTCTAGAGGTAATACCATAATCTTCAAGATTCTCAATTACTAATTAACTAATGAGTTGAAGTATTTGAGCCTAACTATAACTCTTACTAGTCTATAAGTACTTAGTTCAGTTGTATCTTGGACATATCGAGTATTATTATTATCATTCAGATTATATCGGTTTTAATGACTCAATCAATCCATTTTCAACTTACTTGGTTCCTGAACAATTGTTTGTGGCTTACATATATCAGCTATGTTGAAAGCAATGAAGTTATATTGCCTCTCAAAAGTTGGATCAGTTTTAATGACTAATCAATCCATTCTCAACTTGTTCCTGAACATTAGTCTGTAGCCTACATATATCACTTACAAATATTGAAAACAATGAAAGTATCTTGCCTAACAAGAAAAAAAAGGGAAGAACAAAGAAAGCAATGAAGTTATCTTTAAGCCCTTTGCTTTTACTGCATTACGTGCAATTGCGCCTTTTGCCCCTTCTTCTTTAACCTACAAGTTCTTAGATCTCTTAAACCAACAAGTTTTTACAAGCTTATAGTTTGTTTCCTAACTCTCCACATCCTCATCGAATCAGTGGAACTTTACCCACTAAAATCCTGTTCAAAGCCATACTCGAGAAATACTCCTGCATCATAATCTCATTTTTCTGACCCACATGATGCAGTACAGCATCAGTATAAATCAATACCCACATAAATTCCTTCAAGCAGAAATAGAAGGTTGAAATGGATACATCAATAGATAATATGACTCAGTGCTTTCAGAATGAATAACACCAGAAGCCTGATATTGCAACGGACAAAGCAAAAATTTTGAATATACAAAGAGCCCAAGTAAAGAAGAATACCAGCTGGCGAAGACGAGGAAGGTGATTGCAATTTCTGATGGGAGAGCTCCGTTTGAAGCGGCACAATCCGTGTTTGAAAATTTTGTTGGGTAGAGAGAACCTGTGAGTGGCATGGAGATTGACACTGTTGACCAGAAGGATTTTGGAGTTGTTGGTGGTTTGGTAACTGTTGTAGAAATAAGATATACTCCTCAGGCTTCTCCCACTGCAGTTCAATTTCCATGAACATTTATCGAAGCTTTGAGAGGTATCCAAACAGCAGGATGCAAACCAAGATTCTCAAAGATAGAAAAATTACCCTGCTTTCGCAAGTTTCACAATTGTAATAATACTTGAATCCATCCGGGCAGATGTGTTCACTCCAATCACATTCTAGAAGATCTGCTGTTTCAGAACTTGCACAAACTGCAGGAGAAGAAGATACAATTGAAGGCAAAACTGCTGGTGGTAGGGTACCGATGCTTGCAACTGTCTGAGGATTGCTTCCAGTCTGGGAAGACAGCAGGAAAACATATGATTGATGACAGTCACAAGGTTCAAATATTGCTAGCAAGCAACAGAGAAACAAAACATAGAAAAGAGATTATAAAATGCCAATATCATGTGAAAGTTAATGTTAATTTATAAAGGAAAAAAATATGTCTCTTGAAACAAGTTCTTATCAACTACAAACTAAAATAACTCTGCATTTTTGTTGGTTCTTACACCAACACACTAATAGAATACTAATCCTAGGCCACATACGCTGTTGCCGTTTATCCACCAGTATGAGTCCTGCCGAAGAGACCTCTCTCAGGAAAACCTTAGCACTATTGCGCAATATTTTACCTCCACACGTGTTGCAGGAGGCACCCTCACCCTTTAGTAGGGGTAAGTATTCACTGATACGTGCCAAGCTTTTATACAACAAACAACCCAAAGAATGAGAGAGATGCATTATTGGTTATCATAGGCTTACAGCTCATTTGAAATGGCTTCTTTTTTGGCTAAAGCCAGAAGTTAAAGCCAAAGTGGAAGCCATAATTTCAAAGAGGCAACCTTTGTTATGATGGAAGTTTGTTTAGGGCTTCTGCAAAAAAAAAAAAAAAAAAAAAAAAAAAGAGAGAGAGAAAAAAAAAACATTATCCTGACTTCCATATTAAGTTCCTTTTTAAGCCATAAGCTCCTTAGCTAAAATTACACAAACACATGTTGAAACAGTTATTGACTTCAAAAAGAACTTTTGGCTTCTCTAAAATTAATCAAAAGAGGTACTTATCATAGGAACATTCCTATGACCTCACAGACCTTATTGCATGTCCATCAGCATAACAAATATTGATGCTTAAATATTATCCCTGCTACCTGATGGATAGCTTAAGCTTCTTTCTGTACGATTTCTAAATATCACCGACCATGCAGTACCTGCTGTGTAGTAACATGGGAATTCTGCTGCTGCTCCAAGTTTTGGGTTGGAGGTGGAGCCAGATGCAACTGTTTCTGCATCTCAGAGACTGCTTCTTTCAATGACTGAGAGCCTTTCTGTAGAGTATGTGCCTGTTGTAACTCCTGTGAAGGTGACTGCTGCCACGTATGAAGTGGTTGCTGCACAGCGCTAGGAACATTAGGCTGCTGGTTTGCTGTTTGGGAAACAACTTGTGGTTGTGAATGAGCTGGTATTGGTTGTACTGAAGCACTAGAGTTGCTTTGCATAACCTGAGATTCAGTAACATAAAATTTTTCCATCATGAGGACTTGAAGTTTATCCTTGAGTAAGAATCTAAAGTTTGTGGTCATAGTTGCAGACTTGCAAATTCAGAGAAGTTGAAAAGTGCAGAGTTGATTGAAGTGGCTCTTGTAATAGTGATATTTGGGACACCAAAAGGGAAGCAGACCACAACACGTTTGAACTCTGAAGAAGAAAATAAATTGACCAAAGGTATTAAATAGCCCAAAATGGTCCAAGTTAAGTCATCAGCCAAAGGAAGTTTGATCTTCACGTATCTGTTCTGATATTAAAGAGGATGGTAATGGATGTCCCAAAAGAGAAACTCATAACCCACAAACAGCCTCCTGGGACCATAAAAAGGTTTCGAAAAGAAGGGGAAATTACTAATTAGAAAAAGCTAGAAGAGAATAAATTAAGTTTACATCTAATCAGAAAACTAAATATGGGTATTCTATCTGTAACTATTTAAGGTCAACAAATATACATACATACATACATACATACATACATATATTTATATATCTATGTGTGTGTGTGTGTGTGTGTGGGTAACAAGAGAAGCCAAGAGGGGTGCTTCAAGAGATGAAACACAACAGCCTATTGCTTCCACCAAAGATATCCTGCATGGCAGTTCAACTTGATTGGATAAATGATTAATGATCCAATCATTTAATTTCTTGTCTACAATAAAATATGCTAAATTGACTATAATAAACATGTGAAACATTGGACGGCTTTGTAATTTTCTAGTCAAAATTACTAGGCAAGGCATCTCCTGGGTATACCACCATGTATCAAATACAAACATCCTGCACCAGGACTCAGTAACCAGAAAATGCGTCAGTGTCTTAGATTGTGTCAAGAGTACCCCTTTGCACTATTCTAAAGGTATAAAGAAATATAACGTGTTTCTTGTTCAAGTTGAACACAATGCCACATGATATCCCCAAGATCATGAGCACTAACTTGGCATGATGATGCTGTGCTGTTTGGACTCCCTGGATACAGAGGATTAGGCAAGAATGGCCTCCACATGGGGTCACCAACATTAGGTGCAGGCCTGCCACAAGTAAACACCGGCACAGAAGCTCAAATTTTGAAGTGTCAAAAATGAAAAAGGGATGAGAGAGATAAAGTCAAGAAGCATACCAACCGAGTGGTTCTTGAGAGCGGGGACCAAACTTTGGGCCGCCAAATGCAACATGGCCTCTGTAAAGTAAGATAGAGGAAGATTAGTCAAATCATAACTCATGAGTAACAGCAAGGCATTAACTTAATCCAACTCCAATTTACCATAGGCAGAAGATACCTTGTTGAGCATTGCAGGAAAAAAAAACAAAAAAAGGAAAGAGAAAAGGAAAAAAGAACATAAATGATATGCGGTGAATGGAATCAATCATTTGAGTTCTTCCACCAAAGGAGCTAACATCTAAAATCAAAGTGGGCTAATACAATGCTCTTTTTCTTTACTATGTCCCTTAGGATTAAATAGGGAGATCACAAAGGAGCTGATGGTACAGTAGGAAATCTCTAAAATGGGGCCAACTGAGTGGTGGGTCCCAGCTCCTTCAGTAATAACTCATTTAGTTGAACTATACTTATAATCTATTCATAAAACACAACATAGATTCACAGTTCTCATAAAATATGTAAAGGAAGAGAAATTTTAAGGAAAAAAACCTTGATTCTCCAATCCTAGGCTTCTTAGGATCCGCAAAACGGACAATTAGTGGCTGATCACAACCCTTAATCAACAAGAAAAAGAAAATAATAAGGGGCAGAAGCAGAACCCAAGTAGCAATACACATCAAAATAATTAATAGGCTTTACCCTCATCATGTAATTTCCATTTAGTGCATTGATTGCTGCCACTGCCATATCTCTATTAGAAAGCTTAACAAATCCACAACCTTCAAATGAGATAAAACCCAAACTAGTGAAAAACACAAGCTAACCCAAATACATGGGGTCCTAAAATTTGAGATAAAACTTTATCAAGAACTGTTATGGAATACACAAGTAAAGCAGCTGTTAGAGCCTATCACACTAGTTCTACAAATATTGTGAGATGGGTCTCAGAATTGGCCCAACCAACTGGCCAACACAGGTAGATAAAGTAACCAATGGATCAACTAGCTGACCTAAAGTTTTTGCCCTTTTTCCCCCTTCATTGAAACATGTTATATGTGGAAGAAACTCAAAGAACAAATAATCTCTAAGATACTTTAATCATGTTAACGAGGACCTGGAGACCTTCAGGGGACACTGAGCAAACTGACTAATATGCAGATTAGAGCACAACTGCATAAGTCCCTTTCCAATCCGCTGTTTCATTTATGCAAGTGTACTTCAAGATTGAATAAGAAAGGCAAATTAAACAATAAGAACAACAGACACACCACGACTCTGCTTCATGTCGTCCCGTACAATGAAGATATCTTCAACGATGCCATAAGGGGAAAATATCTGGCATATAAAAGATCCATGTAAAACACATAAACTTGAACTCAAAAACATGTAAACTTGAACTCAAAAACTAACAGGACATACAAGAAGGGTAAACAATTGAAGCACAAAGAGAAAAAGAAAGAATATTTTCTACTCATTTTAGTAACTGTTGTATGGAATGTAAACTCGATTCAAGAAAAATGGGAGGTTTTATTCTCAGACCAATGCTAACATAAGCAATCTGCTACAATGATTTGCTACCAAGCTATTTCTGACCTGAGTAAAAAATTTCACTGTTGTGCTTCTTATGCATATATGCCTTATCAGCTTGATTTAACGATTTTCAAACTATTTAATGTGTGGCATACCAATTGAAAAAGCAGAGTGCCAAAAAATATATTGCAAAAAGTTTCACACAGGCACATCAGCGTATTTGCATCTGACTGTTAACTTGCATATTCCCATATGTTTTACATGCATATGCCAATGCACGTCAACATATAGGCCATATATATCTCAGAGTCACATATATATGGTCTATGAGCTTGACCTCCTATCCTATGTTCAATAATGGGTGGCCTACCAAGTGTACAAGCACTGTGCCCAACAATGTATTCCAACAAATAGTGCCACATATAGGCACATCAACAAATATGCATCAGACTATTAATCTTGCATGCCAATGTACAATGTGAAGAAGTACTAAAGAGGGAAATTTCTTTTATTTTTATTTTTTTTACTGAGGCAAAGCTAAAATAAACTTGATTGCTCAATAGCTTTAGAGCATACTTCCTCAATTTCCCTTTTTGAAGCTTGCTTGTTCAGATAACCAACATATAGTTTGTCCTCAAATGGCCCTGCTGGCCTTGCCGGCCCAGCCGGTCCTGCTGGTCCTGCTGGCCCTGCTGGCCCTGCTGGCCCTGCTGGCCCTGCTAGCCCTGCTATTAAGAAGAAGAAGAAGAAGACGTCAAATGTCATAAATGAATGGAGGTGAGAGAAGAATTTGTTTACTTGCTGAAACTAAAAATGCAGGCTGCATCTGACAACATAGGTATGCCAATGAAGATACATATGCATCCAGCAACACAAAGCCAATGCATAGAAACTGGTGATCATGAAAAATTAAAACCATGTTACAAGAATGAAACATTTGCATACAACTAATTTACCTTTTCCACAAAAATCTTATGCACTGGACAGTATATGCAAATGAATCTGCACATGCAAATGTAACTAATATTTGCTCAGAGAAGAATATGCCTTAAGAATCTAAAAGGTATGTGGTGCTCAGTGCAGGCTTGAAGTTTGTCTTAAGAATCTAGAATGCTCAGCACATGCTTGCAATCCTGGGAAGTATAACTGAACAGGGATGGGGAGTTGGAGGTTTCAGAATACCTTTTGCAAGTGTAGGGCAATTAGCAAGGCGCTCCCGTTCCCCATCAGCATATCTAACTTTGATGGCTGCCGCTCCCTGGAAAACACAAATGCATCAAAAAAAAGAAAAGAAAAAGAAAACACAGATAACCTGACAGGAGCAGAAGCACCAAGAGAAATATTTTATCTATCAGTCCCAGCACAAGAGAACTCACCCCAGGCAAAGTTCGTTGGTTATTTAAAGCTTTAATAGCTCTGTCAGCTTCATCCATGGTTGCATATTTTACAAAACAGCATTCTGCAGAAGTAAACATTTTGATATAAGTTATGACAGATTGTTATTACTTCTTCATATTCTGTAATTGTAAGCATTGCCAAAAAAATATACATGGTTGTTGTAAGTACAATCTAAGCACAATGATGACATGTATAAGGGGTTAGAAAATCAGTCATTGAATTCATAGAAGATATGCATTCCAATACCTTGTTGTTGGCCAGTTCTCTTATCCTTGAGTAAAACAACCTCAAGGATCTTTCCATGTTCTTCAAACAAGGAGCGAATCTGACATGCCCAAGGCAATGCCCAAAAGTAATATACAGAAAAGTAGTTAGAACAAGGGCATATGACAATATTAGCTATCATTAACTTGCAAATGCAAATGCCAAAAAAAAAAAAATGCTTTATAATTGTCAACAACCTTAAAGAGAGGCTTGAAAAATGAACAACATCAGAGAAAGAAAACAGAAATGTCAAAGTTTTCCTTTGGCCAGATGATATTAAGTATAGTTCAATGTAAAAAAAAAGAAAAAAAAGAAACCAATAAATTGAACTCCTTAAAGGTCAACTTCCTATGATATAAACATGGTTATATAGAAATTCAAAATTCGGGATTTTGCAATGTCTAAAAATCATCAAAGGAAATTAATCAAACTAGTATCTACATGTTTATGATTTATGCAAATCCCACAAAAATTATGAAAATGGTGATGGCTAATGAAACAATAACTTACATCTTCTTCTGTTACAGTTCTTGGAACGCATCCAACATAAAGTTTCACAAAGGCAACACCCTCATTGTAATCTAAAAAGGTCATCGTGTCAGCAAACCAGGATACACAGAATCTAGAATTGAAGATTGCAAAGAGATGAATGAACATGAATTCTAAATCAATGATTAGCAGATATAAGAGGCTATATTACCACATCCTAACACCTAAACACTGAGAGAGGACTCAAATATTTGAAAACATGACTGGACAAGTATATTAACTGTATTATTCTCAAATGCCTGCAAGTTTAGATTTCTGTTTTCTCAATTAAAAGACTTATGTTTCAATTCTTCTCTTTTCCTGCGTTTTCTCGGCAACCAAGCAGGTAAGCCGACAACTAAAACGGAAAAATTCATAAAACAAGGAAGTTAACACGATAAGCACCATGCCCGGAGTGATTCAACCATCTCTTCCTGCCAGAAAATGGCCCGAAGTGATCGGGACCGTGCCCGCCACCGCCAATTGTCCGGAATCCACCACCACCATACGAGTCATTCGGTTCACCATTGAAATGGTGATTGTGGTTGTGGTGGTGGTGGCCGTCGCCGGAGAAACCGGCCCTGTGATGATCGAAGCTCCTGTCATGGGGAGCGACGTGGTCGTCGGAGTAGCGAGCAAAGGCACCGCCGGAGTGAGGTGCGCGGTGGTGCTCCGGCTGCTCGCCGAAGCGTTCTCCTCTGAGCCTCTCCAGCCTCGTTTACTGGTCCGGGTTATCCGAAATCGAAACCCTACAAATTTGCCTGAGAGGGAGTGAGGCCACAGCTTGAATCTAAAATAGTTGTCATGGACTATTGGAAAATCATATATTTCATTTTACAGGTCTTGGAAATATCAAATATCGAAGTTCTCGACTTTTGGGGTGAATCTGGCGTTTCAATATGATGGTGTTGTTTTCCTCTAGTAATGTTATTTTGGAATATTAACAAAGGTTGAACCCTATTAAAAAAATTGGGGACAATTATATTTTTCACCCAATTTGGTAAAAAAAAATCAGATTTTGTTCATAAAAATTGCATAATTGATGAAAATGATATAAAATATAAAAATATCAATATATCTTTCAAAACTATTTTGAATATTTTCTACCATAATGTTTTGATAAATTTTTTGATATAAATTTTTTTAATAATTATTATGAAAATTTATTATTTTTAAAAAATTAATTTTTTTAAAATATATTCTAAAAATACATCATTTAAAAAAAATAATTTTGACATATTTTTAATTATTTTTTACATATACAATTTTAAATATATATATTTTCCAAAATGTTTGATTTTTAAATAATAATAATAATAATTTATTTTTATTTTTTTGAAAAATGGTCTATTTTTTTTCAAATCACTAAATTAAATTAAATTTTATTGAGGTTTATAAAAAGGAATCAAATTTAAATTAATGTTTTTCTACTTTTTTTTTTTAATAGTCAATAAATATCATTTTTGAAAGATATAAAATTAATCTCCTTATTCTCAATTTTCACACTTTCTTTAGGTTTTGAGTTTAAATGGTGAATTTATATAAACCAAAACTTAATTTTTAGACTCAATTAGATCTAAAACATAATTATTCCAAAAAATTATAACGTACTCTCTTAGTCACTCAACTAATAGTGATAAAAATCAACATAAGAGGGTTTAACTAGGCTGTGCCACATTAATTGAAATTTGAATTATTATATTTACATGTATAATTAAAATAAATAAATATATTTTCAAATTTTCCTTATTTAACACATATAAAATAAAAACTGTATTTCATAGAATAAATAGACTTTAAATATTTTTGTAGGGTTTTTTTTTCTTTTTTTTTAAGTTGAACATTATTTTTATATTTTAAAATTAAAAAATTAAAAAATAACTTTTTTTAAAAAATTTTAAGATCTGATAATTGAATTTGAGTTTAGTAGGGAATTTGAATTTTCTGAACCCATTTTGAATGAATATTTTCTTTATTTTCTTTTTGTTTATTTCCTTCCATTTTGGTTTTTTCTTTATATATCTTTTTGGGGATTGCAGTGCCTCTCTTTGATTAGAAACGAATGAGCAAAATAGGCATACCGATAATTGCTCTGGCATCCATCAAAAATAAAAGTTGGGCTCAAGCAAGAATTTACGGCCCAGGATTAGTAAATAATATTTGGGCCAGGCTTCAGGTTGTCATTGAAAGCCCAGACCGTACACAGGAGGGGCCGAAGCCTTGTCCATCCAATGCCATTAAGCCCTATTGGCTATTGTAGATAAAGCGGGGCCATATCAGCGTGTGTGCATATAAACGGACCTAATATGCAATACCCGCAAAAATAAAAGGGGCAGAAAAGCAAATAAGAAAAGTCCATTGTGAAAAGTAAAACGAAAAACAAGCCCTAGCCGTGGTGGTCTTCATCGTTCAAGCCCTCACTCTCTCTCGCCGTTCTCGCTCCTCAGGTAATCTCTTTCTCTCGATTCTTCTTCTATGTTCTTCGATTGCAGATTACGGATTCAATCCAATCCATTTTTCAACTGATGGTATTCTCAATTTCTCTGCTTTTTGTGCGATTCGAGTCCTATTCGAACGCGTGCTTCGATTCGAATCTGCTTGCATGTGTGTCGTTGGTGAAGTTTCTGGTGATTATGTTGAATGGTGGTGTTCCTTTTTTATTTTTTTGGTTTCTGTTTGGTTTTTGTAATCGATAAAAATTGAAATTAGTTTCGAGGGGTCTTGCTAGGTATTCTTTTGGGTGAGCTGGGTTGTAAATGAGCAGGCACAGTGTTATCACTTCAGTTTTTGTGTTCATAGAAATAAGGATTCTAGCATGCATTTCGATTGGGACTGTATTTCAAATTGTCTTTTTGGGCTTATCCATTTGTTTGTGTTTTGATTTCTTTGTTCCAAATATATTGTTATGGCTGGGTAATGTTGGGCAATGCAGGTTTTCATTGGATGGCGAAAAGACCAGAACCAGACGATGATGATTTTAGCGAAATTTATAAGGAATATACTGGTCCTCCTCGATCTACCACCAGCAATGTACAAGATAAAGCGAAAACAAACAAAAGGTCTCAGCCAAGTTCTGATGAGGAAGAGGAACCTCGTGACCCCAATGCTGTCCCAACAGATTTCACCAGTAGGGAAGCTAAGGTTTGGGAGGCTAAGTCTAAAGCTACAGAGAGGAACTGGAAGAAAAGAAAGGAAGAAGAAATGATCTGCAAAATATGTGGCGAATCAGGCCACTTTACTCAGGTGCTGTTGCTTTCTCTATCAATTCTTTTCCAAAGAGTGTCGGAATAAAGCATTATAGTAATGCATTGTTTTTTCTATTATGAGAGAATTTGCTCGTCAGTTCTGATATGCAATTGACCTTGTTTTTGGTAGAAAAAAAGGTCAGGGTATTATATTTGATTTTTTTTTTCTTATTTGATTTGATTTTTTTCTCATGCTTGTAAGTTTTTAACTAATTGTAACTATATTTGATTTTTTTTTTTTTCTTATTTGATTTGGTAAAACCAAAGATGAGAAAATCATTTTTCATAGTATTTTTCCTAAGACAGAACACATCACTTAGGGCCTATTTGGTTCCTATTTCAAGAACCGTTTTCTGTTCTTGAAAACAAAAAACACAAAAAACTTGTTTGGGGAAGGGGGTGTGTTTTTGTTTTTTGTGTTTTCTGTGTTATCAAAAACCACTTTTTTGAGAACAATAAAAAGTTGTTTTCATTGTTTTTTCACTATTCAAAGAATAGATTGTTTTTTGTGTTTTCTTAGCTGTTTTTTGTGTTTCCACAAAGGTGAGCTCCACCCAACCACCACAACCCCACCCGCAAACCCTTTCTTCTTCGTTAAATTATTGAAATTAATATACTTACATATGGTGACAAAGTCATCATTTGTTTAAGAAAATTATAACTACTGTAAAAATTTCAAAATAGAATAATTTTTTTTTTAAACGAATTGTGTATATGAAAATTATTTATATATTTATAATATTAAGTTTATGGAAGAAAACACTTTATTAATTAAAAAAAAAAAACTTTCAAACATGTTTTTTGTTTTATTTATTCTAAATTTTTTTTTTATTAACTCAACTAAACATGTTTGTTTTGTTTTTGAGAACAAAAACTGTTTTCCATAATTCAGTTCCTAAACACAATTTTTTTTTTTTTTTTTTTTTTCTGAAAATACAAAAGCCTATTCTTAAAAATTATTTTCAAAAACAGCAGTCAAACAGGCCCTTAGTTTTTTTGTTTTGTTTTGTTTGTTTTTTTAATTTTTCCCAATTTCTTGATTGATTTTTCTGTTTGCTTGCTTTACTTTCATGCAACAATGTGTTCTCTATTTGGGTTGAATGTTATGCTTGGAACATAAACAGGGATGCCCATCTACTCTTGGAGCAAACCGCAAGTCTCAAGATTTCTTTGAAAGGGTTCCTGCAAGAGAAAAGCATGTGAAGGCGCTTTTCACAGAGAAAGTGATACACAAGATTGAAAAAGACATTGGCTGTAAAATTAAAATGGAGGAGAAATTTATAATTGTTAGTGGCAAGGATAGGCTAATTTTGGCAAAAGGCGTCGATGCAGTGCACAAAGTGATCAAGGAGGAGGGTAATAAAAAGGCTTCATCTACTTCTCACATGAATAGGTCTAGGTCACCTGAGCGGAGCCCTGTTGGCCCTCGGTTTGGACGCTCTGAATCCCAAAAATCTCATCCAAGTCCACAAAATATAGCACAGTTCCAACAGAGATTCGGCAGGCAAGAAAGAGTTGTGGAAGACCGTATTCGTGAGGATATGCAGAAACTTTCTAGAGGTTCCCCACAAGGTAGGGACAGCATACGATATATTTACGGCATCCATAAAAAGCTGGTAATCCCATGTTCGTAGCTTATTAGGTCCTTAGATATTTTCATATGTGTCTCTTGTTGACCTCCCATTTTTTGAATTCTTAATGATACTACTTGTTGCTTATCATTTTTGTTTGCAGCAAGAGGTAAGTTATTATGTTCAAGCATTATGTGTTCGATTCTGAAGTATCTTTCCTGGGTGAGTCTGAATTGATCGGATTGTCTCCAAAACGAATATATTTACTGAAAGTATATCAGCATTGTTTGCATCGGATGGATTCACTGAGTGAATATAAGATAGCATGTCTAATTAAAGCTACCATCTATGTTAGCATCTTGAATCAAGTGCTTAACATACTCTTCCTTTGCTGAAGCTTATGGTAATGATGGAGCTAGAGGTCGTTCAAGCCATTCAAAATCTCCAGCTCAGCCCCCTTACACGGGCAGTTCATATAATTCATATGATGGACATAATCAGAGTGTGGGGGTCTACAGAAATGATGGGTGGGATACTGAGAGACGAGGATCTGATATGCAATCTGGCCGTAAGTTTGAATACCCTGCTGCCCCACAGACATTAGAGGAGTTAGAGTTGGAATATAAGAGGGAGGCAATGGATCTTGGAAGAATTCGTGATAAAGAGGAAGATGAAGAAAATTATAAGCATCGTGAGGTATAAAGCTTATCTTTTAAACTTATTCTTGACTGCTCAAGTGATAGCTGGTTTATTTAAACACACCAAACCAATTTTGATGATTAATAAACATTTGCTCCTATTGACAAATTCAAATGTTGAGTTTCTTTTTTATTTTTCCATTTTTTATAGCCTATAAGAAGAACTTGGGCTCAAATTATGTTTTAGGCTCCAAAAATGTTTTTAACTAAAGTATGACTGAAATTCTTTTTGGGAACAATTTTAAATGCTTCTTTAGTTATATCATAAAACCCAGTATTGTGCATGCTATTTTCCTGCATAATTTCTGCTTAAGGTACTTATGTTGCCTGATTCCTTAAATTTCACATAGGTGTGACCTTAATTCTTATGTGAGGTTTCAACATGAATATAGCACTGGTGTCTTGAACATAAAAACGTTTTGCTATCAACTTATGGTTCTTGAGCAAACATTTATAGCACTGGTGACATTAATTCTTATGTGAGGTTTCAACAGTGTCTTGAACTTAAAAATGTTTAGCTATTAACTTATGGTTCTTGAACAAATATTTATAGCATTGCTACACCTCAGAAAGATTAGAGCTTGTTTGACACTTTTCCTTTTTCAAACATAAATGCTAATGAACCCATAATGACCCTGATACTCAAATTTCAATAATACCCTCAAAATTGATTGTTAACAGTCAGTAATGGGATTTTTGATGAAGATTTTTTGAAAGAAATGCAGAAACAAGAAGCTTAAAGTATTTCTTCCAAAATGGGGAAATTGGAAACAGAAAATTCAGCCCAATAAATGCAACTTTAAGACAAAAACTTGTCATCATGAGTTGCTATGTTCACTCTCCTTTATGGAACATGGGGGCATCAAAATGCCATCTTAGTTGTTTGTTGTATTGATTAAGAAATTTGTTTTCTGACAAACTGGTTTTATGAATTCAAGGCTGTTAGGGAAATGAGAGAGAATTACATGAAGAAACTAGCTATCTTGAGGGGCACACATGCAAAGCAGTGGGAGGAATTTCTTCAACTTGATGCCCAAAGGCAACACCAACGGGCACGTCAACAGATGTCCAGTTCAGGTTTTGGTGGCTATAAGCAGGCGAGTTATTCTGATTATGATGGTTCCTCTGCCAATCCTCATTATGCTGGAGCCAATATACCTATGGATTCAAGGGGCAGGTACCCGAATCCTGTGGAAAACTATCCTCCTTCAAGGCCTCATGATACTTACAGTGAGTTTCAGCGTCAAAGGAGAGAAGATTTTGGGAAAGCTTACCACCGATACTAAATTGGTAATTTGGAATTAAGTTTGGTGAGTGAGTCACATCCTTAAATCAAGTTAAGAAATTGTAATTTATTTCTCTTTTGGTTGTCCTTAAGCATTGAAGGCCTGCTCTCATTGTCCAATTTTGTGATAAGGTTCACAGTTCATGAGATATGGTTCCAGGGGTAGGGGTTTAGATGGGAAGCTTTATCAAAATCCTTTACGCATTTTCTATAATACACCATTGCAGTTGTTGCACAGTGCATAGAGAAATGGGCAGCTTGTGTAAATTTAGTAGGTTTTTGTCTGGGCATGGGTGGGAGATATAAGACTTATCTTTATGGCTTATCATGCATTAGCTTAAAATTTCAATCCAAAAATTTTCAGGGTCCAGATCTTGATTGGGTACGAGTAATGCACAGGGGAGCCCCAAATTTAGGTATGCTCAGTTATGTTTTTGGGCTTATGAAAGAAAATGGCAAACATCAAATTCTGTTGGTACAGTTCTTTCCTTCTCAATTTGGTTTTCTTTTGTTCAAACAACTTCGTAGACAAATGATTTTAGCTTATTTGTTAGGCTAGTATTATTTTAAAGTTACAACTTTGTTAGTCGTGGAGATTTCACATCAATTATCAGAGTAGGACCAAAGACACTGCTCATTGGTTTGGAGTACTAATGGTTGAATTCAAGGTTAATTGTTTGTTTCTTCTTCATGTCTATGATATTTAAGTTCCACAACGGAGAGCACTGAATGTTCCTAGATGATGGTTTTGCATTTGTTTTAAATTTTCTTGGTCATCACTATAATTTGGATGCTTGGTTGGGACGGAACTAGAAAGTAATGCCCACTAAGCCTTGCAGGAACAAAGAATATGTTTCCTTTGGAGAGAGGTATGTCTTGGGTTACCAAATCCTTTCCCAAGCTCGTATCAAATATGACTTGATTGGCCAAACAGATTTTACCATTGCATTGTTATTGAGCATCCGGATAATAGCTAGTAGGTTGAGAATCCTAAATCACTCTGCAGTTAAATTAACTACTTTTCTAGGCAGTACCATTGCCGTACCAGATGTGGTAAGTATAATTTTTGTGGTGCTGTTGAGGGCACACAACAGATTTGTGCCTGTTCAGCCGATTCCTGCCTCCGGAATCGCTTCAAAACTATACAGTTCTTATTATTCTTTCTGCTGGTGGCTTGAGTTTCCTCATTCATGATCATAGTTTGGACTGGATTGTTAGATAGGAACTTGGTTGTTTCTGAGAAAGACCCAACTCACTCGGAGGAATATAAGTTATATAACAGAGTAATGATCTGGCAAATTTGGTTAACATTCATAGAATGACAGATCTTTAAATCATGTCTATTGAATCTGCTGGAGTATCTTGTTGCGGCATGTAAAGTACTATATAGGGTCTGTTTGTAAATTATTTTCGAATACAGGTTTAATGGGTTTTTTAGAATAGAAAATGGTTTTCTAACTTTAAGAACACAATTAATGAATTTTTCGTTGAAAATGGTTTTTTTTTTTTTTTTTTAATTTGCTTTGTAAACAGTTTGTTTTTGGTGTTTTTCTAAAGTGTTTTTAGAAAGAATTGAAAACATAAAGAATATATTGGAGGAATTTTTAGTGAATAATAATTTGATAAGTTAGAGAAAATTGTTTTCATATTTGAATTTAAGTAAAATTTTTAGTGTTGAATGAATAATTTAAAATTTTAATTCCAATTTGGGTTTCCTGCCCATTTCTTCTCTTCAAAACTTTATAGAGAACAAGTCATTAGAAGGGAACTCACCCGATAATCAGATAGAGTTGCAGTACTCTTGAAGCTTGCGTGCAGAAGGTGCTGCAGTTTCATATAAAGCTACTGAAGATTGGAATGGAAAAAATGTTTTATGATTAAACACCATTTGCCTACAGTTGGAGTTCAGGTTAGGAGGATGATTCGAGACTGGGAAAGAAAATGGACTCCTCCGCAACTGAAAGTTAAAATTGGCCATGCAAAGGTTGAGAGGACGGTCATACCAGAAGAATTAATGCTCATGGGTGGCTGGTTAATGCTCTTGGATGATTTGGGCATTCCCAAATATTATTCAAATGAGTTGATGTTGGCAATTAAAATCTTTCTTAGTGGATTAATTTCTTACTTCATAACAAGATAAGAAGAAATGACAAAAGAAAAAAAATGGATGCAAGCACTTGGAAAATTGTAGAGAACATAATGCCAACTGCCTTTTGATCTTCCTGGTCTGATGACTGCAACCTGTTCATCTTCCTTGCAAAAAGAGGGCAACAAGTCCTCCATTGTTGCGTTAAGATGAAGCTGGAATCTCATTTACCAATACGTTTATAAAGAAAAAACAAGCGTTTTAATAAAATTTTTAAAATATTTGAAAAAAAAATATTAAAAATCACTTTTAATATTTTATAAAAAAATATTTAATAGATGATTCCCTCAAAATTACTTATTGAAAAGAGACTTGCATTAAAAATACTAAAAGTAAAAACAAAAATCAATTGCATATCTTTTGATGACTAAGGTTATCCTATAAACCAAAGGGTAATGGCTCAAATCTTCATACATGGCTTAATAAGCATATGACTACGAGTAGGATCAACCAGGTAGTTTTTTTGTATGATACTAATATCACATGCATCTGACCCGAGGGGCAAAGGGTGAGGATATGTCAAAATAAAAGAGTGATATTGGCCTTGAGATGCCTTGTATATATTTTTTTTCATCATAGTGAAAATTCTACAAAGACAAAATGATATATTCTCACATTAAAAGTAAACTATTATAAATATTGTATGTGCTTGATCTATTTTCTGTTTTTGCATGTGTCATTGCTCTAAATAACACATAAGAGAAAACCTTGGGTTCTCAATGGCGGGAAGTTAAAACACTTGGGTGGATTTTTTTATATATTTTTTTTACTTTTTAATTTTTAAAAAGATACCACATAAAATACCTTTTTTTTTAATGTCAACGAAAAGGCGTGTTTTAGTTAAATAATTTCATAAAATAAAATGATATTATAAAAAGAAAAACAATTTTGAAAAACACTTTTTAAAAACTATTTTTTATTGTTTGTAAAATAAAATTTTGTTTTAAAACTTGAAATGTTTTAACTCATTTTCTATGTTTTTAAATATGTTTTAAAAATAATTTTATATTTAATTATTCTTCATATTTAAATAATTTTTTAAACATAACCTTGAAAAATAAGTAAAAAAAAAAAAATAATAAAATAACTTAAATATTTTCCAAAACATTAAACAAAATTTTCTATTTTCTTGCTGGTGAATGGAAAATTCTGTTTTAAAAAACCGTGGCCGAGCAGGCCATAATTTCTTGTGAGTTGTAACTCGTGATCGAAACAATCATATGCCACTAATTGATGAACTTGGGAACTTGTGGATGGGAGAACCGTGACTCTGCGTGCCGACCTGCCCATGTCTCTCACAGCACCCTTTTAGCTTCTATGCACAAGTGCTCATAATGACTGGAATACAAGAAGATAAATCAACAGTAGAACAGGAGAATGAGACACGAACACCATGTCTCCTTCTGTGGCAACCTCATAGAAACAACAGCCACAGATAAAGCTTCCATAGCAGATGATTGGGTGCATCAAATTCTCTCAATGTACCGAGGCCGACACCTTATAATAGGCTTGGACTGTAAAAGGAGGCCTCATCCCATTGGATCAATGGGTGGCAGAACTGCAACCTTGCAGTTGTGTGTAGGCAGCAAGTGTCTCATACTTCAGTTGCTCTATATGGACTACATACCCAAAACCCTCAAGAGTTTTCTTAGTAATCCTGACATTACTTTTGTTGGGGTTGAGGTTGAGGAGAATGTACTCAGGCTTTGGGGTGAGTATGGCCTTTGGTGTACTGACGCAGCTGATGTTCATGAATTGGCCTGCAGGAGTTTTCCTCTTGGTTTCAATGGAAAAACTGGTCTGAAAGCTCTTGCTTATAAAGTGGCCAAGCTTCATATGTGGAAACCCAAGAATGGTTGCTGTGGTGATTGGGAATCAAAGCTACTTGATGAGCGGCAAATTGAACAAGCTTGTATTGATTCTTATTCTGTGTACAGGATTGGCATCAAGTTACTCGATAAGATCTGAATGTAGAATTGTTTATCTGGCTTTAGGTTGGTGTTTGTAATCAAATGTTTTAAGTATATGAACAAAAGCAATTCAGTAAGCTGATATCAACAAACAGAGGGGCTATGTATCTGATGTCACAGATTGAACCCCACAAATGTAGTTCAACTTATTTTATTATTGAATGTTGGGCTGCAACTTTGAAAGTTGATCAAGATGATGGTTAATTCGAATCTAACCTAAATTAAGAAACAATTAACTTAATCTCAACCCACCTAAATTGCATCTTAATTGAATGTAAGTTATTATGCTTAATATCTCCACCTAAAATGCAACTCTAATAGAATGTTTGCTAGTATACTAGATGTCTCAAAAATCCAAGCGTTAATTCCATATTTCCAATGACTATTTACATTCCCTAGATTTATATCCATCATTGAAATAGATCACAACTTGAATGACCCACCTGCCTTTTGGGTTTTCCAAGTCAAGTAAATGCACTCTCTTCATCTTCCACGCCTGCATATCTACACATACAGGACCTTGAAGTTCCCCAGTAGAACCAAATTCTACAAATATGTCTTACACCCACTTGGTTTCCTTTGACAACAAGGCCATTGAAACAACAGTAACCGACAGAGGATCAGAAGCCGACTCATGGGTTAATACCATCCTAGCAGTCTACAGGGGCGGAGACATGATAGTTGGACTAGGGTGCGAATGGATCCCTACCTTTCTGAGTAGAACCAGCGACAGAATTGCTACTCTGCAGCTGTGCGTAGACACCAAGTGCCTCATACTCCAACTATTCTACATGGACTACATTCCCCAATCCTTCAAGAATTTTCTCAGTAACCCTGCCGTAACTTTTGTTGGAGTTGAGGTTGAGAGCGATGCCATGAAACTTAGAGATGAATATGAACTGGACTGCCAAAAGACTAGTAACATTCGTGCACTAGCTTGCTCATTTTGGCCTAATCGTTGGTATAGAAGACCTGGGTTGAAAGATCTTGCCTTCCAGATAGTTGGCCTTTTGATGCAGAAGCCGATACATGTTTGCAGTAGCAACTGGGAGGCAAGAATCCTGAGCAATGAGCAAGTCGAGTATGCAAGTATTGATGCTTATGCTGCCTACAGAATTGGCCACAGACTCCTCAAAGAGATGTAATGGGCAGTTAGCCTTCTCTACTTTGATCATTTCCTAACATAGCCTGGAATTCTTCGAATTTTTTAGCTTGGATTCGACATTCTGGCTGTGATCCATTGGTGGGTGGATTGAAATTGAATGAATCAAAATAACGATATTTCATATTTAATTGGGAAATTAACTGTCACCAATAAATTTACATTATCCAAACCATAATCAAGATTATTAACAAATAAACAACACTGCAAGAATAGAAAAAACGATCCAACGGTCTGACACGTCCCATGCCTTACAGGCTACAGGCTGAGCCTTTGGGTGACAACCAAAACGACAAACCGTCAACTCCATCTCAAGTATATTTATTTAAATCTGAAAAGTTCATATCTCTGTCGTCTTTCAAAGTATAAAACAAAATTCCAATATATTTGTTTCAAATATTTGCAAAAAAAGAAAAAAAAAAAAAAAAAAGAAAAAAAAAAGAGGAGAAAATGAAGCTCTAAATTGGGGATATTATGTATGGATAACCAACAAAACATTTGTTGAGTCCTAATCTCGCGCTCTCTATCTATCTGTTGATGGAGTCTAGGGTTTCGTCTCCATCCTCCGGAAAGGTACGGTATGTCTTTATTATTATTATTATTTTTAATTTTTTTTTCTTATAATTCAAATAGGCAGTAACCCAGCTGGATTTTTAAATTTTTTGTTTTAATTTTAATTTTTTATATATTTTTTTTTGGGCATTTTTAGTGTTTGGTTCCCGGAAAAGAGCGGTAGGAAGGAAAGGGAAATGCCTTGTAATGGCCTTCTTTGTTTGAGCCTTTTGAAGTATTTTCCTTCCCTTTCCCGGTCAAACAAGGGGATTAGGTCGTCTTTTTTCCTTTGTTTTTGTTTTCTTAGAGCATTTTAAATTTGGCTTCTCCTCGGCGTTGTATTGAATTATAATGCAGGATTTTTATGCATTGCTTTGTGTTCAGAGCCCGTTTTCTGATCAAATGTTCAAACTGTAGGTTTTTTCCTTTGTTCTAGAAATTTGGTTTATGTTTTTATATGGTGATAAATAATGGAGACCCAAAGAGTTGAATTTCTTTACTTATTTTTGAAGCTATGGTCAGGAACAATCTGAAGCATAGCTATTTGCAAAAGGGTTTATAATTGGCAGGCAATAAAGAAAATAGGAGTTTCAATCTCTGAAAATTTCTGCCTGCCTGAATTTGAATACCCTTTCCACCTACTCAGTGTAGATGATTGTGAGGGCAGGTCTTTGTAATGTACAATCTTTGCTACCTGGATTGGGTGAAGGGTTAATCCATATGATGAAAACATTGAGCTTTGTTTTTGCAGTGGAAAAGTTAACCTAAAGAGTGGGAGGAGTGGAGAGGAAAGAAAAAAGATTTGGCTTGAATGGATCAAATCTCCTCAAGGGAAAGAGATCTTGAAGTAGATCTTGGAAATTGTAGTGGAAATACTAGCGAGGAGGATGGAGGCAGGGACCCTGTTTTGGGCAATATACAGGCAAATAAACTATTTAGTAGGGTTTGCAGTGAGGTTTTGAGTTTTGATGGATCAGTTAAGGATGAAAATGGTGTAAGTTTGATAAAAAAATTGGTAAAATACCGCGACACTGCAGATGTGAATGTAGAGCTGTTGATAGACATCAGTTCAAGAGGGGAAGAGAGTCGAGAGTACAGCAATCTTGCAATGAAGCAATATGTGAATGAGAAGCACAAAAAGGCAAACTCTAGAAAGCCTCCTAAGCCACCTCGACCTCCTAAAGGTCCTTTGTTGGATGCTGCTGACCAGAAATTTGTTAGGGAGATATCTGAGCTTGCAATGAGGAGGCGTGCTAGGATTGAGCGGATAAAAGAGTTGAAGAAAAAGAAAGCAGCCAAGCCATCGTCAATGAGCAGCAGCAGTTTATCTGCCATGATCATAACGCTTCTCTTTTTCATTGTAATACTATTTCAAGGTATGGTTGCATTTTAGACATGAACTGGGTCCTTCCTTTTTTTCCTTCTCATTTCATTTTATGATTCATTTGCTTTAAGATTCATACGTCCCATACATTCTCCAGTGCTCATATGATATAAGTACTGTGTATATAGTTTGAATAAACTGGATCCTCCCACATGGAATGGTAAGATTTTTCTTTAATTGTCAAATAAAAGATAAAAACTAATGGTGCCTAGCCACATGGTACAGTAAGATAACAGCATATGTTGTTATTTCATCAGGGTATTCACCCATTGCTGATCTGTTATCAACTCTTTGCATTTCAATAAGTGTGTTACATCCAGTTTTTTTCTTTGATCTTTATTTTGTTTTAAGCATTGCCGTTTTATGGATAACGAGTTCTCTAATAAAGCTGATAGCTAGGAAAATGCCGATATTATAAGATTGCTCCAAATCCAAATTGTCTTAGAAAATATTCTTGGAAATTAGATTTGATAATCAAAATTATTGTTATTATGGAACTCTTTGTTGTCTGTCGTGTATTCATTATTATATGCTTTGTGATCTTGAGCTAGAACCATCTAATTACAGATCTTTTAAGGTTGTTGAGGATGTGGAATAATTATTTTTTCTTGTTATTAAGCATCTGATGAAATTTCAGGTTTGTGATAATCCATTGTTGCTGGTTCATGCTACCACATAAAAATTCAAAATTTTCCTGTCATTTTAGCTGTTATGTTTTCGGGGTTCATGTGAAACCTTTTTCTCTGAGTTATACATTCTTTTTTCATGAAACAGACCCTGATTTGTGCCTTGAAACTTTGCTCACAGGAATATGCTCCAGAACCAGTTCACATGAGGGGTTTCAGGGGTCGCCTGAGCCAGCAGTGAGCTCAAGGAAAAGTTTGATTTCAGTTCAATATTACAAAGACCTCCCTTCCAATGAGAGCAATGAACCTGGTTCCAACTCACGCAAGTGTGTATTCCTTTACCCATTATTTTTATTGTGGAAGATCATCTTGAATTGTGTTTCCATGCATTATTGTTATCTTAAGAACCGATGATATCTGAGGAATCGGGATAACTATCTGTGCCTCATATTTTTCCCATATTTTACCTTAATGCAGTTCAGTAGAACAACAGGTATCAGGCCTCAAAAAAATATTGGATAGAGTTTATGGATGAAACAGAAAAGCACTGAAGAATGAAGATGCAATGGCTGACTTATGTAGGATCATAGCTTTACCCAGACACCATGAAATATTTTGCCTGACTGTCCTGGTTTCTGTATATATGTAACGCTTATGAAGCTTGCGTGATGTAAAAGTTCTAATTTGTACAGCAATGAAATTCATAGGGAAGTCATGGTTTTGCAAGTTTTATTGGTAATACATCAATCCATTGAGGATTTGTACCTATTCCACTTCAAAGCTATTATTTTGTTTATATCCTGAAGCATATATTTTTATTTTTTCCCTTTGGGAAAAAAATGATGTGTTCTGTGAGACATATATTATACAGTATATAATAGAAAAAATATGTTGAAAATCTGTGAAAATTTACTCGAATAGAATGTTTGTTTTGTGAATTTTGTATGTTAACTTTGTTGAACTATCAATTTTCTTAAAAGTTTTAAGTTTATTGGATTTGAATCAGAAAGAATTCAATTCAGATGTAGGATATCTATCCAAAAGTTTTCACAACTCAATCATGTATAATAGAATCATCAAAGATTTGACCTTTTCGAACTCTATCTATAACTTATTAGAGGCTTGAGAAATAAAGAGAAGATGTGTACGAACGAGATATCCAACAACAAAAAGGAAAATGATTGAATAGAGGAACTCCCGGACATTTGGTGATTTCAGATGTGTCGATATCAATGGTGACTCATTATTTCGATGAATCATTTCTTCGGACAGAAGAAAATTATGTAAACACTTATTCGAAATCTCACTTATCAGATTTTGTTGCGGAAGACATAATTTTTTCTAAAGAATTTGTCATGATATATCTAATTCATACGTAATATCATGAAAAATAGATACAAATTTTATCATCCTCTTGCATGATTACTCAATAATACAAGGTATTTATGATTACTTGTATTTATAGTGACGCGGGACCTTCCAAAAGTGATTGTGTGTCAGAATCTTGAACCCGCTAGGTGTCATGATGTTGAACATGTTGTCCATCACAATATAACTGGTTTGTGGAAGTTGACATTTTTTGTAGTATAATTAGTCTTTTGGGGGAGGTTGAGGAATGTCAAGATGTCATAATATGATTGGTCCAAAGATGAACTGCACCTGATTGGTTGGAATGGATGCGAAGCATTATTTGGTTCATTGCAACCATTCATTAGTTCATTCATGTATCTTGCCATGGATGTGCTATTTGTTTACTTCCATCAGTTCGTGAGAGATTCAATGCAGATTTCGATGGGGATCAAATGGTTGTTTATGTAACTTTATTTTTAGAGGCTCTATCAAAGTTTGTTTACTTATATTTTGTCACAAGGAGGACAGGAACAAAATTCTTTTGGAAACTTAAATATGAAAACAAAAAAATAATTTTCTTTATTTACAATCCATGAAGGTATGTACATTTACGATGTAAATATTCTCAAATTATTTTTCATTTTTTCGGTTGTTATTAAGAATACTATAGAAAAATAACTTGACATTTCAAATTTATTCTAAACTATAACTAGTTATTAAAATAAATTTTTGAAAACTATTTTTAATTAAAACTTTGTCAAACCTATTATGAACTTAAAAAATTGGTTTTCATTCTTTAGAAGAAAAAATTGTTTTCTAGCACCGTTTTCAAACAAGCCTTAAAATCAATTGGTTTCTAATGAAAATAGGTTAAACATTTTATAACATTCGATATCATATCCCGTAGGTGTGTTTTTAGAGTCGTCAATACGAGAGAGTTATTTAATGAGTTACATTTGGATTTGAAAATACCAAGAAGAAAATCATATTTTCCCGCACAATTTATCACAAAAATATAAAGAAAAATCAAACAATAATAAAAATTTTATTGCAACATGTTAAAAACAATATATATTAATTTAGAATATAATCAATGGAAAAGTAATTCAATTAAACCTTGATTCCAACAAATAATAAAGGTTAGTGATTAGAAAAAACTTGATGAGGATTCAAATACATTTTCTTAAGAGAAAATACTCCATCTTCTATATAGAGTTAATTAACACTCTTTCCCTGAGATAGAGTAATCTTCATAATTAAATTGTTGCAAAAATTTAACTCCACGAACCAAGTTTCACTCATTGCTCACCAAAATCAATTAAAATAATAGAAAACAAATATCATAATAAAGTTGTTGTTCTTCTACAACTCCGCAACTTATCTAATATAAAAAGCAAATTAAAAAAAATGGAGAAAAAGGGTATGTTACACCAAAAACTCATTTTCTCCTTTAAAAAGCTCATCTACTCAAAAAATTCACAAAAGATAAAATTAACAAAATAATAAATTATGCGATTAAAAATACATAAAAAAAAAAGAGGTAACATAAATATTAAAAATTAAATATAACAATCTATTATAAGTTAAAATTTAAGATAATAAAAGTAAGAAATATTATTATGTAATAATTGTAGACATTTTATGGACTTGAAGTTACACTTAGTGTAAATAACTTTCTAAGAGAAAGATAGTGAATTAAATCTTGAACTAAGTTCTTCAATTCAGATTTCCTTTTAGTATAAACATACTAAGAGTAGTTAATTTGATTTCATTCCATTGTATGATTATTTGATCACAAGTGTTTTTATGGATTAGCCCAATAACGACCCTATTACTATACTTATATGAGTGAGTCCTTTCAAATATGTTAATGGTTCATTAAAAGCTATGTTCTTTTTAAATATATCACAATAATAAGCACTATCACCATAGGAATGTGACTAGAGAATACTCCTCAAAATTAGTACTCCACCTTATAATCATCTTGTACCTTTGATTTTACCCTTGGAACCTTCTTTATAAGATCTTCAATCATAATGGTTCGGTATCAAGTACGACAACCAAGTTGTGAGCTTTAGTCTCATTATCCTTGATAATTCTATTATTACCTTATGAATTAATCTTTTAGTTAAAAAGTCTACAATATTCTTTTGAGACTTCATAAAATCATGAGATAAATCTTTAAGAAATTATGTATTTCATAGAATTACATTGAATTCTTAATTACATCTTTTTCTCATTTAAATTTGTACTTTTAGTCTTTGTTATGATAGCTTGGCTATCACATTATATAGACACGGTAAGGATTGGTTTATTCAATAAAAACATATACATTAAAAGACTCTAGCCATTCAACTTTTACACCAATAAAGTCTAAGACTATAAACTCTTATTTTATGGTAGATTAAGATAAAATTGTTTGTTTAGTAGACTTTCAAGTTATTACACCACCTCCTAAGGTAAAAAAGCATATCCACTAGTAGCTTCAATATCATGAGAATCTATGATCTAGTTAGCATCATTGAATCCTCCTTATACTATTAGAATCCTGAATAAAGAGTCTCATAATTTATTATGCCTTTAAGATATCTAAATAACCTTTTTAGTGCATTTCAATGTTTCATATTAGGTTTGCTAGTGTATCCACTTAGTTTATCTACTGTATAGGCTTTATTTGGTCATGTGCAATTAGTCAAATATATTAAAGTTCCTATTAGTTGAGAATATTTGTGTTGAAGGATAATTTCTCTTTGATTTTTTTTTTTTTTTTTTGTCCAATTGCAAATTAGGATCATAAGGAGTTAAAACAAACTTAATATAACATTAGTTGCTCTTAAGTCTTTCATATGAAAATTGTTGCATTTTTTTTTTTCTTTTGTCTTTCAAAACTTCTATATGTGTTCCAAAAATAACGATCATTAATGTTAGATAAACATGCTTTTTAGAATCATTAATAAGAAAACCATTAGATTGCATCACTTTGTCAAAATTTTCATATGATTATTTAGAGGTTTGTTTGGCTTGTACACATACTTCACATTTTGTCTTAGCATTAATTTCAAACTTGGAAAAAGAGCAAAATTGATCGTGGATTCAATTATTTTTGGATGTGTCCTAATCTACTGTGTGAAACATTGAAGAGTCTAATATTTCCAACCAAAAGGAAGAATCTTCTTATTTAATTAAAGGAGCATTTATTACATTCAAATTAAAGATCTCATCACATAAACAACAACTTTTACTAGTCAAATTCTCATTCTAGATAATGACAACTTTATTAGACTCAAATACCACCCTAAAACCAGATTAATCAACCAAGTCGTACTTATGGAATTCTTCCGATGCTCATAGTATTTGAATGTGGTTTTTGATAATTAAAAAATATCATAATTAAATTGTTGCAAAAATTTAACTTCATGAACCAAGTTTCACTCATTGCTCACCAAAATCAATTAAAATAATAGAAAACAAATATCATAATAAAGTTGTTGTTCTTCTACAACTCTGCAACTTATCTAATATGAAAAGCAAATTAAAAAAAATGGAGAAAAAGGGTATGTTACACCAAAAACTCATTGTCTCCTCAAAAAAACCTCATCTACTCAAGAAATTCACAAAAGCTAAATTAACAAAATAATAAATTGTGTGATTAAAAATACATAAAAAAAAGAGGTAACATATATATTAAAAATTAAATATAAAAATCTATTATAAATTAAAATTTAAGATAATAAAAGTAGGAAATATTATTATGCAATAATTGCAGGCATTTTATGGACTTGAAGCTACACTTAGTGTAAATAACTTTTTAAGAGAAAGATAGTGAATTAAATCTAGAACTAAGTTTTTCAATTCAAATTTCCTTTTAGTATAAACATAGTAAGAGTAGTTAATTTGATTCATTCCATTATATGATTCTTTGATCACAAGTGTTTTTAGGGATTAGCCCAATAACGACCCTATTACTATACTTACATGGGTGAGTCCTTTCAAATATGTTAATGGTTCATTAAAAGCTATGTTCTTTGTAAATATATCACAATAATAAACACTATCACCATAGAAATGTGACTAGAGAATACTCCTCAAAATTAGTACTCCACCTTATAATCATCTTGTACCTTTGATTTTACCCTTGGAACCTTCTTTATAATATCTTCAATCACAATGGTTCGATATCAAGTATGACAACCAAGTTGTGAGCTTTAGTCTCATTCTCCTTGATAATTCTATTATTACCTTATGAATTAATCTTTTAGTTAAAAAAGTTTACAATATTCTTTTGAGGCTTCATAAAATCATGAGATAAATCTTTAAGAAAATATTTGTTTAATAGAATTATGTTGAATTCTTAATTACATCTTTTTCTCATTTAAATTTGTACTTTTAGTCTTTGTTATAATTGTTTGGCTATCACATTATATAGACACAATAAGGATTGGTTTATTCAATAAAAACATTAAAAGACTCTAGCCATTCAAGTTTTACACCAATCAAGTTTAAGATAATAAACTCTTATTCTATGGTAGATTAAGATATAATTGTTTGTTTAGTAGACTTTCAAGTTATTACACCACCTCCCAAGGTAAAAAAACATATCCACTAGTTGCTTCAATATCATGAGAATCTATGATCTAGTTAGCATCATTGAATCCTCCTGATACTATTAGAATCTTGAATAAAGAGTCTCATAATTTATTATGCCTTTAAGATATCTAAATAACCTTTTTAGTGCATTTCAATGTTTCATATTAGGTTTGCTAGTGTATCTACTTAGTTTATCTACTGCATAGGCTTTATCTAGTTGTGTGCAATTAGTCAAATATATTAGAGTTCCTATTAGTTGAGAATATTTGTGTTGAAGGATAATTTCTCTTTGATTTTTTTTTTGGTCCAATTGCAAATTAGGATCATAAGAAGTTAAAACAAACTTAACATCATATTAACAATTAATTACCCTTTTTCTACTTCTCAATGTAATGTAGTTGAGTTATAAGATTTTATTAATATGAAGCTTAATATAACATTAGTTGCTCTTAAGTCTTTCATATGAAAATTGTTGCATTTTTTTTTTCTTTTGTCTTTCAAAACTTCTATACGTGTTCCAAAAATAAGGATCATTAATGTTAGATAAACATGCTTTTTAGAATCACTAATAAGAAAACCATTAGATTGCATCACTTTGTCAAAATTTTCATATGATTATTTAGAGGTTTGTTTAGCTTGAACACATACTTCACGTTTTGTCTTAGCATTAATTTCAAACTTGGAAAAAGAGCTAAATTTATCGTGGATTCAATTATTTTTGGACATGTCCTAATCTACTGTGTGAAACATTGAAGAGTCTAATATTTCCAACCAAAAGGAAGAATCTTCTTTAATTAAATGTGCATTTATTACATTCAAATTAAAGAGTTGATCATCACATAAATAATGTTTACTAGTCAAATTCTCATTCTAGATAATGACAACTTTATTAAGACTCAAATACCACCCTAAAACCAGATTGAACAACTAAGTCATACTTATGAAAATTCTTCCAATGCTCATAGTACTTGAATGTGATTTTTGATAATTAAAAAATAAACTTATATGAGCACACACATGAATATTAGCACTAGAGTCAATCCAACAATTATTTGAACTACAAATAATATTTAACTTAAGGCTATTCATGTGACACCTAATTGAAGAGCTAGCCTTCATAGTTACCACATTAATTAGCTTGTGGCTTATGAGTTACTAAAAGGTCAGAAACTTTTGGAGCTTGACTTTAATTTCTTATGAAAATAATTTTTTTGCCTTATGATTTGTTTTTCCACAAGCCTAATTCAAAGTTAATCCAAATTTTTTTAAAATGGTCTTTTGTCTTTTGATTTATTAGAATCATTTTTTCTTAAAATTTTTGGACTAAGGTTTACGTACACATATTTTCAACAATAGAAGTCTTAGCCTAAAATTCAAACTTCATAGTATTTTTCATTCCTAAGTGAAATCAACAATTCTTTCTAGTTTTTACTTTAACATTCTCCCAAAATCAAATCAATTAGGTGGAAGGTGGTTAAGGAAAACGATTCCCCGTAGATACAACAATCTTCAAAATAAAATTATTACAGAAATTTGACTCCATTCACCAAGTTTCATCCTTTGCTCGCCAAAATCAATTAAAATAATAGGAGAAAATATTACAATGGAGTTGTTCTTCTTCTACAACTTTATAAGGTACAAAAGTTGGATTAGTGAACTTCACATTCTAACCGTTAATCTTATGTCATAAAATCTATATTATTGGATTAAAGGAAAAACAAATAGAATTAAAATATAATTTACAAACAAATGAAACCTTTAAATGTTTACGTAGGTGACATTTTATTTGTAGTACGACAAGAAAATATCATTCGTTACCTTGGTCAAACTCATATTAACTATAAAATTTAAGTTAAATATATTATAACCATAAGTTCCTTTATACGGGAAAAGTGTGTACACAATCATATACAAAAAAGATCATAAAATAGAAACTCAGATTTATAAAATATAAATTGCAAGTAATTGTCTAAATTTTTTTATCAAATGTACTACCTTTAATCATTTAGATGCTACTTTTTAATGATACTATTTTGACCTATAAATGAATGAAATTTGAATTATTTTATAAAAAAATTTATGTTATGATTATTTTTATATGGGTGTATGAAAACACAATTTTTATTTTTATTTTTTTATATTTTTGATTTCTCATTTATCCCGATTAACGTTCAATGATGGACATGATCGTGGCGGAGTATGCGGCACCAGGGCTGGTCATAAGTACATATATAAAAATTCGAGTAATATGTGAACGAGCCATACCTAATTCAAATGGTCGGCCCCAACCCCCATGGACCATGAAAGCTGCCACACTGGTCCCTTCCTCAGCATTTATTGTAACAAACTAAATTAGATGAAAGTATGCTTGATTATTGGTGGAGGATATGAATTATAGACATGATTAGGGAAATTCAATGAACCGTCCCTTCTTAGTTCCCAAACATTAATTTGGTTCAAAATTGAAACGAAGTTCATTGCACTTTGAGAAATGTTGTTGCTCAATGTCAAAGGAGCCATGCCCAAACCCTAATGGATCACTGCAATCCCATGATGGAACCTTTAGTTTGCCCATCCTGTAAACTTATATTCATACTGGTATGTCTAGCTCTTTCGCAATGGGGAAGTACTCCAACTTGGCATTTATATGCATCTGTTCCGTACAATACAGTTCGATCTAGAAAATTTGAGAAAAATTCAATGAACCATCCTTGATCCATTCTCAACCAGGGTCTTCTCGAATCATATTTCAAATGAAGCCCATCATGCAAACTTTACAATGAGCTAGGGTTTACTATTTCAGGGAATATGGAGGCTTCATCATCCTTGTCGCTTTTTGTAATAAAAGCAGCATGGCAAATGGGGCACATATGACCATTTCCTAATTCTTTTCTTTTTTTTCCTAATGCTTATCTTGGATTAACATAAGTTCATACATCTGCATTTCTCTTTATGGCTCGGTAGAAGCTAGAAAACAACTGAAAACTGTATGCATTAAATGCAGACTATGTGAACAGCGTGGTTTGGATTTTTGGATTTTCAGATTTTCACAACTTGATATGGTTGAATCAAATGATTAAGAATGAAAACAATGGCGGTTTTAATTTTCATAATTGAGACGATAACATTGAATTTTGAAACTACATACGGAAGCCACGCGTTAAGTTAAGGATGATAATCAACGGCTGGATCATTTAATACAAATGTGTGGTGTTCATCTTCCTCCAGCAACCAGCATTGACCGACATGAGCACGCCAAACAGCCTTGCAGATGATGTTTCTTAGACCATACGTCCATATTCTTAGCCACCGTCATTAAGAAAAAACCCTTATAATGGCCTTAACAAGAAACTAATAGAACCACCCCATTATTGAAAACAAACCTTTTTTTTTTTTTCTGAGACAGTAAAGAATTAAATTGTGAATGAATCGAACAAGGTAAGAACTAATTTTTTCTTTCTTCCCTTTCTTACATGGCCCGCCTGGTCTTTTGCAGTGACAGTAGGGCTATATTGGAGAAGTACATTTGCCTACTCTACCACAACGGGAATACAACTCCAAGAGCTTTTCCAACAATGTAATCAATTCAATGAGTAATGTTCCACCCACCCCTGCTCCTCCAAGTAGTCAACCAATCTATTACATATAGAGATAAGACCATGGTGGGGATGACTGCTAGCCAAGTCTCAACACGCGGGTGTTGTCCTTTCATCATCATAAAGGCGCGATTGCTTGAAAAAGTGCAGCAAATTACAGTTTCCAATGAAAGTGTTGGTCCACAGCTGATAAATTTAAGTAGTGTGGATAGTGATCATCTTTGGGAAGCCTTCAATATCAAGCTAATCTTGGTCAGCTTTGCAATAATTACCTATCTGCCCTCCAGCTGAACAAAGAAGAATATTCAACAGCAAAACCAGCTGAATCCACAAGAAGTGCATGCTTGATTAATGATAACCATGCTCTGGAGGCTTTGTTTTAGGTATATGTCAACATATGTAGTACCTGCCTAATATGAATGCTGAGTCGGTTTAAGCATTTTAGGTGGCCTTTTTTGGGATATTTTCTCATGAGAGAAATCTGTACAAAACCAGAAAATTATACAAAAAAAAGGGAGGTGTCCATAAATTAACCCAGAAAAGGAATTCCATTGTTCATCAACTTCAAAAGTCCGGTCTTATAAAATTATTTGCTTAACATTCTCTAAAACATTATGACCCACAATTCCTTTTCCATGCCAACTGCGATTTGGGGATGACACGAGAAGAAACATGAGGTGGGGAACATTACCCTTCAGGCTGTAATATGGACCCCAACTAGGCCACAGGAAACGTAGCACCTCTACTGTCAATTTATGTATCTACTGAACAGTATCTTTGAACTGTACCCACATGCAACGTCTGTTTGGTCTCCGTTGCCAGTTAATTTGGTAAAGGCCTAACGGTCTGAAATTGGGAAGTTTTTCTGGCATACCCCACAAGCCAGAAGGTCGGTTTAGAACAGATGGTGGTGTCAGAGGCTATTAATTAAGATGGAAAAAGGCAAACATTGGAGGGCTTGTGAAGGACGAGGATGGATAACCATAGGCCGTGTTATGTAGGGCTTGTGAAGGATGAGGGTAAACATAGTTCGTGTCATGGAGATACAGCTAGGGAAGTGAGGGAGAAGCTGACTAACACCTCTTGGTATGCAAACTCGATCAGAAATTAAACTCCGAAATTAAAGTAGGGGTGGCAAGTCAAAATCTAAGTATTTTATCAGATAAGTTAAAAACCTTATGTCAAAAATATAAATTTAAATACCACTTAATTATTAAATAACTAACATATGGTACATCTCATTTAAGCTATTTAATGATCACATCCTCCTATATAATAATCAAATTAAGTCTTATTTAAATCTATGATTAATATCTAAACCAAATATATTTATGATTCAATTGAATAATTTACTTAAAAACAAATTTAAAATATGTCAAATAGTTTAAATTTATAATTAGGTTGATCGATAAAATTATTAAATGAGTTGATTTAAATTAAATTTGTATTTTGTGAGTTAATTTAAAAATTACTAATTTATTATATTAGAGGTTGACATGAATTTAACACAAATTCAATTATAATACTCGGTCCAAATTTGTAAAAAACATATTGGATTAAATTCTAAATTTAATCTAAATTCAATTATACTCGATTCAAATATGTAAAAAGTATATTCAATTCAAATAATGTTAGTGAATTGTATTAATCTTTATCACCTCTAATTACAAGTATTATGTAGAAACCTAAAAGGTGACACGTTTCGGAATTGTCTTTTCCTCAAATTCAGCACATCTCATGTAATATTTTTGTACATTAATAAAGAGCAGTACTTACCAGTGGAAAGCCCTAATAATACTCTATATCCTTAAGGCCACCAGAAGACAAAGTCATACTTATACAGTGACTTGGTCACCCTTGGCGAGTAGGATGTGCCCCTCTCCATTGAATTGCCCCAACCAAAAAACACCTAATGGACCCAAACCTGTTCATAGTGATAATTTCAATCATAACCATCATAGCAAATAAACATAGAGAAGAGCAAAGAATTAAGGGCAAAAATGACGTCATTAGTTCTCTTCAAGCAGTATCTACCTTCTGTTAGCACACCATTGCACCTATCGTCATATTGGTAATCAAAGCATTATTGATGAAGAATCCCTTATGGATCGCTTAATTTGGGTGATGTCCACCCTATTTCCTAGAAAGTTCACTCTTCTGCAACTGTAAATTCTGAGGTTTTCAGCACCAAACCCTGGAATTATTTTGAGTGTCATATTGAAATATACACCAAATGAAGCGTAATTAAATGGTTCATGCTTAGATTCCAGTTGACGAATCAGGCCTTGGAGCTCAGGAATAAAATTTGACTAAGAAGTAAGAACCTTCATGCTGTTGTTCGCGATACGTTTCGCAGAAGTTTGCAATGATTTTTCAAAGTCAAATGCAGGGGCGCGCACTGCCGACAAGGACTTGTTCAGATACCTGTATGTCTTTTATTTTGATATTTTCCAATTTCTACGCGTGCCATGGTGGAACCCACGTACCATACAGCGTCCACAGCTGGCTCTTAGCAAAGAAAAAGACTACGTTCCTGTAATAATTATGAAGAAAGAGGGTGCCATTATACTTGGAATACTATTGTTTCCCTACTATTATAAAATGGCCTTGCCATTCAAGGACTTCACAACATTGGCAGAACCACCCGTGCAAGCGAAAATGTCGACCGAGGCCCTTTTCTTCAAAACCCTTCTTTTCTTCTTCTTCCGCATTCCTCTTAAGCAGCTCAGGAACCTAAATTATTTCCGCAAAAAGTTCAGCAACATCCATGCATCTCAGTTCAAATTTCAGAAGAGTCCTTCCTTTGTCCTTAGATCAGGGCTGACAGATTGTGACACTCTGGTCTTTAATGTGGAGGGGACTTTGTTGAAATCCCCTAGTCTGTTTCCTTACTTCATGCTCGTGGCCTTTGAAGCTGGGAGCCTCTTGAGGGCTCTTGTCCTCTTTCTTTTTTACCCTTTCACTTGTTTGGTTCGTGAGGAAATGGGCATAAAGATGATGGTCATGATCTGCTTTTTTGGTATCAAGAAAGCGAGCTTTAGAGCAGGAAGTGCTGTTCTGCCAAAGTTCTTCCTCGAGGATGTTGGGATGGAAGGGTTTGAGATGCTGAGACGAGGGCGGAAGAAGGTGGCTGTGAGCTGTTTGCCTCGAGTAATGGTTGAGAGTTTCTTGAGAGATTATTTGGAGGTTGACATTGTGGTTGGGAGAGAGCTCAAGGTGGTTGGTGGATACTTTGTGGGGCTAATGGAAGAGAAGAAAAAAGATATGTCTGGTTTGGAGGAGATCTTTGGAGACGACCAGAAAAGGAGCTGCAGAACTGCTATTGGGATTAACAACCTCAACAGACCTATTGCTCATCATTTTTTCTCTCATTGCAAGGTGTGTTTTAGATTTTCATTGTTTCTTTATGCATGTACATTAGGCCCTTTTGGCCCAGCTTTACCTTGAGTTAGCAAAATATCCTTTTTGAGAAGATCATTTTATGTTCAGAAACACCACTTTGAAGCATTTTCTAAATGGGCTAGCTTCAATTTTAACTTTACTGAAATTAAAGCGCTAGTTCTCAAGCATAAATGTTCATACCGTGAACTTTCTTACTTACCATTATTTATTTTTGTTGCACCAGGATGTTTACTTAATGAGTGAAGCAGACAGAACAAGCTGGCACCACCTGCCTAGAGACAAATACACCAAACCCCTCATCTTCCATGATGGTAGATTGGCCCTCAGACCAACCCCACTCTCTACTCTAGCCATGTTCATGTGGGTTCCATTTGGGTCCTGCCTAGCCATATTCCGGATCATTATAGCCTTATCTTTGCCCAACAAGATTTCACTTCCGATCTTAGTCTTCAGTGGTCTAAGACTCAAGCTTACGGCGAAACCTAAAGGATCCTCCTCAGTTTTAACCGCAAAGCAAAACAAGCCAAAAGGCCTTCTTTATGTTTGCAACCACAGAACTCTACTGGACCCTCTCTACATTTCTTTTGCTTTAAGAAAGCCTGTAACTGCAGTTACGTACAGCTTAAGTAGATTATCCGAGCTCTTAGCACCAATCAAAACCGTTCGATTAACAAGGGACAGAGATCAAGATGGAAAAATGATGGATGAGCTATTAAGTCAAGGAGACCTTGTTGTTTGTCCAGAAGGAACTACTTGCAGAGAACCCTATCTCCTCAGATTCAGCCCACTGTTCTCAGAGATGAGCGATGACATCATCCCCGTTGCCATGGTCTCACACGTCAGCATGTTCCATGGGACCACTGCAGGTGGGCTCAAGTGTTTAGACCCTCTCTTCTTTCTCATGAACCCATGTCCAAGTTACAATCTCCAGTTCCTTGAGAAGGTATCAGGGGTTTCATCATGCCATGATGGTGGAGAATCAAGGTTCCATGTTGCCAATCATGTACAAAGTGAGCTTGGAAAGGCGTTAGGGTTTGAGTGCACCGGTCTCACCAGGAGGGACAAGTACTTGACCTTAGCAGGAAATGAAGGGATCGTAGCCTCTACTGGTGTAACAAAGCCTAAACCCTAATTGTTTCTGTCATGGGAATGAGGTTCCCTAAGGTTCTTTCTGTATTTAGAGCGTCATAAAGGTTTCCTTTTCTTCTTCTATATTCTTTTGATATGGGATCTCAAAAACCAATTTGTTCGGATTCAGTAAGGAGTCAAACAGTATATATATAAAATTAAATTCTTCTAGAAAATCTTAGATTGGGTGACCATTTACATGATCTTATTTATATTTTCTCTATTTGAATGATGATACAAATAATATGCAAGTGTCATCATCTCTTTTTTGTCTGGAATGTGAAAGACCGTGTCTAATTTGTAGGCTTTACAGCGGAATTAATTCGGCAACATTACAGATCATGCTATTGTCACTCTCTGAGCATTTATAGCCTTCCTAACGTGCATGGAACGCAATAGCTTAATTATCTCTTCACAAATATATGAAATTCATAATCCTGTTTTTAATGTGAATGATTTGTACCTAATTTTTAGGTTTACTGGTGAATTATATGACAGCATTAATAGGGGCTGATCATGCTATTAATCTGTCACTGTCTCCATATTTATAGCTTTCCTAACAAGGTACACGTTAGCTTCCTAATACTAATTTCACTATGTATATGATATCATCGCATAGTTCGTAACAGCTGGGACTTAGAATTTTGAAAGTTGAACAAAATAGGTTGCAATAAATGCCTACACTTGATATCACATGTACATTTATTTGTCAAAATACATTACCATAGTTCAACTCTCATCCTTTCAAATATCAGCAAGTTGTCATGTCAACTGCAATTCATCTAAACTCTTTTCTATCCAATAACAGTGTATAGATATCAATCTTATAATTAAAATTTAGACAACAACAATTATAGGGATGATAATTAATATAGGATAGATTTTTTAGGTACGATGATTATGAGACAGATTTTTTTAAGTCTCGGTCATATCTTGTCTCTAATGGGACAAGTTTTGAATTAAAAAATAAATGGATTATGACATATTTGAGATTTTACTTTAAAGTCGACTATTGTTTTATTATATGATTAATTTTAAAAAACAAATTATTTTCCCTTTTTTAATATAAAATAATAACAAATTTTTTTCAATAAAATAATACTAATATCACTATGTATATAATATCATCGTATAGTTCGTAACAGCTTGGACTTAGCATTTTGAGAGTTGAGTTATATAAGTTGCAATAAATGCCTAGCTACACTTGATCATCACATGCACGTTTATTTGTCAAAGATACATGGCCATAGTTCAACTCTCATCCTTTCAAATATCAACAAGTTGTCATGCTAACTGCAATTTATCCAAACTCTTTTCTACTTGTAAACAGTGTATATATATCAATGTCCTAATTAAAATTTAGATAACAATTATAGGGATGATAATTATAAGATAGGTTTTTCTAAGTGTCAATTGTATCTTGTCTCTAATGGAACAAACTTTGAATTACAAATTGGCATGCTAATTGCAGTTTACCTAAACTCTTTTCTACTGGTAAGTAGTGTATAGATATCAATCTCATAATTAAAATTTAGATAACAGTTATAGGGATGATAATTATGAGATGGGTTTTTCTAGATACGATGATTATGAGACAGGTTTTTCTAGGTACCAATTGTATCTTGTTACTAATGGGACAAGCTTTGAATTACAAGTTGTCATGCTAATTGCAATTTACCTAAACTTTTTTCTACTAGTAAATAGTGTATAGATATTAATCTCATAATTAAAATATAGATAACAATTATAGGGATGATAATTATGAGATAGGTTTTTCTAGGTACGATGATTATGAGATAGGTTTTTCTAGGTACCAATTGTATTTTGTCCCTAATGGGACAAGCTTTGAACGACAAGCTATCATGCTAATTGCAGTTTACCCAAACTCTTTTCTACTGGTAAATAATGTATAGATATCAATCTCATAATTAAAATTTAGATAACAGTTGATGATTATGAAACAAGTTTTTCTAGGTACCAATCGTATCTTGTCCCTAATGGGACAAGCTTTGAATTACAAGTTGTCATGCTAATTGCAGTTTATTCAAACACTTTTCTATTGGTAAACAGTGTATAGATATCAATCTTATAATTAAAATCTAGATAACAGTTATAGGGATGATAATTATGAGATAGGTTTTTCTAAGTACGATGATTATGAAACAGGTTTTCTAGGTACCACTCGTATCTTATCCTCAATGGAACAAGCTTTGAATTACAAGTTGTCATACTAACTACAGTTTACCCAAACTCTTTTCTATTGGTAAACAATGTATAGATATCAATCTCATAATTAAAATTTAGATAATAGTTATAAAGATGATAATTATGAGATAGGTTTTTCTAGGTACGACGATTATGAGACAGGTTTTTCTAGGTACCAGTTGTATCTTGTTCCCAATGGGACAAGCTTTGAATTACAAGTTGTCATGTTAACCGTAGGTTACCCAAACTTTTTTCTACTAGTAAATAGTGTATAGATATCAATTTCATAATTAAGATTTAGATAACAATTATGGGAATGATAATTATGAGATAGGTTTTTCTAGGTATGATGATTATGAGACATGTTTTCCTTGGTACTAGTCGTATCTTGTCTCTAATGTGACAAGCTTGGAATTACAAGTTACCATGCTAACTGCCGTTTACCCAAACTATTTTCTAATAGTAAACAGTGTATAGATATCAATCTCATAATTAAAATTTAGACAATAGTTATAGGGATGATAATTATGAGATAGATTTTTCTAGGTACGATGATTATGAGACATGTTTTTCTAGGTACCAATCGTATCTTGTCCCATTAGGGACAAGCTTTGAATTACAAGTTGTCATGCTAACTGAAGTTTACTCAAACTCTTTTCTACTGCTAAACAGTATACAGATATCAATCTCATAATTAAAATTTAGATAACAGTTATATGGATGATAATTATGAGATAGGTTTTTCTAAGTACGATGATTATGAGACAGATTTTTTTAGGTACCACTTGTATCTTATCCCTAATAGGACAAACTTTGAATTAAAAAATAAATGAATTAGGATAGGTTTGAGATTTTACTTTAAAGTCAGGTATTGTTTTATCTCATTCTGATGTTATATATGATTAATTTTAAAAAACAAATTATTTTCCCATTTTTAATATAAAATAATATAAAATTATTTTTCAATAAAATAAGTTATAAAAAATTGTAATATTTTATTGATTTATAAAATATATTTATTTTAATGTAATTAAATTTTTTTAATTTTAAAATTTTAAATTAAATTTTTTTAAAAAAAATATATGGTACAAGTAGAATGAGTATAAGAATTTCTCATACCAACCCCTTTCCACCTTACTTAAAGTTTTTATTAGAAAAGGGACGAGAATTACTTTATATAAAGAAGATGGATCTATATTAGGGTGACTCATCCTAACCTTCCCATTATCATCCCTAGTTTGTTCTTGATACAAATAGTTGCCAACACAATAAACATAACGACATTTTTTGTGAACTTCATTAACCTCATGTGCATCATAATAAAGAAAACAAAGATGCTGTGATATTTGTAGTTCCGTAGTTCTCTCTAGCTTGAAGCAGATATTCTAGTTAGGTTCGTATTTGTGTTGAATATATATATATATATCTATGGATCTTAGGCTCAGATTTATGTTGTTTATGATCTTATAATTTAGTTAATTATAAGCTTAAACCTATGTTCTTCTTTCAATCATGTCCCTTTCATCCGCACTTTTCGAAGCTAGCCAGCATTCATGATCCTCATCTGCCAAGTGCATACCTAACAAATACCATATACCCCATTGAATTGGTTTTACCTTTCCCTGCTGTCACATTTATAAATGTAAGATCCTTACATGAAATCTATCATCATAAAAGTACTTATAAGATCTGTAAAATATATTTTAACCCATTATCCTTCTTACTTCTTTAACGCACATGGGAGATAATAAAATAAGATAAGATATGTATATCCTAATATATTATGTATCATCGAATAAAAAATACATATCTTATAATATGATATCTTTAGATATACATATGCTATAAACTTTATATTATAAGGCAACATATTTAATAAGATATATTATGTTTATATTTATATTTAATTTATAAAATGGATAATATGTATTATTTTTTTAATATTTAAAATAAAAATTATATTACATTCCAGTATTTTTTATTTAAAAATTTGAAATTTATTTTATATTTATTCATATTTATGATTAAAATATTTAAACTTTATAAATAACAAATTTGTATATCATGTTATTTAATTACAAAAATAATTTATATTAATTAATTATATATATATATATAATTGATAAAAACTAAATTTATGATACATGAAATATGTATATCTCATATCTTAGCATTAGATTAACAGTAACCCGAGGTTTGGGTCCCTATGGAGAGTCCTAATTGTTTAGTTATGAAAGGTTTCTCAGTTAAAAAAAAAAAAAAAAAAAAAGATGGATAATATATTCTACTACTTATCTTATTTCATATTTGGTTAAATATATGATAAGATAACTTATTCTATCACATCACCAACCTAACATAAGATATGATATGATATTATCTTTCTTATTTTATCTTATGTTACATCCAATTAATCAAACATGACCTAAGAGTATGAATAGAAACTTAAATGTAAATAAGATTGAGAACAAAGTGAATTATAATTGTAAAAGAGAAATTTAAATACCCTATAAGTGCATTTTAATTTTCATGCCAATAATTTTTTTTATTCACATTTCTAATAAAACATCCTGACACTTTAATGAACGAGAAATGAAATATTATCATCCCTTTTCAAACATTCTTGTTGGTACACGTCCAACAATGGTCTTCTTCGACCAACTTCCTCTAAGTTAATGACAAATGTTCTTACAACAAGGTGCATCCGAATGGTTTTTTTGGGTGCGCCCATCTAAAGCTTAACTTAGGGTTTTTATTTTTATTTTTATTTTTTATAGAAACAAATTATAGCTTTTTGAAGAATTTTGGTCATACCTGAATTTCGATGTTTAATGGCTTTTTTTTTCTAGTAGAGTTGTAACTTTTCACGTGCTTCTTTACCACTTTAAATGTTAATAATTAGTCTTGCAAATAACTATTTCTATACTTAAAGTTAAATATTTATACTCATAATTACTCTCGACGTAACCGTTCAAAACATTTATTACTTGCACAATAAATATTGACACCATTTGGATAACCCCTTGTTCTTTTAAAACCTATATGTTTGTACCTATACAGTTGCAAGGTCCCACAATTCTTACCATACTTGAATGCATAAGAAATAAAATTTTCACAAACCAAACATTTTTAGGTAAACTTTAATTTGAAGAATAATGCTAGAATAGAATTATGGGCAGAAAAAGTGATAAAAACATCATTTTTACCGTTAATTAGTTGGGGGTGTTATGGTGCAGCCACAGCCATCATAACTACCACTAGTAAATAAAGCCTCTCAAGTAGGTCAAAATTCCTCAAACCACAGTTTTAATTAGATGAATATACGAGTGGACTTATCGGCCCATAATATCAAGAATATGAATAGTATTCTAGATATTAAATATGAATAGTATATATTATAATAAATATTTTTTAATAAAATATGAATAGTATATATTATAATAAAATCATGAATTATATTTCTATAAAATTATAAAAATATAAATATTAACATCTTATAAAATCATAATTAATTTATTTTGTTAAAAATAAATAATAATAATTTAAAATTAGTAATTGCTAATAATATTTTTTAAAATTAACAACAATCAAACAATTTTATTAATTTTTAAAAATAATTTTGTTTTTAAATTACAAGCACAGATTATTTTTTATTATTTAGCTAAAAAAACCCGCAAAGAAGTTGCCATAAGTATTTACTCTAAAGGACTTGCTAGAAGATGTTAATAATTTTCTTAATTTTACACGAAATTACATGCTATGTTATTGAATATTATTGAAAATGCAAATAAAAATTATTCTTCATTAAAATGTTTTTTTTTTTTAAATAAAAAATAAAAAACACCTGATTTGTCATTATGTGTCTTAGAATTGGTTTAGTATACTCCTGGTAGCGTTTGGATATTTTGGAATTTGGGGACGGGGCTCTTCTACTTTGGACTACACTTGGGCCTTCAAGGAAAACCCCAACTAAATTGATTTGGGCTCCAGGCCCAGGCCCAGGCCATGGACCGGCATAGGCAGGAGCCTCTCAATAAATACAGTACAGAGCAGGGACTAATCAGCAAATCGGGAAAGTTCTCTCTCTCTCGCTTCTTCTCCTCCGTGTATAAAAAAGTGAGACGCGTGCCCTAGCGCCTATTGCTCTCTATTCTAGGGTTTACACATTCTCTCGATTCCATTCGGGTCAAGGGATTTTTGTTTTAAATTTGTGCATTAGGGTTAGGGTTGGGGCTGGGGTGGTTTCATGGGGACAGAGAGGAAGAGGAAGGTAAGCTTGTTCGATGTGGTGGACGATACCTCAGTCTCCGCCAAAATCTCCAAAGCCAACGGCAGTGGTGCCATCAACAACAACAACAACAATAACAATCTCGTCAACAGATGGAATGGACGCCCCTACTCGCAGAGGTATTACGAGATTCTGGAGAAGAGGAGGACTCTTCCAGTTTGGCACCAAAAGGAGGAGTTTTTGCAGGTTCTCAAGGCCAACCAATCCCTAATCTTGGTTGGTGAAACTGGTAGTGGTAAAACAACTCAGGTCAGTTTTATAGGCTTTTGAGGTCATAGATTTTTACCCTGTGTTTGGTTGGCTAGAATAAGGAAATTAGCCGAAGCGTTCTTGCGAACCGTCAGTTTGTGCATGTGGGATATTGGGGGATTTAGATTTGTACTCTTTTGAGTTTTATTTGGAGATAGAAATTGAATGTTTTGATCTAACGGTGGGTTTCAAGTATTTGATTATGTAGTGTTAGGATTTATATGTGTGCAAGGCAGCGCGTGAGTGAGTTTTAAAGCCTACAAGGTGGAGAGTTTGATATTTTTGTAGTTTAAAAATTCATTCATGAGATAAAGATCTATATATACATTGAGACAGTGAGTTTTTAGCCAACAAGGTGGGAAGTTTGATAAATTTTCTAGGTTGTTATTGATGGGATGAAAATTTTAGGGGTTTATGTTGTATGGTGAGAAACTCTTAAATGGGCGACTTTTTGACATCCCCTCGCTCAAATTAGACTAGTGTCGCGTAATGCTATGCAATGATGGATTTTGCTTGACATATGCCCAGCATATTGGTGGCTGTCTGCTTCAGCAAAGCTATGGGATTTGTTTGATATCTAATGGATGAGGACGCATTTTTCCTCCCCTCATTCTTCCAGTTAATGGATAGTTTGATACATATTGAGAAAATCTTTTGGGTATATCATGTAATGGTTCCGCGGCATGATGGTAAGACCTTGAGAGGTGGTCCTCAATTGAATTCTCCATAACTGCCATTTTTATTTCTTTCAGTGCTGTTGGACAATGCCCCCATTCATGTTTTCATCTGGTTTGTAATAATATGTTTATGTGCTTTTCCTTTCATCCACTATCTATCTATCTATCTATCTATCTATATATATATATTTGTGTGTGTGTGTGTGTGTGTGTGTATGCGTGTGTGTATGTGTGTACTTATGTACATGTAGTTTTAGTCTATATCATATTGTTTGAAGAATTGAAGTTTGTGAATTATGTTTTCCTATCTTTTTATGTATACTTCTACCCGCTTTTTTTGCATTGTTAGACATTTTTTTGAGGCAAATTATTTTTGCTACAGATTCCTCAGTTTGTTTTGGAAGCTGTTGATATAGAAACTCCAGACAAACGCAAGAAGATGATGATTGCCTGCACCCAGCCCCGTAGAGTTGCAGCAATGTCTGTGTCTCGTCGTGTTGCTGAAGAGATGGATGTAACTATTGGAGAAGAAGTTGGTTATAGCATTCGTTTTGAGGACTGCAGTAGTGCGAGAACAGTTTTAAAGTAAGTTCATTTTCCTAAACACAAGATACTATCTTTTATTTTTATGAGTTGATGCATTCATGATGTGTATATTGTACTTTTTGGTGGATATGGATTGATGACTTAATTTGGTCTTTTGTGTGGCAGGTATTTAACAGATGGTATGCTTTTAAGAGAAGCCATGACTGACCCACTGTTGGAGCGGTATAAAGTAATAATTCTTGATGAGGCTCATGAAAGAACTTTGGCAACAGATGTTTTGTTTGGGCTTTTGAAGGAGGTTCTGAAAAATAGGCCTGACTTGAAAGTCGTTGTAATGAGTGCTACTCTTGAGGCTGAAAAGTTCCAGGGTTATTTCAATGGTGCTCCTCTTATGAAGGTTCCTGGCAGGCTTCACCCTGTAGAAATTTTCTACACCCAGGAGCCTGAGAGAGACTACTTGGAAGCTGCAATTCGGACAGTTGTGCAGATACACATGTGTGAAGGCGCTGGTGACATACTTGTTTTCCTTACTGGAGAAGAGGAGATTGAAGATGCTTGCAAAAAAATATCAAAAGAAATTGCAAATTTGGGGGATCAGGTGGGGCCTGTGAAAGCAGTGCCTCTGTACTCAACACTTCCTCCCGCCATGCAGCAGAAGATATTTGAACCTGCTCCACCACCACTGACGGAGGGTGGTCCTCCTGGAAGGAAAATTGTTGTCTCAACCAACATTGCTGAAACTTCATTGACCATAGATGGCATAGTATTTGTTATTGATCCTGGGTTTGCTAAACAAAAAGTTTACAACCCACGAGTGCGTGTTGAATCTTTGTTAGTATCTCCAATATCAAAGGCAAGTGCACACCAGAGATCTGGACGTGCTGGTAGAACTCAACCAGGGAAATGTTTCAGGCTCTATACGGAGAAGAGTTTTAACAATGATCTTCAGCCACAGACCTACCCAGAGATACTGCGATCAAACCTTGCAAATACGGTCCTCACCTTGAAAAAACTTGGGATCGATGATCTTGTCCATTTTGATTTTATGGACCCTCCTGCCCCTGAGACATTGATGCGAGCACTAGAGGTGTTAAATTACTTGGGAGCTTTGGATGATGATGGAAACTTGACCAAGTTGGGTGAAATAATGAGTGAATTTCCTTTAGATCCTCAGATGTCCAAGATGCTTGTCGTCAGTCCTGAATTCAACTGTTCCAACGAAATTCTGTCTATTTCAGCCATGCTCTCAGGTACGATTACTTGTTCTCTTGCTGTTGCCTTTGTGTCTGTCTTGAGTCCTGTCCTAATTTTAGATGAAAGTGATATATTGATGGGCTGCAAATGTGTCCATCATTCATGGATGCTTGCCCATCAATCCCACCATGTGCATGGACTGGTTTCTGTGCATATGACAACAGATCTTTAGCTGCATGCATGTGTACAGAAGTACATCTGCATGTAGTCCGGAGATGTGTTTGTGTCCAATTAGAGTGTCATCAGCAACTGTCTTGTCTGGGTTCCATGCCCCCGGTTGGCATGCACCATAGGATTTCTAAGTAAGTGCTGATGCAGATAGTTGCAGTTTCTCAGTATTCTCTCATGAAGCAAATGGTCTCGTCTCGCCTCTATGCATCTGCTGACCTACCGTGGGCCTCCTCTGTGATAACCAATTTCTTTCTTTAGTACCCAATTGCTTTGTCCGGCCTAGGGAGGCTCAAAAAGCTGCAGATGAAGCGAAAGCTCGGTTTGGGCACATCGATGGGGATCACCTCACACTCTTGAATGTGTACCACGCATACAAGCAAAACAGTAAGTGTTTTTATTTATTTATTATTTCCTTTGTAAAAATCATTCATTTCATCTATTGTTCAGTTTACAGAACCTTGTTTTGCTATTTACTCTTGAATGGGTTGCAGATGAAGATCCATCTTGGTGCTACGAAAATTTTGTCAATCAGAGGGCATTGAAGGCTGCAGATAATGTGAGACAACAGCTAGTACGCATCATGGCCAGATTCAACCTCAAATTATGCAGCACCGATTTCAACAGCCGGGACTACTACATCAACATAAGAAAGGCTATGCTGGCTGGATATTTTATGCAGGTAGCTCACCTGGAGCGCACTGGGCACTATTTGACAGTGAAAGACAACCAAGTATGTAGGATGATTTTTTTCTCTGGTTCATGTTTGGGTTACTTATTATTACTTTGAATGAGAAATGTACTTAAAAGTCTCCTTTCTTTTGGGCATATTTATGTTGTAGGTGGTACACTTGCATCCTTCAAATTGCCTTGATCACAAGCCAGAGTGGGTAATTTACAATGAGTATGTTTTAACCAGCAGGAATTTTATTCGCACAGTTACAGATGTTCGTGGTGAATGGTTAGTGTGTCCTTCCATATATATTTTTTGGTGCTTTATTTTCATTTTTTTTGTTTTGTGTTTTCCTTTCAATCCCCTATTTGGTTTGGATTTTTTTCCCCTTTGTGTTGTTTTTTCCTTCTTAACTTGTGCATATATACAAAGAACTCTTAAAGGTTTACATTGAAAATGCAATGGTTTAAAAAATTCATTAAGAAAATTAAGTTATAAAAAGACTTTTACTATCTCAAATTTTAAAATTTTTTGAGGATATAAGGGACATGTAGTCTCTGTTTGAAAAGTGTTTTCAATTACAGTTTTGAGCATTCAAGGATGATATGTCGTCAATACAGAGACTGAAATACTTTTTTATTCTTTCTTTTTGGTCTGAGGCTAAGTTGTTCATAGTTGATTGCCCTCTAACTATAGCTAATTTTATCGATTGGTTGGGCTCTAAGTAGGGTTGTTTTTTGGGTCATCTATGTTCTTTTAGGCCTTACCTTGAGTCGCCTTTTTGGCGTCTCTTTTATATATATGAGATTTTATTTACCTATCAAAAAAAAAAAAAATTACAGTTTTGAAAAATAGTTTTTTAGATGTAATATTTTGTAGAACAAAAGTTTGTTTGAGAAATTGAAATGTTTATAACCTAGTTTTTATGCTTTTTAATTTTTTTTTTACAAATAATTTTTTCTATAATGTTTTATGTTTTAATCATTTTATATATTTGTATAATTATTTTTTAAAACAACCTTAGATAATAAGTGAAAATAATTGAAAGATGTTCTCTAAAAGCATCATGTTCTATGCTTTTAAGAATAGAAAACTGTTTTGTCTAACATATTTTTCTTTTTCTTTTTCTTTTTTTTTTTTTGTTTGGGAGAATAGAAAACTGTTTTTCAAAACAGTTGCCAAACAAGGTCTTGTACTTTTTGTATAGGAGAGCTTCAACTTTTCATATGGAAGTGTTTTTTTAAAAAAAAAAAAGAAAAGAAAATGGAAAGTGTATGCAAACAACACTTATTTATTTTTGTGTTTTTGCATCTTCAACTGTAATCGAACATTTGGGTGCATGCTTCCAACTGTGTTTTAAGTTGAAAATGCTCATTTTGACAAACAGAGCATGGGTTTTGTAGGCGTGTCTATCTGAATCTATAGTGAATGATCAATGTAACATCTGTTCTTGTAAATGGACAAGTACTTAGTTTTCTAGTAAGACTGTACTCAATTTGTTTACTTAGTCTGCTGGCTTGACTGAACTTAATTTTATTTTGGCTTTTTTCACCACCTATAATTTTGGCATCTCAGCCCTAGAGAAATCATTCTCTAGATCATGTGCACAATTTATGTGTTTTGACCACTTTCTATTTATTTGATTGTTGAATTTTTCTTGCTGCTTCGGATATTTATGTTGGCTGACAGGATATAAGATATATGGATGAGCCTTAAAATATGAATTCAGTTCAAGAGGTGGAAATGTTAAAATGAGCCAATGATATGATATGCTACCCCATTTTGGGATTTGATTTAGTTTTGGCATCCTGGTTTGCTGTCTGATTTGTTGTGTTTACCCATGTAACATTTCTTTTGCATTACAGGCTAGTTGATGTGGCGCCACATTACTATGATCTTGCAAACTTCCCTAATTGTGAGGCAAAGCGTGTCCTGGAGAAGCTTTACAAGAAGCGGGAGAAAGACAGGGAGGAGAGCCGGAACAGAAAATAACAGCTGTATTTTATTTTATCTCATTTTTTGGGGGTAGAAAAAGAAGTGCATGAAGAAAAATATTGAATATTTACACAATGGAGCCCAAATTATCGGGGAAAAATGTTGGAACAAGTTTGCGAAGTTAATGTACCATTTGTGGGCGTAGGTTTTTCTTTATTTCTATGGAATTTGTGGAAGTAATTGTAGTAACAAAAGTTTGGTATTGTATTAATTGGCCAAAATTGTTATTTGGTTGTCTCCTTAATATTTCTCGTTTAGGTATTTTAACATTTGTGAAGATAAAAGAGTTACATATGAATGCATTAGAATTTCTACCTGCAAGTTCATTTGCATGTCTAATGTATAAAGAATCTGGGACTGGTGGTGATTAGAGTTAGACAACTTGTTTGGCGGCTTGAATGCTCTGTTTTTGTTCTGATTATTTTACTGGCTTTATAAACTATAGATTGGCCAGGGGCCAGGGGCCCGGATATCAGAGTACATTTTGTTTAGGAGTGTCAATTCAGGCACTTAAAACTTGCTTTGTTGAGGTTTGGTGTATTTAGTGTTTGTTTTGTACCAGATTCAATTCATTTGTACCTTATTTTGTGAGTCGTCTTTATTATTATTATTATTATTATTGATTTTGTTATTTGTATCTTGTTTTTGGTATACTTTCAACCTCTTTGAGGACGATGCATTAGTGCAAGGCCCGGCCGGAAAGTGTTCTCAACTCCATCATTCTATCATTATCGAGATTGAAAAGTCGATCATAAACCCCAGTTTACCTAGACATGATCATTTAATGTCCGGAACTTGTCTCCACTTGCCTTGTCCAGTTAATGATTTGCATAGGCTTTGTAGTCAAGAATGTCAGATACGCTCATCCAACACCGTAAGATGATTCTATCCAACTACCTGCCGTCTGCTTTCTAGCACCTTGCTCTTTCATCTTCTTCTTCAACTCGAGCACATTAGTCCACACACCCTTTTCACCATGAATCTTCAAAAGCGTGGAGTACATGACAGGATGATCTTGTTCCAGTCTCCGAATCCCATCAGCAGCAAAGGTACCCAGTTCCAAATTTGAGTGCAAGCCACAGGCTCCGAGCAATGCACCCCACACAACTATGTCGGGTTCGAATGGCATTCCCTTGATCAATTCCTCTGCTTTCTCTAGCTGCCCAGCTCTCCCGAAAAGGTCTACCATGCAAGCATAATGTTCCACGGCTGCTTGTATTCCAAACTCCTTCTCCATTGAGTAAAACTCCCTTTCCCCTTGTTCAACCAGTCCTCCATGAGCACATGCTGATAGAACATTAACAAATGTAACGTGATCAGGCCTAATCCCTAGCCTTTTCATCCTCTCAAACTCCTCCAATGCTCGTGTGCCCAGCCCATGCCTGGCGTACCCCCCTATTATAGAATTCCATGACACCAAATTCTTCTTGGGCATTGATTGAAAAATGCAAAATGCCGCCTCAATGTCCCCACATTTGGCATACATGTCAACAAGGGAGGTTGACAAGATTACATCATCTGGTATACCGGACTTCAAAATGTTCAAATGAACTTGCTTGCCTAATAGAAGAGAAGAGCACCCTGCACAAGCTTCTAACACACTCGACAACGTAAAGTGATTTGCCTGTGTCCCTGATCTCAACATCAAGAGAAACAGCCTCAAAGCATCCACAAACTTGCCATTCTGCACATACCCGCTAATCATAACCGTCCATGAAACAACATTCCGTTCAGTCATTCTATCAAAGACCGATCTAGCGGCACTGGTCTTCTTATTGCCAATGTACCCATTAACCAAAGTAGTCCAAGAAACAACATTCCTCTCGGGCATTAACCCGAAAACTCTCTGAGCCTCATCTGGATCCCCCAGATCCATATACCCCAAAACTAGTGCGTTCCATGAAGCAACATTCTTCATTGAGATCTCATCAAACACCCTACCTAAAGCCACCCGATCCCCAACATTCGCGTAACCTCTCATCAACGCTGACCCAACAAACACACTCGAATTGAGCGCTAAAGAAACAACGGAAGCATGAATTTGTGGGGTCAAAACATTGAACACCGTATCCAAAAGCGCGCTAATCATTATCGATAAGGTGAATTCATTGGGTTTTAGACCAACCCTTCTCATTTTCAGGAAACAAAGATAAACCCCTTCTGGGTTTTTGATCTTTTTCAACCCTGATAATGCTGTGTTCCATGAAACTATGTCTCGGTCAGGCATTTCATCAAACAGGTTCTGGGCATTGTGCGGTTCATCGTTTTGAATGTAGGCAGATATTATTGTGTTCCATATGACGGTATTTCGTGATGTGGGGTTTTGATCGAACAGTTTACGAGCATCTCTTAGATTACCTATGCGAATATAGCCGTTAATGAGGCGATTCAAATTGGCGGTTGAAAGAGTATAAATATGGCGTGAAATAAATGGGACGACCTTATCAAATGTGCCCATGGCGACTTGAATAGCTAACTGGCGCACTGGTGAGGTTCAATAGCCAGAAAATTAGATATTGGGCCGTGCACGGCCCACCTAATTTAGGCCCAAATGGAAGCCTACCCCAAATTATGGTTGCGGAGAAGCCCAGGCCCAAAACTGTATGTGTTAGATCACTGTGTGTGCCATTCCCTTACCAAGGATTATTAAATTAAAATCTGGGTTCTACGAGAAGTATAATCAACCATGTGGTCTGCCAAAACTCACCGATGAAGAATTCGATAACTGTTTTTTAAAATAGTTTTATAAAAAACTATTTTTTAGAGGTTTGTAATTTATTTTTTTTGGAAAATGATTTTTTTTGAAAACTTATTATGAAAATAGTCTTTTATGTTAGTATTCAATTGAGATTATTTATTTTTTATTTTTAGGAAGTCAATATTCATAAAGTTTATATTCGTGTATATTACTTTTTTGAGTTTGACTAAAATTGTGACTCTATAAATATATGTTTTTTACATAGGATCTCCAGAGAGAGTAAAAAAGTGGGATTAGAGTGAAGAGAGATGGACAAAAGGTGTATTGTATTTTGATTACAGAGAAGTGGAGAGTTTGAGTCTATGTTTTTTAAGTTTTATAATAATTTGATCTCCCTTTTTAGTAGACGTTGACAATTAAGCCGAATCATGTAAATCTTTTGTCTTTTCTAATTTACTTTATGTTTTTATTGTATTTGGGTGTTGTGTTTTTCCCAATTAACGGTATCAAAGTTTCCATTTTTTATGATAAGTGGTGTTAGAGTCATGATGTGAAGTCAAGAAAATTATTTTTGAAAATGATAACTAGCAAACAGTATAATATTGAGCAATTTGATGGAAATAATAATTTCAGTATCTGAAAGAGTATTATTAAAGATATTTAGGTATTTTTGTACAATAAAGAATAGGAAGAATTAAAAATAAGAGTAGTAAGCGCTATTTATTTAAGTCTAACTTTAAAAATAAAATACAATATTTTGAATGAAAAATCTCATATAATTTATGGGAGAAGTTAGAAAAAAATTATATATCAAAATCCCTAATAAATATATTATATTTAAATAAACAACTATTTGAGTTAAAGATGAATGAAAAAATGAATGTTAAGAATCATATAAATAAATTTAACAAGTGCATCACTCATTTATTGAGTGCACATATTGAGGATGATAAGAAAGATCCGGCTATCATTTTATTAACATCCCTATTAAAATCATATAAGAGAGTGGTAATTACACTTTTACTCGGAAAGATGACGTTGGTTATGAATGAGGTGCCAACTGCTTTTTTAGAGACAAAATATTAAACAACCGAGTAGTTTGTCTCATATTGGACAAGCTCTTGTAATGAATTCAAAATCACATCATGGTAGGAGCAAATCACGAGGGAGATATTATGACGTTCTCAATCACACATTTAAAGGGATCTAGGGTGTAATTATTGCCACAAAAATGACAACTCTAAAGCCATTAGAATTGGTATCATGAATATGAAGAGGCTTGATGGTGTTGTGAGAATATTAAGTAATGTTAAGCATGTTCCTAAATTGAGAAGGAATTTAATTTCTTAGGAAGGTTTTGAACGTTTTAGGCTATGATTTTTTTTTGCAAAAAACAACATTATGAATGTTAATAAAGATGCTTTGATAACAATAAATGAGAAAAAGATAAAATAAAATAAAATAAAAAATTATACATCTTGATCAAAAAGACAATTTTATGATGGTGGAGCCATATGTTGAAGAGTTTTATTTTAATGCTAAAAAAGTTAACAAAATATACGAGTGTAGCAAGACGATGAAGACTTTGTTTTTGGTTAAGAGTACTCATTGGCACAAGAATGAGACTAATTGAAAAAAGAATGAAGTGGTGAAGAAACAAAGACGATTTCTCAAGTGAAGTTCCATAAAAGTTTAAACTTGACACTTATTTATTTTCATTAATTATGCAAGAATAAGAGAATTTGAGTGAAGGTGAAAATTACTAGTATTTGAATTAAATTATTTATTTTTTTATTTTTAGAAGAGTCAATAATCAAAATGTTTTTGTTCAAGTAAATTACCTTTTTGAGTTTAACTAAGATTATAAAATCCATAGGTTTAAGGTTAGCCCATAAGGCTCCATAAATATATGGTTTTACATATGATTTCTAGAGAAAGAGCAAAAAAGTGAGATGAGCGCAAAGAAATAGACCAAGAGTGAGAGGAGTGAAGAAGTGAGATGAGTGAAGAGAAATAGACCAAAAGTGAGAGAAGAGTGAAAAGAAGATATACAAAAAGTGTATTAGGTATAGAGTAAAGAAAGGTTTAGAGAGTTTGAGTATATATTTGTAAAATTTATTAATAAATTAAGTGATTAAGTTATATAGATAAATCTTTTGTCTTCTTTGATTTACTTTATTTTTCATGTTGTCTCAACGAGTGATTTGAGATCTTCTGTTTTTCCAACATCATCTGAAAAAATATTTTAATTTTTTTTTCTTATTTTCCGATAGCTATTTCCCAAATCACTCATGTTGTTCCATCCATTTTCAAATACCATCATGTAAATGGAGTGACTTGCTCTATCTATCGCGGCTTGCAAAGTACGCTTTCCTTTTTTTGTAAAACAAAATCATTATATAAATATGTAAAATAAGAAAATATTTGAAACCATGGAAATCAGATTAAGAATATTATAAGTAACTAAAAAAATATTAAAAATTTTGTTTTTGAACACTTGAAGTGTTCAAAATTAAAAATAAAAATAAAGTGCAACCCTTCTTACAATAGGAAAGAGCTTTTAAATTACGAATGAAATTGGAATGCTTAAGATTATGATTATGATACATGGTGATGACATTGTCTAGGAAATGAAGTATCAGTGTATCATCACACACAAGGCCCTGATTTTATTAAGCAAGTGTCGGGGACTAGTTTATTGGTTGAAGGTGAAACTACGTATCATACTCTTTAGTTCATGGACAAACCCAACCATATTACAGCACTCCAGACATTACCCTTTGTGTCTCCCTTCACCCAAATTTGCATATAGTTCATCAATTTTGTCCTGCACAATAATATTAATCACTCTTGTTAGGTCCCTATTATTAGGATTATTTTTCAGAAAATCAAGAAGGAATATTAGGGGACAAACCCTATAATATATATATATATATATATACCTGGTAATGTTTAAGCATTTTATCTCTTCTCTTCTTCAAGGTTGGAGTCACCAAATCTTGTTCTGCTTCAAATGGCCTGGCTTCCAAAATTACTCCTTTGATGTGTTCAAAGCCTCTCAGCTGGTTTGAAGGATAGCAGAAATTATTAAAAAGAACAAAAAAGAACAAAAAAGAAAAAAAAATGACAAAAAGAGCAGAAAGAAATGGTAATCCCTCCTGAGGAAGTCGTGTCTCATGGGATTTCATGGGATTTTAATAAGCCCTCACGGGTTTGAAATACATCTACATAGTTAAGTAAGCTCAATACATATATGGTGTTAGAAACTTTTTCCGGTATCCTTCATAGGATATCATAATATATATATCATTTCTTCATGTTGAACTGATGCTTTGAATCCAACAATCAAAATCCAGTTTTTCTGCACCCAATATCCAAGACTGGAAGGCTTGAGTTATGGACAGAAAATGAAAAAAAAAAAAATGCACATTTGTATCAATTCTCAAACTCACAAATTCAGTAGAGGTTACCTTGCTTAACTCTGCTGCAGCCTTAAGCTCAGAGAGGACATAACCATGTAGCAGATTAAGTGAACAGAGTTCAGATAAGGAACCCTTATGGCCATTTAAATCTGCCCACTTTTTAGTGTTCTCTTCATGTGGTACAACCACTGCAACCAGCATTGACTTAAAGCTGTTTCCATAGACCCAAATCTTGAAGAAAAAAGATCAAGATTTCAATAAATTAGTAATCAGAACAAATGATATTTTTGACACAATCAACTTAAACTGGAAAAAAGGCTCACATCTTCAACAATGTCTGCTGTACCATAGACCTTTTCCAGATATTCAACTGCGACGTATTCTCCTTGGGAGAGTTTTACGAGATTCTTCTTCCTATCAATGATCTTGAGAACCCCATTTGGAAGCATCTCCCCGATATCTCCTGACAATACCAAATAATAGAAATATTAGAACACAAATCTTTCATAAACAATTTTGTCTATTGTGAAGTGGCTCTGCTCAACCTGTATGAAACCACCCGTCTCTGATGGATTCTAGTGTGAGTTCTGGATTCTTGTGGTACCCAGCAAAAACAGTTTTCCCCCTCACACATATCTCACCCCTTGGAGGATCCCCAAATGGATCGTAGCCCATCTCTGGAACCTCCTCCAGGCGCAACTCACTGTATACAGATACTGCACCAACAGTTCCAACCATGCACATTTCATCCGGAAAGCCAATGGAAGTCAATCCACAAGTTTCTGTCAACCCTGAATGAACCACAATGGGAATGGTTGAATGTGTGTATAAGCTGAATGAAAAAATTGAAATGGCATCGGTTCGAGTCAAGAGAAGAACTCCATCAGTATGATTTACTACAGTTGATCTCAATTTTCAAAGTAAATCTATTTCAGGATATGTTAGCATTTCATCAAGAATAACATCGGCTTATAGCATTATTTTCCCTCCTGTTAGTAATCTACCATCTTGCCTTTGCTACAGTAGGCCTTAGAGAAAGTTAAGCAAACTAGTTTGTTGTTATTTCTCCTTGTGCCAAAGATAACATTCTTCCTTACCATAGCCCTGTGTTAAAAAGGCACAGCAAGTGACTCTCAAGAATTCTTCCACCTCAGTGCTCAAGGGAGCACCCCCAGATATTATTAGTCGAACCCGACCACCAAGCCTCGCTTTGACCTAAACAAAAACAAAAGACATTTCACAACCAAATAACTTATCTAGAAACTTCATTTTCCTGGAAAACAGGAAGGAGATTGATATGAGGAGAATTGTTCCATTTAATCAAAGTAGTTACAAACCCACAAGTGTTCAAAACAAGGATCCTGGTAACAATGGATGCAAAAAAGAGGTGTGCTGATTGAATAAGTATGATATCCGCCCATGAATTACGTAGAACCTTGGTGCATGAGCTACAATTTGCAGCTAGAATTTCAGGTTTGAAACACCAGGATTATAATAAAGGAGAATAGAAACAACCTTTCTGAAAGCCAGCAGATCAGCCAATGGCGATGCCTCTCTATGTTTATACCCTGAATTCATCCATGAAAGTTTGCTGTATAACAATGTAAAATAGCAGTATCATAACTATAATGTATGGGAAATGAATAAAATAACCAATTATTGCAGATAGAGAAACATCGAGAAACAAAAGAATGAACCAACTTACTGTTTGTAGAGAATGCCGAAAATTCCCCTCCTTATTGGATTGAGTTCTTGTACTGCCTTTTTGATACCTGAAATAAGGATGTGCTTAACTGGATAAGTGAGTTCAGTCAAATTGGTAAAAACAATATAGCTCTTGCTAACAGTTCACCAACAAATTTTCCCTACCTTCATGCACTCTTTCGAAAACCCGAGGTACACCAGCAAAAAGGGTTGGCTTCAACTCCATTAAATCTTCCCTCAGTGCATTCATATCCTTCAAATAAGAATTAACATCATTTTAGAAAAGAAATGATGATTGTAGAAAAGCTTTTGGAATCAAACCTAGCACATATGATTTCCAGAAATAAAGAAATATTAAGGAATATAAGTTCCTTCGTTTGATTGTCAGGATGAAGTTCTTATCAAAAGAAAGAAAATATTGGAAGGACTTTATCAAAATATCTTTAAACAATTAAGGGAGGGCAGGAAAATCTCTAATTTTGAACCCCAGAACTGACAACTTCTGCTGTCATCACTAGCATCACTGCTGCAACCACCATCCTAACCATAATGACCACCAACTGATAGACACCATCTTACCATCAGAACAACCAGGCTGCCATTGGAAACTAAGCATCTCTAAACATTGTTGTCACTACTCTTCTGGTCATCATATGGCCGTAGTTTCATCCCATCACCAGTTTACCACCGAACCAGCTGCCACCACTGCTTCTCCATTACATTTTTCATTTTCCTTTTCCAAACAAGAGAGCACGAACACTAAGTTTCCCTTTTTCCCCCCTAATTTCCACAGATCATAGGGAAATCTTAAGTTGAAATGACAAAACAGAGAGTTCTAGCAGCATACCCCATGATAGTACCCAACAGAAGCACCCTTATGGAAGAAATATTCCTCAATTATGCGGTCCAGGATATGAGCCAGGGGCAGGAAAGATAGATACACATCATCTACTGTCATCTATCCAAATCACAAATGCAAATGTCAGAATAAGGAAAATAAAAACAAAAGCATCTGTGAATAAATCCACGGTGATAATCATATGAATATATTTCTAAATAATTGTGCCAGGGGCATACAAGCAGCCACCATGGGATGTGCTCCCCATGCAGATACTAAGTTCAAGGTTGACCTGAACAATCTTGATCGTGCAACCCATCATATGTTCTTGGTTGACAATAGAGAGACAAAAGAAATACAGAGATTTAACATTAAGAAATTTCTTAAATCCTAATAAGGTCTCATCCAACAAAAGTTGAATAGTCCAGTGAACGGCTTCACAATTAATAGACAACAATTTACATACACATTATCCTCTCAAGAAAATAGAAGTGGAGATTGAAGAAAGAAACATCAAGAGACCACATCCTCATTGAATAGCACGACAGAGTAAGGACACCACACAAAAGCATTCAGAGGTTCAATCATTGTTTTACCTTGTCTTCAAACTGTTCCATAAAAATATCAACCCCTCTTACAAGTGCTGTAACATTTTCATGTGTCAGAACAACGCCTTTAGGATCTCCACTGGTTCCACTTGTGTACATTATCGTACATATGTCCAAAGGCTGAGGTGGAAAGACCTCGGATGGATTTTCTTTTCCCTGATGAACAAGAGACTTTGGAAATGAATTACAATAGAAAAGTATGTGAAGAGAACTGAACTAGTATGCTACAAAGTGAGGACGAAAATTTATTCTAGAAGATGACAACTACCCCTAGCTTTGGTGGGGGTTCCATCCAAGCCAAAGAGCTATGTGTATTGTATTCTACCCCATTTGAAGTTGAATTTATGAAGGGCTAAATATGTATACTACCATCAATTTACTAAGGAAGTGAGTCCCACACGATGGGAAAACAAAACATTGAGAAACTAACCATATGGAGGAACTCATCCCATGAGTATGGTTTGATTCCAATGTCGGCTGCCTTGTCCTTCTGTTCCTCTGTCGGTGAAGTAAAGCAAGCCATCACTGCAACAACGAAAAAAGTCACTAGAATGTCTTCCAGCAGCAGCAGAAAACAAAAATGATTTAGTTATTCTCACATTTCAGCCTTTTAGCAGATCTACAATCAGGGTTTAGAAGCTGCAAACATGAGTATACGTGCCAATCAGAAAAAAATTTGCAATTCAAGATTAAGTTAAAGCAAAATATAATTTTTTTCCTCACTTCTTTCACTTTCTTATCTTGGACGAAAACAAAATCAACCTCTGCATGATCTATTATATAATCCACAGCCCCTGGCCCTGCCTCCAAGTAAACCCATAACAAGTTCAAATGTATAGCTCAAAATATAGGGAACAGATATATTCAACATTGAAGCAGACTAATGCCTAACAGATACCGATACACTCAAGAACTAGACTGCTCCTGGTGCTAAAATTATACAAGAGGAAAACAGAAGATTACCAAGGGTATCATAGAGAGGAACGCAAATCAAACTGTAAGCACTGCAAGCCTAGAGAAATTCCAAACTATGAATCCATTAAACCCATCATCAATGAACTTCAGCAATGAAAAACTCAAGATTGAATAAAATGTTCAAACAGACCTCCATTGCCACAATCCATTGGGGGCAGTTTGATCCATAAATCCCGACACGGGAGCCCTGTGACAGGCAATCATTAAAGTTGTTAAGAAAAGTTCCAAAAAATAAAAGAAAAGGATTGCTTCAACACCCTGATTCCTGTACTTAGAATCACAAGCCAATATGCTTACAGGTTGAGCACCCGACGCCTGCAATGCAGAACCAAGATGGAGAATTTCCTCATAGACTTCCCTGTATGTTTTCCACTTATATGGCCCTAACTAAAAAGACCAAATAAAAGTTAGGCAACTTAACACTGATATTTTACCACTACCTTGCTTTCAGTTAATACATACCTTCCCACCAACGAATTCTCGCCATCCAAGCATCCTATTCCCGGGATACTTCTCACTCGATATCCTGCAGTGAAATATCTCTTTGTTGTTAATTGAATGGACTGCAGGAGACATTTTATTCCAGTCACTATTATGAACAAAGTATGACAGTATGGTTGTGTTTGATACACGGGAATAAGAATGGAAATTGGATGAATCATAATCCCATGTAGAAAAGAGAAATCAAAATCCTTTTCAGAGTGGGATTTGGTTTCCATACAATGAATTTCTTATTTCTATTTCTATTCTAAAAAATAATCCAAACACTTTAATGCATGAGAAGAATGAAACTGATTTCTCGTTCCCATTCTCTTTCCAACATTCCAAACATAAACTATGTCTTCAATTTACCTGAGATTATCCCAAGCTGTATTTAAATTGGAATCCATTGGTGGAAACCCACTTTTGGCGAGAAGATTCCGATACACAGGACCAACAGACGGCTTCCCATCTCGCCCTTCCCTTCCATTTTCAACTTGAACTGCAAAAGTCTTCATTCTCCACCGTCGAGAAACCTGCACAGAAGAAGAATCAGCAGGAAAAAGACTAATATGGAAAAGAAAGTCTTAGAATTCCATCATAGTAGGTGGAAAAAAAAAGTCATCAATGATGACCACTACGAAACAGTGAGAAAAAAATAGGTGTACACGTATAACCCAGAGAAAATCAGAACTCAATAAGACTCAACTTGACTTTTTTTGGTTAATGTATGATGAACTAATGAAATTTGAGCAACCCCTCAAAATTCAGGCTTGGGAGAACATTTTCTCAGCAACCAAACACCTCATTGAGAAAAAGGACAACAACGATTCATGGAAATACAACCAAAAACCATCAAAACAGTCACACAAAATGGTGGGCGCACCTAAAACATTAAAACCCATACGTCCCCTGCAAACAACGCACCCATGTGACCCTCCAGAGTCTACAAACAATACAAAAACACCCACCATAAACCCTTTAAAAACCCTTCACTGCATGAACACTTGGCCAAAAAACCAACCACATGCACAAAAAAGAGTTGAAGATAGAAGCCAATTCTGATAAACCCACTACAACCCATTACTTAAAATTTAAAAAGAAAATAAAAGAAAAAAAAAATGGAACCACCAAAAATCAGATAACTTACAGTGGAGGATACTGAAACTCAAAGCCGGAAATGATGAAACACTGGAAGGTGGCTTGAATTTATGGAAGAAAGAACGCTGCAGCTAACGTTAAATGTGTTGGTTGGTACAGTTGAAAATAGTGTTAAAGCGTTCTGTCACTTGCATAAATGCTTTGTATTTTATACTTTAAACGTTCTACTGCCTCCAAAACAAAACGTTTCTTTTCCATCCAGCCAAGCCACATACCTGCAAAACGTTTCTCTGGATTATGACAACGAAAATCCCTTTTCCCCTCTACACCCATATGCTTTGTGCTATCATAAATGATCATGACAGCTTAAGAACTTAATTACACATCATTTTCCATCTTCAACTGGTTCATTAGAATATTTTCATGGAGAAAATATCTTTCTGTAAAATAAATTTAAGATTCTTCAGTTATATTATTAAAAAATCATGCAACATGTTAGTAAATTAATGTGTATTTTCAAAACTGGTCAATGGAGTATGGCTACGCATTCAATACACACACTAATGATGAGGTGAAAGCTCACTTCAATGAACCCTAACCCACGTGTAAATCCCAAAAAAAGTGTATGATTATTGGTTGATCTTTGTAGTAGGGGAAAATATAAAGGAAGAAGATAATGTAGATGAACTTATTCCAAATACGTGACGTGTTAGACTCATCCATCAACATGGGTTTACCATTGACATGTGATGTAGGTTAGATTGACCGCTGTAGGAGGTCTAGAGGAGGGGGACCATTGCCTTATCCGCGTTTCCGGTCAAAGTAATCGTTTTTATAAAAGTAATCGGTCAAAGTAGTATGTTCGTACTATACCAAATTTAACTTTAATCTTTTTAAATTTTTTCCTCTTAAAACTTACGATTGATAACTGTGATTTTAGTTTTAATTTTAAAATTACAGTTACCAACGAGCTAAAATCACAGTTATCAACAATAGTTTTATACACTCAAAATAAAAAATAAAAAATAAAAGTCACATAAATGAACATATGATAACAAATATTAGATTAGTAAATATTTTGGGAAGAGATCTACTTTGGTTTTTTTTTTTTTCTTAAAAAAAACTATTTTGACCTTAAACTCGAGCTTTTGATCAAAGTAATCTTTTTTGTAAAAATGATTTTCAATCTTAACTTGTGTTTAAAATATTTATTAAAGTAGTATGTCCTTACAACACCAAATTCAACTTTTTAAAAAAAAAATAAAAAAATCATTCTAAAACCATAATTGATAATTATGATTTTAACTTTAAATTTAATACCACAGTTACCAACTATGATTTTATACACTTAAAAAAAAAAGTGTCACGTGAAAAAATATGTGACAACAAATATTAGATTGATAAATATTTTGGGATGCGCTCTAGTTTTTTCTTCAAAAAGAATATTTTGGCCTTAAACTCTCTTATTATATATATTTGGAATTAAGGGTTGGCACCGCAATCCCATACTTTCCTCTTTAATTGTAAATATGGGGTCTATGTCCATGATTGAACTTATTGTTGAGGCCTTGCGTCCCTGTGATCCACGTTGTTGCCAGGTGGGCGCACGATCTCAACCACTATTGAGTTCTTGTTCAGTTGTGCCTGCAAAAGATGCCCGGACAGAGTGTCCGGACACACCCTCCGATGGTTTTGTCAGTCATAGTTATGGAGAAGAAGAGAAGTTTAGCACAGTCGGTATTTTACTAGGTATTGCCCACTTTTTCTTCTTCCTTGTGTGAAGGTCTATATATATGGTAGCAGAGGTTCTCTCTCCTCCTTTAATGATGGAAGGCTTTTTGGTTTATCATGATGCCCCTAGTTGGTGGCAGGGACATCCTCGCCCTACAGGCGGCTGTCAGAGATCATGGGATGTGACCAGCCATCACTTCTGTCTTTTCACTCTACAAGCGTTGGAATGTGGCCTGTGAGAGGACGTTAGAATGACGTATTGGGGGCATGCTTTCCTTGGTCAACAGTCCAAGCACTTATATCCGGATGGAATATGGCGGTGGCCCGGATGTGGCGCCTGCGGGTGCCGCGTGCCTTTCTCTGAGGGAGACCGGATGGGAGAACCGCGCCATGTGTATACTTGGGAGGATCCGGATGAACTTCATCCGGATAGAGATGCATGGCACGTGTTATCAGGGGGAGGGGTCCCTACAATGCCCCCTTTTTAATTTGCCTATTTTGTTCGGGCAAGAATGGGTAAGTTAAAAAAAGTGACTACTCGTTTCCGTAAACTGAGGCTTCCTCGTTCCCTTATTGGGCCACGTGTGCGCGAGGGCGGAGTGGCAGAGGAGCATTTATGACGAGCCGTTGTCTTGGGGAGTTTCAAGGCGGCGTGTCGTTTCGGTGATAGTGTAGTTGGACGGTTGGAATCCCAAGAGATTGTCTCTCATTTAAATAGTGGATTGAAGCTTTCCTTTTGCACTTTGCGACTGCGAGTGTTTTCTTTTCAGCTATTTGCGTATCTCCATCTGTGAGCGAGTTTCTAAAGTCTCTGCTGTCAAGGTTCGTGCCGTGACGGTGATTGTGCCTCGGAGTTCATCCTCTTTTTCCCATTCTTCCGTCGGTACGTTTCTCATTTGTTGTTTTCTATCGCTTGCCTTGACTTTGTGGTTGCTGGTAGTTTTGCTTGGGGAAGATGCTCTTGACTGGGGATTAATACCAGTTTCTAGGGTTTTTTCGGGGAGCATTTGGATGTGGTTTGGATTGCAGTTCTCTGACTGTTGGTATTCTTTCATGCAGGTTCTGCTTCAGCGTATCCTTGAAAATGTCTGCGAGTCAGGAAGTTACTTCACCGGCCTCGGCCGGAGATGCTCAGGCGGAGAAATCTACTGAAAAGCTGAACGTGAAAGAGTTTCGCGAGCGCTTCTGCATTCCTAATGGATTGCACATTGAGCTTGTGGACGGAGAGGCTGTATCCACCGAGGAGGCTGACGACGGGTCTATCTTCTTTACTAAGGAGCAGTTTAATACTGGGCTCCGGTTCCCCCTCCCGTCCATGTTCAAGGAGTTTCTTCATTTCACGCAAATTCCACCTTCTTACCTTCATCCGAACATGGTCCGGGTGCTGATGGGGTGCAGCATTCTAAGCATGCTGTTTGAGCTGGACCTGACACTATTGGAGGTCCTTTTTATCTACTCAATCAAGAAGGCGAAGAATGACATCTTCAGCTTCGTCGCTAGCCTGCCATCCCTGCAGCTGGTGACTAGCCTTCCGGATTCAAATAAAGGGGCTGCCCAGGGAAGCGTGCTGGTCAAGGGCGTATGGGCGGGCTTGACGGCTCATCCGGACATTCCCTTTACTCCAAATTGCTCATTGGAGATCCCAGGTAGGCATAAGTTACTCCCTGTCCGTTTCTGTTTACGACCTAGATCAGTGTTATCAAGCGGCTGATGTGTTCTGCTTTCTGGGTGCAGGCAAGGAGCGAAGGGGGAAGCTCGTGGACTGGGTGGAGAAGGCCTCTTTCGACCGGTTGAAGAGGCTTTTTGAGATTTCAGTGATTGAGAGGAGCTGTGACAAACTTCTCTCCGCGCAGAATCTCAGCGCGGTCATCCGGGAGCCTCAGCCGTTTGTCCTCAACATACTACCGAGGCGGCTGCCTAAGAAAGCGGTATCCGGAGAACACTTTGTTCTTCAGGACCTTCCGCTCTTTAAGGGGGCGCAAAAGGCGGACGCTCAGGCACGAAAAGCCCGTTTGGAGGAGCGGGAGGAAAAAAGGAAAGAGGGAAAGCTGCGCAAGGCTCCCGGACAGAAACGCGCCGCATCCACCTCTGCTGCTGGTGCCCCAGCGAAGAAGAAGAGGAAAACCCTTACTAAGGGAAAGGCAGTAAGGCTTCCGACCCCTGAAAAGGAAGCAGTGACACCACCTGTGACCTTCACAAAAGAGGTGGTAATAAGAACGCCGGATCCCCTCCCTTTGCCGTCTGTCTCAAGCGGCTCCGGGCGCCTCGCATGTTTACATGGATCCGGACCGTCCGTGCCAGCGGCTAGACGGCTGCTCCTTTTGGCTGATGAGGCGGACTCTGTGAACCAGCCTGGCACTCCCCAGCCGGAGGTAGATGCAGCCGGGGCCTCTTTTGCTGAGGTGCTGCCTCAGATAGAAGGGCCGGCCGTTGAAGGGCCGGGTGTGCCCCCTTGTGAGCAAAGCTGCCTCGCCATTGTACCAGTGAAGGGGCCTGCTACAAGGAGGTCTCGTCCGGCTCGGGACTTGAAGGCTGGGCTCTTTGGGCGAATTCAGGATCGCCTTCTGGAGACCATTGAAGTCAGCTGCTCATCCGTCCGGGGAGATCATCCGGAGGGTAGCGAGACGGAGATGGTAGAAGGGATCCCGCCTGCTCCGGTTGTAGTGCTGGATGGGGACTCAGCCGAAGAGGTCCAGGCGGCCGTGCACGACGGGGCCCCGGATCCGGGGGAGGAGTCATTCCCGTCCGTCTCATCAGGGGGGGTCCTGTTGATGATGCAGCTTTCGTCCCCGCTAGCACTTCTGGCTATGCGGAGTTGGAAGAAATGCTAAAACGGATTCCACCCGGCTCCACTGTAGCCGTGCCTTCAACAAAGATGTTTGAATCGGCGGAGACGGTATAAACTTTCTTCCTTATGCTAGTTTGTCTTTCATATGACTGGTAACTGACTTTGCTTGACGTTTTGTTTGCAGCTGGTGAGCGGAATCCGTGGCATGGTTCAACAACACGATCTTTTTATGGACCTGCTGCGGGCTTCTGACCACATGAAGGCCTTTGTCTCACAGCGCATAAATAGCGAGGAGCAACTGCGTTTGAGACTGGAGCAGGCCGAAGCCAGCCTATCCGCCACCCGGAGAGCTTTTGAGGAAAGTGCTGAGGCACTGGAGAAGTGTCATGAAGATAACAAAGCTCTCCGGATGGATCTTGCTGAGGCGAGGAGCCGGGAGGAGTCCATAGACGTCCGTTTGCACGAGGTGGAGGGTGAGATGGACCAGCTGAGGGGGGAGGTAAGGCATCTCCGGATCGAGGTGTCAATTGAAAAGAAACAAAGAGAGGATCTACAGTTGCGTTTGACAGCTCAAAAGGAAGAGTTGGAGACTGAGTTTGCTGCGCAAAGGGAGGAACTTGAAGCGGACTACCAAAAGCAGGTAGATGAAATGTTCTTCTTCGGCTACCGCTGCTGTATGAAGAAACACGGTATCAAACGGGACGTCCCTTCGATTCCCCCGGGTGAGGAGGACAAGCTGCGCGGCAAACTCAGCCAATGAGGGCTTTTTCTTTTGTAAATTTTTACTGTGATTCCCCTTTGTACTGTGTGGTCCGGAGAGTTTTTGTATGTACTTTCACAAATATCAATAAAACATACATTTTTTCAACATTGTGTTTCTACTTTTGCTTCATTGGTAATACTGCCTTAGGTTAGATATATTCCATGGTCGGGGTAGCGGGGTTCCGTCTGGCTTCTGTAAATGATATGCTCCATTTTCGTTTGCCTTAGACACAATATAAGGGTCTTCCCAATTGGCTTGGAATTTGCCTGCTCCTGCTTCAGCAGTATTTTCAAAAACTTTTCTAAGTACCAGCGTACCATTTTTAAGGCTTCTGGGTCTCACTTTGCGATTGTAGTGGGCGGCTGCTCTTTGCTGATAGTCAGCCATCCGAATGGATGCTGTTTCTCTTGTTTCGTCCGCCCAGTCCAAGTTTCGTCCTATCTCCGTGTTTGAGTCACTCTGCTGTTCCGCTTCAGTTCGGATAGTAGGTAGCCCTATTTCAGTGGGAATGACAGCGTCCATTCCGTATGCGAGAGCGAAGGGAGTGTTGACTGTTGGACGTCCGGGTGTGGTTCGATAAGCCCAGAGGACGCCGGGTAGCTCCTCTACCCACTTTCCTTTGGCTTGCTCAAGCCTCTTCTTTAAGGCGGCCATCAGGGTCTTGTTTGTGGCCTCTGCTTGCCCGTTACTTTGAGGATAACGTGGTGTGGAGTACGAATTCCGGATGTTTAGTTCCGAGCAGAAATTCTGAAAGACTTTGCTATCAAACTGTGGACCATTGTCGGCTATTATGGTTTGGGGAATTCCAAAGCGGCAGATGATGTTCTTCCACACGAATTTGGTGACATCTTTGTCTTTGATACTAGGGTATGCTTCAGCTTCCACCCATTTGGTGAAATAATCTGTGGCGACGAGAAGGAATTTTTTCTGGGCAGCTGCAGCTGGTAGGGGTCCTACTATGTCCATGCCCCATTGTGCGAAAGGTCAGGGGCCGGAAATGGGTTTCAATGTCTCCGAGGGTACGTGCGGAATGAGAGCATGCCTTTGACACTTGTCGCATTTTTTGACGTAAGCTGCCGCATCCTTTTTCATTGTGGGCCAATAATATCCTTGCGAATGGGCCCGATGTGCCAGGGATCGTCCGCCGGTATGATTTCCACATATTCCTTCATGCAACTCAGCCAATACGTATAGAACTTCAGAGTTATTTAGACATCTAAGGTAGGGGCCGGTAAAGGATCGCTTGTATAGGTGCCCCCCAATCAGGGTGAAGCGGGCAGCTTGCACCCGGACCTTGTGTGCCTGCTTGGGTTCTTGGGGAAGAACGCCTGTTTGGAGATATTCGATGATGACTTCCATCCAGCCTTTGTCGTCCGGTTGCTTCGCCTCTATTGTATTACAAGTGGAGGCTTCTGCGACTGAGGGGTCGGGTTGTAGATACACAGGCAATAATATGGCTTCTTTGATGAGGAGAGAAGCAGCTATGCCGGCTAAGGCGTCCGTGCGACCATTTTCAGTCCGGCTAATTTTTTCAATCGTCCACTCAGTGAAGCGCTGCAAGGTGTCTCTTACCTTGGCTAAATATCGCGCCATCCTCTCATCTTTAGCTTCGTATTCGTTTTGGACGTGCCTCACCACAAGTTGGGAGTCACTATAGATTCGGAGTCTAGAGACGGATAGAGCTAGGGCGAGGTCCAATCCGGATAGGATGGCCTCATACTCTGCTTCATTGTTGGAGGCTAGGAATCCCAATCGGACGGCTTGCTCCAGATGTTCTCCTGTTGGTGATTGCAGCAGGAGCCCTACTCCGGATCCGGATGATCGGGAGGCTCCATCAACCTGCAAAGTCCACCATTCCTTTTCACTTTGATCTTCTTGCTGGACGGGCTTTCGGGAATATTCGAGCACGAAGTCAGCCATCACTTGGCCTTTCATGGATAGCCTGGGTTGGAACTCGATTCCAAATTCGCTCAACTCTATGGCCCATTGAAGCATTCTTCCTGTCAGGTCCGGCTTGTGTAGTATGTTGCGAAGGGGTTGATCGGTTAGTACGACCACTGGGTGGGCCTGGAAGTAAGGGCGGAGCTTCTGGGCGGCGCTTCGAAGTGACAGGGCTGTTAGTTCCACCTTTGAATATCTTGTCTCTACGTCCGCCAATGCTCTGCTAACATAGTAAATAGGCTTTTGTTCCTTGGGTGAGGGACAGCGAAATAGAGTCGCACTAACCGCCCATTCTGATACAGCTAAGTACATATACAATTTTTCTCCAGAGAGGGGGCTGCTTAGAACGGGTGGTTGCATGAGGCAGTGTTTGATTTTCTCAAAGGCATTTTGGCAGTTATCCGTCCACCCGTGCGCCCCAGCTTTTCGTATTGCCAAAAAGAAGGGTTGTAGTTGATCAGTGAAGCGGGCTATAAAGCGTCCTAGCGCGACGAGTTTGCCTGTGAGGCGCTGTAGTTCCTTTTTATTTCTGGGGGGTGGTGTTTCCATGACTGCTTTTACTTGATCCGGGCTAACCTCGATCCCCCTTTGGCTGACCATGAAGCCCAGGAATCTGCCAGCGCTTATGCCGAAGGCGCATTTAGAAGGGTTCAGCTTCATGTCATACCTCCTTAAGAGGTGGAAGACTTCCTGTAAGTGGAGGGTATGCTCCTCGCGTGTTTTGCTTTTGACAACAATGTCGTCAATATATACCTCTACTGTGCGGCCGATCAGAGGTTTGAAGATCTTTGTCATCAACCTTTGATAAGTAGCGCCTGCGTTTTTGAGGCCAAATGGCATGACTTTGTAGCAATAAAGTCCGTGTGGTGTTATGAAGGCCGTTTTTTCTTCGTCGGCTGGGAACATGGGAATTTGGTGATATCCGGAGAAGGCGTCTAAGAAGGAGAGCATCCCTTGTCCAGCGGTGGAGTCCACAATTTGATCTATGCGAGGCAGGGGAAAACTGTCTTTTGGGCATGCCTTATTGAGGTTGGTGTAGTCGACGCATACCCGCCATTTGCCTTCTTTTTTGGGTACCACTACTACATTTGCCAGCCAGTCCGGATATTCCACTTCTCTGACGAATCCGGCTTCTAGCAGCTTGTCGATCTCGTCCCGGATAATCTTTTGTCTATCAGGGTGAAAGCGTCTGACCCTCTGCCGGACGGGTCTTGCTGTTGGAAAGACGTTAAGCTTATGAGAGGCGATGGAGGGGTGAATCCCTTTCATATCAGAATGCGCCCATGCGAAAACGTCATGGTTCTGTCGGAGGGCGTCTTGGATATTTTGGGTTTCTTCAAGTGTAAGGAGGGAACTGACATGAGTGAGGTGAGCGTTCTCTTTCGAGATTTGGATTGCTTGCAAGGGATCTGCTACCGGGGGATCTTTGTCCGCCGGACACAGTGATTGCTATTGATCTGGTGTATGAGTGGGCTCAGGGAGGGTTTGGTCCTCCTGACTGGTCCCAGCTTCTCTTGCTATCTGGTAGCATTGGCGAGCGGCTAACTGGCTGCCGTATAGGTCAATTTGCCCATCTTCGGTAAGAAAGCTTACTATCTGATGGTAGGTGGAGGGGATGGCCTTCATATGATGCAGCCATGTGCGTCCCAAGATAACATTAAAGGGTGATAAATCTTGTATCACTGAAAACTGAACGTTGAGAGTGACTGGGCCAGCTTGAACTGGCAGCACAATATCTCCTAAAGAAATAGTTGACGCCCCGTTGAACCCGGACAAGACTCGCCCAGGGTTTTCGAGGCCCACTGGATTGTGTCCCATGTGGCTTACCACCGATGCTTGCATCAGGTCGGCTGAGCTGCCTGGGTCAATTAAGATGCGTCTTACATCAAACTTGCCCATTCCTAAGGATAGAATGAGGGCATCGCGGTGTGGCCGCAATATTCGTGTGGGGTCTGCTGGTGGGAAAACGATTGTCCCGTCTATGGGGCGAGGGCCCCCCCCCCATTATCCCAGGTCGGATGGAATTGACACGTTCGCGCACCGTTGCTTCCCTCAATAATTTCTGCCTCTTTCGTTTGGAGCTGTGCTCCTCGTCCGACGGGCCTCCGTTAATGTAGTTTATGACGGCTTTGGGGGCCGCTGGAGCTGCAGGGGTTTCAGAGTTATGGTTTCGGGAAGTATCTCCTCCTCCGGTGTCCGAGCGGAGGTATTGCTTCAAATGCCCCGCCTTTATGAGCCTTTCCACCAAATATTGGAGGCTCCTGCATGTCTCCGTCGTATGGCCATGCTCCTTGTGGTAGGAGCATTTTTTAGTACGATCCCTTCTGGATGGATCTGTTTCGAGGGGTCTAGGCCACCTAAAACCGATCATACCTTGGATAGTTGGGAGAAGTTTCTCATAGGATATGGAAAGGGGTGTGAGGGGTGGCATTTCCGGGCGATCTGGCCTTTCCTGCCTTCGATCGGATGGTCTTGGCCTGTCCGGATGTTTGGTACTTTTCTCCGTACTATTTTTGGATACCCGTCCGGCAACCAAGACTTGTTGCTGAGTGGCTGCTCGTACGTCATCTTCAAGCATTGAGTATTTGTTGGCACGCCGGAATAAGTCATCCATCGTCGTGGGAGGTTTTTTAGCGAGTGATTCGAAAAACGGGGTGCCCGGGCAGATGCTTCGCTTGAAGATTTGTAAGATAGCATCCATGCTGCAGGCCTCCACCTGCAAGACGGCTTGACCAAACCGCCTCACAAATTCCCTCAAGGACTCATTGTCCTTCATTTTTATGTTCTGCAGAGTGCTGATGTTCTGCTTATGCCGAGCGGAGCATAGATATTGTCCCACGAAGACTTCTGACAGGTCCCTGAAATTATCAACGGAGTTGGGAGGTAGGCGGTGAAACCATGAAAGTGCTTGTCCCTGCAGGCTGGCGGGGAACACTTTGCATAGTAGCGCGTCGTTGCCTATATCGAGAGTCATGAGCTGTCGATAATGCATGATATGATCGAAGGGGTCGCTGGACCCATCGTACGTGGAAAATTTGGGTACGAGGAATCCCCTTGGGGGCTCGTAATGAATGATATGAGAGCAAAAAGGGGTGGAGAGCATGTCGTCCAGCCTTTTGCTGATGGAGCCAATGGGTGGCTCGCTTGGGGGATTTCTCCCAGCTTGTCGTGGCGCTTGGCGCGGAGGAACGCTCTGCACCATAGGGGCGACCAAGGGGTCATGGTGCAGAGGGACGTTCTGTGGCATAGGGGTGACCGCAGGATCATGGTGCACTCCCCAAGTGGTGGCTATTGGCGGGCTTGGCCTGCCAGGTTCCTAAGGACCCAGTCTCGCGCGCATCGCACCCGACAACTGGGATTTTCTGTCGCGCTGTCTCTTAGACGAGAAGCGAGTGGAGTCCGAGCTTTCTTCACGGGGAGCTCGAGGCATGGGTGTGTGTGGTTCGTGTTGTCCAACGTTGCGTGCTTCAGGGATTGGTCCTGCGGTTCCGGGGTACACCGACTCTGGGTGATGCCTTGAGTTGGCTACTTGGCCTTCTGAATGTTGGCGACGGGGAGGTCCCGTCGATGATGCCTGAATACGCAATATTGCGTTCTCCTCTCTTAACCTTGTCGTCTCTTGGAGGAGAGCTTGCAGTTGTCGCTCGCTCGCTAGCTGCCTTCTTTCAATGGCTTCGCGCCACTCAGAGTTATCTTCCTCTTCTCTAACAGATGAATGGGTTCTGGAAGGTGTGGCCATCTTTGCCGGTAACTGAATCAGCGAAGAGTTTTCCCACAGATGGTGCCAATGTTGAGGCCTTGCGTCCCTGTGATCCACGTTGTTGCCAGGTGGGCGCACGATCTCAACCACTATTGAGTTCTTGTTCAGTTGTGCCTGCAAAAGATGCCCGGACAGAGTGTCTGGACACACCCTCCGATGGTTTTGTCAGTCATAGTTATGGAGAAGAAGAGAAGTTTAGCACAGTCGGTATTTTACTAGGTATTGCCCACTTTTTCTTCTTCCTTGTGTGAAGGTCTATATATATGGTAGCAGAGGTTCTCTCTCCTCCTTTAATGATGGAAGGCTTTTTGGTTTATCATGATGCCCCTAGTTGGTGGCAGGGACATCCTCGCCCTACAGGCGGCTGTCAGAGATCATGGGATGTGACCAGCCATCACTTCTGTCTTTTCACTCTGCAAGCGTTGGAATGTGGCCTGTGAGAGGACGTTAGAATGACGTATTGGGGGCATGCTTTCCTTGGTCAACAGTCCAAGCACTTATATCCGGATGGAATATGGCGGTGGCCCGGATGTGGCGCCTGCGGGTGCCACGTGCCTTTCTCTGAGGGAGACCGGATGGGAGAACCGCGTCATGTGTATACTTGGGAGGATCCGGATGAACTTCATCCGGATAGAGATGCATGGCACGTGTTATCGGGGGGAGGGGTCCCTACACTTATGATGTTATATTAGCAAGTAATCAAATCAATTAAGTCATCTTCCAGATGTAACTAAATTGCTTCTTTGAGCTCGATTATCGTTAATATGATTAAGTCATATTTGAAAGTAATTCTAATAAAAATCTATTGTGTTTTCATTAATATCATTTTTATTAAAAAAAATTTTATAAAAAAAAATGGTATTTGAATATAAATGAAAGCAAAGTAGTCCAAAAATCATTTCAACTAATCTTTAAAACTTTGTCCCATGTTTAATTTCAAGTATATTAACCTCGTGTTTGGTTTGATATTAGTAAAAAGGAAAAGAGTCACAGAGCTCAAGCCAATTTGAAGCTACTCTTTTGAAGCTGCATCCAACAGCTTTGCCTCATGGAGATGGAGTCAGGGATATGAAGAGAACCCAATCTGAGAAGAAAGGATTGATGAAGAAATGTGGCCTCTTTGGGATATAAAAGATTGGTGAAACCCACCAAGATAATGCTTTCCTTTCAAAGGGATTGCCACCCAACAATAGGATATGAGAATCAAAGTGGAGTTGCTTCACAATTAATACACATCATTCTTTTTTCTGTTTTCTCAGAAAATGCTATCCAACCCTGAATTGACCTCACCTTGTTAATTAGGTAAAACTCCAAGCAGAGTCATTTTCTGTAGAAAATTTATAGAGCTTCTTTAACAGAAAAAGACCAGCTTTTTCTTCTTTTTCTTTTTCTTTTTTCCCATAGTACATGCTGGTATGAAAGTTAAGGGAGAAGTGAACCGACTGTCATAACTCCAAACACTAAGCCCATGTTTACCTCTCGGAAAATTTAAAATAAAATGCAAGGGAAAGAAAATAAAAAAAAATAAATTTAAATTCAATAAATTATTTTTATGTATTGTTTCAAATTCATTTCACTTATCTTAATTTATCGATATAAAGATTAAATAATTTAAAATTATATAAATTTTTAATTAGTTTTAATTATATTTAATTTTTTTAACATTTTTCATAGTATAATCAAACATAAGGAAAATCTGTTAGTTTTTTCCTATAATGTGTGGCCATATATAATTATATTTGTATGAATATTATTTATGGGTATCAATTGATAAGTAGATGAATCAATTGATTGGGCATCCAAGAGTTTTATGTATGGAAGACCCAAATTACAAATGGGGAGTTAGAAAATTTACTTTATATGAATGTGATGTTACAACTTTTGTAACCCCATCATTATGAAATTTATTTTGTACATTATGTTTATGAGTAATGGAGGAAAAATGGAAATGTATAACTTATGCAATTATATAGATGCATTCAAGTTCATAACCCACCATTACCCATTAATTTGTACATAATGGGTTAAATAATAAGTATAACTCTCATATAGTCTTTAATGGAAAGACTAAGGTGGTGTTTGTTTTTTTACTTAATTCTAAATAGAACCTTAATGCTTAATAGTGTTAAATATTAGGTTGTTTGTTTTTATAATATTTTATTTCTATTAAGTATTAAAAAGTAAAAAAATCAATATATTATTTTTTCTATTTAGAAAAAGCTATATATTTTGATTTTTTCTCTTTAGTAAAAAGTTTATAATAAGTTATGAAAAAATAAAAAAAAACAAACCATCTAAATTCTAAAACTAAATTGCTTTAAGCAAAAAGCTATAAAAACAAACACCACCTAAGAGATGTATAACTTATTATAAATTGAGGTCCCAAGTCACACTCTCATGCTCATGTCATTTTATTGTTTAATTTTAACAACATACACCACACAAGTGACCCATCCACTATATGAGAGTAGTGAGTTTAAAATCTTGACAATACAATTCACAAGGTAACTCAATCTCACTTCATGAATCAAGGTATAAATATGATCATTATTTTAATATTTACATTTATTTTATTTTATGCATCCAAAATTATTTTTTTAAATAATTATTTCCGCATAAAGTTTACAATTGTTTGATTAACAAAATCATTTTTCTTTTAATATTTTGTTCATTTCATGGGAACCAAATATAGCCCAAGTCAACATCATACCTCCAATTTCAACTACCATTGAGATTCACAGATGGGTGTATCATCAATCTATTGTACCAGGATCCTGCGAGTTGCCAGGGCCATGGTGGGATTGTGGGGACTGACTTAAATGTTCATGTGGGTGGTCTTATAAAGAAGACCCAGGCAATGATCCCGATACCATTTGAAGTAGATGAATAGCATAAATTAGAGTTATTCGTAAGGGAGAGAATCAACCTTGTCCTACACCTTCCCAAGGACCCCAAACACAAGATAATAAAAGCACCTAGTACACATTGTGAGCCTAATTTAACTCCACAATAGTGAACTGTCATGTAGCATAGAGATGGTTCCACACCTAGATGTGTACTGCTGATCCCCACTTCATTATGCCCCATTAATGCCTCATACCTACCTGGACTTCGCAAAAAAGAAACACTTACGAAGAGGGAGAAGGGAGAGTATGTGGGAAATTTTTTTGGGCATTGAAAACATTAAGGTCAATGAATTGGTGAAATGGGATATGGAAAATTATGCAGAGAAGCCCCTTGTCATGGTCATACATTAGACCAGCCAAATGCTCCACTATATGTACTGGTAAAGGTGGTTGGTTTCACCAAGTGGTCCATTTGTGTAGGTTGTTGGTTGGTTTTGGTGAAATGATGATGCAAAGCTACAACGAACTAGTGGATGCCAAATGGTCAAATTTTCTTAAATTTATGGTTATTGAACATACGATAACTTATGGAAGAACCAGTAGCATAGTCAAACTGGAATTGTTGAATGTCCCATACATATATATATGCATATACATCCAACCATGAGTTGTATAATCCTAAATGTACAATGATATATATGCATACATCAGTTTAAAGTAGAAGATGAATTCAATTACCTAGTTGTCAATATGACAACCACTTTAAAATCCACATCATTAAGCTAATTAAGCATCTTCAAACACCATCAAAGCACTTCATAGATCATTTTCTGGTTGAGGTCTACACTAAACCCCCACCTTCCTCCATTAATTATCTATATCATTTATGACTAAATGCTGATATTAACAATTTAGTCATTAGAGAAGCCGTCGGTTAGACAGAAAAAGGTGAACATGTCAATAAGGTTCTACCTATAGAAATGTACTTTTTTGGTTGATTATAAAAAATATTTCAATAATCAAGCCGTATTATATATGTATATATTTTTAACTTTGATTTTTTTTACCTAATTTTATTTATTTATATTATTATATCTTAGTTCCATTTATTTATCCCTTATTTGATAGACTATATTTCACCATACATATTCAACTATCCGAATTTAGAATTTTGTGAGTACCACTATACCACCGTAGCATTTTCAATTACTAAGATGAATCAATGGTGAGAAAGAAACTTATAACTTAGCATTTCATGGTGGTCTAAAAAATCGAGATAATCTATAAGGGATGTGGTTGAGTTATAAGAAGAAGAAGGCAAACCTTTTGTGTCATTATTTTCTTTATTAAAACTTAAATAACAAAAGACGTCCAAGTTTCCCGTTTCTAACAAATTAAGTAGTAAAACCCTGTTTCCTTTTTAGAAAATTTGAGGAAAATATGACGAAACCAAAATAGAAAAAATGAAAAAAAAAATTTAAAATCAATAAGTTATTTTCATATATTTTTTCAAAACTCATTTGAATTATATTTGATTTTCTTTTACATTTTTCACATAAAATTCAACATGAAAAAACTCATTTTCTTTCGGCATCGTATTGACAATCAAAGCCTTGGATCAAATGATGATAATTAATGGATAATCCCAATATGGGAGACAGTTGCAACTAGAACAATATTGCAGGCAGTGACACAAAAGCTACCACGTTTTATATCAGTGATCATGACTCCTAACCCCAATGAAAGGCCCTCAATAGCTACCATTCAAAAACACGTCCAACGATAAGAAGTAAGGGCAGTCTCTTTTAATAATTCCTAGGAAGGATTTTAATAGACTTAAATATTAAAACTACTCTTTTAAAATTCAAAGTATTTAAAGCATTTCACTTGATTTGTCAAGAAATTTATGGTGCATGGGTCCTACATTTATTGTAATTATTGATACTCAAATTTTAAATCAAAATTTTGGATTTAATCCTTACAATAATATATAATTTGTTATCTAAATTTACTATTTAAAACAAAAATACCTCTAAAAAAATATTTTCAAAATATCATTTATTGTTTTTTTTTTATTATAATTTTTAATTATATTAAGAAAAAAATAAGTTTTATAATTATATAATAAAACTGATGATTTTTTCATATATATATATATTAATTTTAAATTGATAAATTATGTTTTTGTATTAAATTCAAGGAAGATAAAATGTTTAATTTTTCATTTAGATTATCTAAAAAGAATAAGAAAATGATGGAGAAGGTTTAATCATTTTTTATTTTTGTAATAAAATAATTTTTAAAAATTTATATGATTTTTTTTTCTTTGCATAGTGTTTTTTATTTTTATTTTCATATCTATTTTTTTTTTTCTCAATGCATCGAGTGGATGATGTTAATATATTTGATATGTTGAATATTAATAAGGTATAAAAAGTGATCCTCAAGATTATTACTTTTATTATAAAATACAAGTACAACAAAAATATGTTATAATTACAATATAAATACACTTACATTATAATAAAACCTAATTAGGAAATTTTTGAATTTTTTTATAAAAATTATTATTTTGTATGATCAAACCATATTTCATAACATACCTATATCATAAATAATTTATGAAACCAAATGAAATACTAATTTGAATTCACGTAGTTTATATATATATATATATACAAAAATTGTTAAATAATTTCAATACACTAGATGAATGTTATTAATATATTGATATGATGTGTTAATACCAATAGGGTATGAATAAACATTTTTAGAATTATTACTTTTGTAATGAAATATACGCACAACATAAATGCATTATACTTATAATATAAATACACTATCATTACAATATATTATAACATAATTTAATTTATTTTTATTTAATTTTTTCACATGCTGTATTACCCAATGAATAATTGTGAGTTATTCCATTTAATAGGTGTGTGTTAGTCAACTGAATATTTATATATTATTCAATTGATGAGTGCTCGTAAAAAATAATTATTCATTATATTATGGTAACAAAGTTTTTAATTGTTTTTCCATATATAAAATGATATAATAACCTTAGGATATGGTTTTTATTTATGAGATATTGAAATTTTTTTTTTAAAATCTTAATTTTTTTGAAAAGAAAAAAGAAAAAGAAAAAATAGTAATTTTTAAATCGTCACTTAATTGTTCAAAAGTGAACAACAATTTTTTCATGCTGAGAAATATACTATTGATTACCTATCAACCTGTACTTATCATCATGTATGGGCCCCACATCATTGACAATCTCAAATTTATTTATAAATAATATAGAAAACATATTCAAGGGTAAAATTGTCCTCTACAAATCCTTGAGATAAGTGAGCCTTCTTAGGAATTATTCTTTCCAGCTACCCTTTTGGATAATTCTCCCTCTATATATATAGTAAGGAGTACAGCTAATTAAGCGTTTTCAACCATTTGTTAGGCCATTAAATCCTAGACAAGTAACTTCTTTTCTCACCACTTCAAGTTAGATTCTTTTTGTCCTTCCTACCAACTCCTTCATCCATCTAGCACACTATGGTCCCTCATTTGCACATGGCCAAATCAACCATCTTACATTCCTCCATCTTTTCAACTCTCCTATGACATTTCACATCGAATAAGGGGGAAAGTTTTTGACACTATATAAGTATGGATTCCTTATAACCCTATAGACGCATTTTAAAGTCGTGAAAGCCTCCTTGAGTTTAAAGCGGATAATATCTACATAGTTAGAAGCAGATCATTACAAATGGTATCAGAGTCGATCCATGACCTCGGTGTAATGGTTTGTTTGGCCCCATAGGAAGTGTTTGTCTGTTTGACCTCGTAATCTCATGGGACATGGGGGTGTTTGTGACATCCTACATCGGATAGAAAGGAAAGTTTCTAACACTATATGAATATTGACTCTTTGTAACCCGTATACGTTTTTTAAAGCCATGAGAGCTCCCTTGGTCCAAAGGGAACAATATCTACACAGTTTGGGAGCGGAGTGCTGAATATTTTCTATTCCATATATATAGGAAAAAGTAAGATCAATCAACCTAACAAAATATGAATTCTAATATCATCATAAAATCCACAAAATAATCTGCTAGCCTTTGATACTATAAAAAATATTAAGGACGGCAAGTATCAAGACACTGGAAATGGGTAAAAGCTGATATATAAGGTGGAACAAATCACGTGATTGATTGTTGGGTAATCGGATCAGATTGATTTTCTTTCCTTATATGCGCCTGCAAGATGATGGATACTTGGAGAAAAACTGATCTCGAGTCTCAGTGCGAGCAATGTTTGGCGTTAAAGAGGTTCGGCTGATGCATTAGCCATCTGGCCCCCATGTGTTTACGTGAGAAACTCAGAGTTGGCCTCTGACGACCCGGCCTCATACAAAGTGAAAATCGATGGTGATGTGTTTTATGCGCAAGTGGTACCACATTGTCACATTCAATCATTGGTGGGGAAGCATTACAGGAAGCATCTTTACAATTAGGTGTGGATGATTACAAATATTCCCAAAATAGACTAGTTGTGGTGATGGCGGAATCATCTTCACTTATATTCTAGTTGGCATCAAATGCATGAATTATAAGTTGGGCCTCTACAAACCAAAAGACCATGATATAAGGTACTTTGAATTTCTACAAAGAATTTTCAATTTTTTTAAAAAAATAAAATTTTATTTATAAATTCAAATATGAAAAATAGTTTTCTTAATTTTTCTTCATAAAATAACATATACTTACACACAATACAAAAGTTTCCAACGTAAGACCAACATGCTAGACTAATATCCGATAAATTGGTAACCTTGGTTAAATAATGGTTTTTGCTAATCTCAACTCAGGCCCAACATGCTAAACTAATAATATGACGGATTTATAGAATAACGCATTACAAAAAAAAAAAAATTGTATAGTTTCGTACAAAACTCACTTACTATATAAAATAATAATTTCATAATATACAACTAAATTCATATAATTTGTTTAGAAAATTTTTACGAAATATATATGTAGCTAGCTTTTTCTTGAAATTATCATTTGCTTGGATCTCATTTTTAAGTTTTGGTATGATGTTTTTATATTACAACAAAAAATTATTCAAAATTAGACTTATTTAAACAAAATATATAGAGAATATTTAGGTCAAGATGAAATATTAATTCGCTTGATTATAATAATAAAAAAAATAGATACAATATTTTGAAGAAATAAGCAATATATTGATAAATTTGTGATTTATATTAATTAATATTCACTTAATTAATAGATTTTCCTTGATCTTAAGCTATTAATTTGTCAAGATTTAATTTTACTTACAATTGTTACTTAGAACACTCTAGAAACCTAAAAATACCAAAAAAAATAACAGATTTTCGAAATAAATTTCTATAAAAAAATTATCATTAAATGAGAGGTTGTAAGTTGTTATGAGTGCTGTTTTACCATCATAAATATGGTAATCATGTACCACAAGCGTTTGACCATCATTTAGGGAGGCCACCTATAACTCAGATAAATCTGATCATTTCTGAAGCTATATTCTCCTGTATTTTACACTTCCCCCATCTGAAATTAGCAGGGTCTTGGATGAAAGGTAGCGTTAGCTAGATGAATTGATGAGAAAAGAAACATCGGGAAACGCATGTCTGCATCACGAAATTAAAATCATATTCTGGACCACCATTTCTCTACCATATTTTGTCATTTTGGTATTAAAGGTGTTGGTAGGCGCTGGCACCCAGTTCAAGTACAGCATGTGAACAGCACCAAGGGCGGGTAGACACAAATCAGTACATAAAAAGCCAAGGAATAAGCCAATCATACAACACAACCTGTAACGACCCGCTCCCAATTGTGTAGATATTATCCGCTTTTGATTCAAATGGGCTCTCACGGCTTTAAAACACGTCATAGGATTAGTAGACGTCCATACTTATATAACGCCAGAAACTTCCTCCTATATGATGTAAGATGTTACAAACACCCTCTCATCCCATGCAAACACAATATCTTCGTTGGATTACAAGATCAAATAGACAAACACCCCCTACGGAGTCAAACAAACTCCCACACTGAGGTCGGTGATTGACTTTGATACCATTTGTAACAACTCATTCTCAACTGTATAAATATTGTCTTCTTTGAACCGAAAAGAGTTTTCATGACTTTAAAACACATCTACAGATTAAGAGAAGTTCATACTTAAAGATAAAAGCTTTTTTTTTTTTCATATTTTTAAATCTTATTATTTATATCATAATCTTATTTCTTTGTATTATTATACCATAATCTCATTCATTTGTATCTTTTTCATTGTCCCGATCTCATCATATATATATATATATATATATATATATATATATATTCACCCATCCGAATCCTTTGTTCAATAGGCACCCACTATGGTACACCTTAGCATTTTCCAAAAAATAAAATTTGGAGAAACCATCCAGTCAAAGACGCTTAGTACCACATCGGAATCGAAATACTGATAGGTACCCTCTCACTGGAAGTACATAGAAGGCTGAGAACTAGAAACTCGATCAAGATTTTGGGGGTAATACACCAGGTTTTACACATCTTTTGTTTCACGAACTTGAAAATACCAAGTACCCAATCATAGATGCCTACTCTTACAGGAAGTACATAAAAGGCTGAGAACTAGAAACTCAATCAAGATTTTGAGGGGTAATACACCAGGTTTTTCACATCTTTTGCTTCATGAACTTGAAAAGTAACTACACTAATGTAAAACCTACCAAAGTAGGTCCTCACAGAGATCAAGTTAGAGCTGTTGAAGAAACATGTAATGTTGCGGCAGAAGTCCTCCATGAAAAACTATCTGCAGCAAAAATGGCAGCTTTATCCATCGCAACCTGGATTGGTAGCTATGATGAGATAAACTAAGAAAAGAAATAATTCAATTTGAAAACTAGTTGATTGATTTCTAGTGTGTGTTTGATTCTTAAAATACCTTCTACATAAAGCAAGCCTTCTTGTTTGAATGAGAACAATTATAATAAACAAAATATTCCCACATATATAAGTGTGTGTATATGTGTGTGTGTGTGTTAACTCTTTCCATAAGCAAGTGTGATATCATCAAGTTCTGCTTGTGTAGACAGAATACAAGAAGAACGTACACAAGCAGAACTGCCAAACATGAATCAAACCTTGCATAAATCTACTGCTGTATCCTGTAAATGTCGTATAAATAAACACAGCCAAAATATTTAATGTTAAATCCTCCAATAACCATTCTCATTTTCAAAATAACAGTTGCCTCATTTATTTAAAATAGAAAACAAACTATGTCATTGCAATGAAATAGTAAGTACAAAGAAGGATGAGAAGAGTTTCCACTGAGTACATAGTCTGCTGCATGAAATCTGATAAGAGAAAGGAAGCTAAGCCTTAAGGGCAAAATTACTTGCACAGCTGAAGATGGAATAAAAAATATAATCCAAAAAATTGCTCAATATGATTCACAAAGGATAAAAATTCCTCAGAAAAGGAATCAAATGCTTGGCGCAACACTTTGCTAAAAGACCAGCCACTTGATTGACTAAGCAAGGAGCCTCAGCAATTAATTTAGCTGTTAGTTCACTATTCATATTGTTTATTATCTGTTTCCAGACCAAAAATACAAGGTCCACAGACCCCATAACCTAAACCATCAATAAGACCCATAAGAGAGCTGCACTCCAACTCTAAAGGGGCTCTAGCCCATCCCACAAGAGAACTCAGAAATGTCTCTTTAAATCTCTGACCGGACAACTCCTCTTCACAAAAAACTCTGCTATTCTACTCTTTCCATGAGTACCAAACAAGCAAAGAGACCCAATCTCCACACCAACCTCCATTTGTTGAAGCCTCTCACATGCCAACTTATTAGAAGTTCTTGATCACCCTTGGAAGAATCTAATAGATCTCAAAAAACAATAAAACATCCCACAATACTGCGACTTTATTACAATGGATGAGGATGTGTATAGTTGTATCTTAACACATTTAGTACAGACTGCACCTTTGGCCAAGGGTCATCCCTTTCTCATTAATTGGTCTATGGTTAAAATCTTCTCAAACACAACTCTCAACTTAAAAAACATCCTCTTAGAGTAGCTCTCGAAGCCCAAACCTTCTGAGCTTACGGTGGTTGGGGAATTTAATAAGACTTAGCCAGAACCACCCTAACTTACACCTCCCCTTACAAATCCATCCATTCTCTCTTCTTGGAGCTTCACTGATTCAATACATCTATAAAACCAACCATACACCCTAATTCCTAATTTTGAAAAGACCTTCAAATGCAAGGACTCAATGATCTGCTGCTCTTGCTTTTTTTTTTTTGGCTGTAGTTAAGGTTATAAAGAAGTAAATTCCTCTGTCAAGGAGCTCTCCCCAATCCACATCTCCGCCTAAAACTTGGTTCTAAGCCCATCCCTAACCAAAACTGAGGTTCTTTGCCTAAAATCCTGCCAAGCACCTTTGATGACTTTTAGCTTCTCAAACAAACTTTGAGTGGCCTGCCTCTAGAACCTTTCTGTCTCGGTCGTGAATCTCCACAACAACTTGTCAAGGAAGTCTTTATTTAAAGCAAAAGGACTTCCAATTCCCAGTTCCAGTGCTCACTTGATACAACAAAAAGTTGCCCACTTTCTAAGTCAATCTCCTCTTAAGCTGCTCCTCCACCACGTCCCACAGTGACCAATAATTGAAAGAAGCGCCCAAGGGAAGGTCCACCCACTCCACCTCACCCCACCAGGATCTTCTCACTTTTCTACAAATTGACTTTCAAACCAGACACAAGCTCAAAACAAATAAGGGCACTTGCTCCTCACAAGCCTCCTATTAGAAAAGGGTATCATCTGCAAGCAGGAGATGATACCCCTACCCCTTCCCTTCTCCCAACCTTAGAAGTCAAATCCACCTCCCTAGCTCTCAAAAGAAAACAAACTTCGGGCTTCCATACCCAAACTAATAAGGAGAGAGTGCATACCTTGCCTCAAGCCTCCATAGCTTTGAAAAATGCCCTTGGGTGTGCCGCAGAGAAACTCAATAGGAATGCAGTGGTCAATCTCTCTCATCCATTTTTGACCAAGTCTATAGCCGAAAGTTCCATTTCACATGATCATAAGCCCTCACTATGTCCAATTTACATACTAAACCTGCTCTAGCACTCCCCTTTCTTGAATCAATTGCCTTATTTGCTATCAGAGCAGCATTCCAAATCTGTCTTTTTTCGACAAAAGCATTATGGAATTCTTACACCACCTTCCTGAAGATACTTTTCATTCTATTGGCCAAAATTTTCCCTCCAATTTACAAATAATTCTTCACATTTGATGTAGTTCTAGTATCTTGCTCGATTTGGTTGCAGACGAAGAAAAGATGGTGAAATAGAAACAATGATATGATTTTGAGTTGCACAGTTCCATTATTTCCCTTCCCTAGAGCCTAATACAACTAATTAGTTCATTATTTTCCTTTCCTCGGCGTGCTTAGCGGCCAAACAGTGTCAAAAAAGGAATACAATAAATAAATAAAAGAAACAAAAGATGTGAAATCTCATAGTCGATGGCTCAACCAAATGCAATAAAATAGACCCCGATCCCCATTCTTACTAAACCAAAACAACAGACTTAAATTCTAGTAATTGTAATCATCATCACCCACAACTGCTGAAGTGCTTCTCCCAGCAGATCCAATGGGGAAACGCCTTTAATTTTGCAGAAATCCAAGTACCATGCCACTGAGTGTGCGGAGAAGCAAAGCGGAGGAGCTTGATTTATTTTAGCATTTCTCTTCAAATTTAGAGGACCGATTTGCTTCTTCCACTCGCAATGGACTTGAAGTAACTTTTGGCAAAATCAGGGGCATTCACGCTATCTATCTTTGCGCTATGAGTCTGGTCGGAGAATGAAACCGGCAAAGCTGCTCGGTTATGTAACATTACTCGGTCGTCAGTTTCTCAGTAACCAAACAGAAACAGAAACAGAAAAAGCAAACAACATACACAGAAACAACCTTCACGACTGAGATGCCTCCAGCGGTGGCACCCAATTTCCCCTCACCCACTCTCGATGCAGCCGCAGATCCACCTGGTGAAAGTCGATCTGCTCCCTCGAAGTCCTGAAGAACACTGAGTACCTCGAATTCTCCAGAACCTGCGTCACCACTCCCTCCCACCACCCGTCGCTGTAGAAGGCGTCCACTTCCTCCATGAGCTTGAAACGCCGGCCCACCTCCCGCGGCGGGTACGGCCGCACTAGAATCGCGTCCACCGACTCTCTCAGCGGCTTAGACTCGTCCTCCTCCGACATCAGCGTATGATACTCCACGTAGATTTTCTTCGTCTTCTTCGTAACCGGCCGAAGCACGGTCGCCGTGTACCACGATCCTCGCAGTCCTTCTTCTTCGCTGCTCACCTCCACCTTCTCTCCCTTCTTCAACCCCTCCGCCTCCGTGACCATGGTCGGGCCGGCGTCGGGGAAACGAGGAGTGGCCTAGGAAGTGGCGACTGTGAGTGGACACGTGGGCTTATATTATTGGGTGGAGAATAGGCCCTATGATTCTCGTACGGATAACGGCGTCACGCAAGTTCGCATCGCAACTTCCATTTTCTGAAACCCAAAAGGAAAAATGACTTTAACACCCCTCCCACAGTAAATGCTCCCCCCCCTCCGAGAAATAAATGAATCAAACATTTCTTTCATAAATCTCTCCAGAAACTTCACAGTAATTGCAACATTGGAATAATGAGTTCTTAAATTTGTAATAAATCTGGTAATATTTTTATGCCAAACATTTGTACAGCTCATCATAATCATGGATGTTTTTTTTTTTTTTTTTTTTTTTTAATGAAAAATCTAATTGGCCTTACATAATTTGAAAACTGAAAATTTTAAAAATAAAATAAAATCCGAATCTGCCACGCAAGTCTTCTTTTTCCTCTGTTCTTAGGACTATGTCCTAATAAGCCATTCAACAAGATAAGATGTAATCATAGGGAGAGAGGATGAGGATTGAATATTTAACCAAATTTGTACACATGATACAGGAGGGTTGATTTAACAAAGGAAGAAAATGGAGGACGCTATGGAAAATAGAAAACCCCCTTTAACAGAGCTTAGTTTAGAAACCAAGACAAATAAACAAAAGCAATAAAGCAAGCGTCTACAAATGGAAAACATCTATGTCAACCATGAATAAAGACACTCTAATGGGCTACATCTAGTTTCATGCAAAAAAACAACTGTGGACTAGCACTACTAGTGAGATGTGTTACTTGCAACATCAGCTCTGTCGAGGGTCGAGGGTTGCCATTTACCATGGGGAAGTAGCTACCCTCTCAAAATCCTGCCTGGCACTCTGGATACTTTCATTCATGGCATCCACACTCGACAGCAGTGCTGCAATTTCTGAATCCTTGCTCTCCTTGTTCGACACTGCCACTGCACGCTTCTCTTGTAGCTCGATCATCTTCTTGTCAATCTCATATATTTCTTCGTCAATTTTGGTCTTCTCATGAGTGTGCTCCGTGATCTGATTTTCGGCTTCTTTGGTCCTGCCCTTCAGCTGTTCTTGCTGATCTTTAATGAAGACCAGCTCATTTATGCGACTCTGCACTGGCTTGGTGTCAAAACCATGCATTTCCAGCTCCACTAGTGCTTCCAAGGTGCTAGCAAAGATGCTTCTAGGATCATCAAATCTGAGTTTGGCTACCTTCTCTATCAAGGTGGAGAAGGTCACCATATTACCAATGGCTAAGCCTTCACGACGCTCCTCTTTACAATTTTCCAGTGGACGAAAATGTGGTTTCTGTGGCATCCTCTGAAATACTTCCAGAGTCTCAAGTGTGTTCCAAATTGGGGAGCTTTTCACAAAGGGGAGGCTTTGATTCAGGTCCAGCATAATTTCTCCTGTGGGATCAATTCTAGGAGATTGTGTTACTTCACTAGGTCTTTCCCTTGCCTCATTCCACTGGTTCACAGTCTGACCAGGGGAGAGTCCTGTGCAGAGTATTAAATATAAGCAAATAAATTGAAACAGGGAGTAATATTATACAGTCATACTAGCTTACTTGAATTATCTGCCACGCCTGGACTGTGCTTTCCCTCAAACCACATTGACAGAGGTTGATCATCAGGCACACTGTGCACTCCACAGACAGCCATTTCAACCTGTTTTGTTTTGTTGTCTATCTCCACAAGGGGAGCTGTTTTCTCTCCAAGCACATCTTGAGAGCCTGTGATATGCTAGGACAAATATTAACAATGGAATGACAAATTGAAACTAAGGGCCGATTTGGCCATGTTTTCTAAAACTTATTTTTAAAAACTATTTTTCATTCTTTAACTTAAAAACAGTTTTTAAAAACAAGTTTCAGAAAACATGGCCAAACTAGCCCATATTTTTCTCTTGTTTATAATCTGGTGAAAACAATTCATACTTGTTCTCTAAAAATTATTCTCTATTTCACTTTGTTTTTAAAAATTATTTCCAGAGAACAATAGCCAAACAGTGTTAGAGATCATTAAAAACAGTATTCTATTTTTAAAAACAAAAAACTATTTTTAAATCACACGGCCAAACAGACTCTAAGGCTTTATTTGTTTCTATAGAGAATATATCTAGTAGGAACAGGAGAGCATGTTTAACTGCAACTCTAACCTGTACAGTAGAAAGACATTTTCATACCTTGAGTTGGAGGCGCAGAATTTATGTTTATGCTTCGTCTTCTTCCCCTCTTTGATGGACTCTTCACCAATTGCTTGCTTAATGCGTGCCCAACTGATTCATCCGGAAGCTTTTGTTTTCTTGTTCGAGGCGTTCTCATTTTGATGCCTTCTACATTTTTCTGCCTACTACCAAGAAGCTTCTGATCTGTGGTACGTTTCCTATATGGCCTCCTCGAATGTCGAACAGGAATTTCAGTTTGTGAACCTCTCTTAGCTGAAGACTCGAGCACTGTGCTCATAGGCAATTCAACCTCATTCATCATACAATCTTTTATGGCCATTTCATAGGCACCCCCTCCAACTTCATTGTCATCCTTACCTAAAAATCATGTCGCATGTTAGCATCTCTAAGAATATAAAATTATAAATGCATACAAAATCAATGCAGCTTCAAGTCATAAAATACCTGCTGCTGAAGCATATAGGCTATTTAAATCAAGGCCTGCCTCCAACTCCATTTGGTTATTTAAGTTAGATCCTTCAGAGGTAGCTTTGGGGGCTTTTATTTTGGTTCCTACAGTGGAAGCCCTTTGGTGTTTCCATTTAGGCTCCCTCATTGAAGTCCTCGGGCTTCTTTTAACAGGTAATTTGGGGCCTCTTCCAGGTGATGAAGCTTTCGGGCTTCTTTTAAATGATACTCTAGGTGCTCTTCCTTCCGATGAAGCTTCTGGGTTTCTATTCTCCAGTTTCTTAGGTGGCCTTCCTCTCCTCTTCAATGGAGTACTCACTGTGCCTTCTTCCTTTTTCCCTATCTCCTACACAATGAAAAACAATCTTCATGCCCAATAAAATTGGATTAAATAAAAAGCAAGAATTAAAGAGGAAAAATTATTATAGAGTCCACCCACAGTGTAGTCACCACCAAGTAGCATGACCAATCAAAATTGAATTACAATGACAATTAATAATAAATATTATAAAACTATTGATGGAATCTTCTGAACAATCTTGAAAAACTGCCTTCCAACAAAATACATAACTATACAAAACATCAATGATTGACATTGATACATGATGTCCAACATGTTCTTTTTTATATCAGAAACAACAATTCACCTATGGAGCCATAGTTGGTTGAGTATAGCTTTTGAATTTGCTTTGGAATGTCAAAGATTGAGATAACAGAGCTCAATATGAAAGAAAACGGATGCGCTAATGCCCTTATTAGAGTAAACGTGAGGCACTCATTCCAAAGAAGAGTCACTCTTAAGGGTAAACATAAAGTCACCCAAAAATCGAATAGTTGAGGAATTCCCTTTTCAGGCCACTTTTATTGCTGAAAGCAAATGATCGCATTCAGATTTCAGGGACAGATTCCCAGGAGATTTAGTTGGAAAGCACAGCCACCATTGGTACACAGGAAGGCTACTCTACTCTATATATACATAGTGTCCAACATGTTGACCTCAAAATAAACACAAATTTCTTCATGACATGGGTGTTTTTATAGACAACAAAAGCACGTATTAAGAAATGCCAAAAAAAGAGGGGGGTGCACCCCACGTATACAAGCAGTATACACAGAAAATGCCAAAGCAAGCACCAATTAAAACAAAAAAGAGCAAAGCTAGCCATAATAAAGAGCATCTAAGAAATTCAAAATAGAGGGGTTCTCCAATTCCAAAGACTCCTGCCTGGACCACTCTAATAGCAATCAAACAAAGAGTTCCTTCAAACTTTAATCTGACAATTTTTTAGCTTCAAAAGCCCTTTGGTTGCACTCCCTCCAGATACACCAAAGCAGGCAAATCAAAGCCAAGTGCCAAATGAATTGCCATAGAAGGCTAAAATAGTTATCTGCTATCCATCTAGTTAATAACCATATATCTGTTTCTAGTACAACACATTTCTCAATTTCAACATATTTTCGCTGTTTTTCTTTCTGTGCTATAGGAACCCCCCCAACAAAAAAAAAAAACAAAACCCTTTTTTTTCCATTTGTAATGCCTTTTTGGCCCAGTAAATGGATCACTCTCATTGTATTCCTTACCTTGCTCTTGTGTCTTGCTGTAGCATCAAAATGCCTTTTCTGATCCCTCATAACCTTCAAAGATTCCTCATTAGGATGGTCAGAAGGATTTTCAGCTGGTGTGCCCTCCTCAGCATTAGATGGTAATCCTACAGCCATATCCATGTCAACATTATTTGTTGTATACTCCTTTTCTACAGTTCCTTCAGCATTCTGAACTGTATTAACCTCCTCACCTGAAAAGCATTATGGACATTTGCCCTTTGAAATTGACCTATCTCATCAATGACAAATAAACTAAAGCACATATTACCAGCTGGAAAAGGTTGTGCAATTTTAACTTGCGATTTTGGAGGTCTTCCCTTCCTTTTTACAGAATTTGATGTTTGATTGCCTAGTCCACTACTTTTTTGTTCATTTCCCTGCATGAATAAAAACAACATTTTAATCAGGATAAGTGGGCCACGGAAAAATAACCAGAGTGAGAAAGTGTAGCAATGTAGCACAGTAAGAATTCACTCATTTCCAATCAAAGAAATAACAGATTGTTGGTTTGTATGGCCAATCAACAAAACAAAACAGACAGAGCAAGTCCTCATATAAACTTGTAGCTACAGATCAAGGGCAACTCATTGGGAAATTGAAGAGGTTTGAGGTTGTTCCCTATGTTGTAAAACTTAAGCTCAAAATCTGCTTTGGCAAACCTTGTAAAGTGACCACTGCAAAAGAATTTTAGAAGATCAGAAACAAAATCTAAGATATATGACAGGATAAGAAGTTGAGTTAGATCCCTAAACACAAAGGTCATCAGAGATCCACCACACTCCTATTCTTGATATGCTACCCTTTGTTCAATGGGTCTATCATGCCAATCTTGTTTTTCTTGATCAAATGTGAAACAACAGAAGGCCATCTGTTTAATGAAGGGTTGAAGGGGTCAAATTTTACTCACGACTTTCATTCCCTGAGAAGCGCTACCAGTTTTTGTAGAAGATTGATTGCCAGCCACAGGTTGCTCTGTTTGATTAGAACCAGTTCCTCCTGTGGTTGGGGTGGCAAAACCACATGGCACTTCCTGAATCAATGTTTCAATTGGTGCCATCCTTGACTGACCTGCTGCATGAGATATCGGGGCATCTGCGACATTTCCCTCTTTTAATTTCTTTGATGGCCGTGAAGGTGTAGCATCATCACCAGATGTTGTCTCGTTCACTTTCTTCCTGTTTGAAGTCATGACAGAAGAAGTTGAACTTTCAAGGTATGGAGCAGGTTGCTCCAACCGGTCCTTCGCGAAACTTGTAGAATGAGATATCTTATCTCCAGCATCATCTATTACAGTGCCTGAACTTTCAAGTTGCATGCCAACAGATGTGTTGTTTGAATTGTTGAGGACAAGCCCTAACTGTTCATCAGAATATGTCGTACCTAAAACTTCCTGAAACAGAAGCCCATTACATAAGTCATTCAGAGGTGAGCTAAATCTGTATTTGATTTTGGGCTTCTACGGTTTTAATCAAATTAAACTTTCTATAATAAATGCATCATACAATTATCAAAATACCCTCAAACCGTGCTAATTCCCCAATTTGTCACTTATGCATCTCAACCATTAACTAATATGGATATCATATGATATGGTTCAAAAAATTCAATGTGTTTTTATAGCTTCTTCAGTCATTAATTGAATTTTAGGGAGAAGAACATAAATGAAAAAAATAAATCTATATTATTTTAGGAGATGTATTAGTAAATTCTATCTGCAAAATATAAAAACAAAAATAGTTAGGACAAGAAAAAGCAGCAAGAATTTAATAATTAAACTTAATTGTAGACAAGGTTAAATTCATTCACCTCCCCAAGATTTGGACTAAATATAATTTATCACCATTAGTTTGAAATTTCATTCAATACCTCCCTTACATTGAGTCAAAGGAGAGGTAAATGAAATTAACAAATGAGAAGGGTAAGGGAGGTATTTGATGAAATTTCAAACTAATAGTTGCCAAGTGCATTTAGCCCAAACATCAGGGGAGGTAAGTGAAATTAACCCATCATAAATAAGATCAAACATGCCAAATACCTCCCTTACTTTGAGTCAAAGGAGAGGTAAATGAAATTAACAAATGAGAAGGGTAAGAGAGGTATTTGACGAAATTTCAAACTAATAGTTGCCAAGTGTATTTAGCCCAAACATACCTATCAAAAAAAAAAAGTGTATTTAACCCAAACATCAAGGGAGGTAAGTAAAATTAACCCATTATAAAAAAGATCAAACATGCATTTGGCAAGTAAGAATAATGGGTCAAATCTTAAATATAATCTCGAAATAAAACAATAAAAATTCATGTCAGAAGCCAGTAATACCATGGTAGCAACCACAACATCCACAGAAAAATCAATGTAGACACTCTCATCCTTCAAGCTAGGTTGTATAGGCCTGCTTCTGAATTGGTCCTCTCTCTCTCTCTTTGTACCAATTGCTTAATAGAATAATCAGTTTGGATCACTTTTCTTGCAAACCATGAACTAATGTAGTTTGTGTGACAAGTCATTATCCTAATTATCAAATGTCCTATGATAACTCAGTGGAAAAGTGAGCTTCTGAACATAACAGAACATTGAGATGAAGAAGCTAGTAGCCAATACCACCCAGGTGCTGCAAGATTACCTCATTGCTAGTTGCTCTCCTACATGCTAATGCACTCATTAATGCTACAAATATCTATTCATTAAAGATTCTATTAAGTTTGCAAGTGTCCCTACCTATAAATACTCCTGATTTGGCACATGCATTGTATCTTTCAAACTTGTGTCGAATTAGAACAATTAATCACAAATAAAAATCATTGTCACTTTTATTATATCATTATGCAATAAAATAATGAAAGTAGTTAATGAAAAAATTAAGAAATCACTTTGAAGCCGAGATCATTTCTTTATTTGAAGGATTAAGTATTGCAGGTTCTGACATTCTTATGGTAAAGGAGGACCCAGAATTGTTGATAGCATGGATATCTCAATCAAAGCAAGGTCCATGGACATCAAACTCATGTTAGTGCAAATCCACCAACATTGTTAGAACTTTGAGATGTTCTCTTGGATTCCTAGGATGGCCAACCACAAAGAGGATCTTTTGCTTAAGCGAAGGGTTCCACATCCAGAGACCTTCGTAGGGGATTTTTTTGCCACCTAGAGTTGTATCTTTTACTTTGATGTGTTATATATATATATATATGTAAGAGAGAGAGAGAGAGAGAGAGAGAGAGCAATATAACATAATTAGTATTAAAAATAGCATTTATACTTACTTTTACAAACAATGATTGAAAAAAAACTTTTAGAACCCAAAAAAAATAGTTAAAAATGTTTACTGACAAAGTACAACCACCTTAAAAATGAGATTGGAAAACAATAAACACTCCTGGCAGTATAACTGCAAAGAATTTTATGCCTCAGAACTTACCTGAATGTGACCTCAAAAGCTTTATATGCTCCAGAAATCTTTTCTAAATAAACCATATAAATAACTTAAACCTGAGGACCGTAAAATCCAAATGCGCATCCACAAAGGTACTACCATTGTCTAATGAATTTAATTAGACACATGAACATTTACCTAAAATAGTTATTTTTTACCATTTGCACTACTTTTTTGAAATTTAGGTCAACAGTAAGGGAAACGGACGACCAGAGCATCCAATCATGCCTTCTATAATGCTATGCATGGTGTATGCCACATGCACATCCCAAATAGGAAGGGCAGTGTTTTGATGTCCAGTCCCATAGCAAGAGTATTTCTCCATGTATAATTTGAAAATGGTATAAAAACATTAGTAAGGGACTGCAAGTCCCGGGTGTATGCACAAGCTTCAGGGAAACAAAGCAAACAGAAATAAAAGAAAATATAGAACAGGTCAAGACCATCCCATTAGTCGTACCTGTGTAGCACCAACCCATTTTCCATCAACCCACTCCATGTGGGGCCTCAAGTCCGAGTGAATGAACTCCTTTTCTATGTTTGTATGCTTGAAGAAGACAACATACCTCCTACCCGTAAGAACTTTCGTAACTATTCCATTCCACCAACCATAATCATAAAATGCATCCACCTTCTCCAAGAGGCCAAATTTTCTGCCCTCCAAACGTGGAGGAGACGGTCGAATATGAAGGTTATCTACAGTTACATCCAGAACCCCAGCTTCACCACTATTTTTTAAGCTCTGGCACTGCACCACATATGAGCCTAGCCCAATTTCTCGACGAACAATTGCAGGGAACCAAGAATCACGTGAACCTTGTTCATTAAGGGTCACTTCTACTGCTGCTCCTGGGCTAAAAATCAATCCTGTTGTTCTCTGTCAAGAGTTAAAAGACAAATCAGCCTTACAAGCTGAAGGTTATTGGCAGCTTGATATACTGCTTGGAACTAACAAAATCACCATAAAATTTCAGAGGCCATGTATATGATAGTTGCAGTCCTCAAATAAAAAGGCACAACCAAAAAGTTGCAGTCCTCAAATGCTGATTGCAAAGCTTTCGGTGTGCCCCTTTTGGCGTTTTTATACAATTTGCACTTATCAAAAAAAAAAAAAAAAAAAAGCATATTTACATTAAGAAATAAAAACACACACCCAGCAATACACAACAGTATTTATGACTGGTAGAAGAGGAACAAAGAAAACCACCAACAGAGATTTAGAATCAGCAACCATCATTTCTGTTTTGCAGAAATTTACACATCAACTGATCACTGCCATGCAGGATTTTGCTAGTTTTCACAAATATGGTGTGTATTACCGTCATTGTTAGCATATCACTTGTCACAAATATCCTTAAAAAGGAAATTACATTCAAAGGAGTTCATGGATCAAGCTGCTATTGCTCATTTGCAATACTTTTAATAAATGTGTCTAGTTTACATGAATAACACTAGGTTCAAGCCCTTTCATTTTATCTTTTTCTAGAGAACCTAAATACAAAAAAAGGGATTCTTAACAGTGTTGCATGGTCCTTTTTGGGACAATGAGATTATCCTTGAAATGCTGTGTAATACATAACAGACCCATTCAACTTCCGATGAAGGCTGCAATAAGCCGTAGATGAGGAGTTAGGGGAATAGTTTTTTGATAGGTAAAGGAATGTTTGAGTAAATTATAAAATAAAGCAAAATACACCAACGTACACAGGACATATACAAGGAGAACCTAAAGGAAGCCCTTGAAAAACAGACCCCACCTACTCTACAAAATCAAATAAGGGGGCAATGAGTCTTCCCTTATGCACAAGCTAACTCAAGAAAAGATATTACAAAGAAACGAGAGTTTTAGCCATTGATCATTTTGTTCCTCATCTTCAAAAGCTCTCTCATTCCGTTCTCTCCAAATTGTCCAAAAAAATGCAAAGGAGAGCAGCATTCCACACCTTTTTCTTTTTCTTCCCTACAAAGGAGCCTTTCCAACTTAAGAGCAAAACTCTCACTGAAGAAGGGATCACCAATGCCACCTTAAACAAGGAAAACAATAGGTGCCATAGAATCCTTGCTTTAGAGCAATGAAAAAGTACATGATCAATGGACTCCCTCACTTGCTTCCACAGATAACATCTATTCACCAAGGGTCGCTCTCTCTTCTGGAGATTATCTATGCTAGAACTCTTCCCCAATAGGTTCCCATGCAAAAGAACTGACTTTGGATGGTACCCACGGATTCCAAATAATGTTCTTGGGAAAGATGACCGTCCTCCCACATCTAGAACCTCATAAAAAGATTTGATAGAAAACAATCCTTTTTTATCATCTTTCCAAACCACCTTATTGTTATCGTCCCTCCTAACCAAACTCCCCCTCAGCATGGAGAAAAAAGTCTCAACAATGTCCAACTCCCAATCATTAAAATGCCTAGTGAAGCATGGGAACCAATGTTTCATTCCTCTTGTATCATCCTAAAAATCCGCCACCCAAGGCTCCTTTGATAGAGCCAAAGCATACAAAAAAGGGAAGGACATACACAAGGGCTCCTCCCCACACTATTTGTTCATCCAAAACATTACCCTTCTGTCATTACCCACTTTAAAAGAGATTCTATTGAAGAAGAGATCCCATCCCTCCTTGATACCTTTCCAAACACCATCCCTATAACCACCCTTAACTTCACAAGGCTGCCAACCAACTCCTTCCTTCCCATACTTCCCCTCGATAATTTGCTTCCAAAAAACATCCTCATTAGAAAAATATATCCAACACCACTTACCAAGAAGGGCTTGATTCAAGAGAAAGAGAGACTTCTGAATCCCCACCCCCCCTTCCTTTTCTCTTACTCTTATCTGTGCAAACAATTGACTAACTAACCAAATAAAGCTTTTTCTCCAAAGCCCCACCTCCCCAAAGAAAGTCCCTTTGAATCTTCCCTAATCTCGATATGCTATATTGAAAAAGACAATTCACAAGGAAATATAGTTAAATAACAAGAATCAGAGTTGAGGTCAAGCAAAATAAGAGTATATGGTATATGTTTCACTACTAAATTATTGAACATGTAATAAGACCAATGGAAACAACAACTTTTTCCATTATCACAAAGCCTTAAAAACCCTAAAACTCCAAAACCCCAAAAATCCATTTACTATTCCTTAAAAGAACTGAACACTACAAACTTGAGAAAAAGAACAACACTGAAGAACACAATTCATATGGAAATAAAATTAAATCAAGAGAGTCCATAACAAGATTAAGCCAAGTTAACCTCATGCCTTTCACTAAATTATTGAACCTGAAAATAAACCCATGAAGACAATAACCTTTTACCATTGATCACAATTCCAAACTTAAAACCCTAAAAACTCTTTAATTTTCATTAAAATAAGTTCAAGCCATTCAATTTCAATGGAACACAGAAACATGCAGTAATTAAATAGTTAAGAGATACAAATTTGACAAAACAATAGAATTGAAGAAAACAATTTATATATAAATATAATTAAGACGTATATGACCCCAAAACCCTAAAAAGAAGCCATTCAACTTCCAATAAATGCAATCACAAAGAACAGAATGGTAGTGAACAAAACAGTTTATATGAAATGAATCCATAACAAGATTAACCATTTTTAAGACCTAGAAAGTAAAAATATATCCTATTTAATTCACTAAATCATTGAATCCTCAGAAAAAAAAAAAAAACAACTTTTTTTCATCAAGCTCAAAGCCTAAAAGACTATAAATCCATATCAAGAACAAAGATACCTCCTTTCTAGGTGGTACCCACTTGCCATCGACCCACTCTTTGTGCAATCGCAAATCTGATCGATCGACCTGGATCTCATTGTTTGAGAAGAAAACTGTATATTTTGAGTCCTTAATGCATATGATCACACCAGTGCACCAACCATCATGGTAAAATGTATCAACAATATCATATTCCCCAAATGATGCATTGGTCTCCAATGGCGGAAGCGGTCTGAGGAACAAGGTATCCACCACCTCTCTCAACCGCCTTGATCCATCATTGCCATCCAAAAGGTCTTGATACTCCACCAATGCCCTAGATTTCTCCGCCATGATAATTTTTGCCACATACCAAGAGCCTCTGAAGCCATCTTTATTGATTCTGACTTCGACCAATGAGCCTTGCCTAAAAATCTCAGCGCCACTCTCCATTATCGCTCTTCACACATTGATTTCTAAAACCCTATGGTTTTTTTAGGTTAAGCAAATGGCAGGTTCTAGATTGTTTTAGTATTTTTCTTCCTTTTTTGGCCAAGTAGGCAAGTAGGATTTGAGTGCGATTCCTGAAGTAACTTTTTTGTTTTATTAGCTGTCAAATCTTACCATATTTTTCCAAAAAAATGCCACACTATATTTTTTTTTTTTTGGATAGGGGAAAAATGCTACACTAATATTTTTTTTTATAGATAAAAGGATGTATATTAAATGAAAAGAGGAAGCACCAAAAACAATGCCCTCAAAGTATACAGGGAGTATACACTACACTAATATTAAACTTCTATTTCTATTACATTTTTGTTGTCATTGATGATAAGAATGAAAGGGCATAACACATATGTTCACTAAGTTTTTGTGCCTACAAACAACACCCATGTAAACAACTTTTCTCCATTAACATTTTTTTTTTTTTTTTTGATGGGTAACTTTTCTCCATTAACCAATTGGAAACCCTAAAACCTCAAAAGCCATTCAGTTTCCACTAAAACTGAAACCAACAGTTGAATTTCTTCCATCAAACACCAAAACACGCAGCAAATACAAAATTGAGAAGAAAAAAACGCTGAAAAAGACAATTCACATTAAATGTAATTAAACCAAAAGTGTCCTTTATAAGATTAAACAAAGTTAATGCTTCAGAAATTTACAAACATGCCCTAGCTGCTTAACTAAATTATTTCAATTACCACTGACCAAAAACCTCTAAAATCTCAACATCCTTTAAAAAAAAAATTCCCATTTCCATCAAAATGCAATCAAACAATTTAATTTCAATTGTCAGAGAAGCATGCAGTAATTAATTAGGTCAAACTATAGAAGCATTGAAGAAGATAATTCAGAAATAAATATGATTAAAACAAAACAGTCGATAACAAGTTTAACCAGAGCTAGAACTGGCTAAAGTTAAGAATATACCATATCAGCATCACAATAATGTCAAACCAGCAAATAATACTCATAGAAACAACCTTTTCCCATTGATCACAAGATCCTAAAACCTCAGAACCCTAAAAAAAATTTGATTCCAATAAAAGTAATCAAACCATTCAATTGGCACAAAGCTGAGAAACAAATAGCATTTCAAAACAATGTCCAAGGACATATAAATAATTAAATCAAACTGGACCATAATGACATTAAGCATAGTTGATACTAGAGAAATTTTCATAAAAAATAAAATAAAATAAATAAATAATAAAAAATGAAAAAAAAAACCAAATGTGCTACACTTAATTATTGAACTCACAAATAATCCCATCAAACAACGACCTTTTCCATTCATCATAAAAGCCTTAAATCTCTAAAACCCTAAAACCTGAAAGTCATTCCATTTACAGTAAAATGCACTCAAAACCATCACCTTCTCCAGAAACCAGAGCGCAATATTAGATACAAAATGAATAAATAGATCTAATATCGACAAAAGAGCCGCATTTAAGATGATAATTACATGGAAATGTAGTTAAATTAAATTGTATTAATTGAATCAAAAGAGTCCATAACAAGATTAAACGGAGCAAAAGCTAAGAAAATTAAAAAATATATTCCGTATACGCTCAACTAAACTATCGAACGCCAAAAAATCCCCATTAAAACAACGACGTCCCCGGGGTGATCACAAAACAAAAAACCCTACGCCCCCAAACACCCCAAAATCCAACAGATGAACAACAAATGATACCTGCTTTTCGGGCCTGATCCACTTGCCGTCCACCCACTCCTTATGCACCCGCAAATCGGACCGGTCAAACTGGATCTCGTCGGGAGGGTTCTGGAAGAAAACAGTGCACTTCGAATCCTCCGAAATCCTAGTAATCACGCCAGTCCACCACCCATCCCTGTAAAACGCATCAACGACGTCGTTTACGCAAAAGTTGGTGTCGGCCTCCGGCGGCGGCAGGGGCCTGAGGAAGGAAGTTTCGACCACCTCCGTGAGCGGCTTCGAGCCAACGTCGTCAACCAGAAGGTCCTGGTACTCCACCAAAGCCCTGGACCTCTTCTTGGAGGCGGACTTGGGCGGTGACTCTAGAATCGTGGCTACATACCATGCGCCTTTGAAGCCGTCTTCGTCGCTACTGACTTCCACGAGTGAACCTTTACTGAAAATCTCGGTTCCACTCTCCATTTCTCACCCCTTTCTATTTCCAAAAACCCTAGGGTTTTTTGCGGTCAGCACGTGAGATTTCGTAGATCTTTTAGTGATTTCCCCCCCTTTTTTTTGGGCATGAAGGCGCGGGAGTGTTTGCTGCCCCCTTTCCGCAGTTATTTTTTCCATTTCGGAATTTCTACTTCGAAACGTTACCATTTTTTTGTTTTTTCATTTTTCAAAGCAAAAAAAACAAAACCCAAAAAATCTACCTAATTTATCTTTTCTTAATTAAACCTCAAAAAATTTACCTACCTTTGCTTTTTAGAAACAGTTTTTGACCTTTTTTGTACGTTATGAAATATGTGGACCGACTTATAACTTAATTGCTTCATGCAAGTTGACTACTAAATGATAAGATTTTAGACCACACCCTTGTTTTCATTTACTTTTCTTTGATTGAATTGCTCTTGTCAACTTCCATTTTGCTCCAATAAAAAATACATCAAGCTTATCATGATCAAACATCCCGAAATTATTCTATTCTGAAACCATATTTTAAGTTGTCAAAAATGAAATCATGTCCCTCATTCTATAAATTGTTTCACTTATCAAAACATTCCAAGTTTATTTAACACACGCAATTAAAGATCACCACATCAATTACTGTGGAACTATAACTAAAATGATATTGACTTTAATATATGTTAAATTTTAATAATATTTAATAATGTTATTTTTTATTGTTTACAAAGTATTTTTTAAATAATTTTATCTTAATAAATAAATTTGTTAATATCAAATTTGGGTATTCAAATGGATTGACCCTATTTGTCACTATTTAAAAAAAGAATCTTTTTTTTCTACAAATGAAAGATTCACTTACGAAACTCGATCGTCGTGATAAATAAAGTTTTAAAACTATTTACTTGTCACTTTATAATTTTTTTTCTTAAAAAAATCCTCCTCTATAATCAAAGTTTGTGTCAACAACTCATAATTAAAATATTTCCTTTGAAAATTTTCGATTTTTTTCATAAAAAAGAAAATCGAGGTATGTTATGAAAAAGGAGCAATTATTATATTTCTAATTCCATTTATAATTTAGGTGTGAGAAAATTGGTCAATAAAATAAAAAAACCGGATTCTTAAATATCTTATAAGATAAGTCAACAAAACCTTTTGTTGCATCAAAAATAAAATTTCTACCTTGAATCCTAAAGTTTACTTTTAAAGGGATGAAAGAGGAAGAAAAGTCCTTGGCATCTTAGTACAATTGTACAACATATTTAATGTGGGAAAGGCGTGAGATTTTCAATAGCCCGTTATTTTGCACGGGTGTGGAATTGGTTAGGCGCGTTACACAGTTCCCCACGTACATGAGCACCTTGCAACTGAACTTGTGATGATAAAGCTTTCTCAATAGGAGCCACGAGTGAAATTCTATATCCCACCTTTGACCTTTTGAAGAGTCTCATAATTAACACGAGACTGGCTTTTATCAATGTTCTACTAAATGGAGAATTATGGAAAAGATTTAACAAGGGTTTTAGAACATTAAGTTGTTTTTTTTTAAGGAGAATTGTGATTTAAGGTTTGTTGGCACAAATTTCATATACATGCACAAATAATGTGTTCACATGGGTGTATAAACCATGTTTCAAATAATTAAATTTAGAATATTTAATTTTTTTTTATAAATATTATTAGTAGGATAAGTATTCGAATTGTTTTATATTAATTAAACAAAATGCATAAAATTGGTATGTAATGAATAAATGTGTTGTATGGGATTGCAGGTGATTGAAAAAAAAAAACGTAATTTAAAATCAATTGAATTATTGCATGAAAGACACATTTTACATAGTTGGTACAATTGTTTTATACAATTAGTATAACATAAGTGTATAGTCATACAAATTTCATTCACATACATAAATTATGTCTATGCAGGTATATGAATTATGTTTCCAATTGTTTAGTTCAAAAAATGGTGGAAAATTTTAAAACAAAATTTTATATTACTAAAATTTTAAACATTTTGACCAGTTATTATATCTTAGACTATAACATGGATAGGTTGATCATATTGATGGCTAATCTAAGTTCAACCAAAATTAAGAAACAATTAATCTAACTTTTAACTGGAGGTACTCAACCTAAGTTCAATCCAATCTCATTTTTTTAAACTCGTGTTAGTCGAGTTAAATTTGGGTTGGTAGAGTTAAATTTGAATTAATTGGGTTAGACTATGACGGGTTGAATTGCAATATCCATAATGGCTTTAATATATATATATATATATATTTATACCAAAATTTAAATAATAAATAATACAAAATTTCAATATAATAATAGAAAAATAAAAATAAACTTACATATCTTTTTTAAAAAATTAAAAAGTATATGATATAATTATAATTTGATATTTTTAAAAATCTAAAATAAAAATTAATATTATCGGGTTACGCTTGGGTTATCTAAACCTTGGCATGAGCTCAACCTAAATTAAGCGTGAATTGAGAAAACTTAATCTAAGCTTAATCAAAGTAACGAAAATGTTTGTCAAAACCCATTCAAATATTGAGTTGGGTTGAGTCAATCTATCCAAATTGCACCTTCTATTATATATCCTCATACAAGATTTTATATATATATAATGAAGTCATACTATTAAATAATTTTAAGACGTAAATTGTTTAATTTTAAATATGCAAACTAATTGTAAAATAGTCTAAAGATTGAGATAGAGAAATTTATTTAATCATAAAAAAATGTAAAAAATTGGGATTTAGCTTAAATTTATTTATCTATTTTATTATTATTACTATTTTTTTGCAATGGAGAAGAAAAAAATAACAGAAAAAGAAAAACAGCTTTTTGGGTTTTGTTTGCTTTTCAAATATATATACATATTTGTTTTAATTGCAACCACATTTATAATGATTGTGACGTTATTTAATGATCTTTATGAGGCATCTACCCATCTTTAAAGGATATTTTTGTCTTTTTTTATTTCATATTATTTCCATCAATTATGGGTGATATGAATATCTTGAACCAATTTCTCGTCCATCTCACGTGAAAGCACAATCCCCTCTCTTTTCATACGAAGAAAAAAATTTAATAACCATACATTTTTTATATTTGATTTTGTCGTAAAAATAAAATATAATTAAAATTATATAAAAATTTATACATTTTAAAATATTTAGGCTTTTATATATAAAAATCAAAATAAATAAAATGAGTTTATAAATAAATAAAAATAAAAATGATTTAAATTAATGAAAACTTATATAATTTTAAATTATTAAATTTTTACATATAAATAAAAAAATAAGTGAAATAATTTTGATGAAGTATATAAAAATAATTTATTAGTTTTAAATTTATTTTAATTTTAATTTTTCCTACATCTTTCCTCAAAATTTTCAAAATGTAGTTTTAATGTTGAATCACTCATGCTCATTTTACAAGATGATGTGTCCTCGTTAGGCAACTTGGAAAACCATTTCATTTATTGCTAAAATATTTAATATTTAAATGTTATTAAAATTTTAATTAAATGCTAAAATTTGATGGAAATTAAATTAAATATCTATCACAAATTTATCATTTAAGAAAAATAGAGATATCAAGAAAATTAAAGTCACCAAAACCCTCAACTCTGCATAATTATCTTACATTATAAACTTCAGATTTTAAAAATTTATATGAAAACCAAATTTATACAAATTATAATTTGAAAACCTTATCCTAATCCTTAATTGATGTAATATAGAGTTTTAGTAACTGTTTTAAACGATGATTTAAAAAAATAGTTTTTAAAAATTATTCTCTAATTTTTATATAACAAAAGTATGTTTTAAATCTAAAATATTTTGAACATGTTTTTAATATTTTTATTTTTAATTATTCTACATATTTATATAATTATTTCTTAAAACAATTCTTCAAAAATAAATAAAAATAATATAAAATAACTAAAAAATGTTATTTAAAAACACCATATTTTTTTATTTTAAAAATAAAAAATAAAAAATAATTTTTAATTGACAACTCGTGTTTTTTATTTTGAAGAATAAAAAATTGTTCTAAAAAACCGTTATTTCTTAAAAAAATAATATTTATTTATTTTTTAAAAAATAATATACTAGTAGTATGATATTTTTGTAAATAAAGGGCTCTTCGATTAGAATTAAAATGATCCAATTGGGTTTTATTTTTGTATATTTTTATAATTTTTATAGAAAAGGTAAGTTTAGAATGCAATAAATCATACAATAGGTTAAAATAATTTATTTATAAATAAAAAATGTATTAGAAATAGGTTAAAATAGGCAAGAGATGCTGTGAAAAAATATTGCCAAAAATAATTCAGATTTTTCAATTATTTTATATCTTTAAAATCATAATGGCGTGACACTCGCAGGAGACCACAAGTTTCACGATCCAACCATTCCCCATAAGAATAGTTATTTGCACATTCACCCCAAAACTTCTCAAAATTACAATTTCAGCTGTACTCTTCTATAGGCTGTAGAGTCCACGCAGCTTCAACCAACGAACCAAGAATTCCAGCAATGGCGTCTCTCACAGCAACAGGGCTATCCCAAAACGCAGCGTTTCGCCTTTCGAAAACCTCAGTGAAACCCCAGAAAAACCAACCAATCGTTCGTCTCAAACCCCTCAGAACTGTTCTGCAGAGAACCGCCATAAAGGCCTCCAACCCAAGCGCACCGAGCGGCTCACCAGGGCTCTACTCGGCCCACAAATTCGAGCTCACGGCCAAGAACGTGGACTTGGTTCTCGAGGACGTTCGGCCTTATCTGATCTCCGACGGCGGTAACGTTGACGTTGTTTCGGTTGAAGATGGTGTCATCTCTCTGAAACTTCAAGGTTTTCTCTTTATCTTCGCGTAACTTGACTGCTTTATTTGTTATTTCTCCTTGCTGTTCTTTTTCCCTTCTCTGTTGTTATGCTGAGGAAATTCATAGTTTGAAAAACCCATTTCAATGATACGGAAAATGGAGAGCTCTGAATTAGGGTTTTTTCTTTTTTGGGTTGTTGGCTGAAGTGAAATTAGTGTTGTGTTGAATTCGAACTCTGAACTCAGGCGTGGTGCTTTGTGTAGGATGCTTGTATTTCAAAACCCTGATAAATTTAAGCATGAACTGGACAAAATATACATAAAAATCAATATAAAATGAGGTGGGTGTCAGTGGTTTCCATCATGGTTTTCATAGCAAAGCAGAGGTAGCTGATCTTTTTTGTAAAGCATATGTAATGAAACATGTTATTGGGGAAGCTTTATGATGTTATGACTTCTGTTTATTGTAGGCTGGTGTAGCGAGTGTTTGGAGAAATAGTTTTGATTTCCTTAGTTTTGATTTTCTCATTATTGTTTTAAGGATTGTTTAGGATGTGTTGGATTTACTCGGGTGATTCTTATGAAGGCAGTTGAGATCAGAAATGAGGAAAGACATCGTTTAGGCTATGTTTGGTTTCTGAAAAGTAATAAGGGAAGGAAGAAAATGTTAAAAGAAAATGATTTTCTTATATTTGATTATATGAAAAGGAAAAATAAATGAAATAAGTTTAAAATAGCATATAAAAATAATTTATTATCTTAAAATCTAATTTTTATTTTCCTTTTAACTTTTCTACTCAATTTTTTTTACCTCAAATTTTTCGGGAACCAAACATAGCCTAGGGTTGCATAGATGAGGATTGTCCAAGCATTTGTGCCTGCACTGTTAAAGCTTGAGTGGTATAATGCTTTCTTCTTTTTCTTTCCCCTGATACAAGTGTTCATTTCTTTTAAATCTTGCCTACCAGAGTTTTGGGATGAATAATGAACCATTTCTGAGTAGTTTGGGTGGTAGCGGCAATTGGAAAACCATTAAATGGTGAATTCTTGAAATATATGTTGAGAAATATTAGTTGTGATCCAAGATGAAGCACCCAATTTATGTCTGAAGGGCAATTGTAGTTTCAGCTCATTGTCTGGCCTGGTCGGAAAGTATATTGCAAAGTGCCAGTGCATAGTTTTATATGAACTACTCTTGCTTTAAAATGTTGTTGGTTCCTTCAGCTATACAGCAAGGCATGTAACTTGGTAATCTTTGTTTCCCATGTTTCCTTCAGAGAAGAATTTGCTTGTTCTGTGAAAAAACCACCAATTGATTTTTGTGGTTTCAATTCCTGTTTGCTACAAACATAACAGTTCCATTTAGATCTACTGAGACTTTACTAATATTCAGTGGGTAAACAGGAGCTTGTGGGAGCTGTCCTAGCTCAACAACCACTATGACAATGGGGATTGAACGAGTATTGAAAGAGAAATTTGGAGATGCTGTCAAGGATATCCGCCAAGTATATGATGAACAAACCGGTGAGACAACTGTGGAGGTGAGTTTTCTATCTACATAAGCTGCCAAAGGGAGAACTAAGATACCAAATGAATTGAACCTTTTGGTGGAAATGACAATACAGTATGCTTTGCTATTGCAGGCGGTGAACAGGCATCTTGACATATTGAGACCTGCCATTAAGAATTATGGTAGCAGTGTGGACGTGTTATCTATTGAGGGCGGGGATTGCCTAGTAAAGTATACAGGGCCTGAGTCTATTGGATCAGGAATCAAAGCAGCCATTAAGGAGAAGTTCCCGGACATTGTGAATGTTGTCTTCAGTGACTAGGTTGCTATCAGTCTTAGACACTCAGAATATGAGATGATATATGATTTACTTTAACATTTTTCCACAAGTTGGGTCTCATGTTTTACATTTGGATTGGGTTAAGCTCTTGCACCCACATGTACACACTTCTGGACTATGAAAGTCTATCTACATTCATCAATATGTGTCCATCTTGTATTCATAGTGTATGGTTCCTCTAATTCATGATGGGTGGTTCATGAACTGTAGATTTGTACTTGAGCAATAAATGATATTATAATGTTGTTTTTTTAATCATGGTTCAGTAAGAAACTTTACTTAATATTGAATTCTTTGCCCTCTTTGCTTTGTTGAGCAACATCAATTTCCCTGAGATGTCTATGAAAGGGAACATACATGAAAGCTATTCACCAAGAAGTACATTTTTGAATATCTCTTTCAGGGCAGATTCTTGGCTTTATGACCCCGAATTTTGGATTTTCTTAAACTACTGTATGGAGAGAGAATTTCCGTGACTTGGAAAGATAAATCCCTTCTGAAACAACAGTAGTTATTATCATATTTGACTCATAAGCTTCATTTTGTTGCTAGTCTATTTGTACATGGAAAACTCCTTTCATGTTGACTGTTTGCCTCTCTAACTTAATGGCATATTGCTCTAGGCGGAATGATCTGATCCATCAGCAGCAGAAGAAGCGGTTATTGATTTCAGCCAGCGCGAGAAATTGATCAAGAATGGTGTGTACACAAAATAGCAAGTGATGGTCCAAGTGACTAACCCCTGCATACAACATAAATTATCAAGTTTCCTTAAAAGAATAATGCAAGGTTTTCACAGATATAGCTGAAGTACCTGGCCCAAGATATTGATGTTTGCTTGGGGATAGTACCAAAGGTGAAATAACCTGAATATGCACATTAGAAAGATCAATCAACACCTATAGTTCAAGTGACCATTCTCACATTAAGCGTAATGAATATGTCCTTACTTCATTATGGGAATCTCAGCCAGTGGGCACCCAAGGCCTACAATGCAGGCTAGGGCAAACCCCTGCCTGGTCCCATCCAGAAACAACCATATAAACTCGGCCACTGCAAATAATATGTAGGCTTCAATGTTGTCTGCTACTCCGGCTTTGTACATTTCAGCACTCAACTCAATAAATAGCACCAGTGCTCTGGTTTAAACCAGTATACAGATGTTAGAATGTTGGAAATCAATTACCTGCTTGCTCATAAACTGGAAAGGAAAAATGAAAAAAAATTAAGCCAAATTCTCAGCATCTGAAGTGAGCAAAATTTATTTTTGAAGTGAACTTGTCAACTGATTGCTGGTTGAGATGATTGGAAAATAGAAACCAGTACTCACATCAGTGAAGAACCTGTTTTCTCTAGGCTTCCCTTTGGAGCCTTGGAAGAGAACTTTTCATCCAGGAAGAGTTGCACCAACCCAACAGTACAATAGAACAATCCAAGCAAGGGAGGAACCTAGCAACGTCAACAATTGAATGGAAATTAAGAAAGAAAAAAAAAAACTAGCTAAACCGCACTGTGTAGTCCATTAAAAGAAGTTGCAGCTAACATTTCTCTTAAGAAAAATCAGTGAACAACAGTAACAAGCACCATTCATGAGGCTGATGAACAGGTTCCAAGAAATTCAATTTACCCAGACATTTGTGTGAAGGGGACCGATGTCGATGGACCCATTTTGGTATACCACAAGATTTACCCTTGAATGAATTCCATCAATCAGGGTACCCAAGAAGAAACCTGAACCAAAGAGTGAGAGAGAGATGGTTGGCCAGGTCTCTGTGATACTAGTTTTGCTTTGTTTTCCCAGAGTGCAATGAGGTCTAAACTCTAAATATTTGGAATTGGATTTCCCATGCTTTTTCTGACTGCGACAAGCTCTAAACATAGATTGTTTGGAATTGTAAGGGTTTGGGGAATTGGGGAGAAAGCTGCTAGAGGAGCACAAAGCAGTGAGGCTTTGCATGTTTCCCCTTACATTTGGAAGTTCAGACTAATGTCATGTTCTTGGGAATAATTTGGGTTGAAGACTCTGTTGCTTCAGTTCATCAATAGATGGCGAGGTTGTACGGATATGGAAAAAGACCCATCAATCCTGAACCACAGAAGTGGATAAGAATGAGTGGCTGTGGCTTTTTCCCACAGTGATGACTGAAGAAAAATAACAAAGTGATGTGTGAAAGCGCTGTGGCCGATACGTGGCCCAGTTTTAGAGTCCAGCTAGATGTCAGGCTTAGTTTTTTCCTTATGTGGTACTTAGATAAGTCAAGACACTTGATCATACTAAAATAATCTGACTTCCAATGCTTAGTTTGCTAGGTTAAAATACTCATGACTCGTAAGCTTTAAAAGACGTAGTAGGCGACTCTTAAATAATGAAAGCTTTATTACTCTAAAGAAATTTTACAAGTGTTTTGAGAACTCACTTGGTTGGTTGGTTGGTTGGTTAGATTTTTGGGTGGTGCCTCGGCCAAATGAGACATTCACCTATTTATAAGTACCAATGAAATTCTCTAAAATCTTGGAGGGTTCCTTACAACTCAAGAAAATTTTAGAATACCTTACACAATTTTATGTATAAACCTATGTACAAGAATATACAAGAGATTCCTAAAATTCTTTCAAAAGCCTTGGACTCCTCTCATGCTTTCCACCATAGTGTAAAGATGTGTGAATATCTCTAGGCATTTCTAGAACTTTCCACACTTTCCTCACCAATGGCTTTGTGTAGATTGCTCCAAGAGTTTCCAGAAGCTTTCTGGGCTCTATATAAGTCCATGGGAAGGGTTATTCGAAGCATCTTATTACATAGAGCTTTCATAAGAAACAATAAAGATATACTTGTTTATTAATTGTTTTTAAAAATAATTATTTTATTTTTGAGAACAAAAATATTCGACAACTTAAAAATAAAAAACAAAAAATATTTTTTGATTTTTTAAAACATAAAATAAAAATATTTAAAAAAAAAACATATTTTAGTTATGTTGTGTTGTTTCCTTAAAATTATTTAAAAAATAATGACTCAAATAGAAGGAATAATATTTAAAAGTAAAGGTCTATATGTAAATTTATTTTTAAAAAGTAATTGGACATATAGAAAACAAGTCGTGAGAATATTACAAATTGAAAAGATTAAAAGTAGCCTACAATTAAGAATTTTTCTTTTAGAAAAGGATTATATTTCTACCAAAGTTGGGAAATGAAGCATTCTTTATCATCCCTTGCTTGTGTAGGTGAAAAAGCCAAAATGGTGTACTACACAAAACAAAAGTTAATAAACATATGCTCCCATTACCCAATAGGAGAGAACTGAAAATCTCTTACTTGCTGCAGTTGTAAAACTGCATGCTAAAGAATAAATCCACCTGCAGGCTGCTCTATATATAGAGACAACCAACCAACCTCTTTCCCCACTCCTGCATACATACTCTTTGAACCACCATTTGTATACTTAAAAATCAGTAATGAATTCAACGCAGGGACCGTTGCGTAGGCCTGGTGGGAAAGTAATCACCATACTTAGCATTGATGGAGGAGGGGTCCGAGGCATTATCCCTGCAGTCATCCTATCCGCCCTTGAGGCCCAACTTCAGGTTTTCTCTTACCAAGTCCTTTTGTCATTTCACATTTTTTATTCTTTTCAAAATTGTAGTGCCGCAGATTACCATCAGGTACTGGCAGATGGAGTACTTGCTAAAGCCAAAAGGATAAATACACATACATCCATGATTTGATTGCCGGGATATGATATGATTTGTGACCCATCATCTCTTATCTCGTATATCTTATTTCTTATGGCATCCCATATTATATTCAACATACCAAACATACTAGTACTGGAGAGCTTAGGTGAATTGATTCATTAAACAGACAGGGTGAATTGACAAGGAAAAAAACAATTTCATGACTTTGTTATATGTTGTTGCAAACAGAGAATTGATGGCCCTAATGCCAGGATTGCGGATTACTTCGATGTCATTGCTGGAACAAACACAGGATCAATTGTTACAGCCTTGCTAACAACCCCATATACCCCTCCTAATCCTCCTTCATATGCATCCAAAACAGATCCTCCTTCAATTGCATCCCAAACAAATGCTCCTCCACATGCATCCAAAGCAAATCGTCCCCGCGAAGCAAAAGAGATCCCAGGGTTCTACAAGAAGCATGGCCCGGCAATCTTTCGTAGGGATAAAGCCCCTGTCCATACCAGGTACAGTAAAACTGTGTGAAAGGAAGAGAAAAAGCAAGAAGGGATCAGTAAGATCTTAATCCAAATTTCCTTGTGGTTAACAGCAACTCAGATGATTGGTGGAGTGCTTTGGTAGGATTCCTGAAGAAGCAGCTGCAGGACACATTGGACTTTCTCCTAAGCGTCAGATATGATAATTCCAAACTTCAGCTCAAAGTGGATGAAGAGCTGGGGAAAATTCAGTTGGCTGACACGCTAACTAATGTTCTTATCCCTGCTTATGATGTTGAACACCTTAAACTAGTCACCTTCTCTTCTCACCAGGTTATCTCTTGTTTCAATCTTTTACATGATTCTCCATATCATAAGACTTCTGGGCCTATAATCCATGTTGCTTTTATGGTTGCAGGATAAAAATAAGGTGCCAAAGTCATCAGTACTATTGAGAGACGCAGTTTTGGGCTCAGCTGCAGCTCCAATTTCTTTCCGATGTCATCATTTCGAAGCTGATGGCAAAATTTACAACCTTGTGGATGGTGGAATGGCAGCCAACAATCCTGTAAATCATCTTCATACACAGGCCTTTATGGAATCATATTTTCAAGATTTGTTGCCGTTTGTATACACAATTCATTCTTCATACTTGATGAAGCTGTCACTTCTGTGCAGACATTGCTTGCAATTCGTGAAGCAATCAATATATTTGGAAACCGAGGTGATCATAGGTTCCTGGTCATCTCCCTTGGTACTGGCGCTGAAGGAGAACATCATGACTTCGTCGATTTAGACGGTCCAGTTCGTTGGATATTAGACCTTAAGAGAGGTACACCGCCATTGGCCAGCGTGCTGTTTGAGACATCAGCTGACATGGTAGATACATACACATCGATTTTCCTTGGAGGTAGCCAGAATTCTCGTCATCGGTTTCTCCGAATCCAGGTAAATGCACTTCAATATAGGTATAATTATAGATTATTGCTGACCAATCCAAACCAGCTCCCATGTACATCACTAAAGAACAGAAAAATTGAACCAGGACTATACATTGAAGCCTGAGCAGCTCACAATGGATAATGCAACTGATGAAAATTTCAAGAATCTGATTAATATCGCTAATAGACTTCTAGACAAGCCTGTTTCTTTCCCTAGCTCGTGGTTTGGTCTAGAGCCAACGACTACCAACAGAGGCGCTCTCGGGAGGTAAGAGCTAACAGGAAATTAATGTGATTTACAATTGGATGCTTATGGATGTTTAGATTCATTATTCACTTTGCTCCCAGCCTCATATCATCACCCATTTTTACTGGATGCTGGTTGTCATTCCTCCCTTGCAGATTTGCTAGAGACCTGTCCAGGATAAGGGTTGATTCTACTAAAAGACTGTCAAGAAGATAAGTGGTGATTCTCCTAAAAAACTGTCTGATGATAAGAAGACAAGTGGTAGTTCTTCGTCCCATGGCACTGGCTTCTTAATGTATTCAATCATTCCTCTTCTATTTCTCCTTTTTTCTTACAAGCTATATGTTATGTTTCACCATTAGATGGAGGAAAAAAACTCTTTGAATTTGATGTCTAGGGATATAGTTATTGGCAGTCCCTGTGAAAAATAATGGATGTACAATCCACATCTTAAGAAATAAAGCTCTTTCAGATGAGCTATTCTTCACAGCAGCACTGCAAGACGTCATGTATTCAGTATAAAAGATGTATTATGACATGGGCCACATGACCATTAAATAAATGAATCTAATTAAGGCTGTTGCAGTTGCTTTGTTCAGATGGTCTACATATAAAATGTTATTCATGATAGCTGATGCTTTTAAATTAAAAGCCTGTTTGACAGCGACGGTAAGAAGTGTTTCTATCCCTTCTAATATTTGAAAAATAAAAAATTTAAAGTACTAGAAAAATAAAATCGCTTTTTAGAATCACTATCAAACGGGCTTTAAAAGTCCGTTTGACAGTAATTTTAAAAAACACTTCTATGATAAAAAACAATTTTGAAAAAAGAATAAAGTGTATGGTAAAATTTAAAAAATTCAAACTGTTAAGTACAGTCTAATTCACATAAGCACAGGATGATGTGCAGCTCCAATGCTTGGGAAGTGCGGAAGCTATTTTTATGGGATGATCCAAACCCCTCCTACCTTACGAAAAGGACTCCAAAAAAACCAAAATGGTGTACTCAATACAAAAGTTAACATGTGCTCCCGCATTGAGGAAAGTGATTCCCTTCAGAGTGAGGTGTGAAAAACATGTATACAAAAGGTAGAATCAAGGCTAGAGAGAAGAACCATACTGCGTTGGCCAAACACCACCATATCTCTTCCTTGCTACAGTTTAGTTTAACTGCCAAAGAACAAATCAACCTCCACACTGCTCTAAGTATGAAGACAACAAGCCAACCTCCTTCTCCACTCCCACATAATGGCTTCACCACAGGGAGCGAGGCCTAGGACAAATGGGAAACTATCAACCTTCACACTGCTCTAAGTATGAAGACAACAAGCCAACCTCCTTCTCCACTCCCACATAATGGCTTCACCACAGGGAGTGAGGCCTAGGACAAATGGGAAACTAACTACCATACTTAGCATTGATGGAGGAGGGGTTCGAAGCATTGTCCCTGGAGTCATCCTATCCGCCCTTGAGGCCCAACTTCAGGTTTTCTCTCGCCATAGCATTTTCCATTTCACATTGAGAGTAATGCTAATTTTTTTCCCCTACCAATTGGAAAGAAAATTTAAATGGCATGCCAAAATTGTAGTTCAGCAATTACCATCATATATATACTGGCAGATAGACTATTTTTTAAGCCTAAATGGGTAATATATACACATGCATGTGTAGGTCAATACTCAGTCCCTCTGGTTTGATTGATATCTCAACACCCCATGTCTTATCTCTGATCTTTCATTGCATCTCATATTATATGTAACATTGCAAAAAGACTAGCAATGGTGCATATCTTGGAGAGTTGAGGTGAATTGACAAGGGAGAAAACAATTTTGTGACTTTTGCTATATGTCGTTGCGAACACAGAGGCTAGATGGTCCTGATGCCAGGATTGCAGATTACTTTGATCTCATTGCGGGCACAAGCACTGGGTCAATTGTTACAGCCTTTCTTTCAACTCCATATCCACTTCCTAATGATTCAAATGGATCCAGAACAAATCGTCCCCGCAAAGCAAAAGATATCCAAAAATTCTACATTGAGCATGGCATGGAAATATTTGCTAAGAAAGAAGACCCTGTTGAAACAAGGTACACTGAAACTGTGTGAAAGGGAGAAAAAAGGCAAGAAGAGCGTAAGATCTTAATCCAAATTAATTTCCTTGCGGTTAACAGCAAATCAGATAGCTTGCTCACTCGGTTGACAGAATTGATTGTTTCCGGGGCGGAGACAGTGTTGAACTTTCTCCTAAACTACAGATATGGTCCTTCCCATCTTAGTGAGAAAGTGAATGAACAGCTGGGGGAAATTCGGTTGGCTGACCCACTAACTAATGTTCTTGTTCCTGCTTTTGATATTCAACACCTCAAACTAATCACCTTCTCTTCTCACCAGGTCATCAATTTTTTACATGATCAAACATTAGTATTCATTCTTCTCATATTTGTATTTTCCATAGCATAAGACTTTGAGCCTATGATGTTGGTTTTAAAATCCACCCTCGTGTGGACATAATGTCCTGGTCATGTTTCATAGGATTGCGAGGCCACACAAACAGATACAAGGTTGGGGATCAACTTTGATATTATTTATAATGACTCGCTCTCAATCATGTAGATATTGTTCTTTTTAGGCCAAAGGGTCCCATGGTTTCAAAACACATCTATATGATTAAGAGGAGCTCATATATAGATACAACGTTGAGAACTTTTTTCATTTCCGTTGTGGGAGGATATCACATATGATGCAGGTTGCATTTATGGTTGCAGGTAAGAAAGGCAAACTCATCAATAAAATTGAGAGATGTAGTTATGAGCTCAGCTGCAGCTCCAGTTTATTTCCCATCGCGTAATTTCAAAGCTGATGGCAGACTGCACAACCTTGTGGATGGTGGACTTGCAGCCAACAATCCTGTAAATCTTCTTCATACACAGGCCATTATGGGACCATCTTTTAAAGATTTGTTGCCATTTGTATACACAATTCATTCATCATGCCTGGTGAAGCTATCCCTTACTGCGCAGACATTGCTTGCAATAAAAGAAGCAGTCCACATATTTGGAAACCGAGATTATAATAACTATCTCATTGTCTCCCTTGGTGCTTGCTCTGAAGAAGAACATCACAACTTCATTGATTTAAAGGGTCCACTTCCTTGGATAATAGACCTGAAGAGAGGAACACCACCTTTGGCCAACGTGCTGTTTAAGACATCAGCTGACAAGGTATCTGCATACACATTATTTGTCCTTGGAGTTGGAGGCCGGATTTCTAGCCAGAACTTTCTCCAAATCCAGGTAATTAAATGCACTTACATGAAATAGCTTAGCAATCCAAACAAGCTCCCATTAAAACTGATCAGAGATCAAGATATAGAAGTGAATTGTATCAGATTGATCTCAATTTTTGCATTACTAAGGATGCAATAAAGACAACTTCGATACCCTGATTGATATCGCTCAAAGACTTCTAGAGAAGCCTGTTTCATTCCCTAGCTTGGTGATTGGTCAACAACCAATGACTACCAACCGGGATGCTCTCATGAGATAATGAGCTAACAGGAAAGGTGATTTATTGTAAAACGTATTTGTAGCCTTCCTAACATTTGAAAACAATTCTTTTGATAAAAATTTTCAAGTGTTAGAAAGGTTAGAAGTGTTTCTTGTAGGATTATTTGATTAAAGGGTTATTAAAAACTCAATTTGAAATCTAACTCTTTATCTTTTTTTGACCTCATTTTGACAAAAATATTCATATTGTTTTCTTGTAAAAATAATTCTTTTTTTTTTAAACATATTGTAAATACTTGAAATAGTTAAGGACATTTATGTAAAAAATGAATTACTTTTTAAACAAAAGTATAAGATGGGATAAATTTACAAATATGGGATTATATCATCCCTTTCAACCAATTATTTCTTTCTTATAATCACCATCAAATTGATTCTTACAATTGGTTTACAAGTCATCATTCACTTTGTTGCATCCTCGTATTATCAACCATTTTTACTAGATATTGGTTGTGATTTCTCCCCTGCAACTTTGCTAGAATACTCTCCAATGAAAAGAAGAGGAGGGGGTAGTTCTTCGCCCTATGTCTTTGGCTTCTTAATGTATTCAACCATTTCTTTTCTTTTTCTCCTTTTTCTTTACAAGCTTTATATTTTGATTTACCAATAAGAAGAGAAAAAAACACTTTGAATTTGATGTCTGAGAATATGGTTATTGTTGGTCCTATGAGAAATAATGGATGTGAATTCCACATCTTAATGAATAATTCTCTTTCGGATGGAGCCATTCTTCACAGTGGTATCGTAAATCTTAACATTATGTATTCAATATAAAATATGTATTATAACATGGGAGGTAAGGGTGACAATTTGTGACGATGGTTGCATTTATGTTGTGTCAAAGCTTATATATATGCCAAATAAGTCATTTCAAACACGACACAAATAATAATTATATTAAAAATATAAACTTATATACTTCATAATTATTAAACAAGTAGTATGTCATGTAACTCATTTAACTAATTTAATAATCAAGTTGACTTAAGTTTTATAATGTTTGTATGGTTAATGTTCCAACATATATATTTATAATTTAATTGATTTATTTATTTAAAATAAATTTAAAATAAATAAAATATGATTAAATATTTTAAAATTATAATTAGGTTAATTCACATGATTATTAAATGATTATTAAAATGAAGATAAAAATTTTAATTTTTTCCCTCTTCCCTTGTTACCTTCCTATTCTTTTTTTCCCTCTTTGTGTGTCTTGTTAATTAAGTTATGAAAAATAGTTTTTATAAACAGAAAAAATTTATTTATGAAACATATAAACCAATAAAAAAACTAAGACTTCATTTGGAAAGTATTTTTGAAAATAATTTTGGAAAATAAGACCCTCAATTATTGTTTAGAAAAGTTTTTTGTTTTTAAAAATAAAAAAGTAGAAAAACATGTTTGACAATCAAAGGATAAAAAACAACATGTTTGTTCTTTAAAACATAAAACATAATGTTTTTGGACAATATATTTTAATTATTTTTTGTTTTAGATTATTTTCTTAAGGGTATTTAAAAAATAATTATGCAAATATAGAGAATGATTGAAAATAAAACATTACATTAAAATGATGCTTAAAAAATATTTGAAAACACAAAAAAAACAATTAAAGACATTCTAAGTTTTTAAATAGAATTTTGTTTTTGAAAGCATTGAAGAATTGTTTTTAATACTGTCAACCAACTCTAACTTTTCAGACGTCCTTGAAGCTATTATTCAAAATAATAAAGAAACTTAAAGATTGTTTACTAAATGTTTTCCCAAAAATATAAAAATTATTTTTCTTTCTTTTTTTTTTTTTTTTTAAAAAAGGGGAAACATATGTGTTTTTTAAAACATATTTTTATTGTTTTTCACTTGATTTCCAATAACTGCTTACAAATAATGACACAAATACCAGGAATAATTTAAAATAAAGTACTGTATGAAAATTTATTTTTAAAAAATACTTGAACAGATAGAAAACAGGTTAAAAACATTATAAGTTGCCAAAACATTTTTGTTGGAAAACAACATTAGTTGTTGTGAAAAATTGATGTATTTTTTATGATAGTTTTTGAAAACGTTCCAACAGATGGGGAGGTGTCTGCACTGAATAGATATTGGAGATGTTTAGCCCCCACGCAAGGAAGCAGGTGCCACTTGGCAAAGGTTCATCCCTCAAGTGAAGGCAGAAAAGGGAAACCAGAAGTGGGAAATGCAGCATCAGCATCATTCTTCACTGTCCTTTGCTTGTTTAGATGAAAATGCCAAAATTGGTGTTGTACTCAATACTCCCATTCCCCAAATTGGAGAGAAGTGATTCCCTCAAGTGTGGAAAACTGTTTGGATTCATTTCCACAGCATTAGGAAATACAAAAGGTAGCTAGAATCAAAGTTAAAGAAAATCTCTTGCTTGCTACAGGCATAAAACTGGATGCCAAAGAATAAATCAACCGGCAGGCTGCTCTATATATAGAGACAATCAGCCAACCTCCTTCCTCACTCCTTCATACATACTCTTTGAACCACCATTTGCATACTTAAAAGGATTCCATAATTATCACTAATGGCTTCAACACAGGGATCGTCGCCTAGGACCAACAGGAAAGTAATCACCATACTTAGCATTGATGGAGGAGGGGTCCGAGGCATTATCCCTGCAGTCATCCTATCCGCCCTTGAGGCCGAACTTCAGGTTTTCTCTTACCATATCCTTTTGTCATTTCACATTCTTATTTTTTTCAAAATTGTAGTGCTGAAAATTACCATCAGGTACTGGCAGAAGGTGTACTTGCTAAAGCCAAAAGGGGTATATCCATATACATGCATGATTTGATTGGCAGGATATGATATGTCACCGGTCTCTTATCTCTTATCGCTTATCGCTTATTGCTTATCGCATCCCGTATTATATGTAACACACCAAAAAGACTAGTAATGGTGCATATCTTGGAGAGTTGAGGTGAACTGACAAGGGAAAAAACAATTTTGTGATTTTTGTTATATGTTGTTGCAAACAGAGGCTTGATGGCCCTGATGCCAGGATTGCAGATTACTTTGATCTCATTGCGGGCACAAGCACAGGGTCAATTGTTACAGCCTTTCTTACAACCCCATATCCACTTCCTAATGCTTCAAATGGATCCATAGCAAATCGTCCTCGCGAAGCAAAAGATATCCAGAACTTCTACATTGAGCATGGCCCGGAAATATTTGCTAAGAAAGAAGACCCTGTTCAAACCAGGTACACTGAAACTGTGTGAAAGGGAGAGAAAAAAGCAAGAAGAGCGTAATATCTTAATCCAAATTAATTTCCTTGTGGTTGACAGAAAATCAGATGGCTTGCTCGCTCGGTTGACAGAATTGATTGTTCACGGGGTGGAGAAGGTGTTGGAATTTCTCCTAGATTACAGATATGGTCCTTCCAGTCTTAGTGAGAAAGTGGGTGAACAGCTTGGGGAAATTCGGTTGGCTGACACACTAACTAATGTTCTTGTCCCTGCTTATGATATTCAACACCTAAAACTAGTCACCTTCTCTTCTCACCAGGTCATCAATTTTTTACATGATCAAGCATTAGTATTCATTCTTCTCGTATTTGTATTTTCCATAGCATAAGACTCTGGGCCTATAATGCTGGCTTTAAAAGCCTTCTACATGATCACCTCATGCAAACATAACATCCTACTCATGTCCTATAGGTTTCAATAGCATAAGACTCCAGGCTTATAATGTTGTCTTTAAAATCCATCCTCATATAGGCATAACATTCTCATCATGTTTCACAGGATTGTGAAACCAAGTTGACAAACATGGGGTTGGGGATTAGCTTTGATATCATTTGTAATGATTGTCTTCCAATCATATAGATATTGTGCCTTTTAGGCAAAGGGGTTTCATGGCTTTAAACACATTTATATAATTGAAGGGAGCTCGTATATATATAATATTAGAAATTTTTTTCCTTACCTGATATGGGACATGACATACGATGCATGTTGCATTTATGGTTGCAGGCAAGAAAGGCAGACTCATCAGTAAAATTGAGAGATGTAGTTATGAGCTCAGCTGCAGCTCCAGTTTATTTCCCATCTCATAATTTCAAAGCCGATGGCAGAATGTACAACCTTGTGGATGGTGGAGTCGCAGCCAACAATCCTGTAAATCCTCTTCATACACAGGCCTTTAAGGGATCATATTTTCAAGATTTGTTGCCATTTGTATACACAATTCATTCATCATACTTGATGAACCTGTCCCCTCTGTGCAGACATTGCTTGCAATACAAGAAGCAGCCCATATATTTGGAAACCGAGATTATAATTATCTGATTCTCTCCCTTGGCACTTGCTCTGAAGAAGAAGAACACCAGAACTTCATTCAATTAACGGGTCCACTTCCTTGGATGATAGACCTTAAGAGAGGAACACCACCATTGGCCAACGTGCTGTTCAAGACATCAGCTGACATGGTAGATGCATACACATTATTTGTCCTTGGAGTTGGAGGCCGGATTTCTAGTCAGAACTTTCTCCGGATCCAGGTAATTAAATGCGCTTACATGAAATAGTTGAGCAATCCAAACAAGTTCCCATTAAAACTGATCAAAGATCAAAGATATGGGAGTGAATATTATCAGATTGATCTCAATTTTTACATTACTAAGGAAAAGAAATTTTGAACCAGGACAATACATTGAAGCCTGAGCAGCTCACAATGGATGATGCAAGTAAAGAAAACTTCGAAAGCCTGATTGATATCGCTCAAAGACTTCTAGAGAAGCCTGTTTCTTTTCCTAGCTCGGTGATTGGTCCGCAACCAATGACTACCAACCGAGATGCTCTCATGAGGTAATGAGCTAACAGGAAAGGTGATTTAGAGGAAAAAGCGTTTCTAGCCTTTCTAACATTTGAAAACAATTATTTTGACAAAAATTTTCAAGTGTTAGAAAGGTTAGAAGTATTTCCTATAATCACCATCAAATCAATTCTTACAATTGGTTTACGAGTCATTGTTCACTTTGCTGCCATCCTCATATCATCCCCCATTTTTACTAGATATTGATTGTTATTTCTCCTTTGCAGCTTTGCTAGAATACTGTCTAAAGAAAAGAAGAGGAGGGGTGGTTCTTCGTCCCATGTCTCTGGCTTCTTAATACGTTCAATCGTTTCTTTTCTTTTTCTCATTTTTCTTTACAAGCTTTATATGATGTTTTACTAATAAGAAAGACAAAAAAAATCTTTGAATTTGATGTATGGGAATATGGTTATTGTTTGTCCCTATTAGAAATAAAGGATGTACATTTCACATCTTAATGAATAAATAATTATCTTTTAGATGGGGCGTTTTATCAAAAGAAAAAATCTCTTTTAGATGGAGCTAGTTTTCACAACAGCACTATAAATCTTGACATCATGTATTCAGCATAAAAGATGTATCATAACATTGAGTAAGGATGACAATTTGTATTAGTGGTCATATTTATGTCGTGTCAAAGTTTAGACAGATGTTAAATAAGTCATTTCAAACATAACATAAATAATAGTTGTGTTAAAAATATAAACTCATATATTCTATATAATTATTAAACAAATAACATATTTAGTAACTCATTTAATAATCAAGTTGATTTAAATTTCATGAATCTATATGATTAATGTTCAAACCAGATATGTTTATAATTCAATTGATTTATTTATTTAAATCAAATATAAAATGAGTAAAATATGGTTAAATAGTTTAAAATTGTAATTAGATTAATCAATATGATTATTATAGATTATGTGGGCAATCCAAATTTGATCCGACTATGATTACACTCATCCTAAACCCACAAAAAATGTATTGGGTTCTAATTGTTAATGAACCGTATTAAACTTTGTCACAATGGGACTGCACGACCCTAAATGAATGTATCTAATTAAGGCTACTGCAGTTGCTTATTCAGATATCTGTATAGAAAAGCCCATGCTGCTCAGGGTAGGCTGATCCTTCTAAGCTATTTCACATCAGGACAGGATGATGCACAGCTCCAATGCAGTAGGCAAGTGCGGGAGCCATTTTTGGATGATCCAAACCCCTGCAACCTTACGAAGAGGACTCAAAAAATCCTATAAACCCCCCAACATCCAGGATGCCAAAAATCTTGCTATTGCTCCCCTAAATCTAGACCATCCTGTTTTATCCTTACTATCAAAATGCCAAACCATGGCCCATTTCAATCAAATACATTGCCTAATGATCACCACTGGCATGTCCCGTGATGCTTTTTCGGCTAGCAGATTACTTATAGCTAGTTCATTCTCTTTGAGTCCTCCAAACATTCACCTGGCTTATGTTGTATTTTCGCAAATACAAAGCCCTGATGTATACTCATACAACATTATGATTAAGGCCTTTTCACAAACTTCACATCCACTTGATTCCCTCCACTTTTACCACAAGCTGCTCCACCAAGGCCTATACCCCAATGAGTACACTTTCTGTTTTGTGCTCACTTCATGTGCCCAAGCCTTGGCTCTCCAAGAGGGCAAACAAATACAAGCCCAATTAATCAAACACCTCTCTTTGGGCAGTGTCTATGCTAGTACCTCCCTTGTTAGCTTGTATGGCAAATGTGGTGACATCCGTAGGGCTTTACAAGCATTCGAGGAAATGCCTCACAGAACTGAGGTCTCATGGGGCGCAGTAATTGATGCTTATATTGGTCAAGGTTTTTTGACGGATGCATTGCAATTGTATGCAAAGATGAGGAGTTTGGGACATTCAGCAAGCAATGCAATCTTGGTGGGGGCATTTGGTGCTTGTGCTAAGCTGCAGGACTTGGCACTGGGGAGGATTATTCATGGGCAAGTTGAGGCCATGGGGCTACAACTCAATGTGACCCTTGGAACAAGTCTGGTTGACATGTACTCAAAATGTGGAGCTATCGAAATGGCCATGGAGGTATTCTCTAGGATGCCTGTGAAAAGTGTTGCATCATGGAATTGCATGATCAACGGTCTGGCAATGAATGGTGGGGGAAGTGCAGCAATTGACTTGTTTAAGGAGATGCAGGCGTCTGGTTTGGGACCCAACAGTGCAACCTTTGTGGGTGTCCTGCATGCATGCAGTCATGGAGGGCTAGTGAATGAAGCACTCGAATACTTTTCGTGTATGAGAGAGTTGTACGGGATTGAAGCTAATGTTAAGCATTATGGGTGCATGGTTGATCTCTATGGCCGAGCTGGGAAGCTTGGGAAGGCCGTGGATGTCATCAGAACGATGCCCATGAAACCTGATATTGTAATCTGGGGAGCATTGTTAGGCGGGTGCAAGAAGCATGGCAACGCAAAGCTTGGGGAGCTGGTAGGAGCACAGATTATGAAGCTGCAACCACACAAGGTTTCCGGGTGCTTGAGTCTTTCGGATATGTATGCAATGAATGGGCGATGGGAGGACGTGATCAGTGTAAGGAGGATGATGCTGGACATGGATGTTGGGAGGGAACCTGGATGTAGCACCTTGACTTAATTTTTAGTTATTTGGAGATAATAAATCCTTGGCAGAATTACTCACCAATCCCTCTCTTAAGAGAATTCCAAGAATAACTGCAGCACAAATAGCGATAGGGAAATGGTCTCAGGTTTTAAAACACCTGCTAACCAAAAGTAGTTTTAATTCTGAAACATGGTTGAGAGGTACCGGAAATTTGTAACTTGAAATTTTCTGGGAAATAGTGGCTTCAATTCTCATGCAGACTGTATTTACATCAGACATGCCATAAGTTTGGTTCATATTAGCCTGCAAATCCAACCTAGCAAACAAAAAACTTCAACTCCTCCAAGCCTAGAATCCAACTCCAAGCCTAAAAAATTCTTGTTGAGAAAAAACAAAAGGAAAACATGTTTGGTAACTAAAAAACAAAAAATAAAAATTATTATTAGTATTATTATTTTTAAAATGGGGAAACATATGTGTTTTTTAAAACATATTTTAATTGTTTTTTACTTGATTTCCAATAATTGCTTACAAAATAATGACACGAACACGTACTATATGAAAATTTAGTTTTAAAAAATATTAGGAAAAATAGAAAACAAGTTAAAAACATTACAAGTTGCCAAAACATTTTTGTTTTGGAAAACAACATTAGTTGTTGTGAAAAATTGATGTATTTTTTATGATAGTTTTTTAAAACGTTCTAATAGATGGGGAGGTGCCTGCACCGAATAGATAGTGGAGATGTTTACCCCCCATGCAAGGAAGCAGGTGCCACTTGGCAGAAGGTTCATCCCTCAAGTGAAGGCAAAAAAGGGAAACCAGAAGTGGGAAATGTAATGCCCCAAACTCAATTTAGGGGTAAAATCATAATTTAGAAATTATTAATTAATTAATTAATATAATTTGATAAGGGTAAAAAGGTCTTTTCGTATTTAAAATCCCTAAATATAAATTAGATTTTTCCTATCTTCTCTATTTAGAAAAGCCTTTTATACAGAAATTAGAAATATTAGAGAGCATAAGGTTGAAGATTTGGAGGTTTAGGGTTTGAAAATAAATTTTTCAAGTAAGATTTTAATCCTTAAATTAATATTTTATATTCGTTAATTAGTTTTAAAAACTTTAGATATTCTTTGGAATATCTCAATCTAATTAGGGTTTGTTAAATTAATTTTTAGATCAAAAGATTGGAAATTTATGAATGTGGATTAATTTGTGATGAAAATAGGAAAATTTAGAAAATTTTAATTAAATAGAAAACAAAATCAATGAAAAATTAATGGAAGAAAAGAAATTTTAGATTTAGAAAATAAATAAATAAATCGTTTGTGTAAGCTTTAGATTTGAAAAAAGAAAAATTGGAGTACGCGTGTGTTGCCAAGGTGTTGACTTAGGCATTGGAAAAGATTGTATATGTAAATATATTATTATAATAATAAATAATGAGAAAAAATATGAGGCTTATTGTTTTATTTTTAGGGCTTTGTGCGTGTAATGAAAATAGGAGGGTAATGGGTTGGTTATGTATTGAATTTGAAAATTAATAAAAATTATAATATTTAGTTTTAAGCTAATAAATGAAATATTAATAATAATAATAGTTTCCTGTATAGGTTTTAATTTAATTTAAGTATATAAAGAAATAAATAGTGAGGGTAAGATTAAGAAAGAAAATGAATTTTTCAATAATTTGGAAACTCACTAAATTAATTTATTATTGTTTAGTAAGTTGAAAAATAATATTGGGTAGTAATAATATTAGAATGAGAAATTAATTAGGATCCCTAATACGAAATAAAATATTTTTAGGATTTTCAAATTTATATATTTAGATAAATAATCAATAATCAATATTGTGTATGAAATTCTTTAGAGTTAAATACTTCAAGATTTTGAGTGCTTCTTCAAGGTAAAGGAAAGTAATACAGATTTTTATAAAAGAAAATAATTTTCTTTTGTATTTTGAAATGTGTAAAAATATTATTTTTATCTTTATGCATGGATCAAATATGTGTTTTGTATGGAAAGTATTTTTGAGAATTTTCTTTATCTATTTATGAAAACTGAAAAATTGAGGAGATATGATATTTTGTTTTATAAGTTTGAATTAATGAAATAAAGTGTTTGACTCTAAATTATATGGCTTTAGTCAATGGGTTATAATTGTTGACATTTTTGGTCTTCACCAACAGGTTATAATAGTTGATATTATATGGCCTTAGTCAACGGGTTATAATTGTTGACAATTGGTTTTGTTGACCTTAAGTGGAACAAATTTGAAACTAGTTACTCAATTGTGAAGTCTCACCTAATTGGACACCATTTGTCGTATGATAATCAGAGTAAATATATTTTGAATGTATTCGATTTGGATTTGATGAGAAATTGTTTTGAAATGGATATGAGAAAGTTTTATTGAAAAGTTTGAATGTATTAGTATTTTAAAGTCAAAAGTTTTTATGAAAATAAGTATATGTCATATCTCCTATTTGCAAGCATGATTGAAAATGTTTTATCAATGAAAATGTATTGATGTTCATTATTGAGTTTTAAGTTCATGCCTTTTCGTTTATGATTTTTCAGGTACTCTCAGTTTGGGTGAGGAGTGATGGCTAGGTTAGGGAATTTTTCTTTATTAGGATTTTGGTTCAAACTTTATTTTGGACATTGTTTAGATGCTAAAATTTAATTCCTGTTTAAATTATTTGAATTTGGAGTTATTTGGACAATAACACTCTAGTTGATGTGTTAGTTCTTTTTAAAGTTGATACTTGGAGATTTTAAAATTTTGTCCTACTACTCTAAATAGGAATTTGGTAATTGGTAAATTTTCAGTTACAATATGAATGTTTGTATCGTTTCCACTTTGAGCCTTTGAGCTTGAGGTGTGAAATGACCATCATGCCCTTAGAGTGGTGTGAAATCAAGGTTTGGTTAATCTCGGTTTTGATGATAACAAAACATTGTTTAGAATTAATGATTATATTTCAAGTGTGATTAGGCAAGACGATTTTCAAAGTGGCAATTACAAAGACAAATCAAGCCAAGAAGAAATCATGAAAAAGAATACCACCTCAAAGAGAAGTGTTTTTCAAGACTCAAGCTTCATAAGATCTCTTTGTAAGGTTGTTGGTGCACTAGGATTTTCATACATTACATTCTTTACTTTTGCACCAAAATCATCCAAGGGTTATTTCGTTTTAAATATTTTTAAAATTGGATGATTTCATGTTTTCAACTAAAACCTTGTGTCAAATGTTTTTCAAACTTATTTAAAAGGTTTTAAGTTGAAAAAGTTGGGTATTGAGCCAAAAACGACTCAACCGATTGAACCAAATGAGGAACCGGTCAACCGCCCAGCTCAACCGATCGAGGTTCGGGTTGATCCCCAGCTCAATCGGTTGAGGCCCGAGTAGACCCCCGCTCAATCGGTCAAGGGTGCAAAAAAAACTTTCTCTTTCTTCCAGAACAGTTGTTCAACCGGTCAAGGTTGAACCTCAACCGGTTGAGGTTCGGTCGAGGTCCAACGGTCACCTGCCAAGCATTAAATGCTAACGGCTAGTCAACCGGTCGACCCCCAGTTCGACCGGTCGAACCCCCAACGGTTAGTTTAGCTTTTTTCTCTATAAAAATGCTACAATCTTCATTATTTTAGTAGCTTAACCTTCCCTAACCTTTCTTGAATATATTTGAGCCTTGGAAGAGTGTTTTTGAGTGCACCATTGTTCTAAAACTTGCATATCATTAGTGCACCTTTCAATCCTAGTTTTCTTGTATCATTTGAGTTTAAAATTTTTGTACTAGGATTTTGTGAGATCTTTTATTTGTAAATCTTTGAGAGGAAGTTTCTCAAGTGTGGGATGTCACTTGAGTGGTTGATCAAGAGTGGGATATCTCTTGAGAAGTGTAAAGAGTGTTTGGAGCCAAAAGTCCAAGAGGGTGAATTGGAACCATAATCTAATTATATTGCTTGAAGGCTTGGTTTGGAAGCCTTGAATTAGTGGAACCTCAAGCTTGGGATTGAAGCTAGAGGAGAGTGGATGTAGGCCGGGTTGCGCCGAACCACTATAAAATCTTATGTTTGCATTCTCTCTTCCCTACTCTTTTAATTTATATGCAATTGTCTTTATATTGTTTATTATATACTTGCATATAATTATCTCTTACATTCACATAGTTTAAATTTGCAAAAATAAACCATCACCCTATTCACCCCCCCTCTAGGGTGATTACCATAAGTTGGATTAACCTAATTTTTCTAACAAGTGGGTTTTGGAGCGTGACAGGAAATGCAGCATCAGCATCATTCTTCATTGTCCTTTGCTTGTTTAGGTGAAAATGCCAAAATTGGTGTTGTGCTCCATACTCCCATTCCCCAAATAGGAGAGAAGTGATTCTCTCAAGTGTGGAAAACATGTTTGGATTCATTTCCACTGCATTAGGAAATACAAAAGGTAGCTAGAATCAAAGTTAAAGAAAATCTCTTGCTTGCTACAAGCATAAAACTTAAGGCTAGTTTACTCAATGTTTTCAAAAACAATTTTCTATTGTTGAGAAAAACAAAAAAGAAAACATGTTTGATAACTTAAAAAAAAAAAAAAAAATTTATTATTTTCCTTTTTTTTTTTAAAAAAAAAAAAAAGAAGTAAACATAGGTGTTTTTAAAAACATATTTTAATTAATTTTCACTTGATTTCCAACCGTTGTTTAAAAAATAATGACTCAAATTCTAGGAATAATTTAAAATAAAGTACTACCTGAAAATTTACTTTTAAAAAATATTTAGAAACATAAAGAACAAGTAAAAAGATTACATGTTGCGAAAAGATTTTTGTTCTCGAAAACAACATTAATTGTTGTAAAAAATTGATGTATTTTTTAAGATAGTTTTTGAAAACGTTCCAACAGATGGGGAGGTGTCTGCATTGAATAGATAGTGCAGATGTTTAACCCCCATGTGCTTGATGATCAATTGCCACACAAGGAAGTAGTTGCCACTTGCCAGAAGGTTCATCCCTCAATTGAAGCAGAAAAGGGAAACTGGAAGTGGGAAATGCATGCAGCATCAATTTATTTTTTTTTATAGGTAAATAACAACATGTATTAGAAAAGCCGAGAAACAGTGAAAATAATACACATGAAGTGTACACTAAATGTCCAAAAACCTAGACATCATAAAGACAAATGAGCTCACCTTTTACTTAACGAATAACTAATTTACAAAATCAACCATAAACAAAGTGTGATCCTTTATATACACCCTAACCCAATTCAAAAAATTATGCAAAAAAAAAAAAAAGAATATTTGATGGCTTGGTCAGCCCGTTCGAGCATTGTTGAATGCTCTCCCATTCCTTTCCTTCCATAAGGTCCACATTAGACATAAAGGGGCAACCCTCCACACCTTCGCCCTTCTTTTACCCACAAAAATGCCATTCTATCCAAGCGAGTTCCCCCTCATGGTGGAATGCAAAACCCATTGCACACCGAAGAGGGAGAAGATCAGATTCCCCCTCATGGTGTATGCAGCATCATTCTTCATTGTCCTTTGCTTGTTAAGGTGAAAATGCCAACAAGGTGTTGTACTCAAAACTCCCATTTCCCAAGTTGGAGAGAAGTGATTCCCTCATGTTTGGATTCATTTCCACAGCATTAGGAAATACAAAAGGTAGAATCAAAGTTAGAGAAAATTTCCTTCCTTGCTGCAGTTATAAAACTGCATGCCAAAGAATAAATCAACCTTCAGGATGCTCTATATATGGGGAGAACCAACCAACCTCCTTCCTCACTCCTGCATACATACTCTTTGAACCACCATTTGCATACTCAAAAGGATTCCATAATTATCACTAATGGCTTCAAAACAGGGATCGTCGCCTAGGACTAACAGGAAAGTAATCACCATACTTAGCATTGATGGAGGAGGGGTCCGAGGCATTATCCCTGCAGTCATCCTAACCGCCCTTGAGGCCCAACTTCAGGTTTTCTCTTACCATATCCTTTTGTCATTTCACATTCTTATTTTTTTCAAAATTGTAGTGCTGAAAATTTCCATCAGGTACTGGCAGAAGGTGTACTTGCTAAAGCCAAAAGGGGTATATACATATACATGCATGATTTGATTGGCAGGATATGATATGTCACCGGTCTCTTATCTCTTATTGGTTATCGCTTGTCGCTTATCGCATCCCGTATTATATGTAACACACCAAAAAGACTAGTAATGGTGCATATCTTGGAAAGTTGAGGTGAATTGACAAGGGAAAAAACAATTTTGTGATTTTTGTTATATGTTGTTGCAAACAGAGGCTTGATGGCCCTGATGCCAGGATTGCAGATTACTTTGATCTCATTGCGGGCACAAGCACAGGGTCAATTGTTACAGCCTTTCTTACAACCCCATATCCACTTCCTAATGCTTCAAATGGATCCACAACAAATCGTCCTCGCGAAGCAAAAGATATCCAGAACTTCTATATTGAGCATGGCCCAAAAATATTTGCTAAGAAAGAAGACACTGTTCAAACCAGGTACACTGAGACTGTGTGAATGGGAGAGAAAAAAGCAAGAAGAGCGTAATATTTTAATCCATATTAATTTCCTTGTGGTTGACAGAGAATCAGAAGGCTTCTTCGCTCGATTGACAGAATGGATTCCTAAAGGGATGGAGAAGGTGCTGGAATACAAATATCGTCCTTCCCGTCTTAGTGAGCAAGTAGATGAACAGCTTGGGAATCTTCGGTTGGCTGACACACTAACTAATGTTCTTGTCCCTGCTTATGATATTCAACACCTAAAACTAGTCACCTTCTCTTCTCACCAGGTCATCAATTTTTTTACATGATCAAGCATTAGTATTCATTCTTCTCATATTTGTATTTTCCATAGCATAAGACTCTGGGCCTATAATGCAGGCTTTAAAAGCCTTCTACATGATCACCTCATGCAAACATGACATCTTAGTCGTGTCCTATAGGTTTCCATAGCATAAGACTATAGGCTTATAATGTTGGCTTTAAAATCCATCCTCATATAGGCATAACATTTTCATCATGTTTCACAGGATTGCGAAACCAAGTTGATAAACATGGGGTTGGGGATTGACTTTGATATCATTTGTAATGACTGCCTTCCAATCATATAGATATTGTGTCTTTTAGGCCAAGGGATCTTATGACTTTAAACCCATTTATATAATTGAAAGGAGATCGTATATATATAATATTATAATTTTTTTTTTCTTATCTGATATGGGACATAAGATATGATCATGGTTTTAAAAACCGGACTGGCCGGTCTGATCGGTTCGACCGCTACCCGGTCATGGTTCCGGTCCGGTCCGACCAATTGGACCGAAAAGCAATCAAACCGGAATTGGACCGTTTGAACCGGTGGTTCGACTGGCGAACCGGATGACCCGGATGGTTCCCTTCGGTCCTAACAGTTCATTTTTCTTCCCCCTTCCCCATGCGATTGGTACCCCCACTGTCACTTGGAGTGTCTTCCGGCCGGCAACGGTACCTCCACTGTCGCCTGGAGCATCATCCCACCGGTAACACTCTGGCGCTGGAACCCCGCCCCACCTCCCCCGCCGCGCGCTAAAAAGCCCTCCCAACCGCGGCAGCACCCAACGCAAATCCCGTCACCCCACCCCCGTCGGCGGACTGGAAAACTCCCCCTCCCCCGCGACGGCAAAGAGCCCCCCATTGGAAGTTCCCCCCACCCTTGGAAAGCTCCTCTCTCTCTCTCTCTCCCCTCCCATCCCCCCACGACTAGAAAGTGGAAACCCCTCCCTCTCTCCCCCCAAAAATTTGCCTTCTATTTTAGTTTTTTAAAATTTAATTTCTCTCTCTCCTCCCCATCCTTCCATTTTAGTTTTTTAAATTTTAATTTTCTCTCTCTCTCTCCTCCCTCCATCCCCCACGATTTGGAAAAGCCTTGCCATTTTAGTTTTTTAAAATTTTATATTTAATTTTTTAATTTTTTATTGATTATAATTGTTGTGATATGTTTAATATTTAATTGTTTTATTTTTGTTTTATTTATTATATATTGACATTTTTATTTATTAAAATTATTGAAAATATTAGATTGACAGACAACTGTAGATAAAAAAATTTGTGAAAAAAATCAATAAACATGATAGATACCATCAAAATTTAGATAGAATTTATTATTTTTATTTATTAATTTTTTAAAAAATTTAATAATATATAAAAATATATATCAATGACGTCATCGATTCGACCGCCGGTCCGACCAGTGAACCGTGAACCGATAACTTTTCTGGTTCGATGACCGGTCCGGTTCTGAAAACATTGGATATGATGCATGTTGCATTTATGGGCGCAGGCAAGAAAGGCAGACTCATCAATAAAATTGAGAGATGTAGTTATGAGCTCAGCTGCAGCTCCCGTTTATTTCCCATCTCATAAATTCGAAGCCGATGGCAGAATGTACAACTTTGTGGATGGTGGAGTCGCAGCCAACAATCCTGTAAATCCTCTTCATACACAGGCCTTTAAGGGATCATATTTTCAAGATTTGTTGCCATTTGTATACACGATTCATTCATCATACTTGGTGAAGCTGTCCCCTCTGTGCAGACATTGCTTGCAATAGAAGAAGCAGACCATATATTTGGAAACCGAGATTATAATTATCTGATTCTCTCCCTTGGCACTTGCTCTGAAGAAGAGGAACACCAGAACTTCATTGATTTAAAGGGTCCACTTCCCTGGATGATAGACCTTAAGAGAGGAACACCACCATTGGCCAACGTGCTGTTCAAGACATCAGCTGACATGGTAGATGCATACACATTATTTGTCCTTGGAGTTGGAGGCCGGATTTCTAGTCAGAACTTTCTCCGGATCCAGGTAATTAAATGCACTTACATGAAATAGTTGAGCAATCCAAACAAGTTCCCATTAAAACTGATCAAAGATCAAAGATATAGGAGTGAATATGATCAGATTGATCTCAATTTTTATATTACTAAGGAAAAGAAAATTTGAACCAGGACAATACATTGAAGCCTGAGCAGCTCACAATGGATGATACAAGTAAAGAAAACTTTGAAAGCCTGATTAATATCGCTCAAAGACTTCTAGAGAAGCCTGTTTCTTCCACTAGCTCGGTGATTGGTCGGCAACAAAAAACTACCAACCGAGATGCTCTCATGAGGTAATGAGCTAACAGGAATGGTGATTTAGAGCAAAAAACGCTTTTACCCTTTCTAACATTTGAAAATAATTCTTTTGATAAAAATTTTCAAATATTAGAAAGGTTAGAAGTATTTTCTATAATCGCCATCAAATCAATTCTTACAATTGATTTACGAGTCATTATTCACTTTGCTACCATCCTCATATCATCCCCCATTTTTACTAGATATTGATTGTTATTTCTCCCTTGCAGCTTTGCTAGAATACTGTCTGAAGAAAAGAAGAGGAGAGGTGGTTCTTTGTCCCATGTCTCTGGCTTCTTAATGCGTACAATCATTGCTTCTCTTTTTCTCCTTTTTCTTTACAAGCTTTATATGGTGTTTTACTAATAAGGAGAAAAAAATTCTTTGAATTTGATGTCTAGGAATATGGTTATTGCTTGTCCCTATTTGAAATAAAGGATGTATATTTCACATCTTAATAAATAATTCTCTTTCAGATGGAGCTATTTATCAAAAGAAAACATTTCTTTTAGTTGGAGCTAGTTTTCACAATAGCACTATAAATCTTGAAATCATGTATTCAGTATAAAATATGTATTATAAGATGGAGTAAGGATGACAATTTGTGTTAGTGGTCATATTTATGTCGTGTTAAAGCTTAGATAGATGTTAAATAAGTCATTTCAAACACAACACGAATAATAATTGTGTTAAAAATATAAACTCATATTTCTACATAATTATTAAACAAATAACTTGTTTAGTAACTCATTTAATAACCAAGTTGATTTAAATTTCAAGAATCTGTATGATTAATGTTCAAACCAGATATGTTTATAATATAATTGATTTATTTATTTATTTAAATCAAATTTAAAATAAGTAAAATATGGTTAAATAGTCTAAAATTGTAATTAGATTAATTAATATGATTATTAGATGGACTGATTCCATTAAATTTTGTATTATGTGGGTTGATCCAAAAGTTACCTATTTATTATATAGTAATTGTGAGCAATTCCGAATATGATTACACTCATCCTAAACCCACAAAAAATGTATTGGGTTCTATTTGTTAATGAACCGCATTAAACTTTGTCACAACGGACTGCACGACCCTAAATGAATGTATCTAATTACGGCTACTGCAGTTGCTTATTCAGATGGTCTGTATAGAAAAGCCCATGCTGCTCAGGATAGGCTGATCCTTCTAAACTATTTCACATCAGGACAGGATGATGCACAGCTCCAATGCAGTAGGCAAGTGCCTGAGCCATTTTTGGATGATCCAAACCCCTGCAACCTTACGAAGAGGACTCAAAAAATCCTATAAACCCCCAAACATCCAGGATGCCAAAAATCTTGCTATTGCTCCCCTAGATCTAGACCACCCTGTTTTATCCTTACTATCAAAATGCTAAACCATGGCCCATTTCAATCAAATACATTGCCTAATGATCACCACTGGCATGTCCAGTGATGCTTTTTCGGCTAGCAGATTACTTATAGCTAGTTCATTCTCTTTGAGTCCTCCAAACATTCAGCTGGCTTATGTTGTATTTTCGCAAATACAAAGCCCTGATGTATACTCATACAACATTATGATTAAGGCCTTTTCACAAACTTCACATCCACTTGATTCCCTCCACTTTTACCACAAGCTGCTCCACCAAGGCCTATACCCCAATGAGTACACTTTCTGTTTTGTGCTCACTTCATGTGCCCAAGCCTTGGCTCTCCAAGAGGGCAAACAAATACAAGCCCAATCAATCAAACACCTCTCTTTGGGCAGTGTCTATGCTAGTACCTCTCTTGTTAGCTTGTATGGCAAATGTGGTGACATCCGTAGGGCTTTACAAGCATTCGAGGAAATGCCTCACAGAACTGAGGTCTCATGGGGCGCAGTAATTGATGCTTATATTGATCAAGGTTTTTTGACGGATGCATTGCAATTGTATGCAAAGACGAGGAGTTTGGGACATTCAGCAAGCAATGCAATCTTGGTGGGGGCATTTGGTGCTTGTGCTAAGCTGCAGGACTTGGCACTGGGGAGGATTATTCATGGGCAAGTTGAGGCCATGGGGCTACAACTCAATGTGACCCTTGGAACAAGTCTGGTTGACATGTACTCAAAATGTGGAGCTATCGAAATGGCCATGGAGGTATTCTCTAGGATGCCTGTGAAAAGTGTTGCATCATGGAATTGCATGATCAACGGTCTGGCAATGAATGGTGGGGGAAGCGCAGCAATTGACTTGTTTAAGGAGATGCAGGCGTCTGGTTTGGGACCCAACAGTGCAACCTTTGTGGGTGTCCTGCATGCATGCAGTCATGGAGGGCTAGTGAATGAAGCACTCGAATACTTTTTGTGTATGAGAGAGTTGTATGGGATTGAAGCTCATGTTAAGCATTATGGGTGCATGGTTGATCTCTATGGCCGAGCTGGGAAGCTTGGGAAGGCCGTGGATGTCATCAGAACGATGCCCATGAAACCGGATATTGTAATCTGGGGAGCATTGTTAGGCGGGTGCAAGAAACATGGCAACGCAAAGCTTGGGGAGCTGGTAGGAGCACAGATTATGAAGCTGCAACCACACAAGGTTTCCGGGTGCTTGAGTCTTTCGGATATGTATGCAATGGATGGGCGATGGGAGGACGTGATCAGTGTTAGGAGGATGATGCTGAACATGGATGTTGGAAGGGAACCTGGATGTAGCACCTTGACTTAATTTTTAGTTATTTGGAGATAATAAATCCTTGGCAGAATTACTTACCAATTCCTCTCTTAAGAGAATTCCAAGAATAACTGCAGCACAAATAGCAATAGGGAAATGGTCTGAGGTTTTAAAACACCTGCTAACCAAAAGTAGTTTTAATTCTGAAACATGGTTGAGAGGTACCGGAAATTTGTAACTTGAAATTTTCTGGGAAATAGTGGCTTCAATTCTCATACAGACTGTATTTACATCAGACATGCCCTAAGTTTGGTTCATATTAGCCTGCAAATCCAACCTAGCAAACAAAAAACTACTTCAACTCCTCCAAGCCTAGAATCCAACTCCCCTGCCTGGGGCATCTTAAAGAGGATACAGTGCTGTCATCATATTTGTAGGGACTCTGTACAAGTACAACAAATTAGTTGATCACACTGAAGGCAAGATTTCACATTTTTCTTTTCCTATTTTTGACTTCATGCCCCCCTGGACCCATAGATCAGATTACAGCTGATATGGAAATTCATGGATCTGGCTTTCAATTCTGATTCCCAGAGCTCGAAACTTGCTTTCAAGTCAAGCCCAACCTACAGGTGTTGGCTGGACATAAAGGTACCCCTGAGGAAAGATAAAAGGAAAAGGAATAAGATGCTTTAATCTATTGAATACTCAGACGTCAGCAGAAAGGAGTAAGTTACAGACTAAATTCTAGCCCACATTTTTGAGTTAAAACTTCAAAAATATACATGATTTTGATGAATAAAAAATGACAATTTGCCAATCATGAGCAGTTTTTGTCAGGCAACATTAATTTCACCTTGACCTCAATTTATCAATCTGAAGCCTTTAATTTTCTGGGTCTTTTAGACTGAGCCGGTGATGGTGGAGCAGGTGCCTTGAGAACCAGGATTGCAAATAAAAACAATATTACATTTCAGACGAGGGGGGAACAAGGAAGACATATAAAAATGATCAAAGGTAAACAAAACAGAAAAAAACTGATACTTACCTTGCGTTTCTGGTCCCTTTTGCCAACTCTTTCACCTAAAATCCAATCATATTATTAAATAGTTGCAGAAAAGTTCATTGATTTTATCTAAAAATAAAAACCTATAAAAAGGAAAAATACTATGCTATATAAAGAAAACTCAAAAAATACCCATTATCACATAATATATTACCTCCAAAACTTATGGAGTCAGGAATAAATGTCCGATCCTGTTCCCCAGCACGTTGGGATCGCTGTCAATAGTTCCATAGATCAAATCAAACCAAAATTTTAGATTCAAAAGATGCAGACATATATATTTTGCTATAAACTAATTCTTTGAATGACAAACTAGCATGTGTAGCTCCATAATTAGAAGGGAAAAAATCAATACACTCACCTTAGGTGTGCCTGGTGTTTCAGCATATGAACCATCACGATGCGAAGAACCTTCTGCTTCCTTGTATTGCAACTGATCATCAAACACAGAGAGGTTAAACATCTACACTATCTATTCAGTGCAGAACCCTGTGTCCCACTCTTACAAATCATATGAAGCATTCCCTTAAGACCTCTTTCTTTAATAATAGAAACAGATTATAGCTATACTTCCATTGTCTCTGTTGAATATGACTACGGCATATGAATGTCATGTCCTAATAAACCTCTTTTAAGACCTGTTATTTTAACTGCTAAACCTATTGCTGATAAATCACAATTCTCATTCCTCTCCTTCCTAACCAATTATATACTCCAGGTTCCAATATTGAATTTGGAATGAAGGGATCCTGAGGAGAAATGAAAGCAATTGAATGAACATTATTAATTCCAATTTTTGAAACGGATAGGATTTGTAAATGGAAAAGGATTTCAAATCATGTGGTAGCATCTTATGAAAGTGCTGAATTCCTTATAGAAAAGGCTGAATCTGATTTAAAATTCATTAAAATAGAAGATAAGATACAATTTCTGGTTTTTTGAAATCATCCTTACTATTCTCTGTTCTTTGCAACTTGTTATGTGTTTCTTCCCTTTCTTATTCCATCATTATCACCATTGTTCTTCTCTTGGTCCACCTTTATCATAATTGGTCACTTGGGTTAAGATTTTTAGATGTTTTACATATTTGAAATCTGCATATAATCAAATGAGCTTGATGATCTTTTTTCTTTTCAGGTATAGAATATTTTTCTCTCATATAAATCTCTAGACCTAGATGCATATGTGATTTGTTAATTTTTAAATATTTATCTAGATTCTTATTTAGATAAGAAAGGAAGACAGTTCCATGGAAATGTATTATATCTTTTTAATTTTTTTATAAGTCAAATTATTCTTTAAGTAGTTTAGGTTTATTTGATTTTGCGGGTTTTGAACCTTTTGTGGTAAATCAGTCATCCATTATTTATAAATCTAGGATAATAAATAAATTCATACATTGTATTTAAAATTATACATTTTTTCTTATGATTTAAGAAGTTCTACAATGATGTGTGTGTATACACACACAAATCGGTTTCTTTTCCATTACTAAACCAAATAATGGAAATGAATTGACTTTACATCATTTCCCTCTATTTCAAACAGGACAAAGGAACTGAATTTCAATTCCATTAATTTCATTTCTGTTAATTGAGTAATTTCTCTTGAAGAACTTGGTTCCCAACAGAGTGTAAAAGCCTCAAATATGAAGAATTCATAAAATTGTAAACTATGAACCATGGAGTAGTTTTAATTAGCTCTCAAAGTTGTCTTGAATGCATGTTTCCCATATATCCCTTTTTCTGCAAATATCTGAAATTCCCTTGGCATATGTGGTTGAAAACGAGGTTTGTTAGGAGGGAGAAAGGCAATAGGTTCAGTAGTGTTGAGCCCACACATAGGAAGGACAGACCATAACCTGGAAAAGTTAGTTTGTCCAGGAAGTTTAATCATGTTGTAACAGGATTGGAGTAGGTTTAGCCCTTAATTCAACATGAGAATCATCAACCGAGAGCTGGAGATATAGTAACAAAGTCTAACAACAAAACCCAGAAGGAATCAGTTGGTTGACCAGTACCATCACAACTAGTGGGAAAATAGTTTTTTTTTTTTTTTTTTCTCAAAAAGAGTTAATAAAAGAATCTTGATGATGTCACATCACCCCCAACAGCTAGTACTTACTACCTGGCAGTAGGATTAACAAGAACTGCATCTGAACATCACAACAACAATAAGTTGCAATATATTTGTGGACAGTTGACATGTTTACATGCAAACACTTATCAATATGCCAGTATTAATCAAAGTACAGGGACTTTATGGCCAAACAAGTAAAAACTGAATGAAGATGAACCCAGAAGAGACAAGAAAATGACACAATTACTCTAATTTTTTGGAATGTCAGGATATTATAGTACACAAAGTGAAAATTACAGAAATGTTGAAAAGTTTGGCCAGAATTCTGGAAAATTGAAACTTGCACAACATTTTTTATTATTTTAAATAAGAAACCATCAAACATGGAAAGATGATTTAGCAATGAGCAAAGGCATCACATTCAAAGATTGATTTAAATCAAATACAATTAAACAAAAATAAATATTAAAAACAACTTGAAGCTAAGGGATACCTGTTTCTGAAGGTTTAGTAGAGTCAATATTTCTTTTCTCAATTCCAGATGCTCTGCACAAACAGATTTTGTTGGTACCTTCGGTTTTAAATTAACCTGGGAACAGAAAAGGCATTATTTGTTTGCCATTTTAAAGAAATTAATTCGAGAAAATGAGTATGCTAATAGGATTTATTGCTCATGAAGTGAAATGATTATTTAGCAAATAAAGAAGCATCTAAATGCAAACAATAAATATGCTGAAAATCAATAATCTAGGGGTCTGGTTATGCATAAGTTTGAGAATTAAGATGGATGTGCCTCACAAACCAAGTGGGCAGAAAAGATGAGTTTTCAGAATTTAATGGGAATCCAAGAGAAGTGAAAGATAAACAAAATGAAATTTCATCTATATTCAACTGTGACAGAAAGTTTCATTGAAAAAAAAATATCATTAAAGGTTACAAGGAAAAAAAATACCAACCAAGGGGAATAAATAAAGTGCCAGGAAGCTAAAGCAACATTCATAGAAAAACTATCCAATGATAATTTAAAAATATATATATATATATGTAATGCTGGAGATGATTTCATTGTCTACATGTTACAGATATCACTCGCAATATGACATGGAAAATAATATCTCCACTTTATAGTTAAGGAGCAAATACAAACCCCAAGATCTTGTAGAGTTTGCTCAACCCGCTTGATAGTCCTAAGTCCGGCAGATGAGCTTGCAGCTTGCACCATTTGCTCAAGTGCATACGTTCTCAAGTATACCCGCATCTGAGAACATTCCCAGTCAGTTATAGGCAGCTAAAAATTCTTGATGATTTTTACTGTCTTGAAATGGCAACAATATTAAATAGGAAGAGCCAGGAATTAATGTCTTAGTATGAAATATTAAGATACAGAAATATTAGGAGACCACTTTACAAGAAGCAAACAATTCCTCTAACAGCTTTTTTCAGATAAGGCAACATCCAAATTAGAACTAATCCTTATGGACCAAAAGAAAGGGGAAAAAAGACACAACTGCAAATGAAATTATTGAAAGGAAGAAAAAAGAAACAATCAAACTATAATTTAAGCTGGCTGTAAGGCCATATTTAAAAAGAAAAAAGAAAAAAGAAAAAAAAAAAGGAGAAAGCATAATTTGAAAATAATTATAAAACATACCCCACGAAGTGAATTTAGAGTGGATAGATTATCAGCTGTAGATGTTGGAGGTGCAACAGTTGTAGGCGGAATCTGAACATTGGAAGAAGGTGACACAGTCTCAACAGGAATAATATTCTTTTCGTTACTTTCAGGGCTGACATTTGATGCAACAGGCATATCAGACTCTTCAGCACTCTGAAAAAGAAGAGTATAAAGTACATAAGATATAGTGCCTATAAAACTCACAGACACACAAATCGTCATTCTGAAATTAAAACAAGAAAATTTCATTCCCACAGCAAGAGTTTAATTATTTTCAGAGCACAGCAGAAATACAACCACACACACACCACAAACTAAAATTAAACAGTAAAAAAATAAAATCTTAAAAAGAGAACTGCCATAGGCAGCTTAATTAAGTTCCTAGCACATACTTGGCAGAGTTCTGAAAGACTGCCCACATGTTAATTTCAGACTCACGAATCTATTAAGGCTCATATTTTAGGCCCTTCCTAAAAGTCCAGAGAGAGCCTCAACAACCTGCTTTCTACCTCACATAAATAAAACTTAAAATGCAAACTCAGTTTGACAAGGGCGCCTTTAACTGTAACACAACTCAAACATAATATTTTCATTCAAGGATTGCAATAATATCTGTAACTACTAGTGTTTGGTCAAAGATATTTAATACAAAGCTCACTTCATTCAGATTGTCCAACTGACCAAATTGTATATCTGTTTAAGACTAGTGACTGCAACCCTCCAATCAGTGAACCATTACCAGACATTCCCAATATTTCTACTAACCTTAGAGATATAAATGATCAAGAGATTGGAATATTATGATCCATACTATAGCTACACAGAAATTGCCAAATGCAGATAGCAACAGTGATAGATAGAGTAAGGAAGTGCCCTGGTGAAGTTTTAAATGATAGAATTGGGGAAGAAGGAAGGGAGTAAGGTTGATTAGAGAAGCATATTAGAAAGCAAAATGAGAACATTACATCAAGTGTATGGGAAGTAATCATAAGTAATGTGTATGTGTCATCAACAAGGGAGCATTTAAAATCTAGAATAAAAATTGTCTTAAATATCACCTCCACAAGTGAGAATATAATAGTAAACTTGTAACCTAGTAGAACTGTAAAGACTGATTACTATAGCTAGCCTAATAATGGGTTGATTATAATCTTACAATCAACTAGTTAACTAATTTTAACAATTGCTCTCATATTTTTGGGTTCAAAGCTGATGCCCTTAAATCATGAACAAGTATTAACCAATGTCACATGTAATTTTAATAAGCGCATATCCCCTTTACGCTTTTGCTGAAGTCACCAATTACTAAAATCAAGAATAGTTGCATATACAGTCCTACACCCTTACCCTTGCAGCAATGCGTGCTTCAGTAATTCTTTTGGCTTCAGCAAGAACCTGAAAAGGGAATAATACATAAAGGAAAAAATAAGAAATCAAATATGTTTCATTCTGGAAGTGTAAATGCAGATCACAGAATTCAGCCTTTTAGAAACTATTAAATGAAATTTAAACCTCAGCATCTTTTCGCTCTTGCTGCTTTGTCTGGGAAAGGATCATGGATAATGCACGCTTGCGTTCAATCTCTTGTGAAACATTATATGGTTCCTATATAAGAAGAAAAGCTTAAAACCAACAAGAAAAAGAATGATTTGAAATAACAGACCTCTAATTTAGTTATCCAAAATGACAAATTAAAAGAAAATAATACATATAAATAACATAGAATCTGTAGCCTAAAAATTTTAATATTCATTTAGAAACTCCATTCATAATGTCAAAGTACCTTTACAAGGGGGTGCCCAGAAACATCGCCTGGAGATGCAGCTCTAGCAACCAAAATAGCTCGGGATACTATGCCAGAAAGTGTCATAATTGTTAATATATCAGAAATTTCTCAAGATCACGTCCTAAAATGTCCCAAAAGCAGTATACAAGTGATTGACTTGAGCATAAATCCAAACTGTAAAATGAACACATGACATTGGAGCAAGAAATTGGAAACACGCAATAATCAAACAAAGGGATAGACCTGTACCATTATAATAGCGATTCTTCAAATCCTCCACAGTTCGAGATGATGGAAACCTGTCAGCTATTACAATGAAGCGGAGATCAAATCGTTCGCACAACTCAAATAACTGATCTGTCTCTTCCCTGGTCCACGTCTAACAAAGAGAAAACATGAGTTAGAGAAATTTAAGTTGATCCATGAAATACTAACACAGAGGTATCACTACATATGCATTCACTGATGTACAAAAATTAAGCCAATCTAACAATTGAAAAGAAGCATGTTTCAGCATACAAGTTCTGGATCTTCAATTTTCTTTCTTATTAATAATGAACAAGAAATAAAATCTGAATAAACTTTTACATCAGATCTGAAATCAAATCTAGCAAATTAAGTACAATGAAATTATAAAGTAGCAATCTTGAGTTGATACCTACAGGATCAGTCAAATACTTTTCATACTCCTCATCTGTGTATTTGACAACATTGACAGACTGCACCAAGTCAAATAAAAGTCAAATATTCAATGTCACTGGAGAGATGTCTTTGTGGCACAGCATGTATGAAGATAAGAGCATACTTCTGTATACCTTGTTATACTTCGCAAAAGAGTAGTCACCAGTTGGTGGAACACCATTGACAACTCTGACCTGCAAAGTATAAAAAACAGAAGGTTCCTTCAAATCTCCATGTATGTATTTACACAAACAATTTTTCAAAATGTTGCAGAAACATACCCAGTGATAAAGCTGCAAATTATCAGTCCGAGCAGAACTTGTAAAAGGAAGCCACTGCCAAGTAACCTGAAGAATGTTCAAATTATTAGAAACCATACCCTAACAGTAAGCTGAAGAAGATAGAAATGATGAAAAACATTAACATACCATAGCTAATTGAAAAATCTAAGATGATCAACTCACACATTCAGGTAAGGTCAACTAGCAATAACTGATTATGCCCACTGTTTTTTAACTATTTATTCACTTTACTGAACTCACACATTCCTTCATATCATTTTTTGCAGAATTCAGTTTCTAACCTGCCACTGATCTAATCTAACATCTCCAAAAGATTATAAGCAATGCCTTTTAGCTGACTAGCACACAGGAGTGAATTTCAAATACAGAATCAGCCAAAATGACACTAAAAACAGGTGGAAAGCACTTTCATCTTAAAAATAATGAGAAATAAAAAATGAATAAAAAGGGAAGCACTTCCATTAATTTCGCTTCTGAAAATGAAAATGTTTTTGAAAAAGTCAAAAACTATTTTCGTTTCCACTAGACAGCCATGATAGACAGGAACTTCAGCAGCACCAAAGTTAACAAATCAACGATTCTGGACGACTTCCACTACATCTAAACCCTGAATTCACCTGAAATTCAAGTGATTCTCCAAACAAACTCTGCTAATAGCTGAACCATGGCCAAAACCTTTACCAATGGAAAAAAAAAAAAAACTGACCTTCTCGTCCGATTGAGGCCGCCGTTTCAGCTGAGAGACGTCCACTGCAGGCATTAGGGGCGCCAAACCCCCTGTAAGCGCATAAACCTACAATATAAAGAACCCAAAAAACGCAACATTGTAAAAATTCAACCAAGGCTAAACAAACAGGAACAAAATATGCATACATAGAGAGCATACCTCTCGCGAAATGCCATCCGGTTTTCTCTGAGAATCCTTCTGAGGTCTTGATTTCTTCTCTTGAGGTACAGTAAGTGGAGTTTTGGGCAAGCCGAGAATGTCCTTCGCATCCATTGTAAAAATTTCGGAGAACCAGGGGTTTTCGGGGGTAGTTAGATAGGATTTTGGGATCAACTTTCAAGTTTCATCGCACGATTCACAAATTTCCCAGATAAAAAAAATAGGGTTTCTACGCTCTGATTTCGATTCCGAACTAGCGAATTCAAAAATTCAGATTTCTTTGGCATCGATTCTTCAAGAAGACGAATAGGGGATTAGGGCTTTTTCGAGCGCGAAAGTTTAGAGCAGAACAATTCGGATCCGTGTACTCAGTGTCACCCGCGGGTGAGATAACTGCGCTGCTCCTGTCAGACTTCTCAGATGGACTACAATTACCTTTCGATGCAGTATTTTACAGTTACAACGGGTTTTCCCCCTAATCTTTATGTGATTAATACTAATCTCTCCTTAATTTATTCATGTTATTATTAACAAGTCTTCTTCAATAAAAATAAATAAGAAGGACATTAATTAACAAGTCTACTTTGAAATAAGAACAACTATAGTTTAATTTCATCGTAGATAAGGACTAAGAGATGTTTAGTACGTGAAAATCGGTAGTTTTATTAAAAGAATATACATAATTAACCATTAAATATTTTTTTTTGATGGATTTCTTTGAGATATTTAATAAGGAGTGTTTAATATTCAAGTAAATTTAAAAATAAATATAAAAATATTTTTTATGGAGTCTGGTAAAACTTGATACTTATTATTTAATTACTTAAATTGACTTTAAGTTAAATTATACTTAACTTATTGACTTAAAATTTATTATTTAATTTTTATTTTAAGTATCAAATTATTTGATAAAATTAATTTAAAATTTATTCTAAATCATTAAATTTATTTATTTATTATCATAAATTATAAGTAAGGTAAATAAAGTCAATTAATAATGGAGACTGTGGAGAAACGAAGTAGATTGTAAAGTTAAAAATATAAAATAAAAATGTAAATTTAAGAATAAGTTAATTACTTTTATTTATTACTTAAAGTTGTTTTTGATTTTAAGTCATATCATTAAGTTATTTTACCAAACATACTTAAATTACTAAATAACTTAAATTGAGTTATTAAGTCGTTTTAAGTTATTTGATTGATTTATCGAACACACACTTTTAGTATAACTTCGGATAAGATCCTCTATCATAGTTTCATAGGGTCAAACTTCATAAAAATATTCTTATACCTTCTAAACAAATATAGATTATGAAACATCATTATATAATATGAACTATCGGTAGAGTTTTGTATAAGGAGATTATTTCTACAATTTTTCATATTTTGATTATGTTTTTTTATATATATAATTTTGGTTACTTTTTTATAATATAATTAGATTGTTATTTATATTTTAATTTTTATGGTAAATTAAATATAAGGAAATTATGTCGTTTAAGTGTGATTTAAATACATTTATGTAAAAAAAAAAAAAAAAAACCATTTAACAATTTGAAGTATTAAAAAAAAAAATTATATCTCAAATTTTAAAGTTGATATTATCTTTTCCCTTCCACCATAACACTCATCCAAAAAACTAGTGACAAAAATAACTATTTAAAGAGAAAATCTATACGTAGATTCAACACTCGAAAAATAAATTTTGAAAATAATTTTTAAATTTTTATAAAATAAAATTTTATTTGAAAATTTAAAATATTCTTAATATACATGCTTTTAAAATAATTGTTATTTTTAATTATATAATTTTTTTTAAAAAAAAACAATAATGAAAAAATAAATAAAAAAATAAAAGATATTTTTTGAAAATATTTTTCTTATTTAGAAGAAACATAGAATTGTTTTAAAAGAAAATTCCTAAGCAGACCTAGAATTTCCAAAAAACACGGCAACGCCTTCTCACTTGAAAAGAGCTCTAGCCTGTAGGCTCTAGCATATTCTCAGAGTGTACCGAACAGAGATGACCGGGCCATCCAGTGGCCCATCTAAGTTGCTTTTCTGACATGGTGGGCCCTGGGCCTGTTCCTGCCAGGCCCACCTTGACAGCCCACTCCCTAACCCAACTTTCCCTACATAAACCCAACACCCCCTCCTCACTTTCCTCTCTGAGAAAAGCCAATAAGTGAAAGCCTCTAAAAAGGTATGCCAAAAGAGAAAAAAATCTCTCTCTCTCTCATAATCTTTCCCTTCCACAATCCCACAATTCTCACACTATGAGTCCTGAATTATGGTTTTATGATCATATATATAAGTATACTTACCTGTGTTTTTCTTCAATTTTCTTTTTCAGGTACTATGAGTGATGCTGCCATCTATGAAAACCCTATGGTCGAAAACCACTCAAGGGAAAGAAGAAGTGCTCATGGATGGAGCCATGGTTGAGACTCAGACCAGAATGGGAAGTTTTTTGACATTACTAGTGATGAGGTGGCATTAATTTGGCGCTATCCTACCTGAGCTTATTAAATTAAGTGTTATGTTGTTATCCCTTTCCCAGTTGTGTTTCCTTTTGTTCAGGTCATTACTTCTTCTTGACCTTGTAAGACCTTTTCTTGACCTTGTAAGACCCTGGGCAAAATCCGCTATCCTTATTATATCAGTCGAGAAGGACTTCCTATTAGACACTACTGATAGAGAGTTCAATAATTAGAACTTGATGTCCCCAACCTACTCGTCATCTCCTTCATTGCCTATCCCTCCTGAGCTGTTTGAATTACACTACCAACTTGAAAAAACCCTTTTTAAGTTCTCATGGAAGGACTGCAACTCTTATTTGATTAGGGTCTTAAACATCTTATTCCTATATCTTTTTTTTTTTTTTGGGTTCTCATGCAGGCCAAGAAAGTTGTTTCTTTCTCTGTAATTTTTTTTTCTTTGTAGTGGAAGCTTTTATCTATGATTGAATCATATCTTCATACACTGTGTTATTGGTCTAATCTTTTTGCTGTTTTTTTCAACTTTTCTTTTTCCTTTCCGAGCTTATCACATTCATGAGGTGGTAAGAACTTCACTGTACTACTGTCTTCTTTTTTTTCCTGTGAGTATTTGTCTCAGAGCATGTGCTGCAATTTCATGTGGCAGTGGGTCTTTTTCACAAAGCCACCAGCTATTGTCCCATTAATTCTCTCTTTTCAGTCTCTTTTTTGGCCTCCTCGTGACTATGGACTCCACTTGGTCATGGCATATCTTCAGACCACTGAACGTACCACTGCTGCATATTCCTAAAGACATGTGGAAAGGGCCAACTGATGAGCTCACTCATCTCTTTTAGTACTGTAAATGAGACAAATTCCCATGCTTGATTACAAAAACGCATCACCCATGGTTTACTTTTAAGTAATTAAAAAATAAAACTAAAGGGTATATTCATAAATTTTTTATATGGGTTTGAAAGAAAAAGCCCCAGCAGAACCATTAGGGAAAGAACCAAAATTTTTATGGTAAGGGAAAAAAATATACAACAAAATTATTAAAATGTCAATAGTGCAGTAAGATTGAATAACAGACCAAGTCACACTCCTGAGAGGGATGGAACAAAAACTGGCGGGCTTGCAAATCATTCTTTGTGGTTTTTTTTCTACTTTTTCTTCTGATAATCTCAGCATTACCCAATTTAGACCCCTTTTTCTGCTGCAAGAATCTCATGTTAGTCCTGAAAAGATTCACCCACGTGGTGGGCCATTTTTATTTTATTTTATTTTATTTTCCCTGAGAAAACAACTTGTTTGCTATAGTTTTTATCCTTATAGCCCTGTTGAATATGACCAAGGGACACCTGCAAGAATCTCAAAAAAGATGCCTGGTTTTTCAGAGATGCCCATTGTTTCCTTTAGGCTTTAGCATTAGAGGAGGTGATGACCTTCCATTTATTCTTTGGAGGCTTACTTTCCAAGAAATAATCTGGCAGTCCCATGTCTCATTCATCTCATACAATACACACCCTGTTGGTGTGTCACAGTCACAATGATATACATGGAGTCATTCAGATGTACAGAAGAGACCATCTTTTCTAAGATTCTTTGGGTTTTGGCATTTCTTCTACCACATCTACAAAATAAAACTCAAATAACTATATAATCTTTCATGGGAAAAAAAGCTATAAAGGATTTAGGTTATGATTAGGGCGCCCATGAAATCCTCACACCCATCAATTTTCTTTACAAGAAATGATGGTGAGGCTGAGAAGTGATTACAAAGGTTTTAAAAAGAAGGAAAGATTGAGACATGATTCAAATTCAAGTCCTCTTTTTAGCTTGATGCCACTAGGGTTTGTCTCCATACTGTAGGTGGCTACCTCCCCCACACCGTCTTCTCAGACACTCATGACAAGGCACTCAATTATGGTGCGTCCTTCATCTTCCGGCCACTATATGAGCCATGGGGTTGATGCACTTTTTCCGAGTGTAAGGCACATGAAAGAGGTCATCTTTTTCAAAAGCCATTTCCACCTTTTAGGTAACATACGAACATGGGGGTGAGCCATTTGACTATATGCGCAAAGAAGAGATAAAAAAATGTGTCTCCTGGGGTTGGATTTTTTGTCTTGAAAAGGGAGAAAATGACACTCCCATAACACTTCCAATCATCTCCCCTATACCCTAAATATTGGATCTAACCCTACTCAATGCCCATCTTGACGTAGCGGGGTGCCGGGTACCCCACCTACTGTTTGCAGCAATATGTGTCGAAAGGAGGTCCCCTTTTCCCATTTTCGGATGGTCGACACGTCCATTGATTACCTCCAATTATTTCTTTCCTTTTTTTTTTTTTTCAAACCATACGTAATTCTAATCGCTTTGATTTTCGTAGGAAGATTTGTTTTGCACTGGTTTAATTCGAGGAATCCAAAGTTGAGTTATTCCAATTCAGTAGGTGAGTGTAAGTAGGGTCCCACGTGGGTGGGGTTGCATTAAACCAGTTTAGTCAGAGGAATCCTAGGTCCAGCTATCCTAATTTCTAGCCATTACTGCATGCTCAAATAATTCTCTTAAATTTTACCATTTTTTTTACCATCATGTTTGTTGGGAATCACAGGTATTCTATTCGATGTGAAGAGGTAAAACAAAGTTACAAATTTACAATATATCGTGCTCTAGTCAACATATATATAGAGAAGAATGATAAGGGTATAAAAGTAATTTCACAATCCGATAATTAAATTTGTGTGATGAAATTTATGCCATTCGGTAAGAGTATAAATAAAAATAATTCAAATATAAAAATATAAATAACAAAAATAAAGTGAAAATAAATGAGACATTTACTACGTGATGCCACCTTATTTATGGTGTCTTTTCGATATAATCACTCATATTTTCTTTGATTCCATATTATAATGGTAGCATCATCCATGATGTAATCACGAGCGTAGCATGGTGAATGCATCTGATTGTAAAAGCCAGGGTGGAGGGAGGGAACACTATAGTCCAACCTCACCAGGCCAAATGAATTTATGCCTCAATGGGCCCACTGAGTACAATTGGGCCCTGGATTAGGCATACAGATGGATTAGACCAGGCCTGACAGGCCACAAGGACCTTTGGCCCTACTTTTTAACGCTAGAGGGTCGATAGAGACGAAAAATGTCTATTAGAAAGAAGTGAAAATGGAAATCGGATCTATAAGAAAATTGGGTGGTTTGTGTCTTCATTTTAGTTTGGCTCGGCTCGCTCTGTTGTGGGTCTTCAGCATACTCAGCTTATATCTAATGGGCCCACCCAACAAAATCCACTTTGTAACCTATTTGGGCCATGTTTTGGCTAGTGCTGTGATGGGCTAGCTCGAGTGTGACCCACAGATCTGGCTTCAGGCCTTTGTGGCCCTATCCAGCTTTTCCTATCCAAACATAAGGGGCCGTTTGGAAGTGATTTCGATGATGAAAGTGCTTTTAGCTTGTAACACTTTTATCAGTATTATTTTTTATCATACATCTTGTATAATACAATCCACAAAAAAGTGGTTTGATAATGTTTTTGATGATATGTTATATGACAAAAAATTAATTTTGAAAAGAAATACCAATCTAGTATTTGTCTAAGAATCGCTTCTAAGTTATTTCCCGAATTTTATAAGTCATTAATAAAATTTTGTCAAATATTTAAATTTTAAAAAGTGTTTATAACCTTTTCACGATCATTTCCAACCAAATAGGTCATAAAATTGGGAGTGGATGTGATTGTAAAGGCCAAAATTTACCCTCTTACAATTTGCTCCATAGCAAAATTAATTATAAATCAACAAAAAAATTATTTGTTTAAAAATATAAGCATCAATTTTTATCAAGGCACAAATTGAAAATTATCTATTACGACTAGTCAAATATGATCTATTAATTCTAACTATCAATTCTTATTAAGGCATAAATTAAAAACTATCAATTGAGACTACTCAAATATGATTTATTAATTTTCTCTAAATATTAACTTTAATTAAGAAATAATATTTATAAATTATCAAAGTATGATATTTTTAATCCCTATAAGTTGGAACCATTCCAAACCCCTTAGGCACAATTAAATAATTTTAGAAGGCAATTTTAAAAGTAGAAATTAGAGATGAGCTTTTCAAGGGAGATTTAAAGTTTTTTGAAATTTTCAAAGAAGGCTTCAAATTACCTTCGAATATTCAAAGTTTTTAAAAAAATCTTCAATTTTTCCAAAGTGTCTTCAAAATGCCAATATCTTCAAAGCTTCAAAATTGAAATTTGCAAATTACTTCTTCCATGATCAAGTTGGTCAAACCCTTGTTTGACGTTGTTTAATTCAAGACCTAAGTCACAAAAATGCTTAAGTTACATTAAGTCCCAAGTTAACCCAAAACCCAAGTTATGTCAAGGTTCAATTAAACAAAAACTTAGGTCACAATAAGGTCTAAGTCATACCAAGGCTCGAGTCAAGCTAAGACTCAAATCACATTAAGTTAAATCCAAGTTAACCTCTCATGACATCAAATCTTTTACATGTTGGGAAATGTCTCAAATTTCTAATCGAAATAAATTTCTTTGTTGTAGAAGGAATACTATATTAAAAATTCCATAAGTTTATATGTGCTTATAATTAGATTGAATAAAAAAAAATAGTAGAAGTATCTCTATAAATATTCTATCTCATAAGGTAAAAAAAATTATGAAAGAGATGTGGCTTATGAAGACTATACGTGATGGTGAGGAAGAGAGCAAGAGATACCCGATGGAGTAAAACAACTCACTATCGTGTAAATGTAAGAAAGAGTAAGAGACATTTGATGGAGCAAAATGACTCATGGTTCAGGATAAAGATATAAAGAGTGGAAAAATGTGAGATATTTTGAGACTCAATAATTATATTTGTTTTTGTGTTCTATAATATTTTTTACTGTATAGTGGAATATTATTTCTCACACATGAAAGTAGACATGGTTGACTAAATTGTGCTAATAACTAGTGTACCTTTGCGTATGAATTGTTTTATTTTATGCTCTTCTATTAATATATTTATACTAAAGCTTCTACTGACCTGGCAAGTAATATTAGAGCTTCAATTCCCACAACAGGTGTTATTAAAGTTTTTGTTGGCCCAACAAGTGGTATCAAAACTTTGGTTAAAAATGTTTGAAAGAGCCTTGATTGAAGATGTCTAAACAAGCCTTGTTTGAAGATTTTAGGAAGAAAAAAAAAGAATAGAACATAAAAGAGGATTGCAGAAAAGAACTTTTGTTAATGTGAAGTTAATTATTCTCTTATTAGAATGTAATATAAATAGTAAGAGAATTGTGATGCATGATGAAACCATGGTGCAAGAAGGCATGAAGGAAACCACGATATAAAAGGAAAGCAACATGTACAAGGAAACCATATATCATGGAGAGATGGAAGATTGAGTTAATGAAATTTGATTCAAGGGGGATATTATTGAGAAGTATCTCAAATTTCTAATTAGAATAAATTTTCTTTTGTAGAAGAACTACTATATAAAATATTTTTTAAGTTTATAAGTGATTGTTATTAAATTTCTTATTGAATAAGGAAAGTTACTAAGAATATCTCTATGCATATTCTAAATTATGAGGAGGAAACGTTATGAGAGAGATATGAGTTTATGAAAACTATGGATAGTGATGAGGAAGTGTATGAGACACTTAGACCAAAAGGGTGTGTGGATTAGGATATGAATACAAGGAGTAAAGAAATGTAAAGTATTTTGAAACCTAATAATCATATCAGTTTATATTATTTGTAATATTTTTTTAATGTATACTAAAATATTATCATTAATTTATAAGTATAGGTGTTGTTGGTCGAATCACATTAAAATGAATGTATTATAAATTAACAAATATTTCATCAAGAAAAAACCAAATATAACTTAAATAGTTTTGATTCTTATTGATCATGAATTGTTACTCAAAAATGAAACTAAAAACATAAAAATGACTTAATTTAGATAAAATTAAACAGTTTAAATACACAAGCTTTATTGATATTTAAGTCAAATTCAATTCTATTTAGATTTCAAACAAAAAAAAAATGGAAAAATTAATATTACCTAAGATTTGAGTCGAGTTCTAGGAAGGTTTGATGGAAAATTAAAAAGAAAAATAAAAATTAATTGTCCTTTCAAAGTAATTGTTTTAAAGATTATTTGAAAAAAATGAAGTGTGAAAAAAGTTTTATTATCTCAAATTTTAAAATTAATTTTTAATAGTTATTATATTTTTTAAACAGATAATATAAAGTATATATAAATTAACATTAAGATAAAATTTTGAAATAATTTTTGTAATATTTTAGGATTTATTTAGTAACTATTTTCGATAACAATTTTTTTGTTCTCCAAATTTTTTTTTTTTTAAAAAAAAAAATGTGTTTGACAACTAAAAACTGTTTTCTATTTTTTATTCTTAAGAACAGAAAAACATAGTGTTTTCAAATAATATCTTTTAGTTTGTTTTCATTTATTTATTTTTTATAATTGTTTAAAAAAATAATTATACAAGCATGTAGAATGATTAAAAATAAAATAATAGATATAAAAATTATTTTACAATATTAAAAAAAAGTTAAAAAATATTTCTAAACATACTTTTATTTTATAAAACATTAAAGAACAATTTTTAAAAATTATTCTCAAAAGCTATTTTTCAAAATTATTTTCAAAAGCAGTTACGAAACATACCATTACTTTTTTCAATATTTCTTATTAATTAATCAAACAAAGAAATTCATATCTCTTTCTACTTGTACCCTTTTTTAGTATTTCTTAATATTCAAAGAATCACATGATTGTCATGGATTACTTTTGAATGCTGATTGGAACAACTAATAAATTTTTAATGTGAGTCAACAATCACATTAAGTGGATGATTGACAACTTCACAAAAATAAGGTTCAAAGATAATGACAAGACATGTAAGTTGTGAGGGGAGAAGAATAAGTCGGGGCCAAACATATACTTGTAATTAGTGTGTACTCTTGAGTGATTCCGATGATCATGTGCTAAATCTGGAATTCTCAGGAGGGGTCTAGAGTTTTCTGCATAGCCAGCTCAGAGATTGAACACTAAACCAATTTTTGTGTCTCAAATACCATAACCATCCAAAATGCAAACACCCAAAAGGAAAGAACGTACGTTTAAATTTTTTTGAATGGTCATGCTTGAATTGTCCTCTCCGAAGATGTACACTACCTGTTTGTCGTTTTGCCATTCGAGATAAAATTATTTGTATCATTTCAAAAGAGCTTTGTCTCTTCTTTGCAAGGTCTATTGATCTATTTGGTACATTGGGCCGGACCCAATCTACTCACAATCATGCATCAAAGACCGGGAGTATGGTTGGCAAGTGGCTTTTGAGTCCCACATGCATATCCTATGTTGGATAGAAAAAAAGATTCCTCATATTGGATATAAAGAGAGTTTCTTTTAATTATATAGACGTGGTTTAAACTATAAGAACTTATTCAATTTAAAATGATTGATATCAATATGAAAGAAAACAGGTCATTATAGATAATATTAAAACTTAGACACTTTAAAGTCATAAAGGTTCATTGGACTCAAAGCTGACAATACCTTTATTCATCATGTTTGAACCAAAGGGAAAGTCATGGTATAGTGAAGGGTTCTAAAGTTGTAAAAGTACATTGGATAAAAAGGCAATGATACCTGTATCCATTGAGCTTGAACCGAAGTGAAAGTTGTGTAATAATGGAGGACTAAAAACTCATTGGGTTCAGAGTCGATAATATTCGTATCCATTGTGCTTAATTCAAAGCAAAAGTGATGCTATGATGGAGGGTTTTAGGGTCGTGAGGGTTCATTCGTTTCAAGGCCGACAATATCTACATTCACTGTGGTTGGACTGGCGTGGAAGTCATGGTGTAATGGAGGGTACCATCATGGATAATGGATTCTCATCGTCACATTTGAATGACTTCATTGGAGGTAGTGGCATTGGCCTTTACCCATATTTAAAGGTGAACCACGCATTCTATGAAAAAAGTCTACCACTAGAAGATTACATATTTTACGATTTGCTGTTTTTCTGATGCAATTTTCATCTACTGTTATCACTTATGGATGGAGAAAGGTTGGTCCGATCGTTGACCGTCTTTTGTGCAGGATTGCACACTCAAGCTATGACACTAGGCAAGTCCACTTGGTGAGCTATGGGAGGATTCATCCTTCCAACACATTCTTTTTAACTTTTCAAAAGTCAATCCAATTTTCTATCTCCTTTTTCCCTCTAATAACAATCCTAATCTCAATGCAAACTAAAATACTAGTTTATAATAATAAAGCATTTTTAAAGCATTCAAATAGAAAGTGAAAATAAATAAATGAGACTAGAAATTGATTTTGGATTTATTTGAGAATATTTTCAAAAATAATTCCCAAAAATTTTAAAAATAGTTTTAAATTGTTTTTAGAAATAAAATTTTATATTTGAGTTTACTCACAACAACATATATAAAAATAATTGAAAACATCTAAAATTTGTTTTAAAAACAATTTATTTTTTAAAACAAATTTCTATAAACTTATTTTCTACTAAAAATTTGTCAAATATATTTTCTTCTTCTAAATTATAGAAATCTATTTTCAAGAACAAGTTTCAAACAAAATCTTTAATCTTATTTGATAATTATTTTTTAAAATAGTTTTGAAAAACATTTTTTGAAAATAGTTCTTATTTTTAATATTTTTAAAAATAATTTTTATATTTGGTGTTTTATTTTTAATCATTCTATAAATTTGTATAATCATTTTTTAAAATAGACATAAAAAATAAATGAATAATATAAAACAATTAAAATATGTTCACTGAAAATATTCATTATTTTGTTCTTAAGAATAAAAAACAAAACATAGCTTTTGGTTATCAAACATGTTTTTATAGTTTTTTTTTATTCTAGAAAACAGAAAACCATTTTTAAAAATCGTTACTAAACAGACTCCGTTTCATTTTTTTATTTGGTAATGTGATTCACATTTCTCTTTATCCTTACTCCTAGTGCTATTTCCACATACCAAGTGCAAAAGTTTCCAAATGGTTCATATTTTCAATTATTACTTAAAATATTATAAAAAAACAACTAAAAACATCTAAATTTTATTTAAGAAAAAGTAACCTATTTTTTAAAACAAATTTTCAATTACATGTTTTCTATTAGAAATTTGTTAAATATAATTTTTCTTCTAAAAATCATAGGATTGTTTTGAATATCAATTTTCAAAACGCTTTTGTTTTTTTTTTTTTATATGGTATTGTGATTCACTTTCTTCCTTATTCCTACTCATACCGTTATTCTTAGGTACCAAATACATTTAGAATTCACTCCTAACCATAAATTAACAAAATTATTAGATATTTTTAATCGAGATTTAACGATGACCAAGTAATGGGGTGCAATTATTTGAGTCATTTGAATTTAAAATTATGTGAGGACAGATAATAGACAAAAAAAAAAAAAAAGTCTTAATTATGTAAGATTAGTTTCTGAATTTGGTGGTCCACAACCTATTTTCAGCTTTTGGCCTTGATTAAGTAATGGAAGGCCACCCCATGTGTGGGTCTCATTCAAGTTGGTTGAAGGACACAAACATCAACACAACTACATATTTTTATATGTTTTCAGTAGAACTAACTTTGTTGTTGTCCACTTGTGGATGTCTTTACCTTGTCCATTCTCATTCTTCTGTTTTTTTTGGGGCTAATTTACTCTTTTGTGACTTAAATAATTTCATTCTTAACTACCTTCTAGTTTAAAATATTACCACCTAAAATATTTTAAAAAATTTTAGACGGCACAAAAAAGTCTTAAATAATTCCGTGAAATTCGACTAAAGGGTCCATAAAAAATTTAAAAAATGAGTTATTAGTTTGAACCTCTCGATGAATTTGAATGGAGCAAATGGAATGATGATGTATTATGATCTAACTTAATGAGAGTTACGTATCTTTTGTTTTTTACTTAATTTTAAATATAATTTAAAATTAAATCATGTTTAATAATATTAAATATTAAGTTGTTTATTTTTTTAATATTTTATTTCTATTAAGCATTAAGAAGTAAAAAAAAAATCAATATGTTATTTTTTACTTTAAAAAAAAATTAAAATATTTAATTTTTTCAATTCAATTAAAAATTTAAAAAATAAATAATAAGTTAATAAAAAGTGAAAAAATAAATATCACCTGAGATCTGTTTGAAATTAATTCCAGCTAAAACGTTTTTATTTATAATTTTTTTATTAGAAAAACACTTAGAGGGTATTGCTTAATATTTAGATATAAAATAACAAAAAGTGTTTTGATATTATTTTTCATGACATATTATACAACATAAAATGACTTCAAAAAAATCATTCATCGAGCAATTTTTTCAAAACCAATTCAACTTATTCTTCAAATTCTTAGATGTTATTTTTAAGATTTTGTTAAACATCTAATTTTTATAAGAAAAAAAAAACGTTTTCAAATATTAAAAAGCACTTTTAACCGATTTCAAAATCATATGTTCCAATAATTGTTATTACTACACTTGTAATGAACTTCAATAATTATTGTTCTAAGTTCTTCTTCTTCTCTCAACATCAATCCCCCTAAAATGGAAATGAAAAGGTTGTGCTCAGTCAAAATTACACTATTCAATGAGGCATGAACATGGGATGGTTTAGATTTTTCCCATCGAGAAACCAGTATTCCCCCACCCACTTTACTATGATTGCTTTTTCCTTTTTGCAAAAAAAAAAAAAAAAAGCACTTAAATTGGTTATATTATATAGAGTAGTCACAGAAAATTAAATATATGACAGTGTGATTGGAGTAATGATATGGAACATAAAATAAAACAGTTCCATCTACTAACCAAACAGACCATTACTTTCGGTTTTCTTTGTTATTATCCACACAATCTTTACTATCGTTATCATCGTCATCAACATCATTTTCACTTCAAATCAATAATTGCACCCACTTCCAAGGCTTGGACTGCACGAAATTACAAACAGTCTTGATTCTTCACTCCTAGAAGCCAATGGGATTCTTATTTATGACCTATATATGCACCTTTTCTTTTTCTTTTTCTTTTTTCATTTCTTTGTAGTAAATAATAAGATTACAATTTAATTTTAAAAAAATTCACAACTCGGGGTTTTTTTTATACCAATAGTGTATTTTTAAAAAATACTTTTTAAAAAATCGTAATATAAAAATTAATTATGAAATTATGATACTATTCAATTTTGATTAGAATTCATTTTTTGAAGAGATGATTTCAGTTTAATGTAAAAAAAGAGAGATGAATTTAGTACAAAACACGAATTCATTTTTTTAAAAAACGAGTTCAATATAATAGGTGAATTGGTCTTTTAAAAAGACGGATTTAGTACAAAAATAAAAGAAGTAATGAAAAATATTGTATTTTTGTATTTAATTTTTTAATAATCGTATTTTAATAATATTTTTTTAAAAAAATCCCTCATTAGAGGTTATGGTGGACCATACTTGTTGTTTCACAAAGACCCCAAGAGCCCAATTAATCTCATATTTTGAAAAATAAAAAATTATTGTACCAACCATTGCATGTAGTGAAGTGGTTAACATCAATACTTTAAAGAACATGGATTTTTTAATAAAATTTCTTATTTTAATGCATTTATTTAACATGTTGCTGGTGGCAAGGCCCATTGTTTTCCCATAAAAAAATGCCCTTAAGTCACTATTAAATAGTATTTGAGAGTCAAAATTATTCTTCAGCCTCTAATTGTAATTTTATTTATTTATTTTTAAAATATTTTAGGATAATTTTTAATATATTGTTTTTCATTCATGCTCTTTTTTCATATAAAGATTTCAAAATTGTCAATCACTCCATGATTCTAAAGCTTAATTAAATTGTTGATGGACTCCCAAGCTTGTAAATTGTGCCAAGTGGAGTTCAAGGAAGATTAGAGAACCCACCTCACTTTTCCTACCATTTTTTTTTTATTATTTTCACAAAAATTAATATGGAAAATCCACATGGGTGTGTGAATTTCTTTAGTATTATTTTCTTTGTTTGGTCTGCATGTTTTGCTGCACAAAGGCCGGCCTTGAGTCTTGAAGAAAGAGAAGTGTTCAAAGGATGCAAGGCAAAGCCCTAAAATTTAGGGTCCAACAAACATTTTCTATGTGTTGGTTTTGTAAATGACCAACCACAACCTTCACAAAGAAGAAGTCTCACTTTCACATGATGAATTAAATTCATTAAAATTTAAAGTATCTTAATTTCATGGAGGACAATTATGAGTCTTTTAGCATTTGGGTAAGGCAAAAATTTACCCTTCACAAAATTATTGAGATGGGTTTGCTCTCTAAAAGAGGTGTCTTTAGGTATCCTTTTTTATGCCATAAAAAGAGGCTAAATAAAACCTTAAAAAGACCTTAAAACATCATACCAAATAGAACCTTGAATAGACTGATCATCATTAGCAGTAATTCTCGTGCATGTAACAACTATGAACATCTTGAAAAAATGGGCACTTGGTGGTATTGAAAGAAGAAAATAAGGATTGAGAAGGGAAGTAAATGACTTTTTGAGCAACAGAAGCTATTACTTTCATTCATTGATTCTAAAACTAGATTACTCCAATGTCTTGGTCAACTCTCCCTTGCCCCATCATTATCAACCACTTTGATTCCATTTTCTGCCAGGATTAGTTTTTTTTTTAACATGATTGGTAGCCCTTTCCATCATCATTCATCACATGAGAATGTTGATGATGGCCTCTAGCTTTTCTTTTTTGATTTCTAGTATTGTTTTTTAATCTTTCTTTTCGATAATAATAATAATTACTTGAATGATTCAAATTTTTTATAAAATTTATGAAGGGTTTTTTTTAAAAAATATTATTATTATTTTATTAAATTTTTTTGACTTCTTCAAAATCCATCATGGTGTTTAATGAAAATTAAAAAATATGGAAAAAGAATTTTTTTTTTAAAAAAAGTCAAACATGGTGGTAAAAAAAGATGATAACGTTTATACTTTAAACCAACACGATGGGTACACCGTACGTGCTCCAATCAGAGGTGACAAACAGCCGCTTCCAGGTTGGCCCCGCTAAACACCTCCTCCCACCACCCCATCCCGTCGCGCTCTGTCACATCCTCTCGGGAGCGTTCCCTGTACGTGCCGCCGTGGAGAGTAGCTAGTCCACCGCCCACCCATCTTCTTTCACTTTTGCATACGGAGTCCACCTCTCCCCTCTATATATATATATATAATACCATCACCACCACCACATTATCTCCCTTCAAACTTTGAACATTTAAAAACGCATACTAATTCTCTTGCGCGTACTCTTCCTTTCAATCTTCCTCTCTTCTAATTACACAATTATGGTGGTTCCTTCTCCATCTCCCATTAGAAGCAAGAAGACAAAGGCAGTTGGGATTCCAGTAATAGACCTTTCTCTCAATAGGTCTGCCATAGCTGAACTCATAGTGAATGCATGTGAAGATTATGGCTTTTTCAAGGTGGTTAACCATGGTGTGCCCAAGGAGATAATTGGGAGGTTAGAGGAGGAGGGGCTCAGTTTTTTCGCCAAACCCAGTTCGGAGAAGCAGAAGGCAGGGCCAGCTAGTCCTTTTGGCTACGGCTGCAAGAACATTGGATTCAATGGGGACAGGGGGGAGCTTGAGTATCTTCTTCTCCACACGAATCCTGTCTCCATTTCTGAGAGATCCAAAGCCATTTCCAATGACCCCACAGAGTTCAGGTGAACATATGACTCACTTTACCATAGTTTTTTTTAATTCTTTTTCACATGTAGAAACACATGGAATTTGTTCTTTTATAGAGAGTTCAATTCTGACCAAACTTGGGAAAATCTTCTTTCAATGCATAGCTTTTTGTGTGTTTGATTCATCACCCATGAATGATAGGAGCAACTTTGAGTTCATGGAAGATGGTTGTGTGTGGAGGATTCATGGTTTGCTAGAAGAAGACATTTTATTCTTTATAGGATTAAAAAAGAAAAAGTATAGTACCAGTTGCAATTAATTTAAAGAAGGCAATTTAATATGCAAACGTCAATGATACCATTTGGGGTTAATTTAAAGCTTTACTAAGCTCGATGAATTGATTAATTCTTCCTTTATAACGAAAGTCGTTCCTTTTTACTTGAAACAGCGAAAGTTTCCATAATAAGTAATTATAAACCCTTTACGCATTCGCGGATGCAAAAGGTTATTGGTTAAGGGAGCATCCTTTGTTGAAGGGAGCCAGCCACCCAGCCACCTTCGCCCCCAGATATGACCATGTACTTATGTTTTAATGGGTGTGTTTATTTTTAATTTTATTATAAGAAATAGATTATTATTTTTTAATTAACTAGGATTTTGGTTAAGCACAATTATGTCAAATCAAAATCAAAAGGGGGGGTGATGGCTCCACTTGGCAATACGAATTTTGGATGGAAGTCCCATTTACCTTTTTCTTTCCTATTAGAGACATAATAAATTAAGAGGTTGTAGTAAGCCAGAAAGAGACAGAATAAAAAGTAGGGGAAATGTTGCAGAGATGTTGCCATTTTACTTTTCATAAAGTTTTAAGACGAAACAAGAAAAAGCTGTTGTGTGATTGGACCCCATTGTTTTTCAAAAATATTCCTAGATACATGATTCCATGAAAAGTTGAAAACCTTAAAGTTTAGATGTATTTGTTCCTATACGAAACCAAACTCCCCCAGCACTTGTCTCCCAGGTTTAACATGTGTCTGTTTGTTGGTTAGTAGGATGCATTTAGTGGTTTGTAATATTGGAAGGAAAATATAATATCATTTTTTGAAATTTAATCAGATTTTTATTTTGGAAATGGCAGCTGTGCTGTGAATGATTACATACAAGGGGTGAGAGAGCTGTGCTGTGAGATTCTAGACCTGATGGGGGAGGGGCTGTGGCTCCAGGATAAGATGGTGTTTAGTAGGATGATCAGGGACGTCCATAGTGACTCAGTCATCAGGGTCAATCACTATCCGGCAGTTAAGGATGTGAAAGAGTGGGACCCATGTGACCCCATTGGATTCGGAGAGCATTCTGACCCTCAGATTCTGACCATCCTCAGATCCAACGACGTCCCGGGCCTCCAAATCCGTCTGCGTGATGGGTTATGGGTCCCTGTCCCTCCCGACCCCACGGAATTCTGTGTCTTCGTCGGCGACGCATTAGAGGTGAATGCTAATATAATGTTTTATTAATTCCACTTGAGACTGATGATATGATATGATATGATATCTCATGTACTTTGTTTGTTAAATTTTGGGATGTGAAGGCAATGACAAATGGGAGGCTGATGAGCGTGAGGCACAGAGCCTTGACAAGCTCAGTGAAGGCCAGGCTATCAATGATGTACTTCGGAGCTCCACCCCTAAATGCATGGATATCTCCTCTTCCGGACATGGTGTCACCCCAGAAACCCTCTCTCTTCAGGCCTTTCAGTTGGGTTGAATACAAGAAAGCTGCATACTCCCTAAGACTAGGAGACCGCCGCCTTGATCTCTTCAAGACTAATACTAGTAGTACTGGAGACAAAGTTGAACTATGATCAGTAAGAAAATTTTGTGCTAGGAGAAAGCCAAATTCAAGGCGCTGTGTGTATATATATATAGATATAGTTGTTACACATATGAGTTGGTCAATGGGTGATCTTATGATTTCATTAGATTTTTGTATTTTGTGAGAATTCTATGTAAACCTAGTGTGAGTTTGAAGCTATAATACAAGATTCTTTTCGCATTGCCTTAGTAATTAAGACCGAAGAGCAGCACGCTAGCTATAATACAAAATCTGTCTTCCCAACAACATTATATGACTAGGAGTTGATAAGTCAGGGTTGTTGAATCAAACCTTATCCATGGTGGCTTAAGAAACAATGTTAGGTATGAAAATACCAATGATTTGGACTGACTTCGGAAAATTAAAGCCTATTATTTTAGTGACTTGATAGGGAGCTCTACGCAAAAGTGTTGCTGATATATTTAATTTCCAGGAGTCATTTCCAATTGATAATATCAGCCAAAAGTTACTCTGTTCATGTTTTTTAGTGGCAGACCAAAACAACTTATTGGATTCGATATCTTCTTTGTAAGATGGAAATAAGCTAAAGGCTTGGAACTCAACCTTATTCCGTTTGTTGTCCAACGCTCCTTGACCCATTGTGTAAAGAAGGTTTCTTCAGATGGCCAACTCTTTACATGACTTCCATGGCAAGGCTTGCATGAAAGAGTTTCACGTCTTAAATATTTCTCTAGGACAAGTAATTTATGTTGCATGACCCAATGTATTCCAATTATGCCCTGGAAAATTCTGTTGATTCACTCTCACTGCTATGCATTAGCCCATTGTTTTTTTGTGAATTAGGGAGGGTGCTTTTGTAATCTCCATCACCCACAATAAACATGTAATGGATTTCAATGGTTGTTGGTGTGGTCTTGGCTTATATTATATGCTGGGTTGTACAAATGTATAAGAAGGAAAGAAAGAAAGGAACTTGGGAGCTCAGTTTCAGAGTTTGAGGCCTCTTTTTCTGATGTGAGAAGGCGAAATATGGCCTCTCTAATGTTGTTATTGGAAGCGTTAATGAGATGGCACCAGAACTTTTTTACAGGTGAGGGATCGAGAGGGGAGCAGTATGGGGCTGATGACAATTTAAGAGGGAATGGGGATACAGTCCCTGGTATGCAGTATGACTACGCTTCGGGTCCTGTGAAGGAAGAAGATGAGGCCCAAACCTGGAAGATAGCTGATTGTTGCATTTGGCCTTAGAATTACAACCACTTGATGCTTGATACTTGCTTCTTCTCTTCTTTTCGACTGTATGCACAAATGCCAATTTGTTCAGATAACTTTAGTTTCAGACAATCCAATCTTCATATATATGTAATTTTCCTTTCAGTTTACTTTATTTGTCCCACAAGTTTCAACTACAATAGTAACAAGAACAATGTACTAAGTATGGATCGATGTAGAACGCTTAGAATTCATGGACCTTGCCTGAATTTGCAGGCAATGGTAATGGCAAACAATAATCGAAACTGATAAGTTTCTTATGGACTAATGAGCCAGGTATCTCCATCCACATAGTGAGTCCCTAGAAAAGGCTCAGCTTCCTCATCTGTCAGCATATGTGTCCATGCCACTCTTGCCGTCAAGTTGGCTCCCGGTCCACTGCACTTATACTCTCCATAATACACTCTCCTGCAAACAACACAAAACATTGCAAAGTGATCAGTAAGTTTTAGCTAGCACAGAAGGGTGAGCATGTTCATGTGTTGCATTGAACTCACGAGTCCCAATTTTTCTTGCCCCAATCACTCCATCCTTGGGGAAGGACAAGCTTGTCCATGAATGTGTAAGAGAAGACAACCCTCGAGTAATCACCCCAAGCTCTTCCAAGGTAAACCGTGCCACTCCCTGTTACCACACAGTCTTTGAAGGAAAACCCACTTGCCATCGAGGAAGTGCTGCGCTTTTGGGCCGTCAGGGATGCCACTTTCTTGGTTACTGAGTTTAAATTGCAGTTCTGCATAAATAAATGGACTGGTTACTGATTCTTGGGCTGCCATTCTTTTAAATTCTCTGTTTTGGGCTTTGGCCCGGTTTAGAATCTCAGCAAGGATCTGAGAGTCAGGTTTTTCGGGTTTTAAGTTTCTGGGCCGATTGATGTGTTTTGAATAAGTATCTTGAGGAACAACACCCTTTGATTTGGTGATATGTACTGACCTCATAGATGGACCTGCCATAGCCAAAAATGAAGTCAACAGAGCCTTGGATGAAGCAATTGTTGAAATAGTGAAGGCCCTTGTGGTCATAAAGAGTGTCTTGAGAGCCATAAAAACTACAGTTATAAAATGCAGCCTTTGTCCCTGAGATGCGAAGTGCCACTGCTTGGCCTCCGGCCGATCCAATCACATGGGGAGCTGTGTTCTGCATTCATTCATTGACATAAAGCTTAACCAAAATTTCTAACGTTAATCACTCGGGCCTTGTATGCAAATTAAGAATTGTCTGCAGTTCTTGTAAGACCCCGTGAACATGTATGCAAATTAATTAATTAATTTCATGCCGGAAAAGCCATCAGTTTTATTTTTTTATTTGGAAAATTTCGAGCAGAAATGGAATCTCTGCGTCTTACTTGTCATATATGGATCGATGGACCTGTTTGGGAACCCGGAAAATTGTCTTCAAGGCGTCAATTAATTCAACTAGTACAAACTAATTTGAAGGGCTTCTTACATGTTTGTCTAAAGTGCTTGTGAATTAGTTAAAACTAAAAGCTACAGATTTCGTCACCTCAAATTTGATGTTGATGGCCACAAAATAGTTTGCATCGACTCCAACAGTTGCACTCTGGAAGGTCTTCAGTGGCACCCCATTTCTTCCAATGACCGACGCGGTGTCGTTTCCAGTAATTGTAGGCGGGTCACTAGCATCCCCTAGAAATGTAACAAAGGGCAAAGCTCTAGGGATGGTGACCTTTTCCCTAGAGTCCTCACAAGTCATTTCACGAATTCATGAAAACATGTAGCAAAAAACGAAGTGATAAAGTGATCATAGTGAATCGGTGATTATATATATTATAGCATACCTATAAACACCAGGCTTTATCACAAGTATCACTCTTCTAGTGTTGTACAGTGGAATGGTGTGAAGGGCGTCAGAGATAGTGGTGTAATCGGCAGTGCCATCTTGGCTAACAGTCATTGTCACCTTGTTCATCTCAGCCTTGCTCAACTTTATGTCCAGGGCTTTCCCCCCACCACCACTGGGTGTTTCATTGATGGATTGTGGTTGGAGGGCAGTCTTCTTTCGATAGTTTTCAACGTTCCATGACACCCATTTTCTGTAATCTGTCTGTGTATCTAGGGACCTCCATGAAGAAGAGGACATCAGAGAGAGGTTGCATAGGGAGATGGTGAAGATAATGATTTGGAGACGCGTGTTCGAGGCCATGGCAGTGTTGGCTCTTGAGAGTGCGTGAGGGAAGTAGTAAAGAATGATAATGGTGCCTAAGTTAAATATTGAAGGGTTTGTGAAAATGACATTCTCCATGGTTGAATTTACGGCTTTAGCCATTTGCCTGTGCTATCCGTGGGCCGTGGCTCCCATCTTCCACCTCTAAATGGTATCAACAGCCCCTTCGGGGCCGGGTTCCAAATGGAATGGACAGAAGAGGGTCCCCAACACTCAAATTGGAAGCGACTAGCGAGGTGTTGGTAACACGGTTGGAGATGATAGCGGACAGAAGTGAAAATGGAGACACAGCTGTACTCCAATATCTGAAATATTGGGCATACAAAATAGGGAATCAATTTATATACAGGTACGTACGTACGTACTGAGTGGCATCCAGAATATCCACCACACTCACCAAGTCCTAACCTCTAGCCATATATTTTAGTGGAGATGTGGACCTATCTTCATGTGTGTGGAGACTTGTCTTCACTCTCAATAGTCTCAGCATTTGGAGCTGCCTCCTCCCTCCCTTCCTCCTAACATGGGAGGAGATCAATCTCATGGATGGTAAAATGTTCCTCAAATTAAATGCTTTTGTGAAAATGCATATGGGCAAAATAAATCTTTGATATTAGTTTTATGGAACTTACCAAAAATAAAAATAATAATAGTAATGTTAAAGTGAAATTCCTTTAATTAATCTTAAGTATATTTAAGTGTGGTCGTGGTGGTTTGAATTATAGTAGCAATAATTTCTTCTCAACAAAAGAAAAGATAAACAACAACCATAATCAAACAAAATTGAAATTTGAATTGAATTTGTAATCATACAACACATTATTATTATTATTTATAATCGAGAAATCTTTCATAATCAAATCCTTATAACTCTTCATGAGGATCTGAACTTCAAGATGCTTCCCACAACATACACAACATATTAGATTGATGTAAACTTGGTTAATAAACTAATATTTGTACTTAATAGTTTATTAGAAATAAGGCTTTGTGTAGTGTTTTGATGGGCCTAAATCTTAGTGGCTTGATTCCAATAATATGAATGATTGTCCCACTACCACCAAACAATCTTCCTATGAACCTTTTGATGGCAATAAAATATAGACCTTTTCAATATCCAGCAGGTGTAATTGGCATCTGTTTGTCTTTCTAACATCATTATTTTTAAACGAATGGGATTTTTTTAAAAAAAAAAGATTGGATAGACAAAATAGTTTGGGGTAATTTTTAATTTAGTAGTTAAAAAAATTAAGAGTTTCTCTACATTTTCAAAATATAAATAAATTATATGTAGAAAAGTAGAACTCAAATTTTGAGAGTTTTACTCAATTATTTTTAAATATTAAATTGGAAAAATTCAAATATTAATTATACTTAATCCTTAAATAGGGTTGGTAATGTTTAAAAAAGAAGTTAGACTTTTAAATTTTATTTTTAATAGAAAAACAAGAATCTTTTTGCTTTTTCAAAATCTAGAGAAATTATATCACAGATAGTGGAACTCATATTTAAGAGTTTTATCCAACATTCTTAAAAATTATGTAAAAAAGAATAGAGTTCAAATTATGTTTATATATTTCTTTGTGCATGAAGTAAAATTAGGTGTGGTCAAATTAGACTTTATTGATTTAAAAAATAATGTAGATACCAATTTTTATTTTGTTCTCTAAGTCTTTCTTTCTTAGTTGTTAATCGAGGAGTTTGAAGAAGCTTGATCAAACTTGAGCTTAATTTGAGTATTTAATTATTATAATTTTAATTTTTTACTTGATTTGGTCATGTCTTACTTAGACTTGACGTGATTTGGACGTAGGCAATACTTGAGCCTTCGGATGACTTGAGTTTTGAAATAACTTGAACTTTGACTTAATTTGAACAATATCTATCGATGATCGGAACAACTTAATTTCAAGCTAAAGAGATTTTTGGTAGATTTTAGTCTTAAAGTTTGAAATTTGAGGCTTTGAAATTCTTGATGATTTGAAAATATTATGAAGAAGTTGAAAATTTGTTGAAGTTTCTTTTGAAGATTTGAATAAGCTTTTGATCTTCCTTCAATAGTTCACATCAAACTCTTGTTTTCAAACTTGTCTTGAGAGTTTGAAATGAGCCAATTTACAAGAATTGGAATCATATTTGGATAATTTTTTGATTTCTTAGAAATATTATTTCTTAATATTTAGAGATTGGAAAGACTATATTTGGCAGTCTTGAATTTATTTATTTATTTAATAATATTTAATAATTACCTTTTTAATAATCAAATTTACCGTTTTTGTTTATTTAATAATTATTTTATAATTACCATAATAGATATTCTCTTTATTTAAATGGAAGACTACTTGTGTTTTCTTATTGTGGGACTCGTGCCATACATGATATTATTTTATTAATAGAAAATCCATGTCACGTGGTGACTTTTAATTGATCACAATTTTAATTAATTATGAGCATTATTTTAACTATCTATTTGCATCTAATATCTATAGAATTAGCTTTAAGATTTGTACTAGACCCATAGAATGTATATACTTTTAATGAGTAAATAAATTGTTTGACTAAAATGTTTCTCTTTGTTCTAGTATTATTGCATGTTTTTATAAAGTAGGCTACAAACCCATTAAAAAAATAATAATTTTGGTGGTCGGTAACCTATTGACATCTCCATTAACTCAATTCTATATGTATATATGAGAAAAACACGAAATCCACCATCCAATGTTTCTATTATTGTATCTAGGATGAGTCCTTTAGTTGATTTATAGGGACAAACTCATTTGAATTTTTATGGTATTTTTTTCTTTTAGAGAAAAATTTAAGGTTGTCTTGAGATGTATCTTGATATAATGTGTGATGTTTCTTGTTAGGAAAAGTGCATTGATCTTGACATATTACTTTTGATTGAGTTTTGCAAGTTCCTCGATAGCCTTATCCAACCTTCTAACTTGCTCTTAAATAAAATATACTTCATCTACTATGACTAGTATGACAACATTATTCAATATTAATGCAAAAGTCTTTTGTCAAGATCCACGTGAAGATGTAGATATAGATTTGAAATTATACTTGTTTTCTGCTTGATTAGGTAAATGCATATGACATTAAAATATTTTTTTGAAATAAGATGGCTAGGTGGGTCAACACTTTTTTCAACCTTATTACTTCTTACCTCAATCAAGATTAAATAAATAATAGAATGTTTTTAGCAAAGTTATTTCAAAACCTACAACTAACTTTCAAAGTAGGTTTGATGTTCAAATACTCTTCTTAGGGTCATGAGATTAAAGCTTATGTTAGAGATAGCAACCTTGGTGGGAACAATGTAGGTAGATTTAATTCCTTGCTTGCTAGGAGATTATTTTTTTAAAATCCAGAGTTTGAGTTTTTATCTATTGAAGGATATATGAGAGGTAGAGATGGTCCCATCGAGTGCGCCACATTTCTCTTTGAATAACAAATTTGATTCTTTCTTTCTTAGTTGTTATATGAGCACTTGAAGAAGCTTGTTTTGAATGGTTTAAGCTTAATTTGGATCTTAATTTGATTTAATTTTGAATATTGCCTTGAATTAGGTCATATCATGACTTGTGCCCTTATGTGATATATATCTTAACTTGATTTGAACCTTGACATGACTACCTTGGAGTAACTAGGGCCTTGGTGTCACTTGAACATTGGCATAACCTAAGCCTTAATGTGGCTTAAACTTTGGATGAACTTTAACATGACTTAAACTTTGGATTGACTTGAACGAACTTAAGCAATTTGATCTCATATCAAAAAGGTTTTTTCAAGATTTCAATCTTAAAGCTCGAGGGTGTAAAGAAGTTAAAAATTTGTTAAAGTTTTCTTTCAAAATTTAAACAAGTTTTGGATCTTCCTCAAAATTCTTATTTTTTGACTTATCTTGAGAGCCTTGAAATTAACCCTATTTATAAGAATTAGAAATACCACATTTGAATAGTTTTCTAATTCCTCACAAATATTATTCCTTAAGTAAATTTAATATTTAGAGATATTTTTGAGACATATTTAGATGGTCTTAAACCTTTGAAATATTATTATTTATTTAAGAATAATATTTAAGAAAATGTGGAAGACAATATTTGGTCCTTAATTTATTTCTTAATAAGACATGATAAATTATAAAACATCATATTTGAAAGTTGTATTTAAACATTTTTAAAGATTATATCTAACCTTGAAATTTGAAATCATGTGGATGTTTAAGAATCTCATCAACTTTAATCAAACAGCTGTACTCAAAAGAAAAGCATGTCCCTTTTGGGCCATGGCTTGGGTCTAAGATCTTTAAAGCTAAAACCCTTATTGGGCCCATAGGAAAGCTTGGTTCTTGGGCTTCAATGTGTAGGGTGTATAGAATTTGATTATGGAGGAGTACGCACATAACTCGTAACTCCAACTACTTACTAAGCCCATCAATTAGTTTGATCATTTTATTCAAATTTTTTTCCCTTATTTTCTTAAGAAACTAACACAAGAATTTGTAATTTAGACCATATCACAAATATACAAGAAGTTTAGGGCTTATTTAAGATAGGTTTTTAACTATTCTTATATTTCATGTTGTAGGTATTATTATTTATTTTCCTAAAAATTGAAAACAAAAAGTGCATCCAAACAACCCCTACCTTTTTATTTTTTATTTATTTTAAGATGAAACTAAAGATAAAATTTGAAACAAAAAACTTTATAAATGAAAAATAAAGTCTGTACCAATTATTCATTATAAGATCTTATAATTATATATAACTAGTTAATTTAGAACTGTGAAAGATCTCTTCTTTGATGATTAATCCTTCTTACAAGCAACAATTATCACGATCAAATATACGAAGGTTATATCTATTCCTACAAAGCAATAAGAACAAAAAATCAATGATTTTCTTATATTTGGCTCTATTATAAAATATAAAATATAATTAAAATTAAATTAAAAATTTATGTATTTTCAAATTATTTAATCATAATATAAAAAAATATAAAATAAATTAAACGGGTTTGAAATAACCCATAAAAATTATTTATTAACTTTTAATTTATTTTTTATTTTTCTTCTACCTTGTATTTTTTTATCAAATTATTTGAAACCAAATATAACTTAAATTACTAAAAACATAATTTTGTTATACTACTAATGTTCATGCTTAGTTGTCTGTCGTTACATTCTAACTATGTTTTCCTTTGTATATTAACTATACTTCAATAGGAGGATAAAACCAAAAAAAAAATAAATAAATAATATTGATAATCTAATTTGACAAAAATATAAAAAATATCATGTGTATATATATTGAAAAAAAACCCATTGATGAGATGAGAAATTATCAAAATCCATATTAAAGAAGAATTATTACACCGAAACACAAAACTATCGTGAAACATGAGGAAAATTTCTGAAAAATTCACGAGAGCCGAAATTTCGATCCCATTTTTAGGGTGAATGGCATATTTTCAATCCTTGTACTTATTGAGACTCACAAGCATGTACTTGTGTGGTTGCAAAGGACAATATGAGTCAAGAAGGAAAGTAGGCATAGGAGGAATCTGGCAAGCAGCTTATTTTTTGTCCGATCCCACGTTTGTACAAACAAATTCATGTCAATCATTTTGGGTGTACATGATGTGAGAAGTTGTCACGCCAACGTAAGCCATTATTCTAACTTTAAGTTAAAAGAAAAAGTCCTCCAAACCTTACCAAATGATTCCACTTACTTGTTTACTAATTGGTGATTAATTCTAAGGCTTGACTTGGTGGTGTCCCATTTTAATTAATAAATTAATTTTCAGAATTTTCATGCCCTCTCAATTTGAGCCCATGACATTTTGGTCTTACAATCATTTTATTTTGTTATGTAACTCAAAATTTTCAACCTCAAAGTGAAGAGCCCTCTGCTAACCATGGAAGATTTGAGTCAAATCTCAAAATTAAATAAATGTGGAAAGGGATGGTTTGGGAGAAATTCAATAATTAGTGCTACGTACCCAAACAGGAAGTTAAGACTTTATTTGGATTTTAAAAGTTATGTTTGGTGGTGATATTTTCATGTTTGTTTTACTAAAAAAAAAAAGTAAAAATAATTTTAAAAAATAAAATAAATTTGAAGAAATATATAAAAATAATTTATTAATTTTAGATTTATTTTTAATTTTCATCCATTTTTCTTTCCTTCTAATTTTTCATTTCTATTTTTTTTTTTTTTTGACTTTTCCTCAAATTTTTTAAGAATCAAACATAATCAAAATATCAAAAAATAAATAAAATATAGAGAATTTATTTTTAAAAAAATTTTGAAATAAAAAATAAATTTAAATTTAATTAATTTTTAATAAATATTTTTTTTCAAATTTATATTTTCTTTCATATAAAAATAAAAAATTAATATTCTTCTCATGCTTTGTTGAATTTTCAAAGCTTTATATAAGATGTAGTAAAAATAATTTATATTGTCATTAATAATGATCAATCCATTTGCCTCTTTTTCTTCCTCATTTTATATATATGTTGAACTCCTTTTAATTATATAAATATATTTTTAAAATCACGAGAACGATATCATTAAACTTAAAAAATAAATAATATTTAGATGAAAACGACATCATTATAATAATCGGTAGATAAGGTCACTCACTAGTATTGTATTGCTTTTATAGCATTATTGTGAAAGCAATATCGGGGTGTGCATGAAAAAATATCTTTAACTTGTACCATTTGTACTCAATTACTTATAAATTAATCTAATTATATAGAGGGGGTGTCCAATAAACCTTAGTCATTCATATGTAATTAATAATTAGTTAAAAAACTGCAGAATGGTTGTCAATAGAGAAAACAACAGGAAAGCAGACTTTTTCAAGAAGAGGTTGGTGTTTCAAGGGTTGCGGCAGTGAGTGCTTCTGTTAAGGAAGCCCCCATCTAAACTGTTGACTTCATCAACCTCCTGCTGCCCCCACCATGCATGAATCTAAGGACCAAAGCCCTTGGATTTTTTTTCCTCCAGACTCCACATTTTTCTCTTCTTTTACGGCTTCATCACGTTCACATCCTGTACACATCTTTATTTGTTTTTATACCACGTGCTGTATTGAGAATAACAAAGGAAACAAAGGTTGGGACCTTGTTTGGTTCGGAAATTAACTTCGAAAGAATCCACCCACACACACACACCTGTTCAAAGCCTATTTTGGGATTCTTAATGTCGTCTCTAACAATCCTTTTTTTTTGGGTCTTTTTGTTGGGGTTGAATTAAATAGAGCAAGAAACATAATTCCAACATAAATTTCATCTTAAACAGTCGGCCGAAAATCCAATAGTGGTCGGAATCATAAGCTGAGATCCATGCAATCATAAGAATGAGATTTTGTATTGATACTTTCCCTATTGGATAGGTGATCATGAGATTATGAACTTTTCTCTTCTAGGGAAAAGCATTAAAAACAGTAACATTCTGCAGCTAAGAAAAAAATATATGGAAGGATGTTATTAAAGAATTTCAATATCAACCCAAAAAAAGACAATTACAGGAGCTTAAAGAAACAAAGGGAAGTGGTGAATTGAAAAGTAGCCTATTGTCTTCTCTCTTTTATGTACTTCATTTTTAGTGGTTAAAATTTTCTACCGTTCTTTTTTTGTAATGATATTGGATTCTTTGTTTGTTGAAAATTGAAATCTCTGATCTGATTGTGTGTAAAATCATCAAACATGGAGGGACAATGAGTTTCACAGAGTCTCCACGTGTTAGGCAAGCGTATGCATTTTCCTAGAAGTCGTCAAAGAACTGTTGCTTTAAGAACCAAATATCCTCATCATTCAGCAAATTCTCCAGCGAGTCCCCACCTCCCAACGACCACCCATTGCTCTGCGCAAGCCCCTCAAATTCCAAGCACCCAGATGATGTATCCGCTTGTTCTGGGTATGAAACGACCCCGTTTTGCTGACTGTCCGAGCAGTTCCCGCCAGAGAAATCGTAGTAGTCTGTCATGTCTGATACCGGCGACACCTGGGTCTCTGACCCCTCTGAGGGCCCCCCGGAGAACTCTGGCCGGAGACCTGGGTCTGAGTACCCCAACCCAAACTCGCCGTTGCTGGGCATGTCCAGAATTTGACTTGACATATGGTGACCGTAGGTGGCGGGGGCGGTGGAGGTGGAATCGCCTCCGGCAGCTTTGATTCGCTCGACCAAGCGTGGCATCCACACATAGCGCATGGTGTCTCTGAATTGCTTGCTGTTAACATCGCATTTGAGCTGCTTTGCCTGCTTTTGAACCCTTGTTCTCCAGTAGTTTTTGATCTCATTGTCTGTCCTCCCAGGCAGGTGTTGGGCTATTTTGGACCACCTTCATTGAATAATCATCTAATATCAGATTAAATCAATCAAACTAAATCAATCAGAAGGAAAAACAATAATCACCCACTAACAAATACCTGTTTCCATAGCGAGAATGGAGCTCGAGGATAAGCAGCTGTTCTTGCAGCGTAATGTTTCCGCGCCTGACATTAGGTCGCAAGTAGTTCAACCATCTCAGCCTGCAACTCTTCCCAGTTCTCTTCAAACCTGAAAAACCCGATTACAGTCAGAAAATTGGAAACTGCACATCTTTGTTGATCGATAAACTAAGAGAAGAACATCAAACATGGTTGGCGTAGCCACCTGCGCAGCGAGCTAGGGAGTTCCAGCGGCCTTCGCCGTGGATGGTAATGTAATTGTTGAGCAGTATGTCCTCTTCAGCCGTCCATGGACCTTTCCTCAGGTCCATGTTCATCTCTTCTTCTGAGCCACAACCTCTCTCGTTCGCCACCATTTTCAGACACCAAACACAAGATTTGTATTTGGATTAGAGGTAAGAGGATAGAGGATAGAGGAATATGGCCTTATTTTGGAATGGTACAAACAAGGGATTTATATAGCACAAGAGAGGAAAAAAGATTGGGTTATATAGCAAAGAAAAGGTAGTGGTTTTGTGATTTGACTCGGCCCCGAGTGAATTGAATATTATATACATATACACTAATGTAATGAGCTTGTGACACTAAGATTCTTTTTAATTTCATTAATTCCGAGTTTTAGAGTCCAAGGTTTGACGAATTGACCTTTCGCTATCTCACCCCACACTCCCATATCACATGCTTCTACAAATCGTGTGTACGCATTTAGATCTGTCGATGGAAGGTCTTCTTTCCGACGAGTAGCCCATATACTTTTTCTCTTTTTTATGATCATGTCTCAACTTTGAAGGTCTTACCATGGATTTGTAGCATGTGAAGATGGTGAGGACGAGGCTTCACTGAAGAATATAAAATTGTGACCGACCTCTGATCAAGAAGCACTTTTGTGCGCCATTGGGAGTCTGTGACCACTTTTGTGAATAATTAAATGTAATTGGAATGGGACCAATGGGGAAAGAGTTTTGAAGTCTGCAATTTTGTCTAGTTTTACGGTTCTTTTAGCTAATTATGTTGTGAGGACTAATGCGTTTCTTTTCGGCTTTTAGTTTGAATATTTGAGGTCATCTCGCTATGCTAGGATTGTAGATTATGTGTGTGATCAATGCGGTGAACTGCAGGGAAATGGCCACCACTGGGAAAGGAATTTGGGAGGAAAACGCATAAAAGATCCACTTGGACAGATAATGTGTTTCTTTGGTGGTGGGTCTTGATTCTTTTCTGTGACATTGACAGAATGATAAACTGTTTTGGGCCTTGTTATTATTGAGAAGTACTCCTTCCGTTTTTGTTAATTTTTTGCATTGAAAGCGTTTTTCGTTCATGATTTCAATGCCCCAGTTGGCCTCATATATCCTCTTCACATTAACAAGAGTCGATCTTGAGTTGCCATGGTGGGCGAGAAAAAAAAAAGGTCCACGCAGGGGCTGCGGCACACTATTGGTGCGCCATTTTACGATTTCATCCTTTTTCCTAGAAACCAAACACAACCCAAGTTTTTCTTTTCAAACTAAATACCAGAAGCATTAAAAAGGAAAAGAAAGAGAGAGGTAGAAAAAGAAAAAACCATGATCATTCATTAGTAAAGCAGAAGCTTCGTTGTAACTTTTGTAATGCATAGTCAAATGAAGTCCCTGGAAGAATCATTCTTTATAAAAGTCCATTTCTCCCCGGAGAGGAGACTAGAACGAAGAAAGGCCAACAGCACAATCGTATGATCTCTTCGCGTCTGACACGTAGCCCACCTCTGAACCATTGGATTTTTTTTCTCCAAATCCTAAAATCCTACTTTCCAAAAGAAATTCCCTCAACTGTGTTTTTGACCAACAAAAAACACCCATACTTTGATTTCTGTTTTGTTGTTTGTTTGAACTTTAAATTGCTTGATGATGAAGTTCAATATCTCCACCATTCTCCTCTACTTATTTACTGCATTTATGCTGCCAGTAAGTGAAATGAGGGATAATCGCCAAAGATATTCCAAAACAGTACTGGAATTCGATCTACTGAGGTCATCAGTGATGAACTAAGCAGATGGATTAAAAAAAAGGAAAAAAAGAAAACTAAAGACTAATAGCTGTGTTGGAATCCCAGGGCTTAGAATAAATCCACGACAGTGACGCGGCCTAGTGGCTTAGTGCTTCGGTACACACTTCAGTTTTGGTCAAAAGGGTGCGTAAATTTTCTGGGTCCATGGCATTCGGATTCCCATGGACGGTGTGTTTGGATTGAGAGAAAGTCTGAGCTCCATGGTCGAGCACAAAAACACCCGTCACATGTTTCGTCCTACCATATATTTTATAAGATTTGCGCGTTGTAATTGGCGGGCTAGGGATGGGTTTGGGAAGATTTCCACACGGAGTACAAACTGAGACTTAAAAAATAGAGGAGAATGTCTGCATTTTGTATTCTATTGTGTAGTTTTTCAAATCTTTTATTGGTGTTGAAAGTGCTACTTTTGTTCAAAGTATTATTTGATTTATATGTTCTAAGCTTTCTAAAGTAAGTGAAACGTCTTTGACCCAAACTTTTTTGTGCCAAGCTGGTTTCTTATCTGCATTGCCTTTGACCACTGGAATGATTTGTCTTCTGTAATTTTGAGACCATACACTTATAGCCCATAACCAGTTTGTGTACACGACAAGAAATCGCTTCTTTTGCCAATTTCTCCTTTCTATAATAGAAGGAATGTTTAATGGATCATCATTCTAAATTATCAATTCATTTTGTTAATTGGTAATCAGTTTTTTATTTCATGTTAGCACCTGCTGAAAATGATTTGGAGTACAACATTTTTAATAATTTCCTTTTAAGAATTGTCCATGAAATGATTGTCTATGTTAGAAAATACTTCTATTTTTTTAAAATTTACTTTAAAAAATATGTGGTTCCACTAAAACATTTTCGAACAACCTTAATTTTTGAGTTATTGACCCTAAAAAGGAAATAGTTGATACAATTAGCCTATGAACAGTCAATCATCACACTATTAAAATTAGATAGGTTCAATCTAAGCTTATTAAAAAAGGGCTACTAAATTAATCAAGTTGTGGTAAAAGATCAAAACTGTAACCAATTATTAATGGAATTTCTTATGACTGAGGACTCTCAAACCTATAGCAGAAGAGGAAGTAAAATCTGACAAATAATCAACCTCTTAATTCGTAGAGTAAATAGGGAAGATATAAGTTTGCTATGAATGACCCAATATTTTATCTCCTCAAAATCACTTAAAAAAAGAATTTGGTTCATGGTTTAAGAAGAAGTTTGTGATTTAAAAGCTCCTTTCAATAAAGTTTTATAAGTGATGTATATGGGTGTGAAATAGATCCCATCCTCGTGTTAGGGGGTGTGACGGTGGCTGGCGTGTTGCATGAACATATCTCAAAGTGCCAAAATTCTAAAATCTTAATCATTCATAAGAGATGAAACAGCTGTTGATTTAACATTTCAACCCCGTCTTATTTCAAGGAAGGCCTACTTTATTTTATTTTATTTTTTTTGCATTAAAATTTCCAATTGAATGGTCCATGAACTTTGCTTGTCACTTCTCACGACAACAAACAGTCCCTTATAGTGTCCCATCAACAGCACTGTTACCATCAATTCAATGCTCCATGATTAGAGATCAGTATACACAATTCATCTTCATGTACATCCTTTTTGGAGTTTTGTATATCATGGTACTTGGATCATTGAGCCTTCTCCTCCTCCCTTGAAAAACGGTGGCCCATTTGAGTGTTCGATGGTGTTGGAATGGTACTCATCAGTCAAGAACCGAGGCGGACGTCCATGGCTGCAACCTCCCCTCACGTGTCATCCCAACAACTGAAGATGGGGACTCATAAATGATTGTGACGTTAAGTTTAAGTTAAACCGATTTTAGTGGGAAAATTAAAAAGTGATGGGAATTGATCCAGACGGATGATTCATGGGTCTAGGGAAGGGTTTTAGTGGGCTAGGGTTTGAGGTATATTTTGTTAGGGTAGGAGAGATTTGTGTCAACTTTCAAACATGGAACTAGGAAGAGTAAAGAGATGGAGAAGATCCCAATAGTGAATGAGAAGATCTCTTCACTAAACTAAACCCCAACCCTCCCCCCTCAAAGGAAAAAGTCCTTTGCGTTTAGTTGTTGCAAACTTTGCCATTAGTAGATGTCCAAATCAGGGTCATATTTAATCCAAAACCCTCACAATGACACATCCCTCCAAGGGAAAATGACACTATTTGGGAATCAATGATGCAACGGCAATGCATCATAGTAATGTCAATCAAACTGTTTGATGGATGGTAACCTTGACTTGTGAGAATTTATATATATGGTGGTTTGCTATTCTTGTCGTATATGAACTAGGCTCTTTGTCTTTTAAGTTAGGTTTTGAATTTTTGAATCATTGGGTACGGGAAATAGACAAACAAAAACATTATCTTAAGACAAATAATATAATTTATTATTAATGGATAATCTAATTTATAATCAGAGAACCACCACCAGTCATATATCAAATTAATATCATTACTCGAATTTGTTGTTATTATCTTATTCAATTGATCGGATGTTACATCTTTGAGATGTGAGAACGTATCATATCTTATATTTGATTTGAAGTGACAATTTTTATTTAATCAAACATAACATAAAAAATGCATGTATCCCGGAAATTATAAATGTATTATTTTTGTCCATTGTGTTCTTTTTTTTTTTTTCAATTTTTTATATTACTTTTTTGATAAAACAAAACTTTTGATTAAAAAATTTAAATTTATTATTAATAAAAGAATTAGAAAAATATGTATAAAATGTACCATAAAAAAATACTAATATATGTATTATTTATTATAATACATAATATAATATTTTTTGTTCATCAATTTTAAATATTTTAATCATAAATATTATTAATTAAAAAATAAAAATACTTATTAAAATATAAGTTACAAAATGATTTCCAAACAATAACAGGCATGAAAAAAATTTCATATTTTTTTAATTGTAAATATAGAGATGCAATATAATTTTTATTTTAAACAAATATTAATTTTTAAAATTTAGTATATTTTTTAATCTATTTTATTTTATTTTTATTTTTATAAACTAAGTATAACATATATTAGATGATATTACATCTAATTGAAAATGATCGTTTTATATAAATGTTTTATCCTATTTTATCCCACCAACTAAACATAAGTTATAATATAATCTAATGGAATTAGAATCATGTAATTCTTTATTAAATGTTCCTTTCCCATAATCAAACACACTCTCTTAACATGCATTTTATATGTGAAAATAGGATGAGAATGAAGGTTGAAGAGAATATAATATTCAAGAGTCAAGAGATGAATTAAAATATTTATCATACTAATAATTTTATTATTCTTATTCTCGTTCTAGAAAATGATTCAAACACGTTAACGAAGGACAATAAAGTTGATTTGAAGAGAGCCCATCACATCGTGATTTGCAATTTTGAAGAGAGCCTATCACATCATAATTTGCAATTCCAATCACATGTAAACTTAGAATTCAATATGACATTAATTTTCAGTTGAACAACAAATAATGACTAAAAATAAGACTATTTTTGGTTTCCTAAACCTTTGAGGAAAACAAAAAGACAACAATTATAAGGAATGAAAGAAAAAGGTAAGGAAAAATTTATATATAATTTTTATTTTATATAAACATTGTTGAAAAAGTAAAAGGAAAAAAAAATTAAGTATATGTTTAATAAATGTTTTTTAAAATAAGTTTCTATTATTCAAAACAAAAATATATATTTGATACTTAGAATAATCAAGTGTTTTCACAAAACACGTTTTTAAATTATTTTCACTTATTTTATGAGAACTGTTTTAAAAAATAATTATACAAACGTCTAGGATGATTAAAAATGAAACACTATATATAAAAATTATTTTTATAACATATTCAAAAATATTAAAAACAAGTTAAAAATATTTTTAAAACATTATAGAATAGTTGTTAAAAACTATTTTTCAAAAACTGTTTTTTAGAATTATTTTTGAAAATTGTTATCCAACAATGCTGAAATTATCTATAAACTAATTTATTTATTTTTAACTTTTCTTATTTCTATTTAAAGGGAATAGGAAATAATATATATATATATATATATATATATATATTTTAAGATTTTTCTTCATTTTTTAGTACCATTTTCTTTATTATATTTTTTTCCATGTTATCCAAAAATAAGAATTTTTTTTGTTAACATTGTTTTCACGGTTTTGTGGGTTTTTTTTTTTTTTTTTTTCCTAATTTTTTTTATTAAAGAATCAAACATAACATAAAAGTAAAACAATTGCATATTAAAATTATTACTTATTTTCACTATGTTAAACTTTTAGAAATGAGATGTTAGGTTAATATTTTCCTTCAATTACTCGTATCAATTCGGGGCCTATTTGGTATGTGGGAATGAAGAGTCAAAATAAATGTTTTTGTTTCCATTCCTATTTCCTTCCGAATAAGATTGAATTTTGTGATTCCAATTCTTGTATTTGAATGCTAATAGAAATCTAAGATTGAGATGATAATTTGTTTTTATTTCAATATTAAGTAATAATGAAAATAAAAATAATAAAAAGAAATAAATTGTCAATAATATCTATACATATGATTTAATTTTTTAAAAATTTTTATTTAAAAAAAAAATCTCACATTCTACATAATTTGAAATAAATTTTTAGTTTCATTTAAAAAAAATCCTTGAGAGTTTTTGTTTTTTGCTAAATAATAAAAAACTTGTTTAGGCGGCTAATTTAGAAACAAAATTGTTTCTAAAAATTTATACAGGTTGTTGTTTTTTTAGAAACAATTCTAAAAAATAAAATAAAATAAAAGACTGTTCTTCCAATTTTTTTTTTCATTAGAGAAAATAAATTTCAAATCAAGTGAGGCTTTTTATTGAATATATCAATAAGTTTAATAATTTAAAACTCAAAAAATATATATAATGACTACAAAAAAAATAATAAACATAATTAATGTTTTAAATTATTTAATAAATATTTTGATTTTTAAAAATAATTTTAAATTCAAAAAACTGATTAATTAATTTTAGATTAAATAAAATACTTCAGAATGTCATCCTAATAAATATATGCATATAATAAAAAATTTGGCTCATTTACACCTTAAAATTTTAAATTTTATTTATTTTTATATCCATTTAAATTAGAATAATATTAGCAATTATTAATTTTAAATAATTATTCTTTATTTTTAACAAAATAAATTAATTATGTTTTTATAAGATGTTGATATCCATATTTTTATAATATTATAAAATCATATAAATAATATTAGAAATTATTAATTTTGAATTATTATTATTAATTATTTTTAACAAAATAAATCAACTAATGTCGAAAAATTATCATTCAATATTATGGTCTAACTTATATATCCTCATTTTCTTTTTCTTAGTGAACTCATCCATTCAAATTATAATTCTATATATTCAATCCTTTAAAAATATAATAGATTTTTTTTTTTAAAAAAAAGTTTATATTAAATAAGTAACACTTTTTATTAATTATAAGTAATAAATTCATCTTTTATTTATTTTTCATGATAAGTAAATTAATAATAAATTCATATTCACTTGTCTTTAAATAATTTACTTGTGAATATTGAATGGTTAAAAAGTATATATAAATATATATATATTAAAATCTTTGACTCTCATTTATTTACATAATATTAACATTTATTTAATATAAAAGAGATTAATAAATTAACAATAATTATATAGTCACGTATCTTTCATAATAAATAAATTAATAATAAATTCATATTAATATATTTTTAAATAATTTTCTTGTGGATATGTAACAGTTAAAACATATAAGTTCTATTTCAAATTTATAATTCTCATTTGTTTAAATAATATTATACTTATTATCTAGTATTTTTAGTAATAAATTCATATTCATGTATATTTGATATAAATAAATTAAAAATAAATTTATATTTATTACATAATATTAATATTTATCCGAACCCAACCTCAATTAAGAATTAATCAACTCAACCTCAATCCAACTAAACCTTTAACTTAAGGTAATCAATTCAAGCTCAAGCCAACCTTATTTTTTTAAGATCGAATTGAGTTTGGGTTGGTTAGGTTAAACTTAGGTTAATTAGGTTAGACTTGGGTCGATATAATTGATTAGTTACATGATTCAAATTCCATCCATAGTGCTTTTTTAAAACTTTTTATTTTTTATATATTTATATCAAAATTTAAAGAGTAAAGATAAAATTTCAAGATAGCAAAAAAAAAAAAAAAAAAAACTTATATAAACATATTATTAAACAAAATAATACACATTATTATAAAAACATTAAATGAGATTTGAGTTGGGACTAGGAGCAAGGTATTCAAACCTTGCCTGAACTCAACTCAAATTAAGTTTAGATTGAAAAAGTTTAACGAGTTAGGATTGAGTTGGTCAAATCTTGATTGAACTCAACTCAAATTGAGTTTAGATTAAAAAAACTTAGCCCAAACTTAAATTGAATATTAAAAATGTTTCAGCCTCACTCGAACATCAGGTTTATTATGACTCATGACAAAGCCTAGCCATGTAGTAATAACCATTGATGGTTACACGAGCGCTTCACTTTTTTTTATTTTTTTTGGGAATTCATGAAGCATGTTTCCATTGAAATATATGAAAACTTAAATGTTATATTTGGTTCAAAAAAAGTATTAAGGAAAAAAAAATGTTAAGGAAAAAAGTTTTCTTATTTTTTATTTTATTATAAAAAATTAAAATTTAAAAATTTACACATTGTAAAATTATTTAATTTTTATATTACAAAAGAAAAAATGTAAAATAAATTTAAAAATAAATTATTTATTTAAAAAAAATTACTTTTTTTTTCTATTATTTTTTTGTTTTCTTTCCTTTACATTTTTTGCTCAAATTTTTCATAATCGAAAAAAATAAAAAGGTGTTAACTAACATGACATGTATATTGAGTGATAATCCTGTAAACTTTTGTCTGTTAATTAGATATAAATTCAAATTATATTTGTCAGTGTGCATACCTGAGGAAGGGTGTTAAGTAACATTCCATGCATTTTCAAGGTTGAAAACTTTTAGGAATATAAATTCAAATTGTATTTGTCAGTACGCATACATGAGAAAAGGTGTTCAGTAACATTCCATGTAGGAATATAAATTCAAATTATATTTGTCAGTACGCATATATGAGGAAAGGTGTCAAGTAACATTCCATGTATTTTCAAGGTTGAAAACTTTTAGGGATATAAATTCAAATTTTCAAGGTTGAAAACTTTTAGGAATATAAATTCAAATTATATTTGTATATGAGGAATGGTGTTAAGTAACATTCCATGCATTTTTAAGATTGAAAACTTTTAGGAATATAAATTCAAATTATATTTGTCAGTGCGTATACCTGAGGAAGGGTGTTAAGTAACATTCCATGCATTTTCAAGGTTGAAAACTTTTAGGGATATAAATTCAAATTTTCAAGGTTGAAAACTTTTAGGAATATAAATTCAAATTATATTTGTCACGGCATATCTAAGGTAGGGTGTTAAGTAACATTCCATGCATTTTTAAGATTGAAAACTTTTAGGAATATGAATTCAAATTATATTTGTCAGTACATACCTGAGGAAGGGTGTTAAGTAACTTCCCTTCATTGAAAACTTTTAGGAAAATTGGTTCATTGAAAACTTTTAGGAAAATGGGTTGTTAAAGAAAAAGGTAAAAGTAATTGAAAAACGATGGGAAAACGTGTGGCACAGTGAAGGTAGAACCGTGGAAGCAGCCGGAGCCAATGATGTTAGAAGGGATGCTGATGATGATGATGATGAAGAGACGGAAAAACCGTGGCTGGAAATGGGAAGATTTGGTGGAAGGGGTCTAGATTCATTGCCACCAAAGCCAGAAGGAAGAGTGAAGTGTGGGTTCCACCTTGACATTTGAAATTTGAAATTGGAAATTGAGGAGTCAACAGACACAAAACGTGACCGAACCTTTCTTTTTTTTTTTTTTTTTTTTTTTTTTTTTTTTTTCCTTTTTTCAAAATAAAAATAAAAAGAAATTGTGGGCGTCCAATGTCCATCGTCCAGAGACAAGACCCAGGTCGCTGCCCTCTTTGCTTCCTGGGTTCCTCCTAATTTCCCCAACTCCAAAGTCCAAATCAGTAATCACCACATTTTTGCAATGTCAAGTTGCCACCATGAAATGCGTTAAATGCGCCACAAGTTTCAATCCCTCTAGGAAACGTTTTCCCAATTTCCCTAATCCATAAGGCAACTCCTCCTGGGTCTTTCATAATTGATGGGCATACAAGAAATAACCCATCGCTTTAAACCTCTAATACGTTTATTTTTACTTTAATAATTAATTTTATTAAATATTATTTTATATTTAAACATTTCATTTTTTTTAAGCAATTAAAATAAAAAAAAAATTATAACAAAATTATATATATGACATGTTATATTTTAGTAAAGACAAAAAATAAGACTTACATAGGTTATATTTAAAGTGTGTTTGACAGTGATTTTAAGTTAAAAAAATTAAAAATATTTCTAAGGATTAATGACAAATGCATTTTTGTAGTGCGTTTGACAATGATTCTAATATTTTTATTTAAATGCGTTTGACAATAATTTTAATATTTTTATTTTTAATAAAATTATTTAAATAAATGTACTGAAGTTGAATTTATTTTCTTTACTTTCAAAAGTCTCATGGCGGCAAAATAAAAAATTGTGAGCACATTTTATAAAATCAGTTGGTGAGTAAGGACTTTGAAAAAAAGGCGATAAGTTTGAAAGACAAAGGGATTTTTAAGATATCCAATATATTATTTATATTTTGGATAGAGTTGAGAGTTGTGGTGGCTTGGAGTGTGAGACTCGTACCGTCAAATATTGAAATTTTTTATTGCATCCAACCATGTAAAAAATGTGATGTTAATAGCTACCACTATGACTTAATTTAGTAATTTACACTAATTCTACAGCAATTTTTTTCATGAAACACACTCAATGCAAACCCATAAACCATTTCTCTATTTGATCTTTTTGGTTAGCCCAATTAATTAAGGTTGTTGAAGAATATTAATGGCTTTCAAAAGGGTTGTTATGCAAACGATTAGGATTGGGTTGACACCATCTACCAATAAAAAAAAATTGGAGATATTCTCTAAATCACTACTCCACTCAATATGATTTTGGGTTTTTGTTTTTGATTTGTTTTTTTTTTTTTTTTTTTGGGGTGGTGTTTAATTAAAAAACAAGTCCATGGTCGCATAAGGTCGTAGACCCGACACAGTTGACCAATCATGTTTTTTTTTTTTTTTTCCTTTGAGGGTCGGAGTGGAAGTTTCTCACACAAAATTCTAGTTTGGACTCCTGGAATTGGTTGGAGAAACACTATAATTATTATATTGTGAATTATACCATGGCACTTTTGACATTAGAAACGACGACTCTGTTGGAGACTGTTCCCATGGAGACTGCATATGGGTGATTCAGACTATGCTTCTTCCCAAATGATGAAAATGCACTTCCAACATCCTGTTCGATTCCTGGGAAAGATGAGACAACGTGGTAGACTCAAGGTGTGTTCACATGGTGATAATGATGCGCGGTAGTGCAGCGTCTTCCAACATAGGCTAGGCTGGGCCAGATTGTAGTGTTGGAACTTGGTAGTGTCCTGGGAGCCTGGTTTGAGCATATAGCAATCAAGTGTCCTTTTATTTTCTTTTTCTTTTTTATATTTTCCTTGGCAAAATAACGAAACAACGGGGAGTCTGGTGTCTATATGCAGCACCAAAGACAGACCTGACTGGGAAAGAATGAACAAACTATAGGAAAGATTTAATTAAGCTCAACAATTTAAGAAGGAAAAGCCCACAAAATTTCCCATTAAGGAGTGCAGCAAAACCAGCTGAAGTTGGTTCTCACTTTAAATCAATGTAATCAGATACACTGAAGTATATTAAACAAGAAATGAACGAGTTCAATTCCAGAAAAGAAAAAACATTAAAAGCATTCTCAGTCATTCTTTCCATCTCTTTGTATAGTACAAAACAACACAACACAAAATTGACCTTCAATATTTATCTAATGTTGGCTAAAGAAAAGAAGTCAAAAAACAGAAAAAAGGCAAAGTGGCATATATTCCTGATAAAGCCCATGGGGAGACGAAAAAAAAAAAAATCATACAGGTATCAGCCGGTAATAAGCCATGACCAAGATGAGGTTCATGTCTTTCCTAGTATGAGTAATTCTTCTCCCGTTCAGGGAACCTTATACAACACTGAATGCTGATTGCAACGTTGATGAGAAACGAGATGCAATGGTCTGGGTGGCAAATTGTTGAATCTGCTTCTTGGCATCTGGAAAAAGGCAAAGCAGTTTTTAAGCTTAAACAAGGGTTAGATAAGCGGTTGTCAGAGAATACATGAGCTCCTCCTGTTTGAGAGTCATCACACTAGAATATGAAAACGAGAGTTTCCTAAAACATTTCGTGCATTTCTATTTCAATGCATTAAACGCAATATCAGTGTTAGTGTTCCTTAATTTAGAAGTTCCTTTTATTGACTAGTTCAGAGGCCCCTGCATCTCAATACTGGCCCAAATGGCAAAAATGCAAGTGGACGAAAGCAACACTTTTCACGAGGATCAACCAGCTCGAAAATGATGATGACATGGAAAGTCAGAACACTCGTATGAAATTGATTTATATCACAAGGTCCAGCTATTTGGCTAACATCACTGAGAAGGGCATAAGTGATGATGGACCAATTTTTTTAGCAAAACTATTCTGTGTTATGTAATCCTTTCACACCCATGGAAAAGAATGCTCTTTTGCTTAAGGTTTATAAGCATGGGTATGTAAGAGCATTAAAAATCACCTCTAAACAAACAATATTATACTGCTACTAAATATAGGAAAGGGTCGAAAGAAATGTAGCTGCACACCTTTGCGACATCTAGTGAATCCAACAATGTTTGCGATGCTGAGGCTCAAACAAACGCCCACAACTAGGACATAGTCAGGTTCAAATCTTATGATTGAAAATATTCCAAGGAAGATCCAGGCAACAGCCTGCATGAAAAAAAGCCACAGTAAGAATAAAATTAAATGAAAAGAAAAATTCAAAGATATTTATCGACTTTTCAATGCCGCATGGCCTAGATAAAATCCATTGTCAATACAGAGAGCACAGTGTGATGATTTATATTCTGCTAAATGATATATTAAATATCACCAAGCCCTCTTATTATTTTCCCATCTTTCTAAGCAATCATTAGTTACCTATAAAATGAAATTTCAAAACAGTATTTCCCCATTTTTCGCCTTTGCTAGGTTAACTCCATTTATCTAACTAAGCCTAAAGCCCGAATATTTGGCACAGCCATAGAAATCTTGATTTTTCTACTCCACTTACTTAAATGATATCTTCCAGTAAAACATATGCCCTCACCTCCCTTTTCACAACTTCAGCCTAGGTCCTTTAGTCCTCTCCTCATCCATGTATTACCAACCATGCTGCTTCTTAATGACAGTAATTGTTTCTGTCTGTAGAACATGACCAAACCTTTGCACCCGATTGTCATTCTATCAGCAATTATACAACCTTATCGTTTTTGGATGTTCATTGTAACTCTGTCCTTAATTCCTTGTCCCTCCACTAGTCAAACTCAAGATCTTCATTTGAACTCCACTCATCCATTATAAAGTTTTGTTTCTCTTGCTTCTAGAATTTAATAGCATAAATGAAAGGTTGATTTATTGAGTGTGATGAATTGTTATAACGGGTTTAGTCTTAGCTCTAATAGTCACCATTTCTTATGCAGATATTTCAAGGATTTAGGTAGAATCAATCATAACCATTTTGGTTCTACAAGTCGGATTTCTCTGGAATTCATTAGAAACTTCTCCGATTAATGAGCTTAGAGCTCTTAGATCATTAACTGAGTTGCTCATTTCCTCTCTAACTGTTTCTCCCTCAAGCATTCTCTCAAAAACTTTATGTTTTCTTTGAATTTTATCTTGGTATCAAGCTTTTGATCCTTGAAGCCCTGCTTCCATAGCGTCCAAAGGTTCCTCTTCTTCCAATCTTATTCATTCTCACTACAATGGTCCTGGTTTGAGTTGAAGTGGCATTGGTTTGAGTTCAAATGCGCAAGTCACTACTCCAATTATGCCATTTTTGAATCAAGCATTCACTATCAGGCTTAATCGGTTGAATTATCACCTATGGTGTACTCAGATGCTCAACATTTTGATTGGTAATGGCTTACAACTGATCAATTGATTTTTCGTCATTTATTGCATTAAAACAAAATTTATAACCTAATTCAACTATGCTAAAGTAACTTTTGCCTGATCAAAAAGGTTTTATTTTAGCAAAAGCTACGATAGTATAGCGGTCTTCGGTGTCGTCCATTGGGATGGATTATTTCCGGTAATTAAGGCTTTAATGAGGGGAAAAGAAATGATCGTGATCAAGTGAAATTGGATTGACAATTCATGATAAAAATTCAAAATTACAATGATTTCAAATTGAAAGGAACAATAAAATGTAAAATAAAAGGAAATTAATAAGGAAAAAAAACTCTCAGAGTTAGGATTTTCTAGAAAACAATCTCTATGGTGAATAAATGTTGAGATTTATTTTTCATCAATTTAGATTAAAAACCTAAATTCTCATCTAAACCGATTTTAGATTTAGCTTTAATTCTAGACCTAATTTCTCTTCAAATTAGGTTATTTAAACCAAGAGATCAATTTAGGCATCCTCCTTATACTGCAACCAACTTTCCTTCTCTAGTCCATTTCGCATAGTCATGCGAATCTGCAACATTTGATTTTTAAGCTTTCCTATGTCATTTCTTCCCTTTCTTTCTCTTGATTTCACCTTAACTACCTCTAATTAGCTCAAATCCTAGTCCAAACCAATTGCATTACTTTTTTCATTATGCATTTGAATCATCATCAACATTATTTGTTATCTTCAATTTGATTCATTTCTTTTGTCACCAATTTATCAAAATCACATCTTGAAATGACTCCAAAACTTCATAAAACTTGCTAGTAACTCTTACAAAGGCAACAACATATTCATTAGGTATTTTGGGCATAATTACTACTCAAAAGATGTGAATCTCATGAGAATTATTACCTAAAATATGCCCTTTTTGAGTAGTAATCAACAACCATGTCCACTAGGGTTTCTTGAGAATTCTAAGATTGTGAACCAATTTTCATCTTTGGCAACAATAGAGCTATCTGGTGATGAGTTGGATCTACTCATCCCTAATTGAAAGTGTGATGTCTCAGATCATCGGTCTCAATTCTGCCTCTTAGATTTGGAATGCTATCAAGACAATCTTCTCCACCACGTCAAAGGCTCTAATGATGCAACTTTGCCTCCAACTTCAAACTATGAAGGAAGGTGGCTAAAACGTGATGGAGTATCTTCTCAAGGTGAACACCATTGTAGATAATCTTGTAGCAATCAGAGAATCAATTTCTGAACAAGATCAAATCCCCTACTTGCTTGAAGCATTAGACATAGATCACAACTCCTTTGTGGTTTCCATGATCTCTAGACGTGAAACATTGAGTGTAGAAGAGATCCACAGCATGTTGCTCACTCATGAGCATTGCTTGGAGTAACAACATGCCATTGATGAGACAAATCTTCGTCAAGTGAATGTAGCTTCTATGCAATGTCAAGGAAACAACAATAAGAATCAAAAGCTTGGGCACTTCAAGTTTCAAGGAGGAAATCAGAATCTAGGCTAGCAAGAATTCAATCAGCAGTAGTCTGTCCATGGTTGTGGATGTGATTTCTACAACAATGACAATTGCAACTCAAGCAGAGGCAACAACCAAGGTAATTTTAGTAACAATTTTGTCAATATCCCAGTTCTAATTTCTAATCCTTGTGTTTCACCTTTTGCATCTTCTTTACCTTCTACTTCACCTTCCTCATCATCACAACCTTCTCCTACTTCTTTACGTTCTTTGGCTCCTTTGGTTTCTTCCCCTGCTCTTATGTCCCCTCCTTCTTCTCCTTTCGATCCTTTACCACCTCCTATCCTCACTAGTACTCCTCCAATGATAACACGTGACAATGACAGTGCTTTTAAGCCTTGCTTGTGTCTGTCCAACCTCGTTTCCTCTTCCAAAATTTGTGAAAGTTCCTTTTTTGTGAGGCCATTAAGTCGACTGAATGGCAATAGGCTATGACACTTGGGTATGAGGCTCTTATGAAGAATAATACTTGGATTGTGGTTCCCCAACTCCTTATCAGAATGTAATTAGATGTAAGTGGGTGTACAGGTTGAAATATTAGCCCAATGGTAGTATTGAATAGTATAAAGCTCGATTGGTGGCTATGGGGTTTCATCAAACTCTTGGTTTTTATTATTTTAAAACATTTAGTCCTATTTTGAACTCCACTACCATCCAGGTTGCTCTTATTTTAGCCTTAAGCAAGGGGTGAATCTTCAACAGCTTGACATCAATAATGTTTTTCCTCGTTGATGACTTGGTTAAGCAAATTTTTACGACTCAACCTTAGGGGTTTGTGGACTTGTACAAACCCAATTATGTGTGTAAATTAAACAAGGTGCTTTATGAGTTGAAACAGGCTCCACAAGTCTGATTTACCAAGCTTAGTACTGCTCTTCTCCAATGTGGTTTTTGTATCTCCAAAGTTGATACTTCTATGTTTGTCTATCAGCAGCATCATGGCATGTTGGTTGTCTTAGTCTATGTGGATGATATTTTTGTGACTTGCAGTAGTGATTTGCTTGTTCAGCAGCTCATGTTTTCTCTTAATTCTCAGTTTGCTTTAAAGAACTTAGGACCTCTCAACTTTTTCCTTGGTATTTGAGGTTGTTCGTTTTGGTTCTACTCTACACTTTGTTCAACAAACACATTCAGGATCTTCTTAATCATGTTGGTTTATCTCATGCAATGCCTATAGCCACTCCCATGTCCTCTAGTCCTCTTCTCTTTGTTTCTGATGGAACTCTCTTGGAGGATCCTAACTTATATTGTAGCTTGGTTAGTGCTTTGCAATATTGCACTATAATGCAGCTGGGTATTTCCTATACTGTTAATAAACTATTTCAATTTATGCATGCACCTACCTTGGCTCATTTTCAAGCAGTAAAAAGAGTTATTTGTCCTGTTCAGGGCTCTTCTCTCTATGGTCTCTCTTTGCAGCCGTATTTTTCTCTTGATCTGCTAGATTATATCAATGCCAATTGAGCTTGTTGTCCTCATGATAGGAGTAGTACTAGCAGTTATTGTGTCTTTTTGGGTGCTAATCTTATGTCTTTTTTTTGATAGACAAAGGCAGATTGAATTAACAAACACCTTCAAATTGGGGGCACACCCTAATCTTATCTCTTAATCTACTTGTATCTAGTTCTAGCAAAAAGGTGGTCTCTCACTCGAGTGCAAAGTTTGAGTACAAGGGTCTTGCTAATGCTACAATTGGGCTCACTTGGATCCAGTCTTTTTGCTTCGTGAGCTCCATGTTCCTCTTCTTTGCACTCTTATCATCCTTTGTGACAATCTTAGTATGACTTACGTGGCTGCTAATCCTATGATGCATTCTAGTCCCAAGCATGTTGAGATTGATTATCATTTTGTGCACAAGCATATTCTATAGAAGACGCTTATGTTTGGTTCATTTCATTTAATGAACAATCTTGTTGATGTTAAAGCCTTGCCTACTCAAAAGCTAGTTTCTGAAGCAAGCTCATGGTTGTTTCTACACTTGTGTACTTAAGGGGATGTTAAGTGTAATGAATTGCTAGAACGGTTTTAGTCTCAGCTCTAATAGTCCTCTTATGTCAATATTTCAGGGATTTGATTAGAATTAGTTATGACCATTTCGGTTGTACACAAAAGACTTCTATAGAATTCACTATAAACTTCTTTTGTGTAATGAGCTATATACATATAATTTAGAGGTCTTGGATCACTAACTAAGTTTGCACTTTTTTTTTCTCTTAACTCTCTCTTTCTAGCTTTTTTTTTTTTTTTTTTTTTTAATGAGTAAAGTCAATTGTATTAAAATAAAAAACAAAATAAAAAACTCTTTCTCTTTCTAGCGTTCTCACAAACATTTTATGTTTTCTCTGAATTTTATCTTATTTTACCATCACCTAATCAATCTTGTCCTCAAATCATCTCTTCCCTTCAACCTCCACACTTCAATATCATTGATACCATCCTCTCCAAACAAATTAAAGAAATATGTCAATTCACTAAAAGGGAAATGAAGGAAAAAACATATGCATGCTCTTTAAAAAACATTTCTTGCATAAATTTGTCTTCTCTACTTTCCATCAATAATTATGCAACAATCATGTTACTGGGCAAGTACCCTGCAACCTTAAAACCAATATTTACTTACATTAAGGTAAATTGTCCACCAAAAGAGCCAAGAATCCTTCTTGTTCATCCGAGCCAATGACTACATCCAAAAACAAATAAAATGATTAAAGGGATTGGATGAAATGATTCGTCGAGTGAGTATGAAAATGCTAAATCAAGTATTATAGACACAAAAAGGAAAGTGAAGCCTTAATGCACTAATAAATTAGCAACCTCTTGGTCAAGGCATTCGAACTTCCACACACTCTCACCCTGATCATTTATTTCATTCCACCACCTAAGCCCAACTAAGATCCTTCCACTAACATTCTTGACCACCCAAAAATCAAGGGCAGCAAGAACAACAGTAACCACAAAAATGATCACAAAACTGTCAAAGAACAATGCTGAAAGAATGTAGAATGCCAAAGCCGCAGCCTGTCAAAGTTCATAACGCCAAATCATAAAGTTAGGTTGACTCCATTAAACAAAAAAAATGCTGAGTAACAGAGTTACATACTCACCTTGAAGAGCACATGAAAGAAGCATGTCTTTGGGTTGGCATAATTTTCCCCTGCTGGCTGCACATTTTAGCAATAATAATGTTACTTAGAAAGTGAGAAGTAATCTTAAGCAAGCCATTGTGGGTCCTGGTTGGAGTTCAATTGAATTTCATGAGAGAGCAAAACTCTATAACAATAGTCAGTCCAACAGGATAGCATATTTCAAATTCACAGGGGCCAATTGTTTTTGAGAACAGCACATTCATTTTTTTCCCTTTCATGAGTTTTGGCTTTATCTCATATGCAGAAAAATTGCTTCTTTCCTTTGTCATGGGTTTTGTTGGATTAGCTTTGAAACTTTGATTAGCAGTGTCTAATCATTAGAAACAAGAAAAGCTTTGAGACACAAGTTTAAAGAGCAAGCTCCAATTTTAAATGGAAAACAAGGATTATTTTTAATCACTCAGAGTGCAAACCTATCAAGAAATATGGGTCCTTTATATGACTATGAGATATAGGTTATAATTTCATGTCCATAAAAATTCTGTGGTTTAAACACTCAACAACTTCAGTGAGGTCTTCCACAAACAATCCATCAGTAGCATTGCAATATCCATAGTTACATGTGCAATTAATTGGGTTCACTATAAAAATTCCAAATCCTCTCCTCAGTCTTAACATTGTATTTGTAAATGGGTCCCTAAGAAGTGCGCCATATATCAATTCCCAAATGGAATCAATTGGTTGGTAAACAAATATGTGATCAACCTAAACAAATGCAAGTCCATATGAAAAAGAATAATTTGAATAACTTTAAATCATCCAACAATAAGTTTCATTATCAATAAGTTTGATTGTGTGTTTTAGTTTCCATATTTTAGAGTTAAAGATTTCTATACAAACCCTCCTTAGCTTAAGCAATCTCAACAAAAACTTCCATATGCCAAAAAATGAAAATAAAGGACTTCATTGATAATGGCTTGACTGATTATCAAAGAACCATAGGTTTAAACAGAGATTATAATATCCCTGGAAGAATCATAATTCTAACCTAATCAAATGTTACTTCGAATTCTAATCATAACACGGTCACAATTATCAAATCAAAACCTCCAAATTCAAAATAGGATGATTGTCTTCAGATAAAAATAACAAGAATTGGTGTATCTTGCTCACGCTAATGCAATAATATTCCAGCCCGTATTCCAATATACCAACCAGCTATCATATTCCAAATTTTCTTTCCGTTTCTTTCTTACGAATTCTCAGCAACAATACACTAAATTCCAACATAATTCCGCATAAAATCATCAGAAACACACCTAGACTCAAAAATGCAACAATTCAGAAACACAGATCTAAGATCTATTAAGAACATCCCAAAAAACACCAGAAGAACAATAAAAATTGCTAAGATCTGAAACATTACAATCCAAATATTACATATAGACATAGAGATCACACCTGGTTCAGGTCCATGGCGAGATACCGAGGAAATTATCTACCAATGTTTGATGCGTTCGTCGAGAGCTTGGAGACGATCTCTTGATCTAGCGCCTGAGAAATGGGCGGGATTGGGCTGACACTAAAACCTTTATTTTTGGGCTGGGCTTGCCATAGGCTGGAGCCAAAACATGAGATGGGCCTCTTTTAACCCATTCCAAAATGGGCGGAGAAACCTCAGACGGGGCCCTTAGCTTGGATCTCGGACAAAAAATGATTTAAGACAAGACATTGTTTCTGACATTAATTTTATTTTTATAGAAATAAAAAAAAAAACTAAAAATTATGCCAGATTTGAAACCCATTTTTTATTATTAATATTTAAAAAAAATATTTATCAGACTAATCAAATAAATTATTATTTTATTTTCAATTATGTTTGGTTTATAAGAAATATTAAAAAAATTTGTATTAATTTTCCAACACTGGTTATTGGGATTCGTACTCAACCGACGCGAGAGGTTATGGGCTTGGAATGGCCCATGGACGCTGCAAAGTCAATTCAAGGATAGCGTTGGACCCCTGATAAGAACTGATGGGCTCGGCCTTGGCCCAATTGCATTAATATTCATACGGACAAAGGAAATTGGTCCTAATCATGGTCCAGTAAAGGCGCTTATTATCTGAAACGTGTTAAGACCATGGTTTGAAATGTCGGGAAATTTCAGTGATTCGACGGATTTATCGACGATATTTCCATAATATTGGCGATATTACGGCATATTTGCCGATTTTATTGGGAAATTACGTGAGCCCAGTCTCAGTATAGCCCATGAACGGTCAACCACAGCCCACTACAGCCCCACTCACAGCCCAGTCCCACAAGCCCATTCACAGCATCAACACGGTCAACCCTTTCACATTTCTTGCCATAGATCCGGCCAAAAGGGTTGAAGTCAAGACTTCTAGAACCAACACCTCTTTTGTAAATATATATTCAATTTAAATTTCTTAAATTTCATTATTAAAAAAAAAAATTTCTAATTATTTTATTTTAAATTAAATTAAATTAATTAATAAAAATATAAAAACCAATATTATAATCTTCTTAATAAGTATTTTTTTTATATAATTTATATGATAATTAAATATTAAAAAATCATCTGAATCATAGTTTATTTTACATTATTAAATACACTTGAATTAAATAAATTATAGTTTTAATATTAAATATATCATCATTTATCTCATTAATCTGATTTTAAAACATTACTATCATTTCATTTTAAACTTTTTTATATTTATCCTTTTAATGTTGAATGTCTTTATTTTAAAATATTAAAAATACAAATTTATTCAAAAAAAAATACTAAAATATAAAAAAATAATAATAATGAAGTTATAATATTTTATAAATTAAAATTAATTTAATAAAATAAATAATAAATTATATACTGAGACTAATATATATTTACTTACAAATATTTTCTCTTTAATTATACTTATATCAATTACATTTACAAAATAACTTCAGAATATATATTTTTATCTATTTTATTATTTTGAAATTTTTTTAAATATTTTTATGAATTTTGAATAATTTTTATTTTATCGATATTTTTATCAAAATATATATATTGATATATTCGTAAAATCTTATTACCAACATCTACGGATATTTTAAAGGGATAATCAATTAAAATGAATGAAATGTTCCCCACTTTGGAAAACTAACCATTCACCTTTTTTTCAACCTAAAAAGTACTAATTTTTTCAAAAATGCCCTCATATTTTTCTTATAAAAATAACCCTTTATTTTAAAACACACATGTAAATAATGAAAATTTTAAAGGGCATTTTTATAAAAAAATGGGTTACTCTTCAAGTTCAAAAATAGGAAAAATTAATTTTACAAATTTGGATGTTTTCATCATTTTTAATCAATTAATCCTATTTTAAACCATGGTTAAAACCCGGGCCTACATGCAGATGCAAATAAAATACAGCTCAGCAATTGGGAAGGGTTAGAAAACTCTTGAAAGAATTGTGAGCCGCACATCACTTGAGAAAAGTAATCAAAAGTTAGATCACGAATTTGATGCTGTTGGCCCACTACCTTTCACGTGGCCGTCCGAGTGCCCCTATCAAATTTTCTCAGCTTTCCCTGAATTGCACGGACCTCAATTTTATCACTATTTTTGTCGGTTATTATTATTTTCTTTAAATATTACTTAAAAAAAAGGTTACTGAAGATAAAAATATTTATAATACTCTCACTTAATATTTTATTTATTTATTTATTTACATTAAATTTATTTTTTAAAAAATAAATTTATTTTTCTTTAGGATGTCCTTAAAGATAATTTTTTTTTTTTTTTTTCTTTAGGACGTGTAATTCTGCTTGAAATAAATTAAGTGCATGTTTAACAAAGATTTTGAAAAGTATTTTTAATTTAAAAATTATTTGAAAAAAAAAACATGAGATGAAATTACTTATATAATGTTATTTAATGAAATATTTTATAGATGATTTTTAAAAAAAATATTTTTATTTAAAACACTTTAAATAAAAAACATTCCTAAAGGTACTTTATTTAATTTTTATTTCAATAAAAATTTTAAATTTATTTAAAAACAAAAACGAAAAAATTAGGAGAATCCTTCATCTTTACCATCCATTTGGTTATAGAACGCCTTTTGGAAATAAGAATAATAACGGGGGTAATTTTTTTTTCTTTTTATCTGTTCTATCCCTAATGGAATAGATTTAAAATTTAAATAAATAAATTAAAAATAAATTTGAGATTTTTTTAAAAATATCTAATAGATTCGAGTGTTACGTTCTTGTACTTAAATTATGATTTTGAAATTTGATTTATTGATTTATACGAGCATGCACAAATACCATCACAATCTTGTTGATTTTCTGATTCTACTTCTAGACTTGGCTCTTCACTTGACATTTCTTGTGTTATTAATATTTGATTATCTTCTTCTAATTCATAATTTTCACTAGATTCGTCATTTTCTTTATTAATTATTAATCCTATCATCAAAGTTTTAAGTTTATCACTTATTTCTAATGAATTAATTTTATTTTCTAATTTACAATCTCTTGAGTAATGACCTATTTTTCCACATTTATAACAAGTAGGTGTTTTCTTTTTTAAAGTAGATTTATTTGGAGATTTTGATTTATTAGGAGTAGATCTTACAAACTTCTTTTGGAATTTTGATCTGTTGGAGGTTTTTTACCTTTTATATTAATTTGATTGTTGAGTAATTTATTTGAGCGTCCAATCAGATCCCTGAATGATATCTAATTATGTGCACTTTATGATTATATTATTGCTTTAATATGCCTCCATATCCTAAATTGGATGCATCTATTTCTACAATAAGCAATGCATTTGGATGAGGGATGTTAGTGATGGTAAATGTTTGACTCTTTGTTGAGTTGAATTCCCTTCCTGACTTCCTTACTCGGGAGTTTTTGTAAGGTAAGGATCCTCTTCTATTCTCTTTATTGAAGAAGCTCCACGTTGCATTTCAAGAGGAATCCTACTATTCTCTTTTGTCTTTTGTCATCATATATATATATATATATATATATATATATATATTTTAAACGAAAAAATTAGGAGAATCCTTCATCTTTATCATCCATTTGGTTATAGAACACCTTTTGGAAACAAGAATAATAATGGGGGTAATTTTTTTCTTTTTATCTATTCTATCCCTAATGGAATAGATTTAAAATTTAAATAAATAAATTAAAAATAAATTTGAGATTTTTAAAAAAATATGTAATAGATTCGAGTGTTACATTCTTGTACTTAAATTATGATTTTGAAATCAGATTTATTGATTTATATGAGTATGCACAAATACCATCACAATTTTGTTGATTTTCTGATTCTACTTCTAGACTTGACTTTTCACTTGACATTTCTTGTGTTATTAATATTTGATTATCTTTTTCTAATTCATAATTTTCACTAGATTCGTCATTTTCTTTATCAATCATTAATTTTATAATCAAATTTTTAAGTTTATCACTTATTTCTAATGAATTAATTTTATTTTTTAATTTACAATCTCTTGAGTAATGACCTACTTTTCCACATTTATAACAAGTAGGTGTTTTCTTTTTTAAAGTAGATTTATTTGGAGATTTTGATTTATTAGGAGTAGATCTTACAAACTTCTTTTGGAATTTTGACTATGTTAGAGGTTTTTTACCTTTTGTATTAATTTGATTGTTGAGTAATTTATTTGAGCACCCAATCAGATCCCTGAATGATATCTAACTATATGCATTTTATGATTATATTCTTGCTTTAATATGCCTTCATATTCTAAATTGGATGCATCTGTTTCTACAATGAGCAATGCATTTGGATGAGGGATGTTAGTGCATGGTAAATGTTTGACTCTTTGTTGAGTTGAATTCCCTTCCTGACTTCCTTACTCGGGAGTTTTTACAAGATAAAGATCCTCCTCTATTCTCTTTATTGAAGAAGCTCCACGTTGCCTTTCAAGAGGAATCCTACTATTCTCTTTTGTCTTTTGTCATCATATATATATATTTTAAACGAAAAAATTAGGAGAATCTTTCATCTTTATCATCCATTTGGTTATAGAACACCTTTTGGAAATAAGAATAATAATGGGGGTAATTTTTTTTCTTTTTATCTATTCTATACTTGATGGAATAGATTTAAAATTTAAATAAACAAATTAAAAATAAATTTGAGATTTTTTCAAAAATATGTAATAGATTCGGGTGTTACGTTCTTGTACTTAGATTATGTATAAAATTAATTTACTTTAATTTTAAATTTTTTATTTTTAATTTGTAATAATAATAATAAATATTTTTTAATAAAATAAGTTATAAAAAATTATAATATTTTAATTATTTATAAAATATATTTATTTTAATATAATGAAAAAAATTTCAAAAAAAAAGTTAGATTGAACGGGCGAGGCAAGATAAGTATAAGAAATTTTCATACTAATAACCCATGTGAAATTGACTAGCCCTTTCTAGTCTCTTCCACATGCAACGTCTCCAGAACCTCCCCGGAGACGCTGCCCAACCGTTGGATCATACCTGAGGCACGTGTCAGCAGGCAACCCAAGATCATAGGACTATGAAGTTACCAAATTAGGCTCATCACCCTCTTCAATTTTAATTATCATTTATCGCTTATTTAAGCCACAAACACGACCATCAAATAACAAGGAAAGACAACCCAGAGTTAGATTCTCCAGCCTCAGGTCTCTCTAGAACCGTCGTCTCTCTTCCTTCCCATCCACTCTAGCACATTCTCTCACACATGGCTCCTGAAATCATCTCCGCTTCGGGAAAACCGTCCGGATTTTTTAAACCCGCTAGTCTTCCGAGCAGAGCATACGTGACCTTCTTGGCCGGTAACGGGGACTACGTGAAAGGTGTTGTTGGGTTAGCCAAGGGGCTGCGGAAGGTGAAATCCGCTTACCCGCTTGTGGTGGCGGTGTTACCGGACGTGCCGGTGGAGCACCGCCGAGAACTGGAATCCCAGGGGTGCATCGTCAGAGAGATTGAGCCGGTTTACCCACCCGAGAACCAGACCCAGTTCGCCATGGCCTATTACGTTATCAATTATTCAAAGCTCCGTATCTGGGAGGTACGTGATAGTACTTTCTCATTACCTCTATCACTATTTTTGTCATTTTGCATGAATCTTTGCATGATTTGTAGATTTACATGCCATTTTTGTATGAATCAGTTCGTGGAGTACAGTAAGATGATATACTTGGATGGGGATATTCAAGTCTACGATAACATTGACCACCTCTTTGAGCTACCAGACGGACATTTTTATGCAGTGATGGACTGTTTCTGTGAGAAAACATGGAGTCACACGCCACAGTACAAGATTGGATACTGCCAACAGTGTCCGGAAAAGGTTCAGTGGCCGGCGGAGCTGGGTCAGCCGCCTTCACTTTACTTCAACGCAGGCATGTTTGTGTTTGAGCCCAGCCTCTCCACCTATGAAGATCTCTTGAAAACCCTTAGGATCACCCCTGCAACCCCTTTTGCAGAGCAGGTAAACACAAGCTTTTGCTGATGACATTCTTCCAACATAATCCGGTTGTGGTTCTGGGATTTTGATATGTAGGAAAATGTGTATGTGTTTTTGGCAGGATTTCTTGAATATGTACTTCAGGGATGTATATAAGCCTATTCCTCTGGTCTACAATCTTGTCCTTGCCATGCTGTGGCGGCATCCTGGGAATGTAGAGCTTGATAAAGTGAAAGTTGTTCACTACTGTGCAGCGGTGAGTACCAAAGAAGATTGATTTTGGGAGATTAATTCGCAAGTTATAACCTGTGGTGGTTATGTATACTAATACAAATATTTGTGAATGGTATACCAGGGGTCGAAGCCATGGAGGTATACAGGGAAGGAGGACAACATGCAGAGAGAGGACATTAAGATGCTGGTAAACAAATGGTGGGAGATATACAATGACAAGTCATTGGATTACAAGAAGACGAGGATGATGGCGAATGATTACAGCAGTGTTTTGCCGGCGGGGCAGGTGAATTTGGAGCCGTTCATTGCAGCTCTTTCTGAGGTGGGGCATGTTGAGTTTGTGAGAGCCCCTTCAGCAGCCTAGAAGAGGCCAGTACTCTTGTGGAGAAGAGGATCCAAGGGGCATGTAATCAGATGACCGGTGAATTCCCATTTTGGAGATGAAAATGTTGGTTATTTTTGTGGTTTGGGGGTTTGTCACGGTTTGTGAATTTTTATGTTGTTCACTTGGAATATCCTTAATGATTACCCACAATAATGCAAATTACTTCCAGTCATAAATAAAATCTCAAAAACTCTCTGTTTTATCTGCGGTTCAAGTCTGTTTTTTTGCTCTTTTTTTTCCCTTCTTTTTCTTTTTATTTATTTTTTTCTTTGGGAAATGGAATTGAAATACGTGGGACAAGAATCGTATAGGCTTATTTGAGACAACAAAACATCCACCAATTCCCCGAAGCGATGCTTGATTAAGAGGGACAGTAATTTTAAAAGGTATTTTTAAATTTTTTTAAATTTGAAAATTTTAAAAATATTAAAAATATTTTTTAAAATTATTATCAAATGAGTGTATTGAAATTTAATTATGATTAAAAAAATAAAAAGAATAAAAATAAAAAATAGTAGGAAAACTTGATTTTAGGCATAATTAATGATTGGTTGAAAGTTTTTATTACCATTCCCTTTTGACATTTCTTAACATATAAGTGATTTAATTTGAGTGGAAAGTTGGTGTAGAACCCCTCAGATGGGGGGATCTTTTTAATTATTATTTTCTTATTTCCTTATTTGCTTCTTCCTTGTTTCTTCTCACCACCCCGTAAGTTAAGCTGTGTTAGGCGGCTAGACAAGACTGGCAGCCAAAGAGGACTAAGGGAGAATTGTGTTTTGGGCCAGTTGGGCCCAAAAATTAACATTTGATCCTTATATCAAATATATTTAAGCCCAAGACCCAAATAAAGTATGAAAATTAAGATGAAGGATATTATCCTTTATTAATGCCTAAAATACCCCTAATCCTTACATAAGCACAAGTGAGTGTGAATTTCAATTTTTTTGTGTTTTTTTTTTCCTTTTCTATTTAGTATTACTCATTTCTAACTTTTTTTTTTTTTTTTCTTTTTCTTCCAATCTATATTTCTATTTTATGTCAAATAAAAAAAATTTGTTTTTCATTTTTAAAGATATTGAATTTTTTGCTCTTATTATAAGTAATGATAAAAATTTTGGGATTTTTCATCCAAATATTTTTTATCTTTTTATATTTATCTTTTAGTTTAATTTTTATTTTTTATTTTAAATTTATATTACCCTTTTATTTATATTTTTCTCTTATTTTTAATTATTTTTTATATTTTCTACATTAATCATATTTTAAAAAATTTTAAAATTGACTATATATATATATATATATCCTTTTAGCTTTTTAATTTTTAATGTTTTTATTTTAAAATTTTTAAAAAGATAAATTTATTGAAAAAAATAACTAAGATATGAAGTTCTAATATTATATTAATAATTTTTCTTATTTAGATAGACTAATGCAAAGTATTTTGATTCATAACAAAGAAACTGTCAATACAATTTTTTAGTGAAACTTTAGAAATTAAATTTCAAATAAAATATATTATATAAAATTTTATTTAAAAATTATTGAAAATGGTATTTATTTTTTTTATTGACTTTCAAACTTATCTAATTTTTTACTTGAAAGGTAATAGAACATGTTTACAAAAAAAAAAAAAAAAAAAAAAATAGTTTTTCATTTTTAAAATAAATGAGTATAAATATATTAAAAGAATTAAAGATAATCCTAGTAAAAAATTTGATAAATATGATTATAATTTTAAATATAGATTCATTTGGATAAACTTTCACAAAAAAAAAAAAAAAAATAGTGGAAAGAAAGAACATTGCTAAAAATATTATTCTTTTTTTTCGAACTTACATAATATATAATAAATATTATTCTTTATTTCAAACTTATTTTATTTCTCATATATATTAAATAATTTTTAAACACCTTATAAAATATTAATTTGTTCTAACTTGTAAATTAGATATCATCAAATATTATACTTTTTCAAATTTATAGAATATATAATAAATACTTTTTAAATACCTCATAAAATATTATTAATTTTTTTTTAACTTGCAAATTAAACACATGGTGTTTATTATTTTTTCGTAAATAATGTAAACACTCACATGCATATATATATATATATATATAATATTAATCAAGAAGACAATATTTTTAAGACTAATTTACCAACCTTCCAATAATTTTGAAAATATAAATAGGGTAATTGGCTAAATTGAGGTCTTCAAAATATTCAAAATTTCTCAATTCCAATATTACCTAATTGCTCTCCACACTAATCCTAAATATTTTTTAAGAAAGATTTAAATATTTAAAACCATTAAAATAAATACTTTCTTATTAAAGCAATTTTTTCAAAGTAATAAGATAAAAATCATGAAATCTTCAAAACTATAATTACAACAAATATTTTTAACTTTAAAACTAATTTCATAATTAAATTAATAATTTTAAAAAATAAAAATATTATAAAAATAATTTTTGTTTATTTTTAATTCCTTTTAAATATGATTTTTTTAACCTCTATTGATAAAAATGAAATTATATTTACAAAGGCAAAATAGTAAAAATATAATTTTCATTTAGTTTACTTATAATGAACAATTCAAACATGATTAATTTTAATTTTATTTCCTATGTGTTAATTTTTGTAGGGAATGTCTTAATGACATAGTTTGGTAAAAAAAGAAAAAAAACTATCAATAATCGTCTTAATGTCAAACTCAAGTTATTTAAAAATCGTACAAAACCTATTAGAAGCCTTGTACACCCTTATACACTTAGCACATTTCTTAGTGTAATATCCTTGTACAGTTAGTGTAACATCCTTGTACAATGACACAAATTTCATATCTCTCCTAATTTATATGTTCATGTAGTTGTATTAATCATATTTTCAATGGTTTGGTTGAGAAAATGGTGGATGACTTAGGGTCAATTTTTTTTCCCCAAATATTATTATTGGGAAAAATATTGGAATTTTCATGTGAGAGTTAAATAAAGTGCATGACATGGGTGTACAATCATTGGGTGACAAAGAAAATAAAAAAGTAGTTTAAAATCAATTAAAATCATTCACAAAGGGTAATCTTGTACACCTTTGCACAATTAGTACATTTCCCTTGTACAGTTAGTGTAATACCCTTGTACAATGACACAAATTTTATATCCCTCTTAAGTTATGTGTCCATGTAGGAGTGTTTAACTATATTTCCAATGATTTAGTTGAGAAGAAGTTAGATGATTTAAGGTCAAAATTTTTTTTCTCCAAATATTATTATTGGGAAAAATATTGGAATTTCCATGCGGGAATTAAATAAAGTGCATGACATATGTGTACAATTCGTGAGTAATAAAAAAAATAAAGAAATGACTCATAATCGATTATAATCTTTCACAAAGGGTAGCCTTGTACATCGTTGTTCACTTAGTGCATTTCCCTTGTACAGTTAGTGTAATACAATTGTACAGTGACGCAATAAATGAATAAATAAAATTTATTATTATTTTTTTATTTTCATATAAAAAAAAGTAGTACTAAACAATGTTTTCAATTTTTATTTTAAAAAATAGTTTTCATTTTTTAATTAAACGTATTTTCAAAAAGAGACAATATAGAAAATAAAAATTATTTTTAAAAATAAAAAATAAAAACTAGAAAAATATTTTAAAACCAAACTCAAATATAATTTATATAATTTTTAACTACTTGTTTTCATCTAAAATAAGTAAATATACCTTTCAACCCTTTTATATAAGAAAAATTCAATCTCTACTATGTATTGATATAATCCATTTCTAAAATCGGGTCATATGAAAACATTTTAATTGAGTACTTAAAATAAAAACTTTCCATCAATCCTTTTCTTTCTTTTTCTTTTTCTTATTTTAATAAATTTCCATTAATTCAAATCATTAAAAAAAATCCTTAATAAACAAATTTGTAACATTTCATATAATTTGTTACTAAAAGTCATGTTCAAAAAGTTATTAAAATAAGGAAGAAAAAAGATTAAAAAAATTAAACTTTTTATTTTATAATAGTAAAAAAAACACTTTAAAATACTTTTTAATATAAAAAAAAATTAAAATAGTGAATATATTTATTTAAATAGTATTTTAATCATTAAATTATTTAATTCTAAAATGTAAAAGATAAAAATAAATGTAAAAGATAATTTTTATTTATTTAAATTAATATTTTTTTAGAAAGTATTTTCCAAAATAGTCTTTGAATCATTAAAATCATTTTTGTTTATTTATAATTTAAAAATAAAAAATAATATTAATTTTTCAATTATTTATAAAAGAGTTTAAAAAAATAATGAAAAATCAAAAAATGGTTAAATAAAAAAGAATAGTGGCATGTGAAGGGTGGTAGAATAAAGACAAAAATAAGTTAAATGGGTATTTTTATTTATTCATATCTCATATCCTTGTAATCAATTATGGGTGTTTGATGGACTCTTTATTAATTACCAAAGCCAAATGGGTCTAAAGCCCAATTCTCCCGAGGACTAATGACTGAGCTGTTCTCGAGCAGCCGAGAGGCGGGATGGGATGGAAAGCACAGGGGGCAGAGGGGGATATTTTGGGTTGGCTTCGGGGAGATATTTTTGGGTTTTCTTGGAGAGAAAGGTTAAAAAGGACGACATAGGGATATATAGCTCAGGAGGGAGAGCTTGCAGAGGACAGGGAGAAAAAGTGGTTTTTTGGAGGATATACAGGGTGGTGGGAGAGAAACAAAAAGAGGGTATCTTGAGCTTGGGAGAGGGAGCAGATCAGAAAGGCGGAGAGAGAGAGGAGCGTGTTCAGTGAGACATGAGAGAGTTTCGAACTGAGAGGAAGAGGGTCTTTACGGAGGAAACAAAGAGCAGGGGAAAGTGGTGTTGCGGATCATCAGGTAAGGCCACCTTGAGCTTGATATGCTTCCGTTTCTGAATGTTCTGCTTCATTTTTGTTGATTTATGAGCATTGTTTGTTGTTTGTTTGGTTGAATGTGTTTGTTTGCATACAATGCTCTGTTTTGGTCCTCTTTTATACTCTTGTTTTTCCAGGGTAAATGGCTGGATCCTCCTTTGGGTTTGATGTTTGATAGTTATATTGAGCATTTCCAGTTCATCCGACCTGTTTTGAACCCATGGATCGGTCTTGAAATGTGGCTATCATTGGTTCGTTTTTGCTCCTTTTTCCCATGCTCTTTTTTCTTGGTTGTCTTCCTCTGTTTTTCTGCGTGTGTTTTCGGGTGCATATCAACATGTACATCACCCGTTGCCTACGCTAGAGAAGGGCTTCTGAATGCTGCTGAAAGTTGGGACCCAAATTCAGAAGAAGAGAGCTTGCCTGGTACACTAATGTTCACGCAATTGCTGAGAGGCACATGCCAGATTTTCAAGGGAATTGAGATTGCCAAGAGATGGTGTGGACAAACTGAACATCTGTTTCACCATACTACTTTGAGCTTTGATCCTGGCAGTTTGCAATATCTTTGTTAGGGAAAGAAGTATGAGCAAGGTGAAAGTGCAGCTTGGTAGAGGGGAATAAAACGACGCATGAAATGGCAAACAAGATGATGTTCGAGCTACATTTTTGTCAGCCTGAAGAAGCAGAGATGCTTGATGAAGCAAATATTGGAGCCTTTCACAGATCCCATCTCTGATTAACAAGCCAGAATGAGGTTTCAGACAATTTCCAGAGAGGCTTGATGTGGTCCTTACTAGAGAAACCTTTAAAGAAGTTATCAGAAACCCCAGTTTCAGAGGCCTTTGGCTCCAGCTCCGCTCGAAGAATGGTAGACCCTCCTGTTGTTTGCTCGAAGTAGAAAACGAGGTATCCACCATGACTCCACAACTGCATATCCATGGGTTCTGCGTTTATGAATTGAAGCCTCAGTACAGAACATCTTCATGCCCCGAGCCCACAGTCACATCTCTATCAGGTCCACCCATATGTAGCTACTGGGAATAAAACTATAAGTTTGGTATTATAAATGACAAGTTGCAATGGTTTCTCGATGCTGTAGAAGTACATCCCAATGAACCGAAGCTTGTGGGGGCCCATTGCCATTTTGGGTTTACCATTACCCAGGTGGACATATTTAGTGGTGCTGCAGTTCTTATGGTCAACTACATCGACGAAATCCCAGCTCAAGGCTTTGAATTAAGTTACCTAAATATTGAAGGTGGTCTCGGGATAGATCACTATCATGCTAATGCTGTCCTTCCCACTCCGAGAGCTCCTATGGATGCAGTTCGGAAGCTGGTTCTTTCACGAGATTTTAATCTTATCATTGAACCTGGAAGATCACTTGTTGCTAACGTTTGCTTTGCTGCCTAGCTAATCGGGTCACTGGAGCGAAAACTAATGGAACAAAAGAGAACTTTTTGTGATTGATGGCAGCAAAGCTCACCGCATCAACGTCCTTATACCCATTCCTTTCATTACCCATGGCTTCATTTAACATGCCTACGTCCCCATCTATCACTTCACCACCTCTCCCATTTACCTTCAGCATGCATGAACCCTTGCATACCTCTCTCCACAGTTCATTCCACTAATCACTTTTCAATCCATCATACCCACTAACTCACCCAATTTCATACCCCTCCATATCCATCGTCATACCCACCATACCCATTTCCCGCTCATGCACATACCGGAATCGTGCTTCCATCATTAACCCACTTCTCACTAACCTTCATACACCCCATCCATCTCCGTGCTCATTCCACCACTCGCCACCCTCCATTACAAACGCCATACCCACGCTACACTCACTTCCATTGGCCTTAAACACATAACTCAACCCATTTATCTCTCTACCCACAGTTTCACTCATCACCATACCCGTGTTCGCACCACCAAACTCATCCTTCATAACCTCCCATGCCTCCCACACTCGTTCATTTCCGTCATTCCCTATGATTGCATGAAGCTCCAAGCGCGCATGGGAGCCATGCAAACATGGCCACCTTTCATACCCATATCCTCACCACCCCCCAACTTATCCATATTCTCACTACCCGTTTCCATTCATACCTATTAAACCCGTCCATCATCCTTCCATCCTCCATACTCACCTCCATACCCATTTCTCCCACTAACTCGTTCACCCTCCATTTCTTACCCATTATCTCTCTATACCACGTAACCATTTTTCACCCAGTAAATCCGCTCCCTCTCATCACTCCCCCACCTTTTATACCCATTCATCTAACCCGTTTTCAGCCCGTTTATACCATTTCCCACGTGCACGAAGCCCATGCAAGTGGCCACCTCCATTTCATACCCGTTTTCCTCCTACCCACTGCCCACCTCTCTCATATACTCACCCAACTCCCTTCTCCGCAACCCATCCTCAATCATTCTGCCGTCGCGGCTGGTGGTAGTCCTGGGAAGATTGCTTCCGGCGTCGGAGAAGAAGAAGACGATACTGATGGATATACTGACGCCGCGTCCTGTACTCAGGGCGATACCGAGTATCTGGCGGCGTTTCCCGACGTCAACTCTTTTTCTGATGAGGATCCGACTTCGTTCAAAGAGGATTCGGACCCGAACAGCGCTACAAAACAGCCCTTCGCCATTGGAGTTTCAGGGGGTACAACTTCAGGAAATGCCTGAGGCTACCATGCTCTGCTCGGCGAGATCATGGGGTTGGACAAAAATGAAGAGAGAAGTACATCTTCACCCTCGACGACGATCACTTCGTTGCCAAAGACCCATCTGAGATGGTGCAGACTTTGTCCGTGGATATCCTTTCAGTCTCTGTGAGAGGGTTCCCATTGCTGTTTTTCATGGTCTCTGGCTCGACATCCCTGATTGCGGTGCACCCACCCAGCATGTCAAACCTCGTGAGAGAAACACCAGGCATGCAGGTGCTGTTTTGACAGTTCCAAAGGGTGGTATGAATCTGGCATTCAACCGTGAACTGATTGGACTTGCAATATACTTTGGACTCATGGGTGATGGTCAGCCAATTGGCCGTTATGACGATATGTGGGTTGGCTGGTGCATGAAGGTGATGTATGACCACTTGGGGTGGGGCGTCAAGACTGGTCTGCCCTGCATATTGGCACAGCAAAGCGAGCAATCCATTTGTTAACCTCAATAGGGAGTTCAGTGACACCCTGGGCCCACAGGCACAAACTCCTATTTGCATGGCCACCTTTTGGGCCACGTGTCTCCCCCCGTATATCCTCATGCATGTGATCAAATCTGATTTTCTAAAAATCTTATTTCCGAATGATTGTAATTCTTTAATTCTTTTCTTTATTTTATTTATTTATTTGTTTATTTATTTTCTTTCTTGTTTTTAAATAAATTCATCCTCAATAAATCTATTCCCGCCGTTTTCCACTAGGCATGCATTTTTTTTTTTATTTCATTTTATCTCTTTATTTATTTATTTATTATTATTATTTTTATTTTTATCTTCTTGATTCTAAATACTTTCCATTTTTAAAAAAATTCATTTCTAGGCATCTTTCATAAATTTTCCTTGATTTTTAATGATTTTCTAATTTTCACATTTTAATTCTATAATTTCAAATAATGGAATTTGCGTGGTTGATTCACGCAAAATAAATCAGGTTTTGGTGGGGCCCCGTATAAGGGATTTCTCACTAATTGATTGATTGATATATGCTTGTTTCGCCCTATGACATGCATGCGATTATTCAATGTTTGTTTATTGACATTTGTTTTCTTTGAAGTAAATCGACTTGTCACTCAAGTACACTCTTTGCCCCTCTTGTTTCTTCGGGTATTTTGTTCTTATTAATGTTCGTTTGGTATTCCTTGATTTACTCATCAATTGCCACACGTGCTTCATTTTATTAGTAAAGACGTTTTTAGGAACTTAGAGGGGTGTTACGGTCTTTACCGTACCTTCTCGATAAGTAACCTGACCCCCGAACTCATGTTTGGTTCTTCACAGACCACCTTTTCCAAGGAGTTACACTTAGGATTCTTTCTTTCTTATTTTGTTTACTCTTTAAAAAATAAAATAAAAATAAGTGGTGACTCCAAGTCATTTTCTTAATCAAATAAATTATTTTCAAACAAAAAGTGAGCTCGCTATTGAGTGGAAGCGCATGAACCAAAATGTTGGGTCCATAGTTGGATACTAGATCTTTAAAGATAAGGAAGGAGATTAATTTTATTAGATTTCTTTTTATCTCTTTTATTTTTTTAAATTAAAATGTTTCTTTTTTGTAATATAAGGATTAAATAAATTTAAAATTTTATAATTAATTTTTTTTAATTTTTTTTTCTTTTTTAGTATTTTCTATTGAGTATGCAGAAACTCTCATACCACTTGTGTTAGCAAAAACATCATTGCAAATATATTAAAAGAAAAACATGGTTGTTATTTTTTGTAGGTTGAATATAATATGAAATAAGATAAGATAATATATCATATTTTATTTTTTATTAGTAATATTAGGGGGGCAACTTGTATGGATTGGTCTAACCCAACTCGATCCCAGCCCAATGTTTGGGTGAGTTTAAGCAAAATTTTTTATTATTTGAGTTGAATTTGAAATGGGTACAAGGTAAGGTTTAAAAAACCCAAAGATAACTTGAACTTGACTTAATATTTTTATGATATTTATAATGTTAATGTTTATTATCTTATATGATAATATTCATTTTTTTTTTAATTTTGGAAGAAAAAATATCAAATTATAATTATATCACATAGTTTTTACTTTTTAAAAAAGATATATAAGTTTATTTTATTTTATTTATTATTATCTTGAAATTTTGTGTTATTTATTATTTAAATTTTGATATAAATATATAGGAAACAAGTTTTTTAAAACTATTATAGATGAATTTTAAATCTTTCAACACAGTGAATCCAAATAATTCAGAGTCCAACTCAATCAACTTGAGTTTAACCTAATCAACTCGATCAACTTGAGTTCAACTCGAATTTAGAAAAATAAGGTTAGGTTAGGCTTGGGTTAAGTACTTTGGGTTAGAGGACCGGTTATGTTGAGCTTGGCTTGATTGTTTCTTAATTCGTGTTGGACTTGAGTTAGCTATCAACTCGATCAACTCGCCTAAATTGTTGTCCAAGTTGCAACCCTAAGTAATATTTTAGAATAAATTATCTTACCATATTTCATATATCATATCCTATATTTAACGAAATACCCATTTGGTATAAAATATGTCGTAAGATATACCATCTTTTTCTCTTTTTATTTTTTTTCTTTATATAGATTTTTTCTTTTATATATATTAATTTTAAATAATACTCTTTATTTATTTATTTATTTATTTTTTATAATATCATCTTACTCTAATGGACACTATAAAACATCTTATAGATCACCTAGTAAAATGAAAACATTAAATCAAATTAAGAATGCGTTTAATAGTAATTTTAAGAAGTGGTTCTAATTTTTCTAAGATTCCAAAATTTTTATCTTTTAAGTATTAAAAATGTTAGAAACATTTTCTTAAATCATTGTCAAACACACTCTAATTTATATCTTTAAAAATCACTTTTATAAATTTTAAAATTTAAGTTACTAAAATTCTTTTGATGTCTTAATTTTTTAAATAATTTTTAAAACTTTTATTTATTTTTAGATAAAAGGAAATTATTTGATTTTTGGATCTTCCCATATTGTTTACCATTAACAGCATGAGGCGTTACCTCGTTTTTGATTTTCCTTAAAACCCAAGAAACATTAATGGTAGAGAGACTTGGGAATGAGATAAATTTCCAGAATCATCAGTAATCTCCCCTGAAAATTCTTGCCAAATTTACTTATTTAAAGCCTTCTGTGGCCCTAATCTCTGGCAATTCGCCGAAGAAAGAAGAAATTAAGGAAATGGCTTCCTTGAGTGCGGTACTGTTACTTATTCATATCTCCCTCATGGCCACCACTCTCTTCTACTACCCTTCACATGCGGTCGGACAAGATGTCGTCGAGCAGGTATGCCACCAAACGGAGGACTATCAATTCTGTTTCGATACCATCCTCAGAGATCCTCGGACTCCGGCAGCTAACATAGAGGGGCTGTGCCTCCTCAGTGTGGCAATAACCATAGACCACGTTAGGGCAGCGGTGGATAAAATACCGGGGCTGCTGGATCAAGCTACTGATTCAGTGGACAAGCAAAGAATGACGACTTGTCAGTCCAACTATGGAGCAGCGGCGGGGGACTTCCAGGGCGCGTGGGGCTCGGCTTCTTCAAAGGCTTTCCATGATGTGCTGAGCTGGGTTCAGAAGGGAGCTAATGAGGTTATAAACTGTGAAAATATATACCGGCAAAGTCCGCCGATCCGTGAATCTCCCCTCACAGTTGACAACCACAACGTGGTTAAATTAGCAGGAATTACTTTGGTTGTTCTTGGTATGCTTGGTGCTCGGTGAAGATGGTGTGTATTCCTTGAGGTAAAGCTCATGTTCTTGGCATTAACGTACAATAAATGTGGAATACAATATTGTTGGTCAATAAAAAGTGATGTGAATTTACTACTCATTTTTGGAGTGTTTGAGGGCTCACAAACATTGCGGTGGGTTGAATTTGTTTCTAGATATGTACTTAGAATTTAGAAAAAGGTTAACAATATGAAAACAAGGATGAAAAGGCCGAGGCCGATTGACGCCAATCGTCCTCGACCAATCTCTTCTCAAAACTAAGAGATAAGCTAACACAGAATCTCTCTGCAACATTGGAATCACTCAAAAAAAAAAAAAAAAAAAAAAAAAAAAAGGATTCGAATTTTCAAATGACAAAAAAAACTCCCTTCGTTATTTTTCATCATTCATTGAATAACAAATCAATATTCAAATCTCAAACTCCAATTAAAAAAGCATTAAACTCGAAAAAATGAATGCAGAAAGAATAATAGAACAAAAAAACGGAATTACAATAAATATGATCACATGATTGCTTAATGGTTTATGGATTAAAAAATATTACCATAAAGAGTTGTACCCACAAATTTTCTAGTACAAATAATTTTATTTGCATATTTTTTTAATCATTTTATTTATTTTTATGGGACTCCCAAAATTTATTTATACAATGTTTTTAAAATTTTATTAAAAAATAAAAATAAAATAAAATTATATAAACCACCTCGTGGCTATTAATGAATAAATCATTATTTCATATATATTTGAAATCAAATTTTATTTTAAAAGTATAATATAATTATTATGAGTTAATATATTTTTATATTAATATAATTATTTGATTAATTGTAAGTATATTAGAAAATTTTATTGAATTATTTTAAAATAAAAAATTAAAAAAATAAACAAATGAAATATAATAATCCCTAAAATTGAATTTTCTTAATCAAACCCGTCTTAAAAAATATAGAAAATAATTTTTGGTTATATTTAGAGAACCATACCAACAAACAATTGATAGCTACTTTTTCATCACTAAAAGCAATTGTTTCTGACAACATTCTGACTATGGAAATCTAACATTGGTCGCCAATTTTTCTCATAAATTATTTGACAAGAACATTTCCATCAATGTATCATTTCTTTTTAAACCGCTGTGTGATAATTTAATTTAATTTAAGTTATTAAATAAATTAAATATATTTAATAAAATAATTTAAAATAATAAATAAAAATAATTAATTTATTCTTTCTTTAACTCTTGTCAAGTTTTACTTTAATATAAAGTTTATAATATTATATAATTTAATATAAAATTAATTTTTTTTAAAAAATAAATGATGTATAATTTAATATAAATATGTATTTTTTAATTTTCAAAAATTGAAATAAAGGAAAACCAACTTTAAAAAAAAACATATTTAATAAAATATAAAATATAAAATTATAAAAAATCAATTTTATAAACATGACAATTAAACAGATCTTAAAAATACAAATCTGAACAGTTTTTGGAAATCCCAGCCATCTCAACCTTAAAAATCCAAACCTCAATCGTGCCATTAACAACGTAGACATGAGAAAAACACATCCAAAGAGCTACGCCAGACAGAAGATCAGAAAACAAAGAGATGGCTTGCTTGACTAGCATACTCCGCCTTGTCCTCATCCCTCTCCTGGCCGCTGCTCTCTTCTACCACCCAGCAAACGCAGCCGTTCACGTGAATGCAGACAATCAATTACTAGAGCTACGATTTCTGCTTCAATGTTCTCGCCTTGGATGGGCTTTGTCTCATATCTGTTGCAAAAACCATAGACCGAGTGCAAAAATACTTGGGATATAATTCCGAGTCTAATCAAGCAAGCAGCGGATCCAGTGGACATTCAAAGACTCACCACTTGCCAATCCAACTACACGGCGGCAGTAGACGCGTACACGAAGGCCTGGAGTTCAGCGTCGTCAAGGGCTCACTACGACGTACTGAGCTGGATTCAGGTTGGAGCTAATGAAGTTATGCACTGTCTACTGAATCCTCTCTATGTTTTCTTTGGCTACGTACCTTCTTTCCTACCTCACCTGGACTGGAACTTTTCCCTGAGGTGTGCCACGGATTTTATTTTATTTTTATTATAATTTTGGAATGGGCTTTAATTTTTAGTTAAAGTCGAAACCAAAAAATTATTCTAAACAAGCCATTCATGGAAAAAAACTTCAAATAATTTAGAAAGAACTTAAATCATGCAAGTAAATAAGATTTGAGGATTTATTCAAATAGAATTATAAAAGTGAATCAAATATTTCCTATCTCATTCATTTTTTTTTTTTATTTATCAAAATCATTGTATTAAAACACACTTATCTCTTATGATTTTTTTAAAATTTTTTAACAAGATTAATTAGTATTTTTTAAGTAAATTGTGTTTATTTCATTAAGACTCCTAAGGTTTAGTATAAATCACCAAGTTACTGTAGATTTTAAATTTTATCGATTAGTACCCTTATAAATGTATTTTATTTGTAATTTTAGTTTTTAAAGAATGAAATTTAATTTTTAGAGAATTGTTAAATACTTCTATTTAAAATATTTTTACTTAAAATCTCTTTAAAAATAAATTTGATAAATGAAATAAATTTATAGGGGTGTTAATTGGTGAAATTTGAAACCAATGACGATTGAGTCTATTTATACCAAACCTCAGGCGTGTTAATGAAATTAACCCTCATTTTAATTAGTTATTTATTGATTTTTTTTAACTTTTATTTATTTTTAGTTTCATTTTATTAATAGATGGTCATTAAAATAATTTAATAAATTAAAATTTGATATTATTCTTATAATTGAAATATGACTAGAGAATTTTCTTTTCCATTTCTATATAAAATAAAAATAAAAATAGGAATTAAATTACTTGGTTTAATATGGGGGTGCAACTTGGATAGGTTGACCCATCCCAAGTCGAATGCAACTCAGTACTTGAACGGATTTGGACAATCATTTTCAATATTTATATTAAATTTGAGTTATGTTTTTTTAATTATAAGTCAATTTGGGTTATATTTTGGCAAAACTTCAAGTGGAACCAAAACTTAATTTTATGTTTTTTTATAATATTATATCATATACCTTTTTTTATTATTTTAGAAAAAGATATATATATATATATATATATTAGATGATAAAATGATAAAATATATAACAATTAAAATGTGAATTAAATAATAAAATTTTATCAGCAATATATTTTTATTTTGTCCTTTCATATTATTAATGTCAAGATAAAAATAAATATTCATAAATAATAATATTTTTAATTTTAATAACAGTTTCTAATAATATGTTGGACGATTGAATTACCGGTCCAGGATTCCGATTTTGAAAACATCGATCCAAAGATTTCAAACTCGTTATTCGCAGAACGGTGTCGTTTCATGGAGATGCAGTTCAACCCTATTCGATTCACTCCGTGCCGTCCAACCCTATTCGATTCTCCGAGAATACTGTCATTCCGAACTGGAAACACGCCCTCTTTCTATCTGAAATTCAATTTTGCTTGTGGATTATCAATTAATCACTGATAACCGCGTCTAGGATTCTCTTATTTCAACATAACTCTATAGATTTCTCATCCGAATTGCTAAATCAAAACAAACATCTCGATCGAATTGGAGTAATGAATCATAGAGCCATAATGATGATTCTGAAGCCCCTTTCTCTTCAGTCTTCATCAAGGTACGCTTCTTCCATCTCCACTATAGGTCTGAACTCAAATCCCCAAAACCCCAGTTCAATATTCTCTCGATTGTACTGGTCTGAAACCATAGCCGAAACCACAGCCGACAACGGCGATGTTGAAACAGTTTTCCGAATAGTCAGTAGCGCTTCATCAACTCGGAACTTGAAACAATCTCTGAAATCGAGCGGAGTGTTCCTCTCAAACGATTTGATCGATAAAGTTCTGAAAAGGGTCAGATTCAGCCATGGAAACCCTTTTCAAGCTTTGGCTTTCTTCAATTATACCAATAAGAGGAAAGGGTTTTACCACACTCCGTTCTCGTTGGACACAATGCTCTATATCTTAGGAAGAAGCCGTAGATTTGATCAAATTTGGGAGCTTTTGGTTGAAATGCGTAGAAAGGACCAATCTTTGATATCGCCGCGTAGTGTTCAAGTGGTTTTAGGTAGAATTGCCAAGGTCTGCTCAGTGAAGCAGACAGTGGAGTCGTTTAGGAAGTTCAGGAAACTGGTTCCGGAGTTCGATACTGCTTGTTTCAACGCTTTGTTGAGAACTCTATGTCAGGAGAAGAGTATGAGAGATGCGAGGAATGTGTATCACGGTTTGAAGCATGATTTTCGGCCAGATTTACGAACTTTTAATATACTTTTATCTGGGTGGAAGTCTGCAGAGGAGGCTGAGGGCTTCTTTGATGAGATGAGAGAAATGGGGGTTGAACCCGATGTTGTTTCCTATAATTGTTTGATTGATGTCTACTGCAAGGGGAGGGAGATAGAGAGGGCGTATAAGGTGATTGATAAAATGCGGGATGAGCAGATATCACCGGATGTGATATCTTATACTAGTATTATCGGAGGTTTGGGGTTGGTCGGTCAGCCGGACAAAGCTCGGGATGTTTTGAAGGAAATGAAGGAGTATGGATGTTACCCAGATGTTGCTGCATACAATGCGGCTATCAGGAACTTCTGCATTGCAAATAGGCTTGGTGATGCTGACGGTTTGATGGATGAGATGGTTGGTAAGGGTTTGAGTCCTAATGCCACTACTTACAATTTGTTCTTTAGGTGTTTTTATTGGTCCAATGATTTGGGGAGGTCATGGGGTTTGTATCAGAGGATGAAAAAGACTGGGTGCTTGCCAAACACTCAGTCTTGTATGTTCCTAACCAGGTTGTTTAGAAGGCAGGAGAAGGTGGAAATGGCACTTGAGCTTTGGAATGACATGGTGGACAAGGGTTTTGGGTCTTATATTCTGGTGTCTGATGTGTTGTTTGATATGCTTTGTGACATGGGGAAGCTGGTGGAGGTGGAGAAGTGTTGTTTACAAATGATAGAAAAGGGGCATAAACCGAGCAATGTTTCTTTTAGGAGAATCAAGGTGCTCATGGAATTGGCAAACAAGCATGAGGCCCTTCAGAATTTGACAGAGAAGATGGCTATGTTTGGGCCTTCAACGCAAGTTCGGGAAAGAGCAGAAACCATGGTAGAGATATCAGATTTAGAATCACTTCCATGTTGAATCAGATAGTCCCAAACATACTGCAAAAGCTGTAGGACTCCTAAGCAAAAGGCTTAAGGTGTGGCCAAGCAAAGGTGATTTGTTTCCTTAACCATGTGTAACTCCTAAGTAAAAGGCTTAAGGTGTGGCCAAGCAAAAGGTGATTTGTCTTAACCATGTGTAACCTATGTGCTAGAATAACAAGCATCTAAATTATTGTGATATTTTTTTTTATCCTTGGAAGGATTTATTCTGAGCATATCATGCATCAGTTTCTACCACTAGTTCTCACTTATATGGTCTGAGCGAGGGTTGGTTTAAGAAAACTCAGAAGAACTAGAGGGGATAGGGGGATGCGATGAAGGTAATTGTAGTCACTGTGGTTGGGTTGGGTGGAGGTTCTACTACTTTGTGGCAGGTGGAAGAAGTTTCATACTCATTTAAAACAGTGTCCTACAGCCCATAGCAAATCCTCCCCTACGTAAGTGGACTATGTACTGTTTATGCAGTGATGGTAAAGGTCATCAAATGTTTCTCCTTGTGCACAGCCCAAGTGAGATATTCTCGATTATAAAAGGCTTTGGTTTGTCAGTTATTCTGTGAAGGCCAGTCCTCAATGCAATTGTCTGCATAATCCAATGTCACTAGCCATGCGAAAACAACTTCACCGAGACATGACTTAAAAAGCACTTTCGGTAGGGTTTCCGGCGCCTCTACTCGATCAATATAATGAGAATGTATGATAAGCACTTTGTCAGTAGAATTCTAAGAAAAGCCACCTGATCGACGGCAATGCCAGAATTTTTTATTTCTGGATAGAACACGTTCATCCTTTTAGCAGGCATTGCTTTTTATTCCTTCATCTATTCACATTCCGATCATGAGACATTGCGTTTACTAATTCAAATCAAAGGCTGATATAAAATCAACCTATTTCCTACATCATATTCTAGTAAAATATCAACTTATTGCCTTCTTATTTTAATTTGCTTGGGAAGCTAGAGAGTCACATGCCGACACACCTTCCATATCTTCTATTAAAGGTATAGCTGGAATCGCTTCTCTACTTCCAATATCATTTTTATTATTCTTGTTTCTACTTTTCCTTGTTTGGCAATTGGTGATATCATCTTTTCCTCCCCGTAGAGTTAAACTCACAGCAAGCATTCCGATATTTAAAACACCTTCCCACTGCACTTGTTAGTCAAAGTGTTATCGTATGGATCTTCCATATAATTTCCTCCAAAAGAACAAATTAGATGCTCTAAATTCATAGGATTGTTTCATGAAATATTTAGACAAACAAAGCCATTGAGATAAAATCCTTGATGAGGAAGAATAAAAATTCATGAATAATTCTGGAACCGAGGAAGCAAATGGCAATGTCTGCTACAGAATCCACAATCATGGTAAAAAGGTAACATTGTTGACATGGTAAAAAACTGTGACAGAAGGGAACAACAGGTAAAGTGTCTCCTAGCATTGACCGCGCCCAAGAGTCAGGATCTAACAGTTTATGCCTGCAAATAGCATGAAAAAGATTAGAAGCCAATTCCAAGCAATTAGAGATGTGAAAGCCTTGCTGAATTTGATGAGTTATGCATATGGCTCCACCTTGTTTGCAATATTGTTGGAGAGCCAGTCCAATCCCTCATACAGCCCTTCACCGGATGTGGCACAAGTGCTCTGGATGTACCTGCAATAATTGAACAAACACTTGAGAAAATTTCAAACTACAAGCAGTCACCACTTCAAAAATTTGTGTGCATGCTAGAGTTACCAATGGCGTTGGCGGAGAGAGTGAAGGCCAAGCTTGTCAGTGATCTCAGCAGCATTCATCGCATTTGGAAGATCTTGTTTGTTAGCAAATACTAGCAGCACGGCATCCCTCAACTCATCCTGTCAATATTCCATGATATTGTTATAGATAAGACACCACAGCTAACAGAAAAAATCCCAATGGGAAGCCGTCTATAAAATTCTTAGCTTAGCTATTTGTAACAATGCAAAAAATCTTGGAAGCATTTTATAATTCTATTACCTCATTCAACATCCTGTGCAGCTCATCCCTAGCTTCAACAACACGATCACGGTCATTGCTATCAACCACAAAGATCAGACCCTGAGTGTTTTGGAAATAATGTCTCCACAAAGGTCGGATCTGGAAAACCAAAAAAGATAATTGTTGCCCACTTGGTTGACAAATTTGGTGCAATAATAAGATCAGTATTTAGAGAGGGGGTGTTCAATATCCTGTTATATAATTAAGACCACATACCTTGTCCTGGCCACCGACATCCCAAACAGTAAAGCTAATGTTCTTATATTCCACAGTCTCCACATTAAATCCTGATCAAAGAATATCAAGTGGCAAATGAAAAAGAGAATTAATGGGAAACATGAAAGAACCACTTTGCAAATCTTTTAACAAGTGGAAAAGGGGCCCATGGGAATCTTTAGATTAAAAAATGCAGATGGTAAGAAAGGAATATGGTTAGAACAATCAACTTAGAGGCAAAAGCATTCAATCTCCAACAAAATGAAATCCATTTGTATGTCAAGACAACTAAAATAGGGCAGAATTCTATCTTCATTTGTTGTGACTAAATTTGAAACGAGAATCAGTATTTCAAAAAAATATAAAATAAACTAGTGGAGGATAAAAGAACCCGGGTCAAAAGAGGTAAAGAGGGGTGCAGTATCATTTTGGAATAAGAGAACTATCTCACCACAATTGCAATATGTTTCCTACAGGATACATTCATGTTCAACTTTTTTTTCCATATAAAATGATGACAGACTCACCAATAGTAGGAATGGTGGTGACTATCTCTCCCAGCTTGAGCTTGTACAGAATGGTAGTCTTACCGGCAGCATCAAGACCCACCATCAGTATTCGCATCTCTTTCTTAGCAAAAAGCCGACTAAAAAGCTTGGTGAAAGACAGCCCCATTTTTGTGTCTGATGGATCCAATAAATTCAAAAATCAAGTCATATAAATGATAAAATAGTTGGTCCAAATGCATTTCGTGTAAAATGGCATGGTTGATAGCTACCAGAAGATATACTAGATCAACTCTGTAACAATGCAGGATTTAAAATTTCAATGATTTTTCTTTTGTAACCAAGACATGGATATGCACAAAAACCGCCTGTCATAACTCTCAAAGCTTCCACTTTATGCAGCTCAAATGAATTGGGTTTCACCCGTTTTTGCCTATCCCTTTGTCAATAAAGTATACAACAAAATATGGCAATTTGCAGTGAAAATGCAGCTAAACAATTTAGATCAGTAATCAAAACATTTATATAAATTGAAAAAATGCAAGTTATAGTTCATCAACCTTAAAATTAATGTTTAAAAGAAGCACAAATTTACATGACCTCCGCATCAAATCAGGTAAAGATCAAATCTTCAATTTCCAAATTCCCAACCACAGAAATTAAAATTTAAATCACATGGTTCTGCCAAATACTAAAAAGCCAAATCTTACGGAAATCAAATATGAAAAACAGACAATGATAAATCATACAAAGTAATTATCCAATTTGCCTTCCCCAAATGGACGCAGTCAATAATCATCCTCGATTTTTTGAAATATTTACACACATGCATGCAATCTATTTGTGTGATTTCGCATTTTTCACAATTTTCATGAAATACATTAAAATCTCATTTTCGACATGAATCCATCCACAAGCCAAATCAAATATATCATAATAGATCCATATCCTGCCATGAACAAAAAGGACAAATCCATCCAACCAAACCAAATCTACGAAAAAAAAAGCTCAATTCAACGATTCAACCTAGAAATGCAGATCCATCAACCAGTTCACAAAAAACCAAATAAATCAAATAAAAACCCTTAGACAACAATCAAAACAATGAACAAAACGAATGGCACTCAACACAGAAATCCCAAATATAGGGTTTCAAAAAGTTTAGAGTCCATTTGGATCTCGGAGCACAGGAAGGAAAAACAAGGAAATCCAAAAAAAGAAAAAAAGAAAGAATATAATTTTCTAGCACTTTCCAGACATTTTCCTTTAATTTCCCACCCTGATTCCGAGTCCCCAAACAGATCAGATGCAAGAGAGAGAAAGAATGGTGAAAAACTTGCCTCGGAACAAAGTGTATTTTTGGGAAATGGAGCGAACAGATCTCTCTCTCTACTTTCTCTCCCTGCTGTGTAGTAATGTGGCAATGTGGAGGAATTGGGAATTTATAGTGAGATCCAAGTGAATGGGTGGTAGCGTTGAGACGACGCCGTTTATTACTTTTTTTACTTGACTGTTTGGCAGCGGAGTTTCTGAATTCCACGTAGAGGATGGGGATGGGTTCTTACTCAGGGTAATGGGGTGACCTTTATATGTCTTCGTTTGCATGGATGGGTTTAGTGGATTAAATCATAATATACATAGATATTATTTTAGGGTGTATAAATACACATTAATTTTTAAATTCTTTTCTATGAACTAAGTTGGATATACCTTCTATTTTTTATTTTTAAAATAAAAAAATTTTCACACCAAAAGTATAAATTTATATATCATATATTTATATCTCAAAAGCTAATATTTTTAAAAATTATTTTTAATTTTTTTTTAATTTAATGCACTTAATTTTTTTTAAAAATGATATGTTTTCATGCACTCATGTAAAAATAATTACAAATAGAAACCCTCTAAAAATAATTCAATTTTTGTGTACTCATTGGTTTAAGGTAGTACCGATATCATTAAAAAATAATAAAAAATGTATGAAATATTAATTATTTTTAAATAAATACTTAAAATTTGTATTTTCTGACCTTAGATTCTTATTTTATGATTTTTTGTATTTATATATCATTAAAAAATAGCATTTGAGTGACGATACTACCTTTCACTAAACAATACACGAAATGCTAATTAATTTTAAATAAATGCTTAAAAATTATATTTTATAAACTTTGATTCCTATTTTATAATTTTTTTTTTAATATGAGTTTATAAAAACACAATTTTCCCTAATTTTTTCAACAATTTTAATAGTGCGATATAAACAGTATTTAAAGATGAAATACAACATAAGTTTCCATGTAACATCATGCAGCCTACACTTTCTAGAAGTTGAAGAAAAAGAAAAGAAAAAGAAAAAGAAAAAGAAAAAGAAAAAAAAAAAAGAAAACCCTCCCTTTTTTCGACATTGCTGTAATTAAATTTTCAGAAATATAAAAATGATTCTAATTTTTGAAATAAAAACATTTTTAAAACACAGTTTCAAAGCACAAAATGGATCCACAGAACGAAAACAGCTTCTTCTTCTTTTCCTCCTCCTATTAAAATCTACTTCAATCCAAACATCATTAGACAAATGAAGTTTTCAACCAGAAATCACGTAAGGAAGATAGGAGAGTCATGACCCATGATGAACTACTTGCTTCTACAAAACAGAATGGAGAGAAATCTGCTTCCCATGTTATTGAAAATTCTTGTGAAATTCCAGAACCAAACAGTATTGTGAATATGCAGTAAATGCAATTCATATTCAAAGCATGTAAGATATTGAATTGAGTTCTTATTCCACTGCAAGAAGGATTCCAGTTCAAATGAGCAAACAAAGTGTCCTTAACCACAGCAACTCTAAATGCTTTTCTGCAGCAAAATAGGAAGGAAATTGTCTAGTACCCAGTTGATCGTTTGCATGCATAACAGGGATTTAAGCACCATCCATGGATAAGATAACACAACCAAATCCTAGCTTCAAGAGTCTAAAACCCAAATTCTAAACTCATCGGACTACTTGTTCTACTTGTTCATTCATACTTAAGGGAACAGAACAGAACAGAACAGAACAGAACCAGAGGAGTAGCAACTTCTCCAAATTTCTAACGATTATGGTTTTGAATGAAAAGATGAGAATCCACATCACTGGTTTTTCCCTTTTATTTTCCTACCTTATTACATGATTTAAGAAGGAAAAAGCATCAGGTCGCGGTGGTCTTTTCCTGAGGTAGATACTGGAAAGAAAGGTTGCATTCTGAAACCGAACCGGTCATATTTGGACTCAAACAGGCGGTGTTGTACTGGACATATCGGTTCGCCCACCCGTCATCCTCTCAGCCAGCTCTCCACGTTCACCTGGAAGTCACATTTCAGAATTTCTCAATTACATATGCGGATTCTTTGAGTGATGACAGAAAGGAGGAAATGAAGCATCGTTTGTCCAAGAGGGAATGAAAGTTAGAAAGTTACCGGTCCGAACTCTTATCACATCCGATATGGGCACCACTGCAAACAACCAAAAAGCATTATAAGAACTTTGATCAAAAACCAAATCCTTCTAAATCTTATTTGACTGATATACCTTCATCAAATTTTCAATCATCTTCAAAGTACAGAAGAAAACAAGAATGACGGTTTTTAAACTTTTCCATGCTTGAAGGACCCAAACTTCAAACGCCAAGACTAAACCCACTAAAATTTCCACAAAGAAGAAGACAATATAAAAAAGAAGAGAATAATATGAAGTGGGAGTCGGTTTTCACTTACAGAGGTTTCTACGGTTTCCAAAGAGAACCGCATTTCCTGAATGCGGTTTCATTCCCACCGACAACAATATCTCATTAATTTGCAATTAAAAGCAAAGTATTATCGGAAAACACGCATTCTCATCTAAATCTAAAACCTAGCAAAGATAATGTCTTGTCGTTATTCAAAAACATTATCTACAAAACCTAGTAGAAACCTAATAGGATTATAGAACTAGTAGAGATGGTGTTTCAGCATTTTTAGAACAATGCTTTAAAACCGCATCTCCTAGGTGCGATTTTATTTGAAGTAAAACCGCATGTCCTAGATGCGATTTTAGAGTAGAACCGTGTCTACCTCCCATGTGGATGCACTGTTTCAGATATACTTTCACTCTCTAATTCATCCATCTGGTTTCGAACCTCGAGAGGACTAAGGACTAGAGACTCTTTGGACCAAGCATATGGGAAAATTAACGCCTGGAAATGGGTTTTGTTAAGGAGTAGAATGGCAGGCCTGGTCGGGAAGCTTAGCTGACTGTAACAACCCTTCAAGCTCAACCCTCTCGACCCCTGTTACTTGGTCAACCCTCTTTTGGCAGCTCCGGGTCGTGAAGCTCTCTAGTGAGGTTTTTGAAGTAAAACCACATCCCTCAGGTGGTTTTTTTGAAGTAAAATGGAGCTCCCAGCAGCATTATACATACATGTATAATGCATTTTTATTATGGCATGCCTCCCCAGGGATGGACATGGACAAAGTAGTAGCATGAAGGATATCTCTCAACCTTTACCATAACAAATTGGCTAGGGAATGAACTCGATTTATTTGTTCACTTCATTCTCTTTATAAGTGCATCATTGCCACCATGTGAAGCAAATGGAGCAAACATGGGCTACAAAGGCTCCTATTTGGCTCTCAAATCCAGATATTTGATATCTTTCTTTCTTTTTTCAAGATATCTCAATTCCAGCAACAGTTTCGTTTGATATCTTACAACTATCATCCCACTTTTTTCCAATCCAGTTCCCCCATCGGTGCGAACCCCAGTAGACAAACTAGTAAAAGCAAATAATAAATTGTTGTGTCATTCTCCTGGGTGAGGGTGCATAGAGAGTGTCCCCTCCCTTGAAAGAATGCAACTTTTATACATTTTTCCAGATTGCAGTTTTCTTTGTTCCATGGTGTTCTGTGTGCTACATACATGATCATGGTATGATTGTCACTAATGCTCCTTCACAAAACAGAGCCATTGGTGAAATTTAATTTTATGGGCACGTATAAATGAAATTGCGAAGATTCTTAATAGCTGCAAATGACAAGGTTAGATTGAGTTTCCTTGACTTATTCACCCAGAAGTCACAGAGCACAGCTCTGAAGTTCAGAAAGAGAGAAAATTAAAGGATTCCACCATTTTTAAAACCTAAAGAAGAAAGCCTGAAATCTTACAAAAGATCTTGCCATCACCAATCTCTCCAGTCCTTGCCACCTCATTGATCTTGTCAATTACTGCTTCAACCTAAGACAGGAATGGAAAGATTTGAAGAGTGATACAGCAATGAAAACAATGTGAATCTTCTTGTTTATAAGGCCATTTAGACTGGTTTAGTTTTAAATATACCTGGTCTTTGCTCACCACAATCTCCATTTTAACTTTAGCAACAAATTTGTCCTCAGAAAATTCAGAGCCTGCAGCATGACAAACAAGAACAAAATAGTAAAGATAGCATAGGCACCAAAGAAGAGACTACCAAAGAAAGAGTAGGAAGAAATTGTAGAAAAATAAACTAAACCATGTATCAAAATTTCCCCTCCCCAAATTGAACCCAACACCCAAACCCTAGATCTTCAAAACCGAAAAAGGAAAAAAACTTTCATGTCACACAAACTGCATTTCTTTTCCATTTATTTGAATAGTTTTCAGCAACTAAGCCAAAGATGAAAGAGGTTCATCAGTACGGTTATTCAACTTAGGTGGGTGGAAAGGGACAAGGAGGAATGGGGTATAGATAAAAATTGTAATCAGCTATTTTTTCTATTATACAATATCCAGCACATGAAAAATGAAATATTTGACACCTCCACAAAGCAAGAACTTACCTGCCTGTCTTTCAGTCGAACCGCCTTGAGCACCAAAACCTCGGACATCAGAAACAGTAACACCACGAATGCCCATATTCAGCAAAGCCTACAATTATTTTTTTATTTACAAAAGGCCTCAAATTAGAACCAGTATGTGAATCCATAACAACATAAGTATTCACGTATTTATGTTGCACATCTTACAAGTAGCACTACCATAAAAGTAGTATGTAAGCATTTATGTTATACATTTGATTCTATTTCACTGTTTTGACTTGAGAGTTTAGTACATATGACACTTTGGAGGAGTTCATCAAACAGGGAAGAAAACATGGTCATATATAGTAAGAAGTCACTAACTGCAGATTTTTTCTTATTCCACAAAGATACTGCATATGAATGTTTAGGTTGATTCCCATTCCCTAACAAATAATATTACAATCTGCAGCATGAAATTTTGAAATAACAAACAATTGTACAATCTGCAGTATCTCTTGGGACAAAAATTTGGAGTACTCATGCAATTTTGAAATTGAGCAAAGTTCTACAAACTGGGATAGGATCCTACTAAAGTAGAGACAAAGAGAATTCCCCAAATTCTACCAAATATCCGAGAAGCATGGCTGCTAGCCACAAACTATTTTATTCAGCTACCATTCTTATTGATGCATCATCTTTGCAAAGCAAAATGTGGTTCATTGGACCCATCAACACTGAAACAAGATTTTCCAGAACTACTTGTAACACTAGATAGTAATTGTGATGGTTCATTGAGTCTTACCGAAGAAACCTGCTGGATTCGCCAGGGCCTATGTTGTTCAAATTCACCATCAAAGCACAAACAACAAAAGAATTAGAAAATCCCAAATAAATTTCAATTAAAACAGAACTTTTCCTGGATAAGAAAACCATAAAAGGGAATATAAGATGAACAAACGCAAATAAATAGTACTATGCACCTCAGGATCGCTTCAACTTTGTAAAACTGCGCGTCTGGGGTATAATCTACCAGCAACCAAGCAAAATTGGAGATGCCCAGATCACATTTTGGTGAGAAAACAAAAAAACCATGAATCATTTACGCCAAAAAGTGAGAATTGAAGTCACAGTTCATACCTGGAGAGCTCTGAGCTCTGACAATGGGAAGAACAGATCCATTCTTTGAGCGGTTCAGGCACAAATTAAACTGGAAATTTCGAGAATCTTTGAGCTTGGGGCGGATCAAAGTGCAGTCAATGAGAGGCAATTCTTGGAAATGGAAACGGAAGGGGTTGAGAGAGGCCGGCTTCAGCATTGCAGCCATGGTTGTTGTCGACGAAGGTTGGGTTGATGCAGAGGTTTTGATACAGAGCCTCGCATTAAAACGACAACGTTTTGGTTGACACTTGTACTAGGGAGTGATGCATGGTGGACGCTTGGAGTTAACCGTCGATGTTTTCTATGTTGATGCGTTTTCAGTTTTTTATTTTGAAAATTTTCAATTATATTTATTTTATTCTTTCAAGAAAAAAATCAATTTCATTATTTTATATTTAAAAAATAAAATAAAAAAGAATGATGAAATTATCAACAAGCCTCTTTATAAGGTCTTTGAAGGATCATCCTTTTGAATGAGACTTGGTTTGGATTTGGGTTCACATATTGGGCTGGGCTTGAGAACAAATGAAGCGAGTGGGCCTGTGTAGGTAACCCCAGCACTAGTCCTCTGCTTCCACCCCCCACACATGTTTGATTTGGTGTGTGAAGATGGCTGCACAGGAGCAGGAGAAAGAGGCTGAAGAATTTGTGTACAGAATCAGTACAGCCCAGGAGTGGGAGGAGTTGCAGAAGGCTGGAGCCTGTTATGGTGGCCAACTTGACAAGTCCACTGGCTGTATTCATCTCAGCAATCTTCATCAGGTCCTCTATCTCTCTCTTCTTCGTCTTTTATCATAACTATCATATGGGTATCGTTTATTCTCTTATATTCCTCTATTTTTCGGGTACCTGGGTGGTGGAAAATCAGATCTAATGAATGGAAGAAAATTGGGGGTGGTGGGGTTCTGTACAGCAATCTGTTAATACAGTGAACATAAACAACCTAATTAGATTTCAAAATTAGTAAAATAATATCATGAAGAAATAGAGTAAGGAGATTCTATGAAAATTGAAACAAAATAGTTGGAAATAGCACTGAGCTAGCAGTTGGGTGCATGGATTTCAAGTTTGTGTGCTGCAAAAAAGTCCAAATTTGTGAAAAAGGTTAACAAATGGTGCTTGATTTTAGGGAAATGGTCCCTTCTGATAAAAAAGCGGGGTGTGGCATGAGATTGAGGTGGGCATTCTTTGTTCACTGGAATCTGTTATCAGTATGTGGTTTATGGAATATAAGTTGTTGGATTGATGGCCTCAGCACCCATATGACACTCACAGTTCAATTTAATGGTGTAGGCAATCAAACTTTCATGATCATTAACTCTCAATTAGCAATAAACAATGTAACAAAGTGATCCCTCCCATATAGATATTGTTCACTCAGAGACGTGTAACAACCCAACCCCGGTCTGGGCAGCCCCTGTGAGGGATGTCTGCGTGTCTGATCCCCATGATCCTATGGGACATAACAAGGATGTCGTGTCTGCATGGGGGTGATTGTGATATCCTATATCGAATAAAGAAAAAGGTTTTTGACACGACATAGGTAAGAGCTCCTCTTAATTATGTAGAAGTGTCTTTTTGCCGTGATGACCCATTAGGCCCATATGTATGTAAGAGGGGGCAAGTTGTTACAGGCTGTCTGCATACCAAAGCTTCACTGGTTGGCAAATTGAACTTTTGAATTCAGAACTTGGTGTGGAGATGCTTGTTCATTAGGCTGGTCCCCCTGGACAGAAACAATTGCTGAGTTAGCATAAATGTGTGGTTTGTGTGATTGAGTTAGCTAACATGATTCTGCTAAGCTAGATGCTTGAACACATTTTTAATTGAAAGAGGAAAATGACTCACTGGGCACATTTTGCCTTACTGAGATGGGAGATTTTATCATTGAAGCCTTCAGGTTTTCTACATTCACTTCTTGTTCTTCTTCAAGGACCCGAGGTTGATACTATTTATGGATGATAAATTTGCAGGTACAGTCAACTTTACAGAATTTTTTCCTGAAGACTCAGGCTGAGTTATACTTACTCCAAGTTGACTCCAAAAAGGTATGAATAGGAATCCATAGATCTCGTCAATCCTTTTCCAAGTGAAAAAAAATTGAACCACAGACCATGGAAAACCACGTTGGGACAGTTGAGTGACTGATATAATTCTTGGATCCTTATGTTAGAGGAGAAATCAAGCACTAGTAATTATAGAAATTAGACTAGAAGAACCAAGGCATCAGTGTCCTGTGTGCAATCATATGGGTAACACATTGGTGTTAAAGAAGTGATTGATCTGCTGCTTTTTGTCTTGTTTTTGTTTGCACTAAACCTGATCATTGGAAAAGGTTTAGCGGGTTTGGAGATGATAACAAAAGGAGAGAGAGGCTAATTAGGCAATAGAATCATGAGGAAGACAAAAGGATGGATTAGCCAAGCATAAATATGTTGCTAAACTGAAATAGTTGAGAAGAGAGATTAGTGATTATGTACTAAAAACCATCATTTCTGCTTTATGCCTAATATCCTGTGTTACTGCTTTGTTCTGAAAGTCCGATAATCCTTTTTTTTCTCTGTGGTATGAACTTTGTTTCAGCTTGGTGATGGATTGATCTATGAACGTGTGGATGAGTGCAATGTCTTTCCTCATTTATATGGGCCATCCCGGAGTTTCATCCCACTCCCTCTGGATGCAGTTACAAAGGCAGAGAAGATTACTTTATCAGATGGCAAATTCAGTTGCAGTTTGCTAAATTAAGAAGTCATTTCAAATGGATTTGATGCAACCACAAACTTGGATTGGTGCTGTTTCCATCTAGTCTTGAATGATATGGAGTTCAAAAGGGGTGTTGGATCATAAGGTAATTCATAGTAATCCCTGTAATATGCTTCAGCATGGTGATGAAAATGAACACCAAGTGGGGCTAATGAGAATGGAATGGAATGGCAGGTTTCAGTCTGTTGCGTTCATGAAATGATATGCTTATGCTAATGTTTGGTGAATGACATTTACTACCATTTGGTTTATTTATTTTGTCTGTGATCTATTTGAAAATTTATTTTGATTTTAATATACTTTTTCCCCACACTTGCAGAAGTGGGGATAGCTCAGTTGGGAGAGCGTCAGACTGAAGATCTTAAGGTCGTAAGGAAATAACAAGGACTAATGTGGAAACTATAGAGTTGATAAAGTTGGGAGCTAATGGGAGTCCAATTTTGCAAAGAAGGTTGGTGAATCGCTTAATGATATTGAGACAATTTTGGAAGGTGGGGAAAAACCAATTTTGGTCATAGCAGAAAAAATCAGGATGTATCTAAGGCTACTATTTGCTTGAAGGGGAGTTTCTATGAACACATGACATGCCAATATTAATCTTAAAATCCAAAAAATAGTTGAGAAAAACAAAGTGTTGAAAGCCTTAAAAACCCTGGTTACCTCAAAATTTTCTTGTAAGAGATAAGTCAAACATTCGTGTGTAATCATCTATCAAATATATTAACCACCTAGGAAGTGAAATTATTTTTACCCAAGGGACCCCCACACATCACTATACACAAGAGAGAACATACTAAATTTGTCATATACTAGAATAGAAAAATAGTTACTTAGTAAATTCACAAACTTCAGATTGAAAATTTAAAGCATTTTTTGCTTAAATAATAATGTAAAATGTCATAAAATTATTTTTTTTTATCACAAGTTGTAGAACTTCCACATTAGAAACCCAGCTCAGAAGTTTCTTCCATGGCTTTGGTGGCATCTTCAAGGGTACACAGTCCATATATAGATGGCAGTTCGTGGGCATGGAGAGCCACCATACAACTATGATCACAAAATTAAATGTACAAATCCTGGATCAAAACACAAAAGCTGGGATGGAGTTCACTATACTGAAGCTGCCAATGCATTTGTGGCTTCCAAAATGCTCTCCACACGACTCTGCTCCCCCCTCAAGTTTGATTGCTTTTGTAACACCCAATTGATATCAATCTATATAGAGTTTTTCAACTCCTTTATTTGTCAAGCAAACAAGTGAACCATTTGCAATTAAACAAAATGAAGACTCTTAGGGGGAGTTCAATTGTTGAGAAAAGTTTTTCCCAGAAATTTGATTTAAAATAAAAATATATACTTGTTCTGGTGGTGCAAACAAAAAGTCAAATGGATTGGATCTGACGCACATGAATAATACCGCATGGTATACTGCAAGTCAAAGGGCTAGGATCCAAGAAAGAAATGCAACTTGTACTTAGAGTATTATTTGATCTGCATTTATTGATTCCAAGAGCATGTGATCCATTCAACCCACCCTCACTACATTACCTTTCCTTCTTGACAAACCAAAACCAAACCCCACTTGGATTTTCTTTCATTTTCCTGTCCCTTCTAAACTTTGACTACCATTTTGGTTCTTCATGCCTATAAAAAAACAAGGGGATTTGCAAAAGGACAGATAGTGTAGATCAAATCAGTGTGGACTGTCGAGAGGATGAAGATGAATGAGAAGGGAGTGGGCTCTTATCTGCCTGCTGTCATATTTGTTGTGGCTGTGAGCCTGTGCTTTGCCTTGAATGTTGAGGGCGGGTGCAGTAGAAGCCCAGTGATATTCAACATGGGTGACTCAAATTCAGACACTGGCTCGGTTTTGAATGGCTTTGGATTCGTGAGGCCACCTCCTTTCGGTCGTCTCTTCCACAGGTATGTGGGCAGGGTCTCTGATGGAAGATTGATCATTGATTTCCTCTGTAAGTTCACTCTCTTTCCATTCAATTCAGTTATGCATTTCTTTTACCAGCTGAAATAAGGGAAAAAAAAAATATCATGTACTGTTTAGTTTTTTGTTTGATACTTTATTAGTATTATTGTATCAATTTTCATTGAATTTTAGACAAATTCAAACGTATTTAGAGGTCAAATAAATTAATAAATACCACCCAAATAATGTGGGAAAAAACACATAAAAAGGATGGAAGTAGAAAATAGAGTGAGATGTATGACTTACTAGAAAACAAAGATTGGATAACCGACTTATTTCAGCATGAAAATGAAATTGAAATGACAGATCGTTTTTATTTTAAAAAGCAAACTGTGATATTTCATATTGGATAGGGGATAAAGGTCTTAACACTATATAAATATAAACTCTTCTTAACCTTATAGATACGTTTTAAAAGTCATGAAAGCCCTTTAAATTTAAAGTAAATAATATCTATACAGTTGAAAATAAGTTGTTACAAATGGTATCAAAGTTAATATTTAATTTTGATGTGGAGATTTGTTTGTATTTGACCCCGTAATCTCATGGGATACAATGAGGATGTTATGTTTGCATAGTAAGTAATTGTGATATCTCACATTGGATAGAGAAGAAAGTTTCTGATATTGTATAAATATGAAATTCTCTTAATTTTGTAAAAATATTTTAAAGTCATGAAAACTCTTTAAACTTAGAGTAGACAATATATACATAGTTGGAAGCGAGTTGTTACATAGATTGTTTATTTCATAATAATTTACATTTTACATTTTCTTTTCAAATTTTTTACAGGTGAGAATTTAACGACTAGTTACTTGACACCATACCTAAAATCCATGGGGTCAAGTTTTACCAATGGAGCAAATTTTGCGGTGGGTGGTGCAAAGACCTTTCCAAGATTTGATTTTTTCAACTTGGGCCTTCAAGGTGTCCAATTTTTTTGGTTCCAAAATCAATCCATTGAACTCACATCAAAAGGTATGGAATCAAATTATATTTTTATTTATTATATATATATATATATATATAAAAATTATCATAACTCATGTAATAAATATTTTACTTAGGTTACAAGGGTTTTGTGAAAGAAGAGGACTTCAAGAGGGCACTTTATATGGTGGATATTGGACAGAATGATTTAGCCTTGGCCTTTGGTAACTCCTCCTATGCCCAAGTTGTTGACATAATTCCAACTTTTATTGCTGAAATCGAATATGCTATTGTGGTGAGTCCATCTTTTCTTTTTTTTTTTTCATGGATATATACATATGCTTTTTGTTTCTAATTTTCTCAGCATCCAAACGTAGAGTCTATACCAACATGGTGGAAGGAAATTCTGGGTGCACAACACAGGCCCGCTGGGCTGTTTGCCTCAACAACTTGTTAACATCAGCAGAAGCTCTGATGACTTTGATAATCATGGATGCCTCAAGTCTCGAAACAATGCTGCTAAAAAATTCAACAAGCAATTAAAAGCTTTGTGCAAAAAACTAAGAGCTGCCATGAAGGATGCCACCATTGTCTATGTCGATATCTTCGCCATCAAGTATGATCTAATTGCTAACGGTAAACTATATGGTAAGTCATTTGATATTTTGGTATCAGTTTTCAAAAATGGTTTTCTATATGTTGGATGTCAGTGTTTTAAAATATTTCTTGTGAATAACTTTTATTTATAATATTTTATTTTTAATTATTTTTTATATTTATATAATTATTTTAAAAATGGTTCAATTCTCCGAAAGTCATTTTTTATAAAAAAAAAAAAAATATAAAAGAGGATATTTTTTATACTCAGAAAAAACCATTTTTTTAATTCTAAAATAAGATTTTTATTATAGTAGATTTAAGTTGTTTTTACTTGTTCGGTAAGAATTGTTTTACAAAATAATTGTATAAATATAAAATATAATTAAAAATAACGTATTATATATAATAAATATTTTTAAAAAATGTTTAAAACCATAAAAATCAAATTAAAAGTATTTTGGATTTTGAAATAGACGTTTATTCTATAAATCAAATTATTTTAAAAAATAATCATAAAAATTATTTGGTAACTATTTTCGAGAATAGTTTTATATTTTTCAAAACAAAAAAAACATGTTTGGTAATAAGGTATTTTCAATAGCATATTTTAATTATTTTCATTTTTTTTCTTAGAATTATTTTAAAAAATAATTATATAAATATATAAAATAAGTAAAAATAAAATAGTGGATATCATTTTTTTTTAAATATACATTTAAAAATATTAAAAATTGATTAAAAATATGTTAAATTCTCAAATGGATTTTTGTTTTATAAAATATTAAAAAATAAATAATAATTTTTAAAAACTATTCTCAAAAATTATTTTTTAAAATTATTTTTAAAAATAGTTACCAAACAAAACCATAATTTTTTTTTTTTTTATAAAAAAAATAAAGAATTGAAAGCATTTCCGAACAGGCTTGAAGTAATTTTTCAAGTTACACCCAAGGGGAGTTGCTGTAATGCTGATGATTTTATGCTTGATCTAATGGTTTTGTCGTTTGAACAGGGTTTGAGAATTCACTAATGGCATGTTGTGGGCATGGGGGCCCACCATACAACTTTGATAACTTGATTCAATGTGGTGGCCCCGGGTTCAGTGTCTGCGAGGAAGGATCCAAATATGTGAGCTGGGATGGAATTCACTATACCCAAGCCGCCAATCAATTTGTGGCTTCCAAAATTCTCTCCACTAATTTCTCGACTCCTCCGCTTCACCTTGATTTCTTTTGTAATTAATAATTTGTTTTCCAATTTTAATTTAACCATTATTCCTTCCGTACGTAAATATGGATTCTTTTTTTTTCTTTTTTTTCAGAAAAAAAAAATATCTTTGGGGTTGGTGGTCAGATTCGTCATCTGCAGGGTCACGTGGCTCATGTGTCTAATCTCTACTTTATATCTAATCTTTAATCCCTAATCTCTATTCACGTGAATGGAAATATTAAAATGAATTTGAAAGTAATAAAATAAATAAAACCTCTGAAAACGTTAAAATTTAATAATGGAAAGATTTTTCAAATAGAAAAGAGTGTTAAAATAAGAGAGGAAGAAATGGATGTAAAACCAAGTTTTTTTTTTTTTTTTTTATAAAAAAAAAAAAATCATAAATATTTTATATTTATAAAAAGAAAAAAGAATTTTTTTTAATATTTTTATTTAAAATAAAAATTATATTACATTCTAAAATATTTACTATTACACTCTGACATGTTTTTTTATTATTTGAAATGTTGGGTAATATTTATAAATAAATTAATATAAAAATAAATATAAAAAATAATATACATACACTAAATGTTAAATTAAATAATAAATATTTTATAGTATATTTTATACCTTTTTTTTTTTAAATGTTTTTAAATTTATAAACTTAAATTTTTTTAATCAAAATTATTTGTTTTACAAAATGAATAATGTAAAAAAAATTGAAAAAATATATATATAAAAAAGAAAAAGAAAAAGAAAAAAGTGGGAGAATACATCCCACTTATGGTGTCCATGTCATATCCCATCTTCAACAAAATATGGTGCAACTTATATCACATCTAACAAGCCTACAAGCCTAAATACAAATATAAGCAGAGATGTGATCCACTGAAAATGAAACCTGAACAAATGGAAAACCAACGCATGGATAGGATTTGCTATATACATACCTGGTAAAGTAAATGCATGAGACAAAATATCCATATATATATACAAGTACCCTATAGAACAAGGGCATTCCCACGGGACGCACTCCCTGCAAAGCTAAACAGCTGTGAGAGGATAGCTCAGTTACTCAACCAATATGTATGAGAAGCAACAGGCGCCAGTGTCTCTTCTTCCTTGCTTCATCTCCATTTCTGTAATCATGAGTGTGTGTTTTCCCTTGAATGTTGAGTGTGGGTGCAGCAGAAGCCCAGTCATATTCAACATGGGCGACTCCAACTCTGATACGGGCGGCTTCTCTTCTGGGCTTGGAATCATCATGCCACCCCCTGAAGGGCGTACCTTCTTTCACAAGTTTGCTGGCAGATTATGCGATGGAAGATTGATCATTGATTTTCTCTGTGAGTTATTCACTTTCACTTCTCTGCCATTTTCATGTTTCTTTGTATTTTTAGGTATACAGGGTGTGAAAGCCCTCCTACTCCTACCAACCTTTTGAAGAAGAAAAGCCACAACTTTTTTTTTTTTTTTTCTTTTTTCTTTTTTCTTTTTTTTAATTGTATTATTCACTCCAACTTTTTTTTTTTTTAATTGAAAATGGAAAAGATTTTGAAAATTGTTTTTAGATGGTTTTTATTTGGTATTATTTTTAATTATTGAAAGGTTATAGCTTTTAAAAAGTAAAAAAAAGAAAAAAAATTCAAAAGATAATGCTTTATTGGAAAGAGACTTATTTTGTAATTATTTTTATTAATAATAATTGGTTTTTGAACACATTTTGATATAAAAAAAATCAGAAAAAAAAAAATCTTTGTGGTTGAAATAGAACGAATCATTTTTTTTTTTTTTTTTTGTTTTCAAAAGCGAAAACATTTATGGAAGTTGATTTTAATTTTTGGAGAAGAAGATGTAATTTTAAAGTTTAATGCCACTAGTTCAGATGAGTTGGGATGGGTTGGGCCCACACAAGAGGGAACCCAGTCCATCACGTGAAGGGACTTGGACAGGCCTCCTCAAGTCTACAAAAACAATGGAAAATTAGTGGGCGACAAGCGTATAGTATACGTTCGCCATCCTTGTTTTTTAATTATTATTTAATATTCTTTTATCACGTGGAGAACATTCACTGATTTTGACAGATCACCAAATTCCGTGTGAGGTCCACTCTTCACTTCTCTGCCGACGTGGGTCTATGGGCCGTCTCAATTAGTTAGGCCTGCTAAGCTCATTGAAAGCACTCCATCAACCAAGCCCAATAAAACTCCAACCGATATTTAGCCCACTGCGGCTTACTATTTTCCTTTTTTTTTTTTCTTTTTTTCTTAATGTCATATTAATAAAATTCACTCCAATAACAACAGGTGAAAATTTGACTACGAATTATTTGACGCCATACCTAGAATCACTGGGCCCAAATTTCTCAAATGGAGCTAATTTTGCAATAAGTGGCTCAAGCACTCTACCCAAATATGATTCTTTTAATTTAGGCGTTCAAGGTCGCCAGCTCTTTCGATTTCAAACTCGATCCATTGAGCTCACATCAAAAGGTATGTTTTTGAATTATACTTAATTTTATTCTTTTAATAATCATTTTTTTTTTTTTTGAAAAAGGTTAATATTTAGAGTAGTTTCTCATAATTTTAATTTATGTGATACAAATTTTTATTTAGGTTTCAAAGGTTTGATTGGGAAAGAGGACTTCAAAAATGCGCTTTATATGATAGACATTGGACAAAATGATCTTGTTGGATCATTCAGTTACCTGCCATATCCACAAGTCATTGAAAAAATACCAACTTTTATTGCGGAAATCAAATTTGCTATTTTGGTGAGTCTTTTGCTTCTTATTTTTATTATAGTAAAAAAAATATTAATGTAACAATACCTACTGAACTGAATCTAGGTTGTTGAATAAAGATATGAATGTATGGGATCGAGATGATCAAGATATAGAAAAATAAGATTCAATTAAATAAATGAGAGGAAAATATAATTGAATGAAATCAAAGTACAAAATAATAAGATTCATGTACAGTATAAACGAATAAAACTCATATATAAAGTAATAAGACTTGAGTTGTACATGTAACACCACTTAATTGATGGTGTCTAGTAATTAGATATTGAGTTCAATATTGTAGAGGATCCTTATATGAATGTAGTACTTGAAATGTTTCAATCCCATATCGTTCAATCCTTAGGGTCTACCTACAATATAGAAACATACTTTTTTCAATACCTATTGAAAAGACATCACCAATTAAGTGGTGTCACATATACCCATTCAAACCCACTATTTGTATTATAGTTTTATTTATTTATATCTTTATACATGTGTTTGTACTCTTATTCAAGAGTCTATATCTTATCATATATATTCAACGATTTAGATTTTTTGTTGTATGGGTATCTATAGGTTTTTAGAGTAAGAATAGAAAACACAGAAAATTTGGGGTTGAAAATTGCACACATTTCATTGTTGTAAAATTTGAATTTATATAGGAAAATAAAAAAACAATGCCAAAAAATCTGCCTACATATCTTTAACATTAGTAAGTCAAATATGAATTAAAAAAAAAATTAAAACTAAACTAAAAAACTGTTCTTGTAATCTTGCAAATATTCTCAACAGAATACTAGTTCTGTTGGTTTATTTTAGCTCAAATCCTACAACAAATATAACACTTGTCATCACTCTCCTTGTTATTTTTGTTGCAAACACCAATTTTTTTCCTCAACAATTCAAACCTTGATTTTGATAGTTTCTTTGTCAAAATATTAGCAAGTTGAGCTTCTATCTTGCAATGTACCAAATTCATGTCATCATTCTTTTAAACTTTTCTAACAAAATAATACTTAGTTTTAAAATGCTTTGTTTTGCCATGAAACACTAGATTGTTAGAAATTGCTATGACAGCTTGATTATCAACAAAAACTTTAGTTGCATCATCCTAAACCATCTTCAAATCTATCATGAGTTTTCTTTGTCATAAGGCTTGATTGACTACGACAGCCTCAACAACATACCCAGCCTCAGTAGTAAACTGGGCTATAATTTCTTACTTCTTTGAACTCCAATTGAAACAATCTGATCCAAGACTAAACAAGTAGCCTGATGTGCTTCTCATATCATCACATGATCCTGCCCAATCATTATCAACAAAATCATGTAAAACCAACTTATCTTTCTTCTCAAACTTTATTCCAAGATTCAGAGTCCCTTTAATGTACTTGAGCACCTTCTTAGCAGCCTTATAATGCAACTCACTTGCACAATGCATATACCAGGACAACAGACTTACATAAAACATTATATCAAGTCTTGTTGCTGTCAAATACATCAAACAACCTATGATACTCGTGTATAATCCCTCATCAACCTTTTCAGCACTATATTATTTACTAAATTTCTCATTTTGAGCCAAAAGGGTGCATAATGACTTACAATCCTCTATGTTGAATTTCTTCAGCACTTCATTGGCATATTTTTGTTGTCTAATGAAGATCCCTTGTTGTGATTGTTGAATTTCCAATCCTAAAAGGAATGTCATCTCTCCAAGATCAGTCATCTCAAATGCTTGCATCATTTGAGCCTTAAATTGCTTTATCAATTCTCCATTGCTTCCCGTGACAAGCAAATTACCAACATATAATGAAACAACTATCAATTCATCATTAATAATTGTTGATTCACTTGTGCTTTTGTTAAAGTCTTTCTTCTGCAAAATGCTCATTAATCCTATTGTACCATACTCTTGAAGCCTGCTTCAATCTATATAATGCTTTCTTTAACAAGTATACCTTATCTAGATCTAACACAGAATTCTCAGGTTGTTCAATAAAAATTTCTTCCGCCAAATAGCCATTTAGAAAGGTCAACTTTATATCAATCTGGTAAATCTTCCACTACTTTTGTGCTGCAATTGCTAGAAGCAATCTAATTGTGTCCAACCTTGCTACAGGTGTAAAAGTCTAAGAAAAATCTACACCAAATAGTTAAGCATACCCTTTTACAACTAGCCTTGCCTTATATTTGTTTATAGAACCATCATGATTAAGTTTGGTTTTATAAACTTATTTCACACCAATAGTTTTTTTGTGTAGTGGTTTGTCCACTAGCTCCTAGGTATGATTCTTGTGAATCATCTTGATCTTCTCCTCTATTGCTGTAATCTACTTTGGATCCTTAACAACCTCATCATACCTTGCATGTTCAACTACAACCATATTGCACATTTGATAAATTTTTTTAAGTGACCTAGTACCTCTTATAGGCTCATCATTAATCACATCATCAACTTGCAATTCCGGTTCTTTTTCTTCTACATGAACTTGTTTTGGTTTAACCTTATCTTAGTTCCATCTTGCAACTTCATCAAATTTGACATCCCTACTTACTATGATTTTTCTTGTCAAGGGTTGATAAATTCTATAACCCTTGGTGAGACTGCTATATCCAACAAAGACCCCATATTCTGCCTTTTGACCCAACTTCTCCCTTTTTGCATCTAGAACATGAGTAAAACACAAACAATAAAAAATTTTCAAGTTATGAATACAAGGTTTAAAATCGTACTAGGCTTCAAAATGTGTTTTTCCTTTTAAAGCCTTAGTTGGTAACCTATTTAATAGAAATACAGTAGTATTAACAACCTCAACCCAAAATATTTTTGGCATTTCCTTCTTAAATAACAGTCATCTAGCCATTTCCATAATTGTCATGTTTTTCCTCTTACTGACTTTATTTTGCTAAGGAGTATAGGTTGCAATAAGTTGATGTTCAATCCTTGAGCCTCACAAAACTTAGCAAATTTGTCAATCATATATTCAATCCCATTACCAAACCTAATCACCTTAATTCTACAACCACTTTGATTTTCAATCCATGTTTTGAACTTCCAAAACACACTAGCAACCTCAAACTTTTGTTTGATAAAATAAACCCAACATATTATGCTAAATTCATCAACAAGAACCATAAAATACCTGTTACCACTTAAGGATGCGGTGCTCATAGGTCCACAAACATTAGTATGGATTAATTGAAGTTTCTTAACTGGTCTCCATGCCTTATTAACAGGAAATGACAATTTGGCTTGCTTTCCAAGCTGACAAACTCCACATACTGCTGCTCTTCCTCCATTGTTTAGTCATTCGTCGCACAAGATCCTTTTTCTGCATGTAATCTAATGCAGAATAGTGAAAATGCCCCATCCTTTTGTGTCATAACTCAACTTAGTCCAAAGTACATGAATATGCACTAAACTCATCCTTGTTCCAATCTAGACCAAAACTTTTGCTATTCATTTTTACAGAAAACAACACCACACCATTTGAGTTAACAATCACACATATTTTATTCTTAAGCACAACAAAATAACCTTTCTCAAGTAATTATCCCACACTCAGCAGATTTTGATCAATTTCAAGAATAAGTAATACACTAGAAATTAGCTTTATACTTGTAAAGCCTTTCATTACAACAATCCCTTTACCTTTCACCTCAATATACTGCCCATTGCCAATTCTAACTCTTGACACTTCTGACTTGTTTACTTCATTAAAAAGAGATCCATCAAACGACATGTGGTTTGTGCATTTACTGTCTATAAGCCAATCACCACTTGAACTACTACTAGAAAAGCAAAATGCAACAAAAAATTGCTCATCCTGGTGTTGATCTAATGTTTGAGCTTGGTGTCCTTCTTGTTGTTTGTTTTTGCACACCCTTTCCATATGCCCCAACTGTTTGCATGCCCTGCATTGAATATCAGGTCTAAACCAACAATATTTCTGCAAATGATAAGTTTTCTTACAGTGAGGACATGGAGGGTGCTTGCCTTTGTTGCCTCTATTGTTGTTGCTTTCCCCCTTCTTTTTGTTCTTCTTACTCCATTGTTTCTTTCCTTTGTTGCCTCATTGAGCTTGATCAGTCTCTTTCACTTGAAATGCTTCCTCAATTGTCTCATCCTTTCTGTAAACTCTCCTTTGCTCTTGAGTTTGTAGTGCATTAATGAGTTCTGCTAATATTATTATTGATAGATCCCTGGACTCTTCAAGCGAAAACATTTTGGATTCAAATCTCTTAGGGAAGGTCACCAAAATCTTTTCTACTATCCTTGTGTCAGAGAATTCCTAATCTTGTTCTCCAGCATTAGCAGCCTGTCCGTATAATCCTTCATCGCTTCTATCTCCTTCATTTTCTGCATTTCAAATTCTCTTCTCAAGTTCAGGACCTGCATTTGCTTTGTCCTAATGTTTCCCTGATATTCTTCTTTTAAAAGATCCCATGCTTGTTTTCTTGTTTCATAGGTCATGATCTACGTAAATATTGTCTTTGAAATTGTGGAGTGGATGCAAGTCTTAGCCTTATATCTCCTCTTTCTTTCCTCTCTATTGTTCTTGATCTGCGCCATTGTTGGATCCTCAGGATCTATTTCCATCAAGTCCCACAAGTCACATGTTATAGGTATGACTCCATTTTCATAGCCTATATTTGGTAATTTTCTCCTGTGAAAACTAGAGGTGCAGACAAGATACTATTTCCTGCCATATCAGGTTTCAAAATGAAGGCTAGGTGTTTGATTTGTTGTGGTTTATATCTCACTAGATACACTCACACACTTCACAGGTTCCTTAAGGGAAAAGGGCTTTGATACCACTTTGTAGGTTTTTAGAGTAAGAATAAAAAACACAAAAAAATTTGTAAGTCAAATATGAATTCCCAAAAAAAAAATAAAAATAAAACTTCAAACTACACTAAAAAAACTGTTCCTGCAATCTTGCAAATATTCTCAGCAAAATACCAACTCTGTTGGTTTATTTTAGCTCAAATCCTGCAGGAAATATAACACTTGTCATCAGTACCACTATGGTACCTTTTAAGTGTTTTCCTAATCCTTATCTAATACAAAACAATGGTCTAATCAATGTTTGTGAAGTACTTCTTCTATACTAGTAGCATATGGTAATAAATATATTCTTTTTCTTGCATATGTTTTTTATTTTTCCTTCTGATTTCTCTTGAACCAAACACCCAAGAGCATATATCAACTTGGTGGGAAGAAATTCTGGGTACATAATACAGGGCCCTTCGGTTGTTTGCCTCAACAACTTGCTACAACCAGCAAAAACGCGAGTGACATCGACCAGTATGGGTGCCTTCAATCTAGAAATGATGGAGCAAGAGAGTTTAATAAGCAATTAAAAGCTTTGTGTGAAGAATTAAGAGATGAAATCAAGGATGCCACCATTGTATATGTTGATATATTCGCCATCAAGTATGATCTCATTGCTAATTCCACACTATATGGTGAGTTTTTCCATTTAAGCTTCTGCCAATTGACTGAGAAGTTTAATGAATAACAAGGCATTAATTGAGGATATTGTGAGCAGGTTTCGAGAATCCATTGATGGCATGCTGTGGGTATGGAGGGCCACCATACAATTTTGATCCCAAATTTGGATGCACCGCTCCTGGATCCAATGCTTGTGAGGAAGGATCAAAATATATAAGCTGGGATGGAGTTCACTATACTGAAGCTGCCAATGCATTTGTGGCTTCAAAAATAGTCTCTACAGATTACTCCTCTCCACCCCTAAAGTTTGATTTCTTCTGTAAAACTTAGTTGACATGAATTTATGTAGCCATTTTGTTCTGCAAGTTGAAATAAGATGGTTAATATGTTGTCCTATGGGGCCTACTTTGAAGTGCTCCTTTCTTTATTCATTATTTCACATGAATCTGAGGATGAGTCAATGGCCATTGGGATATGGAGATGGGGTTTATTTTCTACATAGTTCCAGACCCAACAGAGAACTTAAGACAGAAATTTAATTTAATAATTCATTTGGATCAGTGTCTATCCATCAGATAAGGGCAGATCCAATACTGGCGAGAGTCAATGAGTTTTGGCCTGTGAGTGGAAAGGAGGAGAGGAAGGCAAAATGGTTTGCAGAGGGGCCTCTAAACACCTCATATTGCTTGTGTGGATGTGGGCTTTTCTTGGTATGTCTACACTCTCAGCATGTACTGAAAAGAGGCCAATCCTTGTGAACTTTGGTGATTCAAGTTCGGATACTGGAGGGGTGCTAGCTGGTACCGGGCTACCCATTGGCCTCCCCCATGGGATCACATTTTTCCACAGAGGCACTGGCCGATTAGGGGATGGCCGCCTTATAATCGACTTCTTCTGTAAGTCCGCTTCCTCGACAACCTTAGCAAATACTTAGTTCATACTGTATTGTACTAGTACTACAAATTCCTAGAGGTCAATACTTATTCCTTTGATGTGTAGAACAACAGAGTTTAAACTTTGGCTTAACCTATTCTGGTAGGTGAACACCTGAACTTAAGTTATTTGAGCCCATATTTGGACTCACTGGCACCAAATTTCTCAAGTGGAGTGAACTTTGCAGTAAGTGGGGCAACCACACTCCCCCAGTTTGTCCCCTTTGCTCTGGATGTTCAAATTCGCCAATTTATCCGCTTCAAAAATCGCTCCCAGGAACTCATATCACAGGGTACATTCACAATACAACTTCATACTCATCAGCCAATATCTGCATTGTAGTGATTCATCTCAGCAATCTTTATCAGGTCCACTGGCTGTATTCATCTCAGCAATCTTTATCAGGTCCTCTATCTCTCTCTTCTTCGTCTCTTATCATAACTATCATATGGGTATCGTTTATTCTCTTATATTCCTCTATTTTTCGGGTACCTGGGTGGTGGAAAATCAGATCTAATGAATGGAAGAAAATTGGGGGTGGTGGGGTTCTGTACAGCAATCTGTTAATACAGTGAACATAAACAACCTAATTAGATTTCAAAATTAGTAAAATAATACCATGAAGAAATAGAGTAAGGAGATTCTATGAAAATTGAAACAAAATAGTTGGAAATAGCACTGAGCTAGCAGTTGGGTGCATGGATTTCAAGTTTGTGTGCTGCAAAAAAGTCCAAATTTGTGAAAAGGTTAACAAAATGGTGCTTGATTTTAGGGAAATGGTCCCTTCTAATAAAAAAGTGGGGTGTGGCATGAGATTGAGGTGGGAATTCTTTGTTCACTGGAATCTGTTATCAGTATGTGGTTTATGGAATATAAGTTGTTGGATTGATGGCCTCAGCACCCATATGACACTCACAGTTCAATTTAATGGTGTAGGCAATCAAACTTTCATGATCATTAACTCTCAATTAGCAATAAGCAATGTAACAAAGTGATCCCTCCCATATAGATATTGTTCACTAAGAGACGTTGTGTAACAACCCAACCCCGGTGTGGGCAGCCCCTGCGAGGGATGTCTGTGTGTTTGATCCCCATGATCCTATGGGACATAACAAGGATGTCGTGTCTGCATGGGGGTGATTGTGATATCCTATATTGGATAAAGAAAAAGGTTTTTGGCACGATATAGGTAAAAGCTCCTCTTAATTATGTAGAAGTGTCTTTTTTCCGTGATGACCCATTAGGCCCATATGTATGTAAGAGGGGGCAAGTTGTTACAGGCTGTCTGCATACCAAAGCTTCACTGGTTGGCAAATTGAACTTTTGAATTCAGAACTTGGTGTAGAGATGCTTGTTCATTAGGCTGGTCCTCCTGGACAGAAACAATTGCTGAGTTAGCATAAATTTGTGGTTTGTGTGATTGAGTCAGCTAACATGGTTCTGCTAAGCTAGATGCTTGAACACATTTTTAATTGAAAGAGGAAAATGACTCACTGGGTACATTTTGCCTTACTGAGATGGGAGATTTTATCATTGAAGCCTTCAGGTTTTCTACATTCACTTCTTGTTCTTCTTCAAGGACCCGAGGTTGATACTATTTATGGATAGTAAATTTGCAGGTACAGTCGACTTTACAGAATTTTTTCCTGAAGACTCAGGCTGAGTTATACTTACTCTAAGTTGACTCCAAAAAGGTATGAATAGGAATCCATATATCTCGTCAATCCTTTTCCAAGTGAAAAAAAATTGAACCACAGACCATGGAAAACTACATTGGGACAGTTGAGTGACTGATTTAATTCTTGGATCCTTATGTTAGAGGAGAAATCAAGCACTAGTAATTATAGAAATTAGACTAGAAGAACCAAGGCATCAGTGTCCTGTGTGCAATCATATGGGTAACACATCAGTGTCTTGTTTTTGTTTGCACTAAACCTGATCGTTGGAAAAGGTTTAGTGGTTTTGGAGATGATAACAAAAGGAGAGAGACTAATTAGGCAATAGAATCATGAGGAAGACAAAAGGATGCATTAGCCAAGCATAAATATGTTGCTAAACTGAAATAGTTGAGAAGAGAGATTAGTGATTATGCACTAAAAACCATCATTTCTGATTTATGCCTAATATCCTGTGTTACTGCTTTGTTCTGAAAGTCTGATAATCCTTTTTTTTCTCTGTGGTATGAACTTTGTTTCAGCTTGGTGATGGATTGATCTATGAACGTGTGGATGATTGCAATGTCTTTCCTCATTTCTATGGGCCATCCCGGAGTTTCATCCCACTCCCTCTGGATGCAGTTACAAAAGCAGAGAAGATTACTTTATCAGATGGCAAATTCAGTTGCAGTTTGCTAAGTTAAGAAGTCATTTCAAATGGATTGGATGCAACCACAAACTTGGATTGGTGCTGTTTCCATCTAGTCTTGAATGATATGGAGTTCAAAAGGGGTGTTGGATCATAATGTAATTCATGGTAATCCCTGTAATATGCTTCAGCATGGTGATGAAAATGAACACCAAGTGGGGCTAATGAAAATGGAATGGAATGGCAGGTTTCAGTCTGTTGCGTTCATGAAATGAAATGCTTATGCTAATGTTTGGTGAATGACATTTACTGCCATTTGGTTTATTTATTTTGTCTGTGATCTATTAGAATATTTATTTTGATTTTAATATACTTTTCCCCCACACTTGCATAAGCGGGGATGGCTCAGTTGGGAGAGCGTCAGACTGAAGAATTACCACCTATTTATACATAATAGGTAGCTAGATTCAAGGTAAAGATACAAAGAAAACTAAAGTAGAATGGTTACAAGATATCCTAAAATAAGAAAAATTGTTAATTAACATATAAGAAAATATTTAACAAATCATGATGAAGTAGAAAAGAGTGGGAACTAGTTGACCAAGATCTCGATAATAGAAAATATTTCAAGATCTTCAACACTCTCCCTCAAGTTTGAAACTATGAAATTAGGAACCCCTATTTGAAACATTAATGCTAAAACTACCTCAAGTAAACTTTTATTTTTCCTCTATCTAATATTATTTTGTTACGGTGTGTCAATATAAGATGTTTGATGAACAACAAAATTCTTTTTAAGATGCCTCTCTAAAATTTACAAAAAAAAAATATTTTTTCCCATTTTTAGTTCTTAGAATGCAAATTGAGTTTTAATCATTTGTTGAAAGCCTTAAAAAACCGTGATTAGCTCAAAATTTTCTTTCAAGAGATAAGTTAAACACACTCATGTGTAATCATCTATCAAATATATAAACCATCTAGGAAGTGAAATTATTTTTATCCAAAGAGTGCGACCCCCACACATCACTATGCACAAGAGAGAACAAACTAAATTTGTCGTAGAATATAAAAATAGTTACCATGATGTTTAGTAAATTCATAAACTTCAAATTGAAAACTTAAAGCATTTTTTGCTTAAATAATAATGGAAATAACATAGTTAGATGGATGAGGCTTGGGTGCTCTGATGTAAAATATTTTTTGATCACAAGTTGTAGAACTTCCACATGACAAACCCAGCTCAGAAGTTTCTTCCATGGCTTTGGTGGCATCTTCAAGGGTACACAGTCCATATATAGATGGCAGTTCGTGGGCATGGAGAGCCACCATACAACTATGATCCCAAAATTAAATGTACAAATCCTGGATCAAAACACAAAAGCTGGGATGGAGTTCACTATACTGAAGCTGCCAATGCATTTGTGGCTTCCAAAATGCTCTCCACACATGACTCTGCTCCCCCCTTAAGTTTGATTGCTTTTGTAACACCCAATTGATATCAATCTATGTAGAGTTTTTCAACTCCTTTACTCGTCAAGCAAACAAGTGAACCATTTGCAATTAAGCAAAATGAAGACTCTTAGGGGGAGTTCAATTGTCGAGAAAAGTGGTGCAAACAAAAAGTCAAATGGATTGGATCTGAAACATATGAGTAATGCCACATGGTATATACTGCAAGTCAAAGGGCCAGGATCCAAGAAAGAAATGCAACTTGTACTTATAGTATTATTTGATCTGCATTTATTGATTCCAAGAGCATGTGATCCATTTAACCTACTTTTACTTCTTGACAAACCAAAACCAAACCCCTCTTGGATTTTCTTTCATTTTCCTGTCCCTCTTAAACTTTGACTACCATTTTGGTTCTTCATGCCTATAAAAAAACAAGGGGATTTGCAGAAGGACAGATACTGTGTAGATCAAATCAGTGTGGACTGTCGAGAGGATGAAGATGAATGAGAAGGGATTGGGCTCTTATACATTCCACTGTTTTTTTTTTTTTTTTAAATTTTTAAGAATAAAAAATAAGGTATTTTCAATAACATCTTTTAATTATTTTAATTTGTTTTTTTTAATTGTTTAGAAAAATAATTATATAAATATATAAAATGATTAAAAATAAAGTATTGGATATCAAAATTATTTTTAAAATATATTTAAAAATATGTTAAATTCTCAAATAGATTTTTATTTTATAAAATATTAAAAAAAAATTAAAAACTATTCCCAAAAGTTATTTTTTAAAACTGTTTTTAAAAATAATTGTATAACAGAGTCATAATTTTTTGTTTTTTTTAAAAAAAAAATAAAGAATTGACTATTATTCCTTCAACACGTGTGTTTGGGTTTTTTTTTTTTTTTTTTTTTAAGAAAAAAAGAAAATATCTTTGGGTTTCGTTGTCAGATTCGTGATCTGCAGTCACGTGGCTCATGTGTCTAATCTCTACTTTATATCTAATCTCTAATCTCTATTCACGTGAATGGAAATATTAAAATGAATTTCAAAGTAATAAAATAAATAAAACCTTTGAAAACGATAAAATTTAATAAGGGAGAGAATGTTAAAATAAGAGAGGAAGAAACGGAATTAAAACCAAGTTTATTTTTTATTTAAAAAAAATCATAAATATATTATATTTATAAAAAGAAAAAAAATATATATATATATTATTTTAATATTTTTATTTAAAATAAAATTTATATTACATTCCAATATTTACTATTACAAAAATTTGAAATCTCTAACATATTTTTTATTATTCGAAATGCTGGGTAATATTTATAAATAAATTAATATAAAAATAAATATATTAGTATTTATATAAATATAAAAAATAATTTACATATACCAAATGTTAAATTAAATAATACATATTTTATAGTATATTTTATACCTATATATTTTTTTTAATATTTTTAATTTATAAACTTAACTTTTTTAATCAAAATTATTTGTTTTACAAAACGAATAATGCCTTAAAAAAAAAAAAAAAAAAAAAAAAAAAAAAAAAAAAAAAAAAAAAAAAAGGAATTGAAAAAAATATATAAACAAAGAGAAAAGAAAAAAGAAAAAAGTGGGAGAATACATGCCACCTATGGTGTCCATGTCATATCCCATCTTCAACAAAATATGGCGCAAGTTATATCACATGTCTTTGTAATATCCCATTATGTACAACCTAGATATAGATGTAAGCAGAGATGTGATCCACTGAGAGTGAAACCTACACAAATGGAAGACCAACTCATGGATAGGATTGCTATACATACCTGGCAAAGGAAATGCATGAGACAAAATATCCATATATATATATATATATATACAGTACCCTATAGAACAAGGGCATTCCCACGGGCCACAAAGACGACGGGACGCACTCCTGCAAAGCAAAACAGCTGTGAGAGGATAACTCAGTTGCTCAACCAATATGTATGAGAAGCAACAGGCGCCAGTGTCTCTTCTACCTTGCTTCATCTCCATTTCTGTAATCATGAGTGTGTGTTTTCCCTTGAATGTTGAGTGTGGGTGCTGCAGAAGCCCAGTCATATTCAACATGGGCGACTCCAACTCTGATACGGGCGGCTTCTTTTCTGGGCGTGGAATCATCATGCCACTCCCTGAAGGGCGTGCCTTCTTTCACAAGTTTGCTGGCAGATTATGCGATGGAAGATTGATCATTGATTTTCTCTGTGAGTTATAAGTTCTTCACTTTCACTTCTCTACCATTTTCATGTTTCTTTGTATTTTTCGGCGTTCAGAGGGAGTACTGTTTTTAACTGGGTATGAAAGTCCTCCTACTCCTACCAACCTTTTGCAGAAGAAAAGCCACAACTTTTTTTTTTTCTTTTTTTTTTTTTTTTAATTGTATTATTCACTCCAGCTTTTTTTTTAATTGAAAATGGAAAAGATTTTGAAAATTGTTTTTAGATGAGTGTTTATTTGGTAATTATTTTTAATTATTGAAAGGCATATAGCTTTTAAAAAGTGTAAAAAAAAAATCAAAAGAAAATGCTTTATTGGAAAAAGACTTATTTTGTAATTATTATTTTTTAATAATAATAACAATAATTGGTTTTTGAACTCATTTTGATATAAAAAAATCAGGAAAAAAAAAATCTTTGTGTTTGAAATAAAACGAATCATTTTCATTTTTATTTTTTTTCAAAAGTGAAAATATTTATGCAAGTTGACTTTAATTTTTGGAGAAGAAGATGTAATTTTAAATTTTAATGCCACCAGTTCACATGAGTTGGGATGGGTTGGGCCCACACAAGAGGGAACCCAGTCCATCACACGGAGGGACTTGGACAGGCCTCCTCAAGTCTACAAAAACAATGGAAAATTATTATTTAATATTCTTTTATCCCGTGGAGAATATTCACTGATCTTGACAGATCACCAAATTCCGTGTGAGGCCCACTCTTCACTTCTCTGCCGACGTGGGTCTATAGGCCGTCTCAATTACTTAGGCCTGCTAAGCTCATTGAGAGCACTCCATCAACTAAGCCCAATAAAACTCCAACCGATATTTAGCCCACTGCAGCTTACTATTTTCCATTTTTTTTTTCTTTTAATGTCATATTAACAAAATTCACTCAAATAACGACAGGTGAAAATTTGACTACAAATTATTTGACGCCATACCTAGAATCATTGGGGCCAAATTTCTCAAATGGAGCTAATTTTGCAATAAGTGGCTCAAGAACTCTACCTAGATATGATTCTTTTAATTTAGGCGTTCAAGGTCGCCAACTTTTTCGATTTCAAACTCGATCCATTGAGCTCACATCAAAAGGCATGTTTTTGAATTATACTTAATTTTATTCTTTTAATATATATATATATATATTGAAAAATGTTAATATTTAGAGTAGTTTCTCATAATTTTAATTTATGTGATACAAATTTTTATTTAGGTTTCAAAGGTTTGATTGGGGAAGAGGACTTCAAAAATGCGCTTTATATGATAGACATTGGACAAAATGATCTTGCTGGATCATTCAGTTACCTATCATATCCACAAGTCATTGAAAAAATACCAACTTTTATTGCGGAAATCAAATTTGCTATTTTGGTGAGTCTTTTGCTTCTTATTTTTATTATAGTAAGAAAAATATTAATGTAACAAGACCTATTGAACTTTGAATCTAGGCCGTTGAATAAAGATATGAATTATGGGATCGGGATAATCAAGATATAGAAAATAAGATTCAATTAAATAAATGAGAGGAAAATATAATTGAATGAAATCAAAGTACAAAATAATGAGATTCATGTACAGTATAAACGAATAAAACTCATATAAAGTAATAAGACTTGAGTTGTACATGTAACACCACTTAATTGATGGCGTCTGTTCAATAGATATCAAGTTCAATATTGTAGGGGATCCTTATATGAAAGTAGTACTTGAAATATTTCAATTGCATACCGTTCAATCCTTAGAGTCTACCTACAATATAGAAATATATTTTTTTGGTTACCTATTGAAAAGACATCACCAATTAGGTGGTGTCAAATATACTCATTCAAACCCATTGTTTTTATTATAGTCTTATTTATTTATATCTTTATACATGTGTTTGTACTCTTATTCAAGAGCCTATATCTTATCATATATATTCAACGGTTTAGAGTTTTTGTTGTATAGGTACCTATAGGTTTTAAGAGTAAGAATAGAAAGCACAGAAAATTTGGGGCTGAAAATTGCACACATTTCATTGTTGTAAAATCTGAATTTATATAGGAAAATAAACAAACAAAGCCAAAAAATCTGCCTACATATCTTTAACATTACTAAGTCAAATATGAATTAAAAAAAAAAAATTAAAACTAAACTAAAAAACTGTTCTTGCAATCTTGCGAATATTCTTAATAGAATACTAGTTTTGTTGGTTTATTTTAGTTCAAATCCTACAACAAATATAGCACTTGTCATCACTTCTTGCTATTTTTGCTGCAAACACCAATTTTTTTCCTCAACAATTCAAACCTTGATTTTGATAGTCTCTTTGTCAAAATATCAGCAAGTTGAGCTTTTCTCTTGCAATGTACCAAATTCACTTCATCATTCTTTTGGATTTTTCTAACAAAATAATACTTAATTTTAAAATGCTTTGTTTTGCCATGAAACACTAGATTGTTAGAAATCGCTATGACAGCTTGATTATCAACAAAAAATTTAGTTACATCATCCTTAACTATCTTCAAATCTATCATGAGCTTCCTTAGTCATAAAACTTGATTAACTGTGGCAACCTCAACAACATACCTAGCCTCAGCAGTATACTGAGCTATAATTTCTTACTTCTTTGAACTCCAACTGAAACAATCTAATCCAAGACTAAACAAGTAGTCTGATGTGCTCGTCATATCATCATATGATCTTGCCTAATCATTATCAGCAAAACCATGTAAAACCAACTTATCTTTCTTCTCAAACTTTATTCCAAGATTCAAAGTCCCTTTGACGTACTTGAGCACCTTCTTAGCAGCCTTATAATGCAACTCACTTGCATAATGCATATACCTGGACAACAAACTTATAGAGAACATTATATCAGGTTTTGTTGTTGTCAAATACATCAAACAACCTATGATACTTCTGTATAATCCCTCATCAATCTTTTCAGCACTATATTCTTTACTAAATTTCTCATTTTGAGCCAAAAGGGTACATAATGACTTACAATCCTCTATGTTGAATTTTTTAGCACTTCATTAGCATATTTTTGTTGTCTAATGAAGATCCCTTGTTGTGATTGTTGAATTTCTAGTCCTAAAAAGAATGTCATCTCTCCAAGATCAATCATCTCAAATGCTTGCATCATTTGAGCCTTAAATTGCTTCACCAATTCTCCATTGCTTCCCATGACAAGCAAATTACCAACATATAATGAAACAACTATCAATTCATCATTAATAACTTTGATATACAAAGTTGATTCACTCGTGCTTTTGTTAAAGTTTTTCTTCTGCAAATGCTCATTAATCCTATTGTACCAGACTCTTGGAGCCTACTTCAATCCATATAACGCCTTCTTTAACAAGTATACCTCATTTGGATCTTAAATAGAATTCTCAGGTTGTTCAACAAAAATTTCTTCCTCCAAATAGCCATTTAGAAAGGCCAACTTTATATCAATATTGTAAATCTTCCACTACTTTTATGCTGCAAGTGATAGAAACAATCTAATGGTGTCCAACCTTGCTACAAGTGCAAAAGTCTTAGAAAAATCTACACCAAATAGTTGAGCATACCCTTTTACAACTAGCCTTGCTTTATATTTGTTTATAGAACCATCATGATTAAGTTTGGTTCTATAAACTTATTTCACACCAATAGCTTTTTTGTGTGGTGGTTTGTCCACTAGCTTCTAGGTATGATTCTTGTGAATCATCTTGAATTTCTCCTCTATTGTTGCAATCCTCTTTGGATTCTTAACAACCTCATCATACCTTGCATGTTCAAATACAACCATATTGCATATTTGATAAATTTTTGTAAGTGACCTAGTATCTCTTATAAGCTCATCATTAATCACATCAACTTGCAATTTTGGTTCTTTTTCTTCTACATGAACCTGTTTTGGTTTAACCTTATCTCAGTTCCATCTTGCAACTTCATCAAATTTGACATCCCTACTTACTATGATTTTTCCTTTCAAGGGTTGATAAATTCTATAACCCTTAATAAGACTGCTATATCCAACAAAGACTCCATATTCTGCCTTTTGACCTAGCTTTTTGCATCTAGAACATGAGTAAAACACAAACAACAAAAAATTCTCAAGTTATGAATACAAGGTTTAAAACCGTACTAGGCTTCAAAAGGTGTTTTTCATTTTAAAGCCTTGGTTGGTAACCTATTTAGTAGAAATACAATAGTATTAACAACCTCAACCCAAAATATTTTTGGCATTTCCTTCTCAAATAACAGACATTTAGCCATCTCCATAATTGTCCTATTTTTCCTCTCATTGACTCTATTTTGCTGAGGAGTATAAGTTGCAATAAGCTAATGTTCAATCCTTGCAACTTCACAAAACTTAGCAAATTTGTCAATCATATATTCAGTCTCATTATCAAACCTAATCACCTTAATTCTACAACCACTTTGATTTTCAATCCATGTTTTAAACTTCCAAAACACACTATCAACCTCAAACTTTTGTTTGAGAAAATAAACCCAACATACTCTACTAAATTCATCAACAAGAACCATAAAATACCTATTACCACTTAAGGATGCGGTCCTCATAGGTCCATAAACATCAGTATGGATTAATTGAAGTTTCTTACTGGTCTTCATACCTTATTAATAGGAAATGACAATTTGGCGGGCTTTCCAAGCTGACAAACTTCACATACTGCTGCTTTTCCTCTATTGTTTAGTCATTCCTCGCACAAGATCTTTTTTCTGCATGCAATCTAATGCAGAATAGTGAAAATACCCCATTCTTTTGTGTCATAACTCAACCTGGTCCAAAGTACATGAATATGCACTAAACTCATCCTTGTTCCTATTTAGATCAAAACTTTTGCTATTCATTTTCACATAAAACAACACCACACCATTTGAGTTAGCAATCACACATATTTTATTTTTAAGCACAACAAAATAACCTTTCTCAAGTAATTATCCCACACTTAGCAAATTTTGATCAATTTCAAGAATAAGTAATACATTAGAAATTAGCTTTATACCTGCAAAGCCTTTCATTACAATAATTGTTTTACCTTTTAGCTCAATATACTGCCCATTGCCAATTCTAACTATTGACACCTCTAACTTGTTTACTTCATTAAAAATAGATCCATCAAAAGACATGTGGTTTGTGCATTTACTGTCTATAAGCCAATCACCACTTGAACTACTACTAGAAAAACAAAATGCAACAAAAAGTTGCTCTTCCTGGTGTTGATCTACTGTTTTTGCTTGGTGTCCTTGTTGTTTGTTTTTGCACACCCTTTCTATATGCCCCAACTGTTTGCATGCCCTGCATTGAATATCAGGTCTAAACCAACAATATTTCTGCAAATGATAAGTTTTCTTATAGTAAGGACATGGAGGGTGCTTGTCTTTGTTGCCTCTATTGTTGTTGCCTTCCCTCTTTTTTTTGTTCTTCTTACTCCACTGTTTCTTTCCTTTGTTGCCTCATTGAGCTTGATTAGTCTCTTTCACTTGAAATGCTTCCTCAATTGTCTCATCCTTTCTGTAAACTCTCCTTTGCTCTTAAGTTTGTAGTGCATTGATGAGTTTTGCTAATATTATTATTGATAGATCCCTAGACTCTTGAAGTGAAGACATTTTGGATTCAAATCTCTTAGGGAAGGTCACCAAAATCTTTTTTAATATCCTTGTGTCAGAGAATTCCTAATCTTGTTCTCCAGCATTAGGTCCGTATAATCCTTCACCGCTTCTGTCTCTTTGATTTTCTACATTTCAAATTCTTTTCTCAAGTTCAAGACTTGCATTTGCTTTGTCCTAATGTTTCCTCGATATTCTTCTTTCAAAAGATCCCATGCTTGTTTTGTTGTTTCATAGGTCATGATCTTCGTAAATATTGTCTTTGAAACTGCGAAGTGGATGTAAGTCTTAGGTGGTGTTTGTTTTTTTACTTAATTCTAAATAGAACCTTAATGCTTAATAGTGTTAAATATTAGGTTGTTTGTTTTTGTAATATTTTATTTCTATTAAGTATTAAAAAGTAAAAAAAAAAAAAAAAAACTAATATATTATTTTTTCTATTTAGAAAAAGTTACATATTTTGGCTTTTTATTTTTAGTAAAAAGTTTATAATAAGTCATGAAAAAGTAAAAAAAAAACAACCTAAATTCTAAAAACAAATTACTTTAAGCAAAAAACTAAAAAAAAAAAAACACCACTTTAGCTTTATATTTCTTTTTTCTTTCCTCTCTATTGTTCTTGATCTGCACCATTGTTGGATCCTCAGGATCTATTTCCATCAAGTCCCATAAGTCCCATGTTGTAGGTACGACTCCATTTTCATAGCCCATATTTGGTAATTTTCTCCTGTGAAAACTGGAGGTGCAGACAAGATACTATTTCCTGCCATATTAGGTTTCAAAATGAAGGCTAGGTGTTTGATTTGTTGTTGTTTATATCTCACTAGATACACTCACACACTTCACAGGTCCTTAAGGGAAAAGGGCTTTGATACCACTTTGTGGGTTTTTAGAGTAAGAATGAAAAACACAAAAAATTTGTAAGTCAAATATGAATTCCCCAAAAAACAAAAAAGATAAAAATTCAAACTACACTCAAAAAACTGTTCCTGCAATCTTGCAAATATTCTCAACAAAATACCAGCTCTGTTGGTTTATTTTAGCTCAAATCCTGCAGGAAATATAACACTTGTCATCAGTACCACTATGGTACCTTTTAAGTGTTTTCCTAATCCTTATCTAATACAAAACAATGGTCTAATCAATGTTTGTGAAGTACTTCTTCTATACTAGTAGCATATGGTAATAAATATATTCTTTTTCTTGCATATGTTTTTTATTTTTCCTTCTGATTTCTCTTGAACCAAACACCCAAGAGCATATATCAACTTGGTGGGAAGAAATTCTGGGTACATAATACAGGGCCCTTCGGTTGTTTGCCTCAACAACTTGCTACAACCAGCAAAAACGCGAGTGACATCGACCAGTATGGGTGCCTTCAATCTAGAAATGATGGAGCAAGAGAGTTTAATAAGCAATTAAAAGCTTTGTGTGAAGAATTAAGAGATGAAATCAAGGATGCCACCATTGTATATGTTGATATATTCGCCATCAAGTATGATCTCATTGCTAATTCCACACTATATGGTGAGTTTTTCCATTTAAGCTTCTGCCAATTGACTGAGAAGTTCAATGAATAACCAGGCATTAATTGAGGATATTGTGAGCAGGTTTCGAGAATCCATTGATGGCATGCTGTGGGTATGGAGGGCCACCATACAATTTTGATCCCAAATTTCAATGCACCGCTCCTGGATCCAATGTTTGTGAGGAAGGATCAAAATATATGAGCTGGGATGGAGTTCACTATACTGAAGCTGCCAATGCATTTGTGGCTTCAAAAATAGTCTCTACAGATTACTCCTCTCCACCCCTAAAGTTTGATTTCTTCTGTAAAACTTAGTTGACATGAATTTATGTAGCCATTTTGATCTGCAAGTTGAAATAAGATAGTCAATATATTGTCCTATGGGGCCGACTTTGAAGTGCTCCTTTCTTTATTCATCATTTCACATGAATCTGAGGATCAGTCAATGGCCATTGGGATATGGAGATGGGGTTTATTTTCTACATAGTTCCAGACCCAACAGAGAACTTAAGACAGAAATTTTATTTAATAATTCATTTGGATCAGTGTCCATCCATCAGATAAGGGCAGATCCATCACTGGCGAGTCAATGAGTTTTGGCCTGTGAGTGGAAAGGAGGAGAGGAAGGCAAAATGGTTTGCAGAGGGGCCTCTAAACACCTCATATTGCTTGTGTGGATGTCGGCTTTTCTTGGTATGTCTACACTCTCAGCATGTACTGAAAAAAGGCCAATCCTTGTGAACTTTGGTGATTCAAATTCGGATACTGGAGGGGTGCTAGCTGGTACCGGGCTACCCATTGGCCTCCCCCATGGGATCACATTTTTCCACAGAGGCACTGGCCGATTAGGGGATGGCCGCCTTATAATCGACTTCTTCTGTAAGTCTGGTTCCTCGGCAACCTTAGCATATACTTAGTTCATACTGTATTGTATTAGTACTACAAATTCCTGGAGGTCAATACTTATTCCTTTGATGTGTGGAACAACAGAGTTTAAACTTTGGCTTAACCTATTCTGCTAGGTGAACACCTGAACTTGAGTTTTTTGAGCCCATATTTGGACTCACTGGCACCAAATTTCTCAAGTGGAGTGAACTTTGCAGTAAGTGGGGCAACTACACTCCCCCAGTTTGTCCCCTTTGCTCTGGATGTTCAAATTCGCCAATTTATCCGCTTCAAAAATCGCTCCCAGGAACTCATATCACAGGGTACATTCACAATACAACTTCATACTCATCAACCAATATCTGCATTGTAGTGATAAATCTATAGAATTGTAGATACAATTACATTAAATAGCACAACCTGCTGCGCAGGTTCCAGAAATTTGATTGATGAAAAAGGGTTTCGCGATGCAATTTACATGATTGACATTGGGCAGAATGATCTGTTACTGGCCTTGTATGCATCAAATTTAACTTATCCTCCAGTGCTGGAAAAAATCCCATCTTTTCTGGCAGAAATCAAATTAGCGATTCAAGTGAGTTGGATATGGTGGATATGGGCAGTTTCAAATGCATTACCAGCTCTTCTTATTTTGTTTGACCATATCAAACGTTTTCTCCCTTGTTTCGAGTGCAGAATCTGTACCAGTTTGGGGCAAGAAAATTCTGGATACATAATACTGGACCATTGGGTTGTGCCCCTAAGGAACTTGCCCTGCATCCCCATACTAACAGTGACCTTGATCGAATTGGGTGCCTTAGAGTCCATAACAAAGTTGCAAAAGCCTTTAATAAAGGACTACGTGTTATCTGTGAAGAAATGAGATTGATGTATAAGGATGCGACCATTGTGTATGTAGATATATATGCAATCAAGTACGATCTCTTTGACAAGTATAAGAAATATGGTAAGGTCATCAAGCTTTTGGATCGATGTTAGTTAAATAGAATTCTTCTTTAATTGGTATTCTCTGATATTGTTCTATAGGTTTTGAAGCTCCATTTATGGCTTGTTGTGGATATGGAGGGCCTCCAAACAATTATGATAGAAAAGCAACGTGCGGCCAGCCTGGTTACAGCATCTGCAAGAATGCATCCAGCTCCATAGTTTGGGATGGAGTTCACTACACCGAGGCTGCTAATCAGGTGTCCACGGCTAGTATTCTATCTGGGCACTACTCTATGCCTCGTGTAAAGCTTGACCAACTCTGGCTGGCTTCTTTATGAGCAAGGCCAATGTAAGAAGGCAGTATTGGTATGCCTACTTTTATCAAAGTAATGTTACCATACAAATTTTTCAAGTGAATTTCAATTCCCTAACCTTAGAGAATTTTTCATGGTATATTCTAGAGCAATGATTCGAAAAGTCTATTCACAGAGTATTTTACATATGAAAAAAGGAAAAAAAAAAAAAAAAGAAAAACAAAAAATAGTGTTCCAAATATGTTAGAGTGGAGTAATCCATCCAAAGCACCATCACCCACCATCAATGGCCTACCACTTAGTCAATGGTTGATACTTAGAATGATACATCTTCCTTTATTCACACTGTGGTTTGTCTTTGCCATACAACTTCTCAATGATTTTGGATGATCCCATGAGTAAGAATAAAGTCTTGTGCTAGACAAAATCATTTGAATGCAACACAGAAATAGAAAAATAAAATAAAAAAAAACAACGGAGAAAGAAGGAAAAGGAGAACTTCTCTACATATTGGAGGGGAATCCTTGTCGATGTGAACTTTTCCTGCATCTTTTTTGAATGCATTCTTAATGGATTGAAATGCCTTGACATGCTTGAAAGTGCTGAATGGTTCCAAAATTCAAAGGTTTGAATGTTTGAAATCGACAAAAGGCAAAATAATTAATAGGGACTATTGATTGTGGAGGCCTCTTGTCACTAAGATGTCGATATATATAAAAACTTAATGATGTTCCAAGCCAATAATTCAAGGGCTAGAAAGTATGCAATGGACTCACAAACTTGTAACTGTGTATATAGAAATATGCGTGCTTTTTCTTTACATCTAATTCAAATGCTATCATTGCTTCTCTTTTGTTGGGAATCTCTCTCAACCTCAGCAGGAAGAAAGCTCTTTGATTGGTGTCATTAGTTTATACAAAGCCCCAAGGTTGATCGAAGGGACCGAGCTACTTAGAATGGGTCCATTATCAAAACTGCATGTTATTATCATACTTAGTTTCTAAAAACTTATTTCTAATGTGATGTAGAACAAGCACTCTGGCCTGTACAATGTACCAGAATTGTGTTTCTGCATTTGCCATTTTTATTGACCCAATAGTGCTCCATCATTTGACTGTCCAATACTAAATCTTCACTATCAAGCAAAAACATCAATAATGAATATGTGATGTAGACCACATGCCAAGTACCTAACTGTATGATGTATGAGAAGCTCTTTACCAGTAACATATCACTGAAAAGCCTTAGAATCCATTGCCAATGATTTTCTTTTAGGGGCTAAAAGGGGCTTCCTTTGTCGTGAAAAAACCCAATTTTTTGGAAAGTTTTGTTTACATCTTCTAGGAAAATTCTATTCATGGTCATTGAGGTTTTTGGACTTTTCTTGTAATTATTATTATAAACTTTGGGTTGAAGGATTATTATCATTCATTTTTGTCTATTCTTTTTCAGTGGATTCATTGAATTTTAGGGTTGATTCCAGTTCAAGACTTTTGAGTTTTGGGTTCATCTTTTGGGTCTTTTGCACCCACCCACCTGCCTAATAGGTTAAGACAACACAAAAGGGGATATTGGTGGATATCTTTGAATCTGAAAGTGATGCTCTTTAATAATCACCCTTAGGTGGAGTTGATGATAGAAATTAATACTATTGGGGGTTTGTTTTTTTTTTTCTCTTTAGTTCTCCTTCATTGCTTTCCTCTTTGGCTGTCTTTTTTAATATCATCACTGATGGTAGTAGTAGGAATTATAGCTATGATGAACACATTGATGATGGTGACCTGCAAAGTAAATTTTTTTTAATTCTATTTGTCAAATGTAAAGAAGAAAGACAAGAAAATTAACGGGATTCTATCTAGTTGATTCCTCATCATTAGCAAAAATTAAGGCATATTCCCGACTGAGGTAGAGCCAGGCCAAGGCAGGCATATGTGAATTTGGTAAACTGATGCATTAAACAATTATGTAAATGTACTACATGAGTTTGCACGATATCGGATTTGCATCATACTTCATCGTCTTTTTATGACTTTTGGCCATCCAGGAAGGCTTATATAATAAAAAGTATCAAAGTCTGAAAGAAAACTTTATCATATACTCCTTTTTTTCCACTAACATTGCAGGTTTGAAAAGCAGAGTATCTACCATAAGTAATGTTTTATTACCCTTCTGGAATGAGTTAGGTGAAGATGAAGATCTATGTATCAAATTAGAACAGAGATCATATCATGACAATGCCAATTGGCCCTGCTGTCAGCACTTAATGACAAGTCTAGGTTCGGCACAAGAAGGATCTTGGTCTCATCTTTTGCTTTGTCTGTGGAATAGCATCAATAATGTTATGTTAGATGCCCATAACAAGTGGACTAGAAGATTGTTCATTGAAGTAACCTCAGGTTTCCTTAAGAGAGTGGTACAGGAGTGAGTGCCAAGGATAGCCAAAATGAGCTGTTCAAGGCACATGGGAGAGAATATAATATACAGAATGGCTTTGACATCACACCCCCTTCTTAGTTTTAAGTCCAATCTCAAGAGGGCAGGGTATTAAAGGATTTTTGCTTGATATGGCTCCAAATCTGAAAATGAATCTAATGGATGGAACAGCTATGGTTCGACTTGAATAGACGGTATTGAGAATGCATGCAAGGGAGGGAGCTCCAGCAGCCCAGCTTATTCCCCCCATCGCATGTCCAAATCCACTTGGCTTGCTGTCCTTGCTGGTCTTCTGGATGGAGCATGCATGAGCTTGTTACATTGACATTATTATTTTAAAGAAACCGAAAAGAAAGGAGAGTCAATGGAATCATTTTCAAAACATGGCATGTGGGGGCATCTTGTTAGGTTATATATATTGAAATTGGTGTAGTTCTTGCCGACTTTGGGTTAAATTTGTGATGGTATCCTGACTGATTCTCATATTACATTTATGGTTATGCCTTGGGTTGGAAAAAGTTCCAAACCCCATTGGAAAGTAGCTAAATCAGGCTGTGTGTTGCTGTCTTTTTCTTGTTAGATATTGTAGATGCTGGACAATCCAGTCACTTGAAGGCAGGTCATCTGCTGATGATAGGGGGTTGGGGACAATACTACGAGTCTAACAAGATTTCTTAATAAGGAAAAAAAAAATCCACTTTTTTCACATCAATTATGTGATTACAAGACGTCAAATAATGTTTAAAATAAACTCTCAAACAAGATCATATTTAATCTGGACGGAGTCCTGTTCTCCACAAAAATGAAAAGAAGTTATTTTATTGTTCTTAATCTTCCATAAAGAAAACATGGTAAAAATCCAAGTTCTTGAGTAATATTATTCTCACGCAATGAAGCATATGATGCAAAAAAGAAAGTATCTTTGAGATTACATGGATTTAAAGACAAATTCACTCACTGTAAGCATCCATTTGAGAGAATCTGTCCTCTCCAACAATAAGATACAGTTGAATTATTCATGCTCTGGGTATTTAGAGCAGCAGGGTCTCCCCCTAAGTTTGTTTTTTACCAATCATTTTGTGGCGGGCAGGGAAGGTGGTTAATCAAATTACTGTATTGCCAATGTCATTTTCATGGAGATTATATGGTAGACTAAAAGCTCTTATTTATTTATTTATTTTTTATGTTCTACTTTGTCAAAGTTCATAAGTCCTCTTGATGCTGAAAGGAGAGAAGAACATAAGAGATGATTTAAGGGGAGGACTTCATTTATGCTTGATATAATAATACGAAGATAATGTAATGTATGTTTAGATTTGGCAACTTGGGCTACTTCAAATTTCAACGCCAGCTTGTTTCGAACTGTCTCCTTTTTTTTTCCTCAGGTTTGATAGCTTTTGATGCAAATGACATAAATTGTAAAATATACTATTGTATGTATGCTTTGCTGAGCAAAGAATGATGGCGAGTTCGCTTTCTTTCCCTTTTCAGCCTCATCGCTCTCTCTGTCAAAATCTACAGTGCCTGCTTTTTTTGTTCAACCCTTTTGAAGCTTATATACTTGTTGTTTTCCTCTCCCTTCTATGCAAACACGTTGATTGCAGTTAACATTTCCAGAGGTTTGAGACCTCTTGTGCTTTTGATTCAATCATCAGCTGCTTTGCTCTCCTGAATTTAAACTCATAGCTGATGCATTGAATGATGTAATCTGGTTCAAGTATTCAAGTTTGGCACATTTTGAAAGCTGATGTCTGGTTTGACCTTTCTGTGTATCTCCCATTTTGATTGATCTATTCCTGTGTCAAGTTCTTCACCGTGAGTCTTTTGATACAGAATCTTGGATACCCAAGTCATGTAATTTATAGGGATATCGATAGCATCCTAACTGTGAAAGCCCAAGGGATCCTTGAAGGGTATTCCTCACCCTTTTCGGTGTTGTATTTCTGTTTCTGTCAGAAGCCATTTGGGAAGCAAGAGTACGTAGTCGCTGAGTTCTAAGTAGGAAGAGCCATGGAGGAGACTTTTGTACCATTTCGTGGAATAAAGAATGATCTTCGAGGAAGATTGATGTGCTACAAGCAAGATTGGGCTGGTGGATTCAGAGCAGGTTTCCGGTATATACTCACTTTATCTTTGCTAGTCACATTCTCTAATCATCTTGTCTATGTTGTTCACTTCTTATGTTGCTGGCTCTGTATTGAACTCATCGTGTGATACTTAATTGTTTTCAGGATTTTGGCCCCTACCACGTACATATTCTTTGCTTCTGCTATCCCGGTCATTTCATTTGGTGAACAACTGGAGAGAAATACCGGTATTCAAAGCAAACTGTTAAATTAGACATCTTGAGTAATACTTTAAAATTCTGATAAACCTTTATCTTTTCCAGACTTATTGACCTTCATTTTAGCATTGAAACGATTAGCAAATGATGATATTTCTTCACCTTGATCATGCAGAAGGAGTTCTGACTGCAGTTCAGACCTTGGCATCCACAGCAATTTGTGGGATTATTCACTCCATCATTGGAGGACAACCTCTGCTGATCTTAGGAGTTGCAGAGCCCACTGTCATCATGTACACATTCATGTTCAATTTTGCCAAGGATAGACCAGATTTGGGCCGGAAGCTGTTTCTAGCATGGACTGGATGGTGATCTATTTCCTCTCATTTTCATGATAATTATATACTTAGTTTATGCTCTTAATGTATCTTCCACAATATTGATTCGAATTCCTTGTATGGACTTCAGTTTCCTGTTTATAGCTTATAAGTACTTACCTGAAACATTTGATTCTTTTCAGGGTATGTGTGTGGACTGCATTCTTGCTGTTCTTACTGGCTATCTTAGGAGCTTGCTCCATTATCAATAGGTTTACCCGTGTGGCAGGAGAATTGTTTGGTCTGCTCATCGCTATGCTCTTCATGCAGCAAGCTATTAAGGTAAGAAATATTTTGATCATCTTCATTTCTGTTCTATTCTTTATTTTCCTCTGTAGGTTGTTGGTGTAAAACTACCTACTTACACCTTCTCATCACTTATTTAACTTCTGCATACTGCTTTGAAGATGATTCTGTGAATTACTTCAATCATTTGTCATATTTTTCATTTGTTGTTTTGTGAGTTCTCTCTAGGGAATTGTGGATGAGTTTCGCATACCAAAACAAGAAAATCCCAAGTTAACAGAGTTCATACCTTCATGGAGATTCGCAAATGGGATGTTTGCTTTGGTTCTCTCATTTGGCCTTCTGCTCACAGCATTAAGAAGCCGAAAAGCAAGGTCATGGAGATATGGGACTGGTCAGTATGTGTCAAGTGTTTCTGGTGATCTGGAAATTAACTGGACTAGGCTTTGACTAATTCACGGATCTTGTTGCTTATGAATTGGCAACTTTTTCTTTTCTGTGAATATGTTTAAAATTTTTAAGCTTGGTTTTCCCAGGTTGGCTTCGGAGCCTTATAGCAGACTATGGTGTGCCCCTTATGGTTCTAATCTGGACAGCAGTTTCCTACATACCTGCTGGAAGCGTTCCAAAAGGAATTCCACGACGCCTTTTAAGCCCAAATCCATGGTCACCTGGTGCATACGAGAATTGGACTGTCATTAAGGCATGTTAATAAAGTCTTCTAGTTCCCCAAGCTCCTTGTATCTGTCTCATTAGACCATCAAAACTGATGATTTATAATTCAAACTGGCAGGACATGCTTGATGTGCCGGTTCTCTATATAGTTGGAGCTTTTATTCCAGCGACGATGATCGCAGTGCTTTACTATTTTGACCATAGTGTAGCATCTCAACTTGCTCAGCAGAAAGAATTCAATTTGAGAAAGCCACCGTCTTTCCATTATGACTTGCTTCTTTTAGGGTTCTTGGTATGAGAGCTTTTACTATGTTTTTCACTTGTGACCCCTACTCATTTTTTAAGATGTTTGAATTCCCGTTTCTTGATGGCAGACCATTATGTGTGGTCTTATTGGAATCCCTCCATCAAATGGTGTCATCCCACAATCTCCAATGCATACAAAAAGTCTGGCTACTCTTAAACATCAGGTAATCTACTGTAAAGCCCGGTTGGTAAATTTAGCGGCTCTTATCTTTAGATACTTGAACAAAGCTGGTTTTCTTAGACTAATATCTTCCCATTGTGCAGTTGCTTCGTAACCGTCTTGTTGCAACAGCACGCAAAAGTATGAGAAAGAACTCAAGCTTAAGTCAATTGTATGGAAATATGCAAGAAGCTTATCAGCAAATGCAGACCCCTTTGATCTACCAGGAGCCCTCAGCTCGAGTAAGATTGTGTCATTTTTTATTTTTTTTCAGTTTAAATTTCAATAGAATACAGATTTGCATTCAAATGATTTATAGGCTTTGTGGGCTCCAAAGAGTCTGACTACTGATAAGCAACTTGACTCCAATAAAATCATGATTTCTCTTCATCAAACCGAAGATCCCCTAATCTTGCTAAGACTAAACTACATGAATTCCGTGAGCAGGGACTAAAGGAGTTAAAAGAATCAACAATTCAATTGGCTTCAAGCATGGGGGCAATTGATGCCCCAGTTGATGAGACTGTATTTGATGTTGAGAAGGAGATTGATGACCTACTGCCTGTGGAGGTGAAAGAACAGCGCCTGAGCAACTTGCTTCAAGCCGCAGCAGTTGGTGGATGTGTTGCAGCCATGCCTATCCTTAAAATGATCCCAACCTCAGTACTTTGGGGCTACTTTGCCTTCATGGCCATTGAAAGTTTACCAGGTAACCAGTTTTGGGAAAGGATCTTATTGCTCTTCACCGCACCAAGCAGAAGATACAAGTAAGCCACTTTATGCCCTTTTCTTTAACATCTTTCAAGTTTCCTACTCTCTTCCCCATGTCTAAGAAAATCACCTTCTTTCCCGCAGAGTTCTAGAGGATTACCATGCCACCTTTGTGGAAACTGTGCCTTTCAAGAGTATTGCGACATTTACAATTTTCCAAACAGCATACTTGCTTATCTGTTTTGGGATCACATGGGTTCCAATTGCAGGGTTGTTGTTCCCTTTGATGATCATGCTTCTGGTTCCTGTGAGACAATACTTTCTGCCCAAGTTTTTCAAAGGGGCACACCTTCAAGATTTAGATGCAGCAGAGTATGAAGAGGCACCAGCTTTACCTTTCAATCTTGCAATGGTGTGTTCATCAAATATTCTAAAATGTTTTACCACAAATTTGGGATTAGTATTGATTGATTTGTTCCAAGCAGGAGGGAGAGATGGGGGCTGGAGCTTCTTTGGCAGAGGGTGGAGAGATTTTAGATGAAATAATTACTAGAAGCCGTGGTGAAATTAGGCATATGTGCAGTCCTAAGATCACAAGCTCCACTGCAACACCAACAAAAGATCTCAGAAACTTTCAGAGTCCTCTATCAGAAAAAGCATACAGCCCTCGAGTAAGCGAACTAAGAGGGGAGCATAGTCCTCGACCAAGCGGGAGAGGGAAATACAGTCCAAAGACAGGAGAAGCAAGGCCATCTAACTTGGGAAAGAGTCCACATTCATCAAACTAATGAGAAGAATTAGCTAGTTTAATAAATCTATCTCTCTACAAAGTTCAATATTTGCTTGCTTGTTGCACCATCTCTTTTCAATGTTGTCTTGGACCCTTGACTGGAAATTATATAAACTCTCTCCTTTAGCAAAGAGGGGAGTTGTAACCATAGAATTATTTGGCCCTTCTGTTTCAACAATTCTAGTGACTACTACTGTCTTCTTGTACTGTCTTGTTTCCTCTGTTTCTTGAAAAGGAAACTAGCTATTGGAGATTGTGTATTCACTCCTTGCATGTATATCCACTTTTCGGTTTTCTTCAATTCTCTCACAGATAAAAGACCATTTGCTGCAAAAATGGATAAAAAGATAACACTAAACAAAGCATTATCCAAACTATGTGAGCTGGGACAAGATGTTTTGCCATTCTGCTCCATCTGCAGGCACCCTTACACACCAAATGAAGCCATCAATCCTGATACTGTAGAACCTGAAACAAAGACTGGATTCGAAGAACCAAAGTGGGATGTGAAAGGAGTGTTTCTGGATAGTTCTCAAAGAAAAGCAGAGGTCAGAAATCTTTCTCAACCAGCATGCAAATGAATAGAAGACATGGGGTCCGACATCAACAATTGCTGAGAAGAATGTGCTGATTGAGGAGTCCATTTCATTCCATTGACTTGGTAAGTGGGATTCATTCTCCACCTCTCTCTCTGGGAGCTCTTGTCACTTTCTAATGATTTCAAAATCTCTGTCTTGATGCTAGATTCAGTGAAGCACTCCATGACAACAGAGCTTGGGGTCACCTCTTCGATCTTCTGCCCAAAAAGCAGAATGTGGATCAAAAGCAGAGACATGACATACTAGCTGACCATAATCACGTGCACATGGCTTGTCATGTAGAAGATTGGAAGGAAGTCAACCACTGAAGAACCTTTTGCCAAAGGAAATGGATGGTATGAATCATAAACATCATAAGAACTTCTTTATTGGATATTAGGCCTTCAAGTCATCCATATGATAGGTTGTGATAAAGGGGTGGGTTTAAGGTTTATGCCCTGTTCTTATAAGTCAGTAGTGAAAGCATAAATGGAGTCATAAGGATCAACATTCACTTAATATGATCCAAAAACCCTCAAACTAAGATCCTACAACTCCCTCAACCTGACCCTCATCAAAATTCACTGAATATCAATTGGGCAATCTTTTTATTATTCTTGTGTATTACATGAATATGCAATCTAAAACATAGTCAAACAACAATATACTTATGGCACACATGGTAGATAGGGAAAATAACAAAAATGAGTACTAAACAAATGTCTCCTATAAAGATCATGCAATATACATCTTCTCAATAAGCAAGACAATAAACAATGTCTCTCCCTTTAGTAAAAAATAATTGTATATCTCACAAATGTGATCATCAAAAAAATAAGAAAAATAATATTTATCCAACAAATCATATGTAGTCATTTAATGTAAGAAGGATATGTATAAAAACAAAAAAAAATTACTTTATCTTCCATTGAATCTTTATCAAGGGACCTCCCTTGAGGTTTGTGCCAAGGTTTCAGACAGAAAGAAAATAGGATCTTTTAAGTAAAATTGCATTCTCCTCATCAAAATTCTTGAAAATAAATATGGTACTTCTAGAATTTCTTGTTCTCGATAAAATACAATATTTCATCAATTATGCAGAGTGTCAAACTAATCATGTAGTAGAAAAAACATCCACAATTCCAACTCAAAATGAGTAAGTTATCTATATCATAAAAATTGTGAATTGATTATAAGAGATCAATTTATCATCTAATTACCCATCTCAGTAAATTGTAAAAAATTTATTTAATCAATCTTAGAAAATATTATAATTAGATATAGTTAATTTGATTTTATTTTAGTAAGATTTATGTTTAACATGACTTTATGTTTTTCACATGAATTTACATATCATGTGATATTTGAATCCCAAAAATTTTTGTTTTTATAATTTCTAATTTATTTTCATGTGGTGGCAGCATTTAATAGGCATATAGCATAAATTACTTTTACCACATTTTGGGGATGTTTTCAATTTATTCAAGTGATGGTAAATGGATATTCTCAAATGATTTATGATAATTCAGAATTCATAATCAACATGGACATCAAACTTACAAAGATTTTTTTAATTTCACCAATTTAATTTCAAATATATAGAACAAAAAATATTTAAAACTTGTTTCACCATGATTATATGAAACGTTTCTAACTTTTCTAATATTTGAAATTTTTTATCATTTAAGTATTAAAAGATGCTATAAACGTTTTCTGAAAATACTATCAAATGCACTCTTAGTTAACTTTTATCAAGTGAAAATTCCTTAAAATGACTTCGAGTATAAATAAGTAAAAATGCCTATTTCAAGTGATTGACAAAAAAATCTTGTAGATCCTAAGTTTTTAAGAGAATAATGATAACAACCGGATCAACATTTATCAATTCAATTCAATTCATTTAGAAATAGACTCTATGACCTATTATCGGCTCCTTCCTAAATCCAAGATCCTATGTCTTTGACAAAGCAACATATTCTAATGGAAAAATACCTAATGACTATGGTTTTCAAACCTAAAAACATCTAAAAGTTTAGTGAATAAATTAGTCAATTAGTTCTCTATACTACAATGAATAACTCTATCTTCTAAATACTCTCCCTAAATGGATCAAGATATAGACTTAGTGAAAGACAAGTCCTAAAATAAAAAGAAATATAAAAACCCTAAGGACTTTTAAAATGACATAGCAATAGATACAAGGAATAACACATTAAGAATGATCTTATATTATGGAGTAAGATGCACTAGACAATCGTGGAAATTCTTGTAAATTTTTTACAAAATGAAATCTTAAGAGAGTCTAAAGGAATGATATAAGAACTTATTGGGCCTTTACAGTGAAAACTAATCCAAATTCGCCTAATTTTTGGAGCAGAACTAGATTGACTTTTCTTGGACTTAAAGGGAGACTTCATGCACTTTCTTTATATGAGCTTGTAATATATCAAACAGCTTGCTATAACACATACTATCATCATGTCCATATCTATGGCATGGGGCACATTTGACAAAGGTTCTTTAAGGAGTCTCATTATTAGAAAGTGTTTTCATAGGCTTAACAAAAGTAGTCGTGTCATCATTAAGAGTAATAGATTAGTTGATGTAGCCAATACCTCTCTTGTTAAAAGATGACTTCTCCTTAAAAAGCATATAATCTTTCTGGTATCATGATGAAATATCTCATTATGGCTAGCTAGGTTCTTTCTAAGAGTTTCTAATTCAAAAGATTGACAAGGTTTTTTTTTTCAATTTAACCAACTTATGATGTCTCAATCCTAAAAATTTTATTTTATTTGTAGTGCATCATTTTCAAATTTTAACTCAATAATATTGTTAAAATCTTCATTTTTTTTTCTTTTTTTAGGTTAACATTATCATAAGTAAATTTCAAAGTTTCAAAATACAAGATGAAATAAGTATCATCAAAATCATTGATTTCATCACAAGACACATCATCAATTCATTTTCAAACACTTTTAGCTTGTCACTTTCATAAAGACTATGAAAGCAACCATATGGGATCCCGTGACTCTCACAATATTCATCTAAATCCTCACCCTCAAGCTTCGAATTGCTTCGAATTACTCCAAGTCACTTGTATAACCCTTTTGTTCTTTGAGGGCTAGGAGAATTACCAAAGCATGTATCCTTTCCCACCAAATTGAAACAACCTCAAAGTAATAATCATTAAAGCAAAATTGTCCACTCATTCTAATATATTACCATGGGATCTAATACTTACAATCAAAATGAAAAACAAATTGGTATATTCTTCATGTAAAAAAAAACTATTTAGACCATGGATGACCAATTAGCTTTCTCAAGCCCAAATTGCAACAATTTCTCTTGTGGAAAAAATAAAAAATAAAAAATAAAAAAATAAATCTCCTTAAAATACGGGATAAAATTGCATAGATTATGAATATGTCGGTGCAGATCCACCGGTTCCAGGCCACAATTTTGAGTGATGGTAAGCATATATTCTTGGCTTGCTTCAAAATCTGTATGCCACCCAACTTGTATGATGAGAAAAACGTGGGCCTCTCTTGCCCTCCACTGCATGGAACCCATTTTCCTCATGATCTCATGATGTGTTGTTCCTCATGTTCCCCACTTTTTGTTTTCCCTTGGAAAAAATTTTGTGGTTTTGGATCTCCTGCTTTGATGTGAAGTGAGACTTTTTCCTCACAAAGTAAACCCCCCAAAATTCACTACACTCAACACACTCCTCAGCCCACTGGACTCAACTGCAGATGGCCTGATTGGAACTTATTTATGAAGGCATCAAATACATCTGGGGTTCTAGGTGGGTTAGTTGAAATGTAACAGAGACTTAATGTAGAGGAACAGTGCTAATCTTCTTGTCCTTTTTTAGGTTGAGCGAAGGGGATAAAGGCCGATCAGTAGCGGCTAAAAGTTCACCAACTTGGGAAAGAGCTTTAGGTAAGCAGTCCACATGGGTTGGAAGTGGGAAGTGGTTGTCTGCATCTATACATACTTTTTAGCAGTGACCCAGCTAATTCTCTGTTAATAAAACTCCCTAAAATGAGTTCCAAAACAAAATTCTTTCGTTTGGAAGCAAGCTATTCAGGGGAAAAAATTAATGGAAAAGCAACTCAGCCAGGAGAGTAGTATGCTAAAAACTAATATCATTGTTGGGTTCTGTGCCCAACTCACCAATGATCTAATATTACCATTACCATTGGCTTAATTTTGGGTTCTGAAGACTTCCCTGCCCAGAGACCCACCTGCAAAATTTGAAGTTTTGATCCATCTGATTTACGATTTTTATAGATTTGGACTGGATTCCAACTAGCTTTACCAATTCCAGGACCCAAGATGGAGAAAATTGATACCGTGACATGAAATTTTTTGGTGTTTTACGGATCAAGTCACAAGGATCAACAGGATAAAAATGGGGGTTTTGAAAAAAAATTCATGCTACTACTATTTTCCCAAAAAAAATCTTGGGCCTACCGGTTTCTCAACAACCAAACACCCTCCTTCTGCATTCTAAAGCAAGTGAGTTTCAACCACCAAATGCTTGTGATGATGTTCGGCCCCTCCTCTATTTCAAAACATCATTTTCAGAAACCAACAGAATCAACCTGAACCTTTAATCCACATCCATCCCTTTACACATTTTCAAAGTTTAAATAGGAAGTTTGATCTTAATCATACTATTCAAATGGCAGATATGCAATCAACCAAACAACAAAGACCAACACGCTTGAATTCCAAATCGAAACTCCCATTCAAATAAATTTTACAAAAGCATAATTCATTCATAGGTTTTTTTCTTTACAATCTAGAGGGTGAGTTTGAGGTTTAGACCACCCCCGTCTTCCTGGTCTTCCACCTTCTTGTCTTCCTTTCGTTTACCAGGGAAGATTAGAGGGGGCCGTCTGAATTCAATCTCTTCATTAAAGTCCTCGAATCGAAAAGCTGGCACCCAGGTGGACGGCTCCTCATCCATCTTCCTCTTCTTCTTCTTCCTCCTCTCCTCCATCTCATTCAACTCGCTCATTCGCCTGTTTTGAGCATCCCGGAAGCTTTTGATCAAAGCGAAAAACTGCTCTATCTTCTCCTCTTCTTTCTCATCCTCTCCTTTGCTGCCACTTCTCTCATCGCTCTCCACATTCTCCATGGAGAAAATTTCAGAAGGATCGTCTCTTTTCTTCTTCTGCACCTACTGGAACGAGAGGAACGTGTACAACTTTCTCATTTCTTTCCGCTACTTATAAGCGGGTGCCGCGTTAACGTGAAAAGACTAGAATAGCCTTCGGCCCGGTCATCAAATATATTCTTGACTTAATTTTTCCTAGATAGTCCATGGACATTTCCGTAAATGGGCTCCGATGGCTGACAACCCTGACTTTGCGGGCAACTGGCGTCATGTGATTTACGTTTGTTAACAACGTATTGAACTACTCCAAGGGTGACATCCAGCCCATGATGTCAGCCTGCGTCCGTTTTCTAGTGATTCTGTGGCTAAGAAAGGAGCGGTGTTTGGAAGGAGAGAAAATATGGTCGTCACTCGTCAGAGGCATCAATTCTGAAAGAATGTTCCTTCAATTTGGTTGGATGACCCCAAAGAAAATATAATTACAACGAAGATCAAATCTACGATGATTATACCTATGATTTTAAACATTACCTTGAGTGATGTGATACTAATTTTGAGATAATTTAAAAAATAAAAATTAAAAATTTAAAAAAAAAAAAAAAAAACCCCTCAAATCAACCCATCAAATTTTAATAATTGACAAATGGTTTCAATTATTTCGTAGGGGTCACTAGAATTGAATAAAGTAGAATAAAAAATAAAAAATGGTCCCATATAGAAAGGAGGGTTAGAGACGTAGAGTGAGAATAGGTCGTGCCCACTATATGGTCCAAGATTTCTTTATCATCACGTCTCAATGGGTACAAAATTCCATCTGGTTTTTCCATGAAGTGTCCTCATTTTCTATATGTAAAGAACTTTTGGAGGTCCCATTTTGAAATAATCTTTTGTTATTAACTTTACAGCTTCATAATTTTGAAAAGGTAACCGATATAATAAAAGATTATTAAATATGAAATAATTTTTAATATAAATGAATTTTTTAATTGATTCAATCAAGGTTTTAGTAAGGTTATTTATGGATGAGATGAAAATTAAAATATTTTAAACCGATGAATAAAGTTAATATGTTGACATTAAGTTATATTGTAATGTTGAATCATTTTTTTTTTTTTTTTTGTATTTTTGTGAACCCTGCATTTTTCATATGACTTCCTATTTGATGAAAAGACTTGTCTCCTAAAAAAGGACGAGTTTGAGGAAAAATCATATCTATAAATAACATGATAAAATCAGGACCATACTTTATTAGTGAGTCGAGTGTCTCATGGAAAATAAGGTTAGTGCATGTCACATATCAAGGTCAAAAATCAATCAAATATAGCAATCAAAATCAACAATCGAATAACAAATTTCTCATATGTAGGGCTCCACCAATACCTCATTTATTTTAAATATGAATAAATTCTATAATTCCAATAAAAAAACATCTTCAATCAAGTGGCATCATGTATGTATTCTTTGGTTTCATTATTTTAACATCAATTTAATTTACCTATACTTTAATATTTTAATTTTATTTATTTTAATTTTTATTTAACGGTTTAAATTTTACTACATATATTCAATAATTTTGATGTGGAATTTAATACGAACCTATTTGGTAATTTGGCGTTTTCGTGGATATTAAATTTTTTTTTTTTAAGTATTGTTAGCAAAGGATTAATTCGTAAAATTTTATCATTTTTAATTATGAAGTTGATACAATTCTTTAAGTCATTATTGGGGCCATGGGGCCATGGGGCCATTAGAGATAAAGGGAGAATCGAAGAAAAGGTTAGTGATGCCAATCGAGAAAATGAGGCAAATGGGTGTCGTGATATAGGAAGAGATTCACGTTGGATAATAATACAAGCAACTTCGGCCTATTTACTAATATTTTAAAAACAAAGAAGAAAGTTTTTAATAACAATTCTTATTAAGAATATTTTTTTATTTTAAGGAAAAGTTTTTTATAACAAAGGGGCATGTTTGGTTCTATCTTCAAAAACATTTTTCTTTCTTTCAAAACAAAAAAATTAGGTTATTTGCGCCTAGTTTTGGTGTAGCAGTTATATTTCGATTCATCCTCTTTTTTCAAGGGTTTCATAATTGGAAGTTGAACCAATTTCATATGATAGGAGTTATCGACGTATTGGGTGTTGTTTTGTCATGCGCTATTCATAGTGTTACCGTAGAAAATGTTTTATTTGGAAATGACGATGGTGCAAATACATTCCAGGTTTTTAATCCAACTCAAGTTAAAGAAACTTATTCAATGGTCACAGACAACCAAAACATTGCTTTCTATTTTCTATTCTCAAAAACAAGAAATTGTATATATTTAGATAACATTTTTCAGTTATTTTTACTTATATTTTTAGGGCCGTTTTCAAAAAATAATTATACAAACATGCGTAATGATTAAAAATAAAATTCTAAACATAAAAATTATTATTAAAAATAAGTTAAAAATGTTTTAAGTTACCAAATATATTTTTATTTTACAAAACATTAGAGCGCAATTTCAAAAACTATTTTTAAAAATCATTTTTTTATAAATTGTTTTAAAAAATAGTTACCAAATAAGGCCTAAATTTCTTAAAAACTCTTAAAAAGAAGCAACTACTAGGGTATTTAGTAATATTTTCAAAATAATGATGAAGACTAATCTTTGAAAAAATTATTAAAAATATTTCTTAATTATTCTAAATACAAAATTCCTTTTAAGAATATAAATATGAAAAATAAGAGTCTATCTGGTAACTATTTTCAACAATAGTTTTATGTTTTTCAGAACAAAAATATATATATATATATGTATGTATAGTAACCAAAAACTATTTTCTATTTTCTGTTTCTAAAAACAAAAAACATGATGTTTTAAAATGACTTTTTTTATTGTTTTTGTTTGTTTTCTAAAAGTTATTTTAGAAAATAATTATAAAAATATGTATAATGATTAAAAATAAAATATTAAATATAAAATTTATTTTTAAAAAATATTTAAAATATTTTATGTTTCAAAACAAACTTTTGTTCTACAAACTATTATAAAATAAATTTAAAAATTTATTCTAAAAAATTATTTTTGAAAACAGATATTAAAAATGACCTAATTTTCTCATTTTATTTCTCATGCAAAAGTGTAATTTGTTAAATAAATAAGATTTTTTTTTCATGTTTTAAATCTTTTCTCGAACTAATAAGTAAAAACCCTTGAAAAATACCATAAACATGTTTTCAAAATATATCTTATTCTCAAAACAAATCCCCATAAATCTATATTTTTTTATTTAAAAATTATCAAAAATGTTTCTTGAAGTTGGAGTTTCCAAACAGGCCCCATTTAATCACCTCCATAAACAATGACATCTTTAAGGCAATTTAAAAAATGGAGAAAAGAAGAAAACGAGGTCGTTTTAGCAAATCGAGGGAATGCCGTAACAAAACAACATAGTAGCAGTGAAAATAGTCCCACGTCATCTCAATCAACAGACTGTCAAATTCCCAGAAGATCGAGAATTTCACGACGTTGGAATGGGAAGTGATACAAAATATTGCTCGGCATAGATTACGAAAGAGGCAAGGTTAGGTAAGGGTTGGGGCCGTTCCGCCGTTGGGCTGCTATTTTTTCAACTTCGCACATATCACCTATTCATTTCATTCTGCGCTCCAACCTAACAAAGTTGACGATCTTCATCCTCTACCAAAACCTAAACCACTTCACACTTGCCCTTCTGCCACCTATTAATATTTGGTCCCCATTTGAAAATGATTTTTGTAAAATTACTTTTAATTAAATTAAAAAAAAAAAAAAAAGAAAAGAAAAAGACTTTGAAATTGTCTTCTAAGGGTATGCTTGATTTTGCTTTCTCATTTCTCAAAATAATTATTTAAAAAATAATCAATAAAATTAAAAGCTCCTGATGATGGCAGACAATTCTTGGCTGTTTGCAGTGATGACTGATGTACCCTGGAAGCGGCCATGGCTGCAATCATGGCGCCAGAAGCTGTGAGTCTGTGAGTCTGTGACCTCCATCAAAGTTTCTCTTTAGAATATTTATTTTTTCCCTTTTTAATATTAAGGTATGGGACCATGGGCATGGACTCCTTCCTTCCTTCCTCTCCTTTTAAATAACAAAGATAAATGAGGAAGAGAATTCCAATGGGAGGGCGTCTATGGGCTAGTCCTATCAATAGTGTTTATGGGAAGTAGTCTATACTTATGTCTACATTAGGAGGGTAATTAATTTGGGCTGCCCAATCTATCCTAATCATCTTATATTTGTACAATTATTTTCATTATTTAAGTTAAATTTGTATTAAATTTCTTCGATCCAAATTTAATTTAGATTAGGTTCGAATAAAAATAAAGATTCGAAACATCATAATCTAATTCAAATCTGGTGATATTTTTATAATTTATATTATTTTATATAATAATATTTATTTTATTTGTATTTTCAAGATGACAAAATTTAATATATATGATTCATCAATACGACATAAATTCAATATATTTTTTATAGGTTTAGATTGAATATAAATGAATTCGGATCAAATTGGTGTTAACATATATAACCCGTTAATTTACATAACACGAATTTAAGTCGAATTCACTTATTTAATAATTTTGGTATTATCTAAATAGAAACACCTACCCTTGTTAGTGGTACAATTACAGTGTACAAAAATATATAAATATTATACAGTCACATGGCATCTACGACATCGACCTTTTATATTTTAGATGGCCGAGGAAGAGAGATTATTTTATTTGATGAAGTGCATTAAAAGATGTCTCTTTTAGTCCAAGAAAGCGATTTGATTCCAACCTCCGTCGGAACCGTGGAATACTTGTGGGACTTGGGAAGTAAAAAGAACGAAATTATTTATTCCTAAGTTAACATCAAAGTACTCACCAACCGCAAGGAGGCAGAATATTACAGGACACAAGATTTGTTATGCTGCAGCAGCAGCAGCTGCTGCTGCTGCTTTAATCGTTTTTCATCTACAGACTCCATTGACAGATGTACCACACATCTTAATCATATATACCATATTAGCCCTACAGGTCTTCCCTATATTTAAAGGACACCTTCCTGTTTGGTCTTCTCTGAATTGACTTAAAACTATACATGCCTAATGGGTAATGACCCCTTCCATTATATCTCAAGATTCTCAAAAGAAGCTTTCTCTCTCTCTCTCTGAGAAGAACCTAGCTAGCAATCAACTTCAACAGAAGTTCATCATGGGGTAGACGGTAGACCCTCGGGTTTCTTTTGTAGGGAGGCCATGATGTGAGCAATTTCCTTCGATGCCATTAATAGTAAAAAGTTGAATTTTTAAAACTCTAGGGCCATGACTCGGGTCCCCACGGGCCCTCGTAGTCCAATGTCCATAATTATCAAAATGATTTCACTTCGTGTGGGTTCCAGGATTAATGCTTTTTGTGAACAAAACCTCGGCTGAAATTGACTTCTCAGTACTCCCTTCACGGATTATTTCAGTGGGTGTTTGCAGAAAATGAAATTGGGGAATATTCTCAGCAAGTTGGGTGTTTTTCTTTAGTTTTTATGACTCTATGAGTATAAGTGCTGTAGATATCTGCAATTAGCATGGCTAATAATGATTCTAATTGTTCATAAATGTTTCTTAAGTGGAAGAAGCCAGTGCTTGAACCTCATGATCAAGAACCCTTTGGTAATTGTCTGGGAGCCATGGGATCAGAAAAAGCTAACACTTGAAACTTAAGGACAGATTCTTCAACCAAATTGACCTGTTATGGGGTGAGTTTTCATCAATTTTTCCATGCATACTTGTCTCGCAATCCAGGCACTAATCAGGCAGCTGCTTTCATCTGATTGTAGTATTGTCAGTGAGATATATAGCAGGCTACTCATTTAGCGGCAAGTTTTGGGGAAATTAGAGAGGGTTCATGCCCAGAAAAATCTAAAGCTTTTAAGCATGCAAACTCTATATGTACTACGACCTTGGATCTGTGCTTCTTTTTTCAGTCTTAAAGCTCATCCTTTTTGACCTGACATAAAAATCATGTGACTTATGCAAGTCTTTTTGACACTGAACAATAAAGTGGTTGCAGAGAATCAAATTTAAAATCTAAATTAGTGCGGCAAAATCTAAAGAAAAGCCATTATTCTCTGAATGGGATTTTAAAATTAAGCAACTTCTAATTAACATAGATTACTTTCCCTTTAACCCTAATCACAAGCTGGTTTAAAGCCCATGATATGCGAACCACACAGAGTCAGAGCGCACAGAAGTACAATAATAGAAGCGCTAAGCTACATGTACAGTAGAGCTGAAGTTGAAGTCGATGGGTCCTTCTCACCTTTTCTGATAAATGTAGTAGTCCATTGCACTTCATCCAACAATCACAAGCCCCTCTCCTGCCGTGAATTTGACACTAAAGGGAAAGCTTGAGGTCCAAGCCTTCATCTCCCAGACCCTCTTTCTGATCAGCTCCTTTTTTGGTTTCAGAAGCGACCATGGAAGCCACAGGAGGGTTCTTGATCATCATCAACCTATCAGCTTCTCCCATGAAATCCTCTCTCTCAAAGGATGGCTTCCAGACTGCAACTGGCAGCTGCTTCCTCTCTTCCTGATGATGATGGAGATCAGGGTCACCCAGCTTGCTCTTCTTGCTGCCGTCGTTCCTCTCTTTCTCCGTCACCCCATTGGAGGCGCTACCCATCAAGTGGTCACGAGCCTCTCTGATGCTCCTGATGAGAGCAAAGAACTTCTCCATCTTCTCTTCATCGTCTTCTTCATCTTCTTGGTGGCAGATCTTTCTCTTCTTGTTGCAGCTTCCGCTCATCTCCATGAAAGGCAGAAGCTTACAACACGGGAAACAGCTTTGGAATAAGCTCTTTCGTCGTTGCTTCTGCGCTACTTCTACGAGACATCCCTCAACCTGTCTCTTAAATTGCGGATTTTATATGGTAGCTTCACGGTCAAGCTGTACAATCATTTAAGCGTCAGATGTGAAAAATACCCTCTTTACAATCACTTGCTATATTTTTAATGACAGCATTACCCTTTTCCTGGATTTTTCTTTTTTTATTTTTAACCAGAATAAGAATAAAGAATATGTTTAAAAAAATAAAACACTAAAAATAAAATTTATTTTTAAAATATATTTAAAAATATTTCAAATTCTCAAATAAATTTTTATTTTATAAAATATAAAAAATAATTTTAAAAAACATATTTTCAAAAATCATTTTTTACCATTGATTTCAAAAACATTTATTAAATAAATCCTAGTAACTCTTATATATAAAAAAGTATTTATTTATTTTACATCTTTAAAAATTACTTTTAAAATTAAACAGATTCTAAAAATACTTTTTTAAAGTAACTTTCAAAATTTCTTATATTTAATAGTGTTTTTAAAAATAGAAAATAAAAAATATATTCAAGCCACACCTCAATTTTCCTCAAATTGTTTAAAATTAAATTAACTTGACAAAATATTATTTTTATAAAATAAATGATCCATTTAAAAAAAAAAATAGAGAATCAACATTAATTTTAACTCATTAGGCTTGGAGCAACCTTGTTGGCCCAATAAGTCCCTCTAAGCATGGAGGGGCATTTCAGTCATTCTATAAAGGCTGACATATTCCTACAATCATCATGAGGATCATTCCCACCCACCCTGTGACGCACGGCTGGTGACCTCAGCATTATACTTTGGCCACGTGGCAACCTTTTTGTTTGTTTTAATGGAAGATGCCCTTTGGTTTCATGTGGAATGATAGACTAATTTAATTTAATATAATTTAAATTAAGTTTATCACATGTTTATGACATAATATGGAATTTTATAACCTACTTTTGACGTCATGGCAAGTAGTTGTATATCATAAATATTTAAAACCCATTTACTAGTTATTTTATTAAAATATTTGAATTTATAACTTTTTTTTAAATAATTTTTAAAAAGTTATTTCTCAAATAATTTTTTAAAAATCATTTTAAATTATTTTAAAAAATTTATTAAATACCTTATTTTTATAAATAAAAAAACACTTTTTAACTCTTTTAAAATCAATTTCCAATATATTCTTACTTAGTAATATTTCCTGAAACTTAATAATTATTATTTAATAATTTAAATTGACTTTCTATTAAATTATTAACTTAAAACTTATTATTTAATTTTTATTTTAAACATTAAAGTTGTTAAACCATCATATTGATATATTTATTCTCATAAATAATAATTAAGACAAAAGAGGTGAGTAATAATAAAAGTCATAAAGTAATAAAAAAAGATCCTGAAAGTAATGAAGATAAATAAATGATTTCTTATCCCAAAAAAAAACCATAATTCTTTCCTCTCTTTTATTTACTTTTTTATTTTTCAAATATAATTTTCTCATTCTTACTTTAATTTTTTTTTTTAAATTATAACAAATAAAAATAGAATAGGGGAAGAGTAAAGTAGGGGGTAAAAGTAAAACTAAAAATAAAAACAAAACAAAGGACAAAAGGTGAGCTAAGGATTTGAAATGCTTTGGATGTGTGTGAACAAGGCCAAAAAAAGGGGAGAAAAAAAATCATATACATGCACTATTTATATTTATAAAAAAATTGATGTATACCATTTCAACAAACTTCCATCCAAATAGATTTACCACATGAAAAAAAAATGTTATTAAGGCATTTACAAAATAAATAGTACATGTAAAATATCTTAAAAATTATTTTATAATACTGTCACGTTGTTTTTTTTTTTTTTCCTTTTTTAGGTATAATTATTATCATTTTATTTTAGAGTACATTTGACAATAAATTTTAAAAATATTTTAAATTTTTTTAATATTTCAAAGATAAAAAATTTTGAGTGTTAAAATGATTAAAAATGATTTTTAAATTTATTATCAAACTCACTTTTAATTTATTCAGAAAAAATATTTCACGCGGAAATAAGTCATGGGTGAGAAGAAAAAAACCTAGAAAGTATAGAAAAAGGCTTATATATATATATATATATTCTAAAAAAATCACTTTAAGACAAATTAACAAGACACATTATATAAAAAGATATGCATTTTAAATTTTAAAGTTAGGGGCATAAAGTCAAAAACCAAGGGACACAGAATTGACTATTGAAATCCCAAAAAACATTGTTGCCCTTGTGTGATACATGTACTTCTCCTGGTGTTTTGATCTTTTTATTGCACATGGGTCTGTTCATTTGGTGGCTAGGGCGATGGGGTTGGGGCACGAGTCTACTAACAAAGATCAACTTTGTGGTCAACTTGATCCTAGTTGGTCCCATGTAATTGGCCCTAATACCACATTTTTCAAAAGAGAATTGCTTTTCCACACTAATAACTTTATTAAATTATCATTATTGACTCTATATATATTATTTTAATCTTGTATTTGTCCACATGTAATGTCATTCCATCGAGTTATTCGGTTTAAATATGGGATTACTCCTTGGATTGTGTATTAGAGCCGGCTCGACAGTATGATTTAAAAATAATTTTTTATTTTTAAAAATAAAAATTTATTTTTAAAAATTTTTAACATTGTTTTATCGTAGTTATTTAGAAATAATTTTTAAATATAAAATAAAATAAAAAATAATTTTTAGAATACAAATATGAATTATTTTCATCAATTTTTTTTTTTTTTTTTAAATATGAATTCGTTTAATCATATTTTTTAAAAATAAGTTTTAAAAAATGTGATCAAAAGGGCATTTAATTATTCATGTAATATAGGTATAACCTTTTTATAACCCTTTGGATCTAGGGTGGGAAGATGAGAACAATGAAAAAAAAGGGAAAATAAAGTGGGGAAAGGGTAGATTAGGTATTTTAGGTAGAATAGCTTGAAGCTAAAGAAAAATGTGGAAGATTGATTTCATATGCATTTTTTTAGTCTTTCTGTTAATTTATTAAAAAATTGAGCAAGAAAAAAAATGCTCTTTTAATCGAATAATATTATAAATTAGATTATTTATGTAATTTATTCAATCAAATACTTTTAAAAAATATTAATAAATATCCTAGACATCATATGAAGGCTTAAGACTATTTAATTCAATCCTTTTAATTAATTTTTATGAACCTTTTTCAAAATAAAAATAAAAATAAAAATAAAAATAAAAGTAAAAATGAACTCCTATAAACGACTTCTCCATTCTCTGGATGTGAATTGGAGTCAATGGAGTCAATCTGGTCTCTTTAAACCAAGATTCAGACACTTTCTTTTGAGATTTCATGTTCTTTGAATGCATTTTTCCACCAGACAACGTGAGTGTACCTTGTTAAATTCTCCCACCCATCTATATTATAATATTTTTCTCTCTTTGCGAGCGATGCCCTCCATAGATTAAGAGAACCAACGAATCCAAAATCTGGTATATATATGTTTTTTTTATAGTTTGATATATATACATTCTTGTTTACAACATGAATAGAGCTCTCAATGTTTTGAATCGATCCCCGAATCGTTTATTAACTCATAATCCATTTATGTATTTGAAACTTTATGTGATGTTTCAGATCAAATAGGAGAGAGTTTTTAACGTAATGTAAACGTAAGTTTTTTTTAATCATGTGCATATATTTTAAAGTTGCAAGGATTCCTTTTGAATTTAAGACGAGACAATATCTACACGATAAAGAAAAAGAGGACATAGGTAACTTTATCTTTTAAGTGGTCCTTAAGTTTCTTTTTATCAGTATTTCCTTTTTGCTATACGTTTCCAGTTCTTAGCAGTCTCGATGGCTTGAGATAAGACAGAAAAACTTTGTACTAAGCCTGTGATTTGGAGGATTCTTTATGATATTATACGGTGATAGTGGGTCTTATGTGGGGTGTTCTTTTTGGCTTGAATTTCTATATTGTTGGGTAGCTTTAGGCAGCCTTCCACACCCACATTGATGCTCCATTCCTCCATTTCTCTAGCTGTAAGAGCTTTCTAGGCCTTTGCTTTTGAAATTGGAAAGGAATCCACTGCTCTTCCCTTTACGCCATTTTTCTGGCAGTAAGAGCTTTTTAGGCCCTTGCTTTTGAAATTTGGAACAAACCCATATCTCTTTCCTTCATTTTCTTTCTCAGATACTGTGGATAATCATAACAGATGGAATTTTTTTTTTTTTTTTTTTCATTTAAGATGATCTAATGAGGATGCTTGGTTTTCACCACTCTCAGGTGGCATACGGGTTTTGACTATCTGCATGCCATGATCATATATCAATATCTGAATTCACACAAAATTAAAGAAAGAAGATTAAAATCACTGAATCTGGATTCAGAGGTGCTTGAAGGTGCTTGAAGGAGCAAGTATGTAAGGAAGACATGGAACTAGCTTGAATGGATTTTCCAACCCTTAGGCTACTGGAAAACAAAAACAAGTGGCATGGGCAAAGGATAAAAGGCTGAAAAGCATACTTGTAGTGTGGTGCAAGGGTAGGATACCTGATTCTGAAAACTATAAAATTCATGCAGAGATCCAAATCACTCATTTCTTTTGAGAATTTGCATAAAATATACCCCATCTGAAAAAGAATTTCAATGAAAGTAACAAGTTTCAGACTTGGAAAAAGTTCAAATTCCACTAGGAGAATTGATGGGTGGAGTGTAGAAAAGGTATGTTTGGTGGGTGACATTTGGATCCTAGCTTGTGCGCCGTCCAGGGCCTTTTTCAGAGCACGTAAGTATGCACTCGAAAGTGATGATGGTAGCCGTTGCGCATGGGCAGGAGAAAAGAGATGTTCCTCCACTTCAATACCCAATTTGTATTCAGTCCAGTGGGCCAACAAATGAAAAAAATCCTCTTAGATTTAATCCACTCTCCCAAATCTTTCTCCACCTGTCTATGATCATATTATTATAATTCCTAAACCTTGTCCTCTAAACAAAACACTCAGAATTGAGGACCAATACTCGTGATCAGTATACTGAATGAAGAGGAAGGAAAACACTTCTCAATTATCTCATAGTTAAAAATATGTATATACATGGATAATCTGTTAACAAACTGTTAACCTAGTAGTAAACTAATCAGCAATGGTCTAAATAGTTTTCGAGGACGGATCGAGGAGTGCCCTCCATCAAGCAGGAGACTGGAGGGATAGTCAGTGTTTCCAAGTCCCCATATGCATTCCAACAAAATGGATCCAACATCAATTCTCCTTGAGCAGGAAGAAGTTCCACATCCGAGAGTGTCAAGTTGGTGCATGGGACTGAGTCACTGCAAGCAAAATGCATTGCTGGACTGCGAATGTCGTAGGTTCCTTTGATGTTGCTATAGCTTATGTTGGATACAAGCACTGCCGAGGTCTGGTTCATACACTGTTGGGCGAGGCAGTAGAACTGATCGATGATGATTGGGTTCCTAACGTTGTTCATGTGAAGATTACTGAATGTCACTCCCGATACAGCTCCTGATCCGCCTTGCCATGTCTTGATCCTAACCCCATTGTCTGAATATTTCAGAACGGAGTCTCTAACAGTGATATTGGAAACGCAGGCTCGAGAGTTGTGATTGCCTAGACTTCCAATGCTGAATGAAAGAAATCGAAAAAGATGAGTTTATGAACATATATATGAAGGGACTAGAAATTAATATTGCAACAAGTTGATCACCTAATTCCATGACTCGGTCCACATGTGATGTTCTTTATGTCTACATCATAGCAACCTGATCCAATCGAAACGCAGTCGTCACCTACAAAAAGGGATTGTGAGGATGGTAATGAGGAGAATATATATCTATTTATATATATGAGGTCCTTGGGTTTTGGGCTAACCATTGGAGACTACTGAATTATATATTTTGACATTGTTGGTGTTCTCTATGTGAATCCCATCGGTATTGGGGCTTAGAGCTGGAGCTGTTATGTAAATGGATTCGATATGAACATCCCTGCAGTTATCAAACCTGAAGTTGAACAGAGGGCTGTTCTTGATTCTAAGCCCTTGGACAGTCAAGTTGGAGCTCATGAAGAACCTTATGGCCTGCATCAGAAGATTAATTAGAAGTACTATTTGGTAGTGCTTTGAGTGATTACCATCAAATTAACAAAAGAAATGGATACAAGCCATGTATATGACTTACAACTGGACTGTCACATGGTCCTGGCAGTGTCGTTCCATTTATTCCCTGTGTCACCCATTTAGGAAATCAGCAAAAGCCCATAAGCTCGAGACGACAATGGGGGAGAGAGATTTAGCTAGAAAGTTGAGCAATACCTTATGGGGTTTGCAGGGAAGGTTCCACCAATTCTCTCCTCTCCCGTCTATAAGACCACCTCCTTGCAGTGACATTTCATTGATTCTGTAAAAGACCAGCCACTGGCGCTTGCTGTTATTCTGTGGCCAGGAGTCGGGTCCATCTGGTGGCATAAGTGTACCATCAATCTGTTCTACGGAAACCCATTAGTCTTTTTCACCTTTTGAAGGAATACAGAATATACCAACATGCCTGGACTAACCACTTTACCTGAAAAACCAAGCGGCTTTGACAAGGACCTGTGAAAATTGTAGATTGAATCATAAAGGAGTAACCATAGGGAACAAAGACAATAGCTGACTCCTCAACTTGGCAAGCTGTGTCCCAAGCTGCCTTGAATGCCTGTGTGTCGTCTGCTATGCCATTTCCAACAGCACCAAAAGAACGTACATCGAAAACACTAGTAGAATTATAGGAGTGGCCACCATTAGTTTGGTTAGCAGGCTCAGGCGGAGGGCAAGGGGGCAAGGAAATTTGGGATACTGGGCGTGCATGAGCATGCTTATGTTTACTATGCTTATGGGATCTAGCTTGGGCAGTGGACAAGAAGCAGCAGCAGACACAAATGCAGAAAACAAGAGACAAAACCCGGGAATGCTCCATTGTTTCTCGGCTCTGTTAGCTTTATCACTGGCACCAACTAGATGAAAAGACCCCTTTGGGAAGCTGAAAGAAGCTTGAGAGTTCCTTTGCATATAAAACCAGTGTGGACACTGGACACTAGAGCAAGTTGCAAAGCTTAACTGAGGCCTAGCGGAGCAGTGCATGCAGAATCCAAAAGGCTGAACTCATATATATATATATAATAACTGCTAGTGGGAAGGTCCTCCAGAGTCATCTGCACCTTACAATTTTTTTTTTTAATGGTTTAATGGCGGGAACCGACCAATTCAATGGAGAGACATAGGCCTTTTTGAAGCAAATGGAGTCTGCATATGGCCGTTCAGGAAAAAGGTGAACGGAATAACAAGGAAGTGATCAGATGAGTGGGCGATAAGCCCCCCATGTTCTTCCCATAACTTTAACTTTCTGTGGTCTATTCACCACTTTAGTCTATTATTCTAAGCTTATTTAATGGAACCTTCTTCAGTCCCAGCTTGATACCAGACCCCGTTTCTCAGAATTGGCATTGCAGTTGGCTGACACTGAAATCAATAATCTTCTTCAGTTCTCATGTATACAAAACTCCATGGTAGTAGGAAATCATATACAAAATGGATATGGCTATTGGATTTTGAACTATACCTGTATGCCATTCCTAAGAAGTTACAACCAAGCAAAGTGATTCCACTTGTCTGCCCTATCTGCATTATTGTTAAAATTTTAAAGACATCAGTACTGTTTCTCTTCGCCATTTAGTGGTTGTGACAGAGCCCTTATGAGGAGAACATCACCAAAATCTTCAAGGCAATGTTTAGTTACATTAAGTACCAAGGAAAAGGGAAAAAAGAAAAATTCTAAGCATATTTGATTTATAATAATAATAAAAAATCAATTAAAAAGTGATACATTTGTAAATTATTTAATTTTTATATAAACAAAAAAAATAAGTTCAAAGAATTTGTGGAAATATGTAAAAATTATTTATTAATTTAAATTCAATTTTTATAGTTATTCATTTGTTTCTTCCCTTATATATATATTTTTTACTCAATTTTCTTTTTCTTATATTTTCCTGTGATTTTTTTAAGAACAAATTGAGAGATGAATTCAATCATGAAAATAATAGTGAAATTGACCGTTACACACTATTGCTAGAGGGAGTTTTGCACAAAAATAATTTGTTTACAAAAAAAAAAAAAAAAAAAAAAAAAATCCATGAAATATACTTTATATCAAATTAAATTTTAAACTAATGCATCTTATTCACGTCACAAAACTGTCGTTGGTAATTTGGTAATATTACAATTTAAATTTTTTTTAAATGGTCAAAATCATAGTACGGACCCCGCATTTTGCATAATGCATTCCCATTCGATGACGCGACTCACTTTTTTATTTATTTGGTGAAAAGTATAATTTTTAAAAAAAGTCTTGGAGTGACCACTTATTTTAATTTTTTTAAAAGGGAAAACAAAATAAGAAAGAAAACCTTGTGTAACTCTTTATTTGGAAAAGACAAGTCTGTGAAAAATTGAGTCTGGGCCCGAGTTCAAGTTACCTATTGAGAAGGTATGGTAGTGAATTGTAACACCTCTCTAGGCCCATATACATACGGTCTCTACTAAACGAATTGAAGAAATTGTGACATTTAACTAATTAATCATAGATACTAAAAGTAATAACAAAAATCAATATACACAAAAGTGATTATAAAATAAAATTATAAGAGTGTACAAAATAAATGACAATAGAATTATGCAAATTGATTTATTGAACTAATTAAAAAAAATATTTGAAAAAATTAATTTTCTGAAAATTTCAAAGGATTTCATTAAAAACAATTTTGAATGAGTGATTTCAATTTATTTATTTACAAAAAAGAAGTTTCAATTTATTTTCAATTAATGACTTGACTCAATTTCATTTGTATTTAATTTTCAAAAAAAAAAGTTATTTGCACTTATTATATCAAAAGAATTTATTAAAAATAATATATAAAAAGAAAATAAAAAGAATTTGATTTTATTTAAAAATAATTTTTCAAGTTTTATTCATAAAAGCAATACAATTTGATTATTAATTTTTTTTTCTTTTTTTTAAAATAAAATAAATAAAGGAAACTTTAAAATTTTGCATTTTGTTTAAGTAAAAAGAAACTTATATCTTCACAATTGTATGTAAAAAAGAACCCAATTCAATTTTATTTACAAGAAAATTTTCACTTACAATTTTATTTATCAACAAATTTATTTAAAATTTTATAACTTTAAATAAAGGATATTTACTTGCTTGGAAAGAAAATTGTCTTTTATTAAAAAAAAGAATTTTTTTTATGAATTTATCTAGAAAAAGGTCTTTTATAAAAATAAAAATAAAAAGGTTTTTTTGCGGCAATAGTTTGATTCAAATTTATTTACCAAAAGGGGATTTTTTTTTTTTCCAATTTTATTAAGAATAAAAAAAATAAAATAAAATAATAACTTTTTGAAGAGAAGTTCCACAAGGTTTGCAACTTATTATTATTATCGTTTTTAAGGTCATTTTTAATTTAATATAAAATGAATATGTCAAATTTATTATAAAAAAAATGGAAAACTCAAATTTATTAAAAACATGATTTTCAGGTTTTAATAATTTCTTATTTTTTTTATTTTTTATTTATATCTAAAATGGTTTATATATATATATATATATATATATATATATATATCAAAAAAGAGTTTTTATTAAAAAAAAAAATAGTTTTATGGAACTGAGTTTATCTATTAAAAAATAAAATAAAGTTACCTTCATGACTCCCAATTCATATTTATTTATTTTTGAGACAAAAAATAATTAAAATAATTATTAAAAAAAGGTATAAAAAAAAAAGATTTTGGTTTATTAGAAGTATGAATTTTGGTTTACTTAAAAAAGGTTATTACAAATAATTAAATTTATTATCATTATTATTATTATAAAATAAATAAATAAATAAATTTGAAATTAAAAAGAAATGGTTCATTGAAATATTCTATAAACAGAAAAACATTATTAATAATATGAGAATTAGGAGCAACATAAAATAAACAAATAAAAAATAAATAAATAAGCAAATTACTCAAATGCACACGCAACAACAACCAAACTAACGAAAACTTGAAACAAAAATTTGAATCATGTACGTACACCAATATATACCAAAATGGCATGCGGAATAAATCCAATATATACAAAAATAAATATGAAATAAAATAAAAATAAAGAGGAGAAGGATAATCGGTATACCCTTTACAGTGCAATTCCAAATCTAGTAGCTCTCCACAGCTTCCTCAACAAAGCTTAGAAATACCCGCAAACATCTCAAACCTTTCACAAAAGAAAAAAAGCAAAAGAAAATACAGAGAGAGTTTTTCCACAAAAATCCAGAGAGTCGTCCCTCCTCCGTTTCTGCTCATTTTTTTCCTTCTTAATCCAAAAATTTTGGTCCCTCCATTTCTGCTCATTTTTTTCCTTCTTAATCCAAAAATTTTGGTCCTCAATTAGCTCAACCGATGCCCTGTCTTCACCTACCCCAACTGCTCCCAATCTGCACCTCTCTTCCCGCTCTTAGCAACAACAAAAAGAAATGTCACAACCATGTATTAGCAAAAGGGTTAGGCCCAATACAAGATTTAATAAATACACCAGCCCAAATCCAACTAATATAATAGGCCCAAATTTCAATCACCAACAATATATGGGCCCAAAATCCATATCAGTAAGCAAATTAGGCCCAAATCTCACAATGAAATAAAATAAAATAAAATAATAAAAAAAAAAACAAATAAGTAAATCAAAGCTTACCTATTTCCTAATCTACAAACAGAGATGCAGCAATCTATGGTCATGGGGAACGACAATGAAGACAGAGGCACGTTTGTGGTAGTGCATAAAAGGAAATAAAAGAAAAAAAAGGAAAGATAAAAACAAATAAATAAAATAAAAATAAAAACTTAAAAGATATAGAAATAAGGAATATATAGTCGGGGAGTGAGGGGGGCGACGATTGGAAGTAGTGCGAATGGCAACACTGCTGACAGCAACTCGGCGGTGGTGGAGTCGATGAAGAAATGAAGAAAGAAGAAATAGAAAGAAAAAAAAAAAGAAAAAAAAATAAAGGAAAAGAAGAGAAGAAGAATGAGAAGGGAAGGAGGCTGTGAGTGGGCGACATAAGGGGAAAAAAAAAGGTATTTTAAGGCTTTTAGGGTTTGACTTTTGGAATAGATGGTAGAGATTAAAAATGCAAAAGAATGGCTAGGATTAGTTCTCTCATATGGGTATGAAAAGTTGGGCCAAAATGAAAATGGAATGAGCCCAAATAAACACAATCAAAAGAAGCCTTATAAATAAATAAATAATAGTAAATAAAAATAAAATAAAATAAGTGAGAATGGGTATGAGACAAATTTTGGGGTTTACAAATATGCCCCTCTTCGGTAGAGTCCACGAGTAAAGCGAGTGTATATACAATCAAAATAAAGTGAACTCTACTGAAGAACAAGAAAAACCACCAAATTTGTTCTAGTATGACACGAGCTCTCTTAAACCAAAACAAGAATAAAGAGGCTCTAATACCCTACAAAAATGAAATGGCAAGAATGGAAACTCCTAAGGTGCCCTTAAAGTTACACTATGGATCCAAACTACCCCTGAAAAGTCTCCAAAAGTGACTCGAAAATTGATGTCAAAGTTGAGTAGCAGCTAAATCACCAAGCAGCATAGGAATAAATGTGTACAAATGAAGAAACCACGCATCTACTATACGAAAGCAGGATGGAATATGAAGTTGCGAGGACAAAATGTGTAAAGACTAGAGCCACCTAAATCTAAAGAAAAGAATGGGACGGGATCGCCATGACCGAAAACACTTAAAATAGATGGGAAAGAACGAGACGCGATAATAATGACTGAAATCACCTCAAACAGATGAGACACGATTACCATGACCGAAATCACTTAAAACAAATGGGACGCGGTCGCAATGACCGAAATAACCTAAAACATACAGGATGTGGTCGCAATGACCGAAATCACCTAATACATATGGGACACGGTCGCAATGACCGAAATCACCTAAAACAGACGGGACGCAGTTGCAATGATCGAAATCACCTACACATATGGGACACGATCGTAATGATTGAAATCACCTAAAATAGATAAGACACGATCGCAATGACCGAAATCACCTAAAACATATGGGACACGATCACAATGACCAAAATCACCTGAAACATATACGAAGGACATGATCGCAATGACCGAAATCACCTAAAACATATGAGACGCAGTCACAATGACCGAAATCACCTAAAACATATAAGACGTGGTAACTATGACCAAAATCACCTAAAACAAACGGGACGCGGTCGCAATGACCGAAATCACCTAAAACATACGAGACGCGGTCGTAATGACCAAAATCACCTAAAACATATGGGACGCAGTTGCAATGACTGAAATCACCTAAAATAGACGAGATGCGGTCGCAATGACTGAAATCACCTAAAACATACGGGACGCAGTCGCAATGATCAAAATCACTTAAAACATATAAGACGCGATCACAACGACTGAAATCATTTGAAACATACGAAATAAATAAATAACTCACTCTATATGAAAGGAATAAAATAATAAAATAAAAATAAAAATAAAAACTTAAAAGAGATAGAAATGGGGAATATATAGTCAGGGAGTGATGAGGGCGATGATTGGAAGTGGTGCGAATGGTAGCACTGCCGACAGCAACTTGGCGGTGGTGGAGTCGAGGAAGAAATGAAGAAAGAAGAAATGGAAAGGAAAAAGAAAAGAAGAGAAGAAAAATGAAAAGGGACGGAGGTTGTGATTGGGCGGCAGAATGGAAAAAAAAAAGTATTTTAAGGCTTTTAGGGTTTGACTTTTGGAATGGATGGTGGAGATTAAAAAGGCAAAAGAACGGCTAGGATTAGTTCTCACATATGGGTATGGAAAGTTGGGCCAAAATTAAAATGAAATGAGCCCAAATAAACACAATCAAAATAAGCCCTATAAATAAATAATAAATAAAAATAAAATAAAACAAGTGAGAACGGGTATGAGACAAATTTTGGGATTTACACATAATTAATAATTACGATTTTAAATATAAATTTAAAAGTTGTAGTCATCAACTATGATTTTATATTTTAAAATATATATATATATATATTTGAAACCATAGTTACTAACTAAGGTTTTGTCACTAAATAAAAAAATTCCCCCATCATGTGGATGAGATATATTAATTTGGAAATTATTTTAGAAGGAAGTTTATTTTGTGGATTTTTTTTTTCCTTTTTTTTTTCTTTTTTGGCTCAAAACACTATAGAGGGTACCTTCTACTGTAACTTGGTAGAACTCAGGATAGAAATGGCAAGTAGCATTTGAGACCAACCTTAATTGATGTTATACTTTGCAATTAAACCAATATTTATCATTTAATTTCCTTCACACTATCTGAAACAAATTTTTGTTAGATAGAATTTAGAGAGCCACCCTGCTGTTGTTTTCAAACTTTCAACTATGGCCAGGCTTAGCCCGGAGAGAGGGTTTCATTTCTTGTACCATTCACATTGCCTAACCCGCTTGAGGCCTTTTATTGTTTTCAGAAGGCTTACTTCACTCACTGACCCAATCTCTTCCACTATATGTGGTCCTTTTTTTCTAGCTAATAATGCCCACTTCAACAGTCTCTTTGTCTGTAATGGGTTCCATTGGTGGGATCAAAAGGGAGAAAATATATGTATATATATATATAGAGCTCCAACTTCCATAAATTGAGACAATCATTACTTTTCTGCTACAATGCTATTTCAGTAATCCATGAAATTTAACACCCTTGGTGGGTTTCTGGTAGACGAATTCAAGCAAATATACAACTCAAATTTTGGTAAAAACATTCTCATTGGAAGGAATTGAAGTTCTTATGTAAATCCCATTTGGAAGATCTGATTGATGAGATCAAAACAACATTTGTGGGTAGACAAAATTACAACTGAAAACCTAGTTTCATTCTTTCCCCATATGAGGTCTCCACAGAAGATGAGCCAGCCTACAAGGTCTCTTCCAAGTACCAGTTTTCATACATTAGCAGTTATCACAGGTCCCTCTCCAAGAAAACAAGTTTGGCACAGCCCCAGTTCCAATTGCTTTTTGGTGACGTTGCTGGATGTAGTTGGCTTTATCATAAGGGATAGACTCTGTTGTTCTCGCATGATAAAAAGAAGCTTTCGGTTAGGTAAAAAAAAAAAAAGGCACTCTTGCATGCGAGCTGCTTTTTCAATTGTCAACCCACATTTCTCAGCCACATATGGGACTCAAATATCTTTTTGATTAACAATTTCGTTTGAAACCCTTGTTCTAAAAATGGACACACTTTGATACAAATGTGTAAAGCTGGGTTGCAACCTTTCAAGGCTTTGATTTGAGAGCAAGCGTAGAAGTTGAATATGCAGAATTGTGTGGTCCATGATATTGACTGAAGGAAGAAGTTTGATCATTCTACCTAACAGCTCATTCAGATCAAGAAATCAGACCCATACCAGTTTTTTAATTTGACTGGTAAATCAGTTTTTATCATTCTACATAACAGCTCATTGGATGAATTTTCGGATCAACTGTGTTACCCAGGTTGGTTTCTGAAAAGGTGTTTGGCAAACACACCCCTCTTCTCTCTTTCAATACCCACCTTCCTTTATTTATTATTATTATTATTATTTTAATGAAGTGGATGCTGAGGGAGCAAAGATGGCCGGAAAAATTCAGCAGGAAATGATAACATGACCCCATTTCAACACAGGGCACTATATCTTCAACCTGATGATGAAGGGGGGTGGAGCACCATATAATCATGCAATCACATACTGTGCCTCTCCTTTGCCCTTCATAAACTAGGGCAAATGAATATCATTCACATTTTTTCACACTTTTGCCTCCAACACGAGGTTAGATTTGATAGAAAATGAAGAATTGGTTATTGGCTTCAGCCTGAGTAGTGCGATGGGTGAAAGGTCATTTGGTAGTGGTGAAGCAAATTATACTTGAAAAGAAGAAAACAATCTTTGCATTCAATATACTGTTATAATTTGTTCTCCTTCAGAAGGCCAACATAGCCATTGAGGTTTTGGGAACATATAAAGCATAGCTTGCTTGATCTGCTTTTAGAAACAAGAAATGAATACCAGGGAAACTAAAAGGTAGAAAGAACAAATGAAGAGAAAATTAAAAAATAGCTACTTCTTGATGGCAGACTGCACTTTTCTGCTGTGAACACTCATCAATTACAAAGAACCACATCACAACCCAAGGAAGGCACATTGCTTTCTCGCATGTTCTGGGATCAACTTCACCAGCATATCCACAGGCACGCCCTTTAGTTCTGATCAGTCGAAGCAGCAATAACAAACATTGGTCAGCCATTTCACTGGGATAAAAACAGCAAAAAGAATAATTTAAAAATAATTTGTACCATGAGGCTTGAAGTTGAACAATGGGGGAAGGAAACGTCCGTTTGGCAGACGGGTGTTTGGTTCACGTAGCTCATCAAAAAAGGGATGGATCAAAGCCTCCAGCTGCATAGAAAATAAATAAACATCAAGTCAAAAATTCAAGTTTGAAAGAAGAGGTTGGATCCAACTGTCTTCACATGCCTTCCAGGAATCACAGCATATAAGTTATCTATAAGAAAATGTCGTAACTAAGAATCTAAAGGAAAATAGCCTCCTCTATTGCTTGTAATTGCAGAAGACACATTTATTGACTCGAGAAAAAAATAATGGGCATTCCAGAGGATGACCATAACACAAGCAAAAATGGCTTAGTACGGCATTGCCAGAAGGAAGCAAAGACAGCAAAAACTAGAACAATAATGATTGCATAGCTCATTAGAAATTCAATGTACTCACAGCTGTGCTACGAAGGTTCGGAGAGTACTGCAGCAGTCTTGAGACAAGATCGACGGCCTCAGGGGGCATCCGCTTATGGAATATCTGATAGGAGGTACAATAAGAATGAAAATCAATATTCCTGAGGTTTTAAGAAGCACAGCAGAATTGAAGTAATATCCTGCTTCTATCCTGTACCTTGTGCCATGGGTGGGCTTTAATTTGTGGGAATTTAAATTCTGTGTAATTGGGATTCATGCACTTAATTTCCTCCCTTGTTGGGGTGCCCAAAACCTGCATGCAAATAAGAAAATATCGTAGAAAACGCATTAATAAGGGGTGGATACTAAAATCACAAACAAGATGGAAAGGAGCAACTGCAGACTCAGCCCCACATTGCATGGGTCCAATAGAAAATGAACAAAATGCTTTTTGTGGAACCACCAATGAATGCCCAAAGAGATTCTCCCTGGATGACAACCCAATTGGATGATTACAACATCAACACTACACCGATCATGATCATTCTCAACTAAGAATGCAGTGAACAGTTTCTTCTGGGTTAGGGATCATCAACTTGCCTAGATTTTAGTCTAACCAATTTTAGATATCTCTAAGAATAATGCGGAATCCAATACAGCTCAAATAAAAGCTCTAATGGCTGAGATATGTGACAGTATGATCACCTTAATGATTTCCACAAGCTGATCCACTCCACTCTCCCCGGGAAAGAGAGGCTGACATCAAAAGATAAGTACTCATCAGCATACATGTTAAAAAGGAAATAAAAAATGTAAGGCATAAGCCATACAATGTGTTGCTTACTTGTCCAAGCAGTAGTTCAGCCAAAACACAGCCGGCTGACCAGATATCAATGGCTGTGGTGTATTCAGTTGCACCAAATATAAGTTCAGGTGCTCTATAGTACCTAGAACAGATGTAAGATATGTTCAATTCCCCTTTTACCTGCAAAATTTTTAAAAGATAACTAATTAAATCATCAGATATCACCAACATATAAAAGAGAGTTACATAATCATTCCAGGATGCAAGAAAACCAACCAAAACTTTTGCACTTCCAAAATCACATAGCTTTAGCTGGTGGGTATGTGGGTTAACCTGTTCCAAAAAGTGAAGTTTTATAATCTTATAATTAGAGAAAGAAATGACAAGATAAATGTAAAAATAATTAAAGAATGACAAAGAGTAAAATGAACAGTTTAGTGGAAAATGAAGTAATACATACACTCGTTAACATACCAATAAATTTTGAGGTTTTATATCCCTGTGGCATACTCCAATACCACCATGAATGTAAGCCAGCGCTCTACAAATCTGTAGAAAAATCAAATTCAGTAAATAAACACTCAAATGAGAGCCACAAGTGAATCAGCAATAACAATTTCATGAACAACAAATCCATAGCAAACATAACAATGTTATACAAATAGTGCCAAATAAAGCTATAAATTCAACAGGATTGTGGAATAAAAATAAAAAGCAGCGAAGTTAATAAAATCAGATTATATATATAATACAAACCTGGTAAGTGTAAAGTTTCACATATATCATTGGCATCCTCTGGTTCATCTTATTGTAGTGTTTGATCACCCGATGAACAGTCTCAGGGACATACTCAAGCACTAAATTAAGATAGAGCTCTTCCTTTTCAGTTGTTGAAAAGAAACAGTGCTTCAGCGACACAACGTTAGGGTGGTCCAGAAGACGCATAGTCTGTAACTCTCTGTTCTTGTATCTCTTGTCTTGAAGAACTTTTTTAATTGCAACTGTTTCACCAGTCTCTAAGCACTTTGCCTGCATAAAAGAAGCAAATATATCCTTATTTCACCAAATCAAGACATAAAATTTGTTTCAGCCTGAACACACAGGCCGTCACTCAGATGCCCACTCACCAACCTCTTACCTGGAACACTACTCCAAAAGATCCATGCCCAACAACACGCTCTGCCATATAGCTGATGGTCTACAGTTATAAAAGGGAAAATTTGTGTCATGATCAAAAATCATGCAATCACATAACCAAGTTGTCCAAAAAGAGGGATAACATCACAAAAACTTACCTGCTTTGGCTGGCCATTTTTCCCTCCAATAGTTGTTACAATTATATGACCAGTCTCTGTCCCATTACCATCCACCACAGTAGCTTCCATTTCCTACAAGATATCAAGACAGATTTAAGATGACCCAACAATAAATCAAAAAGAGAAGAAGAAGAAGAAAATGAAGCAAATAAACCACATGATCCACCTTGTCATCCCTAATTTTCATGTCATTCATCTCATCAGGCAACCTATCAACACCAACAGTATTCCCATTGGGTTCTCTCAACCCAGAAGCAGGCGCTATGCTTACTGAAGCCATTAGCTCAAAAAAAGAGAATTGAGCAGATCCCCTTCCCGATTACTCTCAAATTGATTATAGAAGTCAATAACTTACCTGCAGAAAACACACCTACCTTATAGTTCCTTCATAAAAAAAACACAAAGTATACCTAATACAAGCCCAGCCGCATATACCCCATAATCACCAAACTCTATGTTCCCACAAAGGGAGGACAACCAGAGAACATAAATGGAACAAGATTCTACTTAGATGTACAACCTGATGAGATAAGTCATCTAATGACTTGGACAAAAACAGAAATGCCCAGTATCGATAATAAAAAATTTTGAAATTGGACTTGTCAAACATGAAGATGTCAAAGGAGTGCATGAATAATTCAATAATTGAAAACCTCAATTGACCAAATCAGCTTCATTTTAAATTCATGATTCTCGGGAGAAGCCAATAATAGACATATACAAAATCCAAATTTACATAGTTATTGGAAAAAGATAAGAAATGAAAATGGTAGCTTTTAAAAGCTTGAATCTTTAACGCTCATATTATTATTGTCAACCATTGAGCTTTGAGGTGGAGGAATTTTCATTTACAGAGACACAAAACGACATAAACACAAAATTCAATTTTTTTTTTTTTTCTCCTTTTCTTCCATTTTCTCTGCAACCAAATGGAGGGCTGAGCAAATTTGTTTTTTTTTAAAAAAAACCTCAACCCCATAAGACCAAAAGTAAACAGCTAAAAATAGAACGAGAAAGAGAGCAATTATTTTAGACAAACAAAAAATAAGAACTTCCCGAAAACACCCGGTTGGTAGCTGAGAAAACACCAGTAAACAAAAATTAAAAAAAAAAAAAAAAAAAAAAAAAAGTCCCGGTTCAAGTTTTTCATAGCTAAAATTTTCAGGAAAAAAAAATACGAAAAAAATAAATCCCTGTGCAACTAAAAATTTCAGTTTTTTTTCCCTTCACTTTCCCAGACTTCCTCAGCAACCAAACAGAACATCAGACCACAAACCCCCCACAAAAAGGGAAAGAAAAAGAAAAAACCTAAATTTTTTTTTTTTTAAATGAAAACCCATAAAAGAGAAGATCTTGAAAGATCACAATGAAAAATCACCTCATCCAACCCCACAAACACTGGGAAAAAAAAATCAACAAAACACAGCAAATTCAAACACAAGAAGGGAAAAAAATTCCAAAAAAAAAAAAATTATACCGAATGGGTCAGGATTCTCTGAAGCGGAAGAGATCGGTGGTTCGGAGAAAAATGCATGACCCGAATTTAGAAACAGGCAAATGAAGCGATTTCAGCTGAAGGGTATTGATCAAATCTGTTAAACCTGTGGATTTCTAGAGAGAGAGAGAGAAAGAGAGAGAGAAGGGAGGGTGTTAGGACATTCCTGTCTGAGTTTGATGGCAAATTGGCAGTCAACAAAACAGAAAGAGCCCAAACATTTATGTCCTTTTTTTTTTTAGAATTAATTAATTAAATCCTTTTCCACAGTCTCTTCTTTTTGACCATTCAAACTCTGCTTTCAACTTTCTCTTTCTCTTTTGTTTCTTTATTATTATTTTTCTTTTCAAGTGTTTTATCCATTTGAATAGAGTTATAAAGTCCATTTTAGTTAATTCATCCAATCATTTTCAACCACATAAAGAAATTTCTGAAACAGTCAATCCTTCCCTAATTTCACATGAGAAGGAGCCAAAATAGGATTTATAATTTCTATTTCCAACTTAAGATTTAAAATCCGTAACAAATATTAAATATTTTTTATACCATCCTTCTTATTCTTAGGGATACGTTGGGGGAGAGGTTGAATAGTATGCAACCTTTTATTTGATGTATCGAGTATAATCTTCATGTTTGGTACTTAAATCCTTAGAGGGCATGACTTGGGCATGTGTGACGATAACTTGTACCCACATAACTCCAAGCATGTTAGTGTTGTGACTTAGAAAACTTACTCATGGTAGTGGCTATGGCTTTCGAAGACGCACATAGGTGGAAACTTCGGTGAGACGGGCTTAAGGAGATCAAAGCAGAGGTTGAATGGCTTGAGTGTAACAAGGTTGTATGTGGTGGGTAGCACGTAATGTTATCAATGCACAGTATTATTGGTATACGTTGCATAAGTTGGAGCATGACATGTGATGGGAGTGTGTTGTGGCACACTCATGTAGGTTTAACATGACGAGTGTTGGAAGTTAGTGCTTTAATGAATTTCTTAAGTTGCTAGAAGTTTAAGAATTTTCCAAGTGATGGATACTTTTCCAAATTTTCTATAATTAGAGAAAATTCATTATACTTATGGAAACATATTTGAGGTCTCACTCTAACATATTGGAAATGACTTAGAATGTCCTTTTAAGGGGGAAGATGGGTTGTAGCCTCACAAGGAATAACTTAAAGGATAATGATTGTGGGATAGTAAATGCATACTCTTGATACATCAAACCTCTTCACGAATAATTTCAAGGCGTTATTCATGTGTAGATTATTCAGAGGTACAAACGCATGTCCTTAAATGAGAGCATCAAAATGCTTTTCAATCAATATTATATAAAATCGTTACAGGTTGTAGAGGGAGTTTTTTCAAGAAAGGTACATAATGTGTGATACTTATTATTGGATATAATATAATTGTATATGTGAAGTAAAAATTTTGTGACTTATATGAATTGTTATTCTAAATTGTATAAAATATTTTACATAAGTATCTTATAAACTCTTTCCTACCAAGTTGTGACCTATCCCTTCTATAAAATGGTTTTCTATAAACTAAACTGCAAATAAATACGTCAAAAGAGAGTTGAGGTTGCACTATAATTAAGGATTGGAGAGGTTATGTTTTTTATGTATAGAAGTTTTATAATAGAATGGAAGAGTTTTATATTAACAATAGGAGTAGGAAGTATAAGTGTTTGTAATATGTAAAGATATATGGAAGTACCTGAATGGATGTATAATGGAATGAATAAAAATGTAAGTTCCAATATTTTTTTGTTTTGAGATGTTTTAATTAATTTTGGGTATATTCATTAGTTGAATTTTTGGATCTAATTCACTTGGGGTAAAAAAAAATACATATATTTAATAGTGTTGAGGGTTCTTTAACGGAAAAAAAAACTAAGTTTTGGAATTAAAAAATATATGAAATAGAGCAAGTAAGCTTGGGCACATGTAACAATATGAAGATACACAAAGTTCTTTTGTATTCTTTGTTTTTTTTTTTTAATGTTGAAAATAGTAAGTGTGTTATGTTTAGTTGGAATGCACGGGAGAGATGCGCAACATTACTCGGAGTTGTTTTGTGATTATAATGCCCAATTTGACATTTATTTAAAGGTGCCCAATTTGATTTGAAGGTGTGTTATATTAAGAAGTGTGTTATCTGAGTTAAAAAAACGAAGATGACATTGTTTAACTTATAAGAGCATAATGAAGGTGAGGTTTTTAATTTGGAAAGGTGCATTATTGTAACTTAAGTAAGCTATTGAAGATTAGTGCACAATTTAAAATCTCGATGCGCTATTACAAGCTTGGACAAGCATAGCATCGATAAATTTTTGAGAATTAAAAGATTTTTTTAAGATTAAAAAAATTATTAGAACATTTTTTTAACTTCACAATACTAAGAATACTAAAAGATTACAACTATAACTTTAATTCAGGCTTATAATCAAGTTGAAAATAAAAATATTTCTTAAATGGGTCCCAAACAACTTTGTAAGCCTATATAAAATGGCTTGTAGGACTATATTTATTTATTTTTTTTAAAATTTTTTTTTTTTGGCACCTTCCTTTATAAGGCAAGGCTTGATAAACTATAATACAAACTTTAAACTTTAGGTCAATACTCTTACTAATCATTAAAATACCAAAAAAAAAAAAAAAAAAAAACTCGTGGTCTTAGATGACATTTTTTATTTGATTAAATATGGTTTTTAACGTGGTCAAACTTACTTTTTCTTAGGTTTGGACGGTGATTGATTAAATTAAATTTTTTATAAGAATAGTCTATCCGGCCTCTTTTGTTGCTTTCTTCATAGATTTGAACTTTGATATTGACCACCACATACTAGAAATGAAAAGTTGAAAACTAATGACTTTTCTTTTCTTTTTTAAATTTATTTACGTGGTCACTAATATATTAATATTATATAATTTATGGATCAAAAAATTATTTTTATCATCAATTTTTTTTTTTTTAAAGTTTATGTTGCTCATTTTTCAAAACAAAATTTTTTAATTAAAATAATTAAATTTTTAATTCCAAATTTTTTTAAAAAAATAAGTGAATTATACGACCTAAAATAATATTAATATATAATATTATTTGTTGGATTTAAGAATATGAAAACAAAATACTAACTCAAAAGACACAAACAAAGAAAAGTAAGAAAAAAAATTTATCGACTCAGACGTGACAAGTACTGTCCTTGAAATAGATCCACCCTCCTCGAAGAGAAACTCAGTACACTATGATGTAACAGCCACCTTGGGGTGTACTGCTCGAATTTTGAAAAAATTCTTTCAAATAGATATATGAAAATACTTCCCAAAAATTCTCTGAAAATTTGGTATTTATATGAGAGAGAGGAGTGACATGTTTTTATAGGCCACTAACAGAGTCCCAAAAAAAATCTAAAGATGACACAAAGTGGAAGGAGAATTTACTTATAAAATGAATGAGACTCCACTAGCACAATCTCAATAAGACTTTTCCCAAAAATATAAAACTAATAAAATAAATTAAAAATAATTCTCAAAAATAAAAATAAAAATTATTTACACCCTTCCTATATTATTTAATAAGTACAAAATGTTTTTATATTTTGAACAACACAAGATAATATTTTTTAATATTTTAATCATAAATACTATGAACAAAGAAGTAAAATCCTAATTTATAAATTATAAATATTAAAATAATTTTCAAATAATAGCAAACATGGGAAAGATCTCATATTTTGTAATAGTAGATATTAGAATGCAATTTATTTTTTATTTAAAAAAAATATCAAACATTTTTTTTCTATAAATTAAATATAAATATAATATGATGCTTCATAATATCAATTTTATCATATATATATATATATATATATGATATCCAAAAATGTTATCCAAAGCCAGTGGCTACTAAAATAACAAGCATGGTATATCCTGTAGGAAGCAGGAATTTCAGAAAGTGCAGGAAGAGAAAGGGAGGAGAAGAATGAGAGGATGGAGTCATGGACCCAGATTGGTGAGTTATGGATAGAGATGAATCTGAAAACAGCAGGCTGGTGATTGCGGTTTAAATGAAAACAATTATGATTGGCTCTTTCAAAAAGCATGCTGATAATGATCGTACCAAGTCACCACCCACATTATTTGACCATCTCAATCTTTTGATTTTTTCTTTTGTCAAATTTTCTCGTCAAACTGATCAAAGCCGGACCATATGAATAGCAAATTAGCATCTGCTAGTTGTTGAAATAGTGCAAGTCTTAGAAAAATAAAACATATTAGTGTTGTTTTGGCAGCTACGATGTGGACTTGCTTAGCCTATGATGAATCTTGTTTTGTACGGCATCAATAGGAGTATTTGATTTCATCTTTTATCTTCTTCTCTGCTTTCAAAATGAAAAAGATGAGTTGGATTTGAATGAGTAATGGGAAAGCATCTTTCACTTTTATATTTTATTATGATTTTATAGAAAATATGAAGGTTATTCAATTTGCATACCCTTTCTATTTTTTAATTTTTAAAATAAAAAAACTTTTGTATATAAGTTATTATTATAAAATATGAGAATTTATCATTTTATAAAAGTTTGTACATGATATAATGTAAATTTCTTTGTAACTTCCTTTAAAAGAGAGACTGTCTCGTGAAATATTTATTCCCTTTGTGGTATTCTATTTCCTCTTATGGATTGAACACTTTTCAAATTAAATGTTAATTCATCACTCCGTACACAGAAAGTTTTGAAATGCTTTTATATGAACAAATTGTTATTTGTTACACACCTACAACACCTCTGAAGTGGTCCAATACCTTGACCAAGTTTTCCACACATCTTCCATATTCCCTATGGTCTAAGAACGTGACCCACAATCGCTGCGTAATGGTGACAAATGGCAATGACGTGGTTTTTATGGAAAACCACAATTCTAGATATTAGTTTTCCCACAATCGCTGATTAATGGTGGCAAATGGCAACGACGTGGTTTTTATAGAAAGCCACAATTCTAGATATTAGTTTATGGTCCCTAAACTCACCTCTTTGTTGTTCTCTTCTTCAATGATACACCATCTCACGTGAGAAATCAAAGTTTGGAAGAATCAAAGACTTGCACAATGAGTGAGTATAACAAATCAAACATCAATGGTTGGAGGTAATAATTGATCCTAAACTTTTTCAAATTTGATTCGTACGACAATATTTTCATACACTTTTGGATAGTATGTATTCTAACACAAATCACATCTATTAAATTTTCTAATATAGTTCGTTCACTAAAAGTGAAAAAAAAACCTTGTTTCGTCCATCAAAAAATAACAAATAATTACTTGGTCAAAAGTATTTTTATCTCAGTACTATTGATGCATTGTATATTTTGCAAATGTATACACAACTAGAACTAAGTATGTGTCCCACAAATTCTTCTACACTCGTGAGTTTCAAGAGATTAGTGAAATTAATGTTCTACAAATTTGATCATATGATAATCTAGCAGATCTATAAAAAATGACTATTATTATCTAAATTTAAATTTGTACTTATATTAAGTGTTTGATAAATTTTTAAAAGTTTAAAAAATCACTCGAGGTGATTTTTAGATGATTAGTAGGCTATTTTTAATTTTTCAAAAATCAACATTTTATATATAATATATCATCCTGATATAGATAAAAATGTTTTAACCATACTTACTCCCAAACAGACTCTTAATATGAAGAGTAAAAAGTAAGGAATTTTTCTTAACACAAATTTATTCAAATGATTTTCAATGGATTTCAGGTTTCTCATATTAAAGCTAACTAAATTAAACACGATAATGGCCCAAGTTAGTGGGCTCAATTTTCTCATTCATCTGTTAAGCCCGAACCCCAACTGAGCAGATTCCTAGTGGTGATGGGTTGGGCTTGAATAGGCTGCTCATGGGCCTAAATAAATCTTATAAATCTTATAAAGCCCAACTTAGTAAAATCTTAAAAATGTATTCGTTTAAAAGGATGGAACAATCATCAAATTATGAATCTAATAAATCTTAAATATGAAAAGTCAAAAACACCCTCTTCCTTTTTCCTTATCTTCATTCTTCACTCACCCAAAACCCTATCCCCATCTCTTTCTTTTTTTCTTTTTTTTTTTCCCTTTATTTTTCTCCTTCCTTCATTTCCCTTCTTCTTTCTCCAAAAATAAAAAATGAAAAATGAAAAATAAAATAAAATAAAATAGAGGGCGTGTGGCAATAGCGACCGGTCATGACTCAGCGTGAAGTCAAGCCTTTTATTTTATTATTATTATTATTTTTTTAGGAATAAAATGAAAAAGAAGGAAAAAAAAAGAAAGAAAGGAAGAAGGACAATGGAAAAAAAAGTTAAAAAAAAAAAAAGATAAAAGAAAAAGTGAGATAGGGTTAAGATTTTGGGTGATCGGATGGGCGAGGATAGAATGCAAAGAATTTATATATATATATTAAATTTTATTGAAAAAAAATATATGGGTAGGTAGATTTTAGGTTGAATTCTTTAACCTCCTTACAAAGATCAAACTCCCATTTTCATCTTCTATCCTTCACCTTCCTTCCCTCCTCCATGTCATGTTCTTCTTTTATCCCACATGATGCGAGAGGAAAAACAAGAGGTGAGAAAGGGAAAGAAACCTAAAAGGAGTAGGGACTAGCTTAGGGGATGTGATGGTGCCAGGGACAGAGAGGCTAAGAATAGGATAATTTATATATATATGAATATAAATTCATCCCTTCACCATGGGATGGTAGGTGAGAGCTTGGCTTTTTGCTTTCCCATATCCATATGCATATTTGGTACAATTTGGGAAGTCATTTCTCATCACCCAAACATGTCTCTGTCCCAATAAAATCGTCCCATATTTGTTCCACATTATTATAATCACACATTTTTCTCAATTATTAAATATTTACTCAAGATCTTCAAAGCCAACCATTGTTTAATCTTGATGAAGGTCTATCCTAGCACCAACCCCTCTTTTCAAATCTACTCCTTTCATGGTTGCTAGCTTCCAAGGTGGAGCATTGAATAATGCAAGTACACAAATTATTAGCCATTGGGCACATGTTTTGCACGTTACATAGTGTAACGTGCATTTAGGGCTAAAATATATAGGTGAAAAAAATGAATGATAAACCTTAGTTTTGATTTTTCTATTAAGCTCGTATTTATCATTATTTTACACATTGATGAAGACGGGGTTGGGGCCATGTGATTAGGGAGGGCAACACCCCAATAAAAACAGAGGCTTGGACAGTAATGAAAGGGAAAGCCCACAGTTATGAGCGTCTAGTTATCATGACTTTGAGCCAACAACACGCTTGCGAAGCTTCTCAATTCACCTCAAATGGGTGAAACAACCTTTAGATAAAGAAAGCTTTGGGTGTCGATTGAGAAGGAAGTAGGCTCCAAACCAAAGCTAAAAAGCACAAAAATTATAGGCCACAAACCATTCCACAGCACTGCATGTTTGGAAGCTTGGGCCCTTCTGGCTGACCAATCTAGATCTTTCAAGGCCATCCTCAGAGGCAAGTGGGTCTGGGAGTTGGACCACCAAACCCATATTTTTCTATACCCATTTTCCAATGGATGATGCTCTAGACCCAATTTTTTATACATAAAAGAAAGAGGGTAAAGGATAAATACATCTAAATAGAAGGCCAGTGTCCTGCTAAAATGTAAAGTATTGGGCAAACCTAACCAAGATAGGGAAGTACACACTCCACAGAGGGCCATGTAGGCCAAACCAACCAGAGATTCCAAAACACAATGATTTTTGACATGGTTATCTGGCAACCTATGAACCAAACGAGTGTATTAAAGGTCAAACGTTCAGAGGATTAGCTAAGCAACTTGTGTTTACCTACTTGCAGATATCAATAAAAAAATTCTCTCCTTTGACAACAGACAATGTACTCATATTTCATATTTCTGATCATTTTCATGGGGGAATAGAGGAAGCAGAACAAGGCCCAAAAGACAAATGGTCAAAAGGGGAGATTCAGTTCAACACCCACGACAGGAAGTGGGTCTGAAACCCAACCATCCAAAGTTGGCTTCTGGAAAGGCAATGACTTGGTTGAGCATTTGGCATTCGAGAGTTGACTGTGACACTTGGGCATTACAAATCTTGGAAGCATACCCATCCCAACGTACCTTCTAATTTGATTACAAATTCTAATATGAATTGTGGTAAATACTTTAAGATTACCATAACTATTTTTTCCTTGAAAATTAGGGTTATGTCTAACTACCGCCTTCTATTAACAAAGCGTAAGCTATTAGAAAAGTTCGTCTATGGACTCCTACATGAATGACACCAAAAAAAAAAATTAATTTTTTTTTAAGAAAAAAAAAAGAAAAGAAAAAAGATTGGAGTCATCAAAAGTGTGAGTTACAAGTAAACTTAGAATCGATGTTTGAAGAACCAGAATTTATTACCAAAATATTAGTGAAAAATCTATTATTAGTAATGGCCGAAATGAAATTGACGTCCAAGATCGGGTGAAAAATCACCAAAATCGTCGATATATCGACAACAAAGAGAAAAATCGGTGATAAAATTGAGGCGCACATGGAGACGGGTGGAAAAAAATTGTCGATTTTTTAGCAACTTTTTAAAAAACGACTTTTTTATTATATATTTATCATGTTTTTTTTTAATTATTAATTTTTGTAATTTATATTTTATTTTAAATTTATATTCTCATTTTATTTTAAACTATTTTTCATATTTATCTCATTAATTTTATTTTAAAAAATTCCTATCATTTAAAAATATAATTTTACTAAAAAATTACTACAATAAAAAAAAAAAGAAATCATAATATTTTATAAATTAAAATTAATTTGACAAGATAAATTATTAATAATTTTAATTATTTAAATCAATTAATGTTACTAGAAAAAGTTACCACTTAGATATTTATAATGAAATTTTAGAAATTAAATCTCAAATAAAATTATTATATATAAATCAATTTAAATTTTTATTTAAAATATAATAAAGCATATTTTAATAAAAGTATTTTAAAAAAAAATAGATATAAATATGTTAAAAGAATTTAAGTTTTTTTTTAATTTATAAAAATATGATAAATATTATCTTTAATTATAGTTATATCAATTACACTTATAAAATAACATATTCTCACTTATTTTATCATTTTTTTTATAAATTTTTCTAAGATTTTTATAAATTTTGAACCATTTTTATTTTATTGATATTTTTATTAAAATATCCGTTATTATTTTTTTTAATATTTTCGATATATCCATAAAATCTAAATATTGATATATTGCTTACAACAATTGGAAAGTACTATAATAAGTGATTAGGAAAATCATATTTAGAAATATAATTCAATTGGGGTTTTAGAAATAAATTAAATGAAAATAGAAGTAAAAAGAAAATAATTAAAAATGGATATTAAATATAAAAATAAAATTATTTATATATATTGAAAATAATTTTTAGACACGTTACCAAGCATGTCCAATAATAATGACCTTGGCTCCCAAATCCAATGATATCACAGATAGGTCAGCATTTTAAAACGAAACGAAGTCGTTTAAGTGGCACAGTTTGCCTAGGAGTCACAAAATTCAAATCGAAAAGGTCCATGAACACCACTCAAGAAAAGCTAGCATGTGACGTTAACTTAATTAATCATATCATCATATCACATCTTCTCTCCACGCGTATGATTCTTATGTTCCAAGGTTGGTGGGTGATCGTGAATTCATGATTCATGAGGGCCTGTTTCGTGATTTCCTATGAAATTGAGGGTGCTCCCTGTCAAATAATAAACAACGGCACTCTGACTCTTGCATCAACAAAGTCGTCTTCCCACGTCAACCAAATGTGAACGCAAGCCTCCTCCTCGGCTCCTTCTAAACCTTCCTTGCCGGCAATTACTTCCTACTTTCCTAATTTTTCCCTTTCTGCCCAAATTATCCTTACTAGCTCATCATTAATAATTAAATTAAAAAAATCAGAAAAAATGTATTTTCAGGCATATACGTATATAAGAACAGCATCGAAAATCCTTAATTAGGATTTTAATGATTGTGCATTATGAAAATTGTTGTGTTAATGACAAGTAATAAATGCTCTAATGATGTACAATGATGAAAACCCAAAATTTCAGCTGACGCAAGGTGGCGTTAAAAAGTCAACAGACCGACCGGTTCAAAGAGAGGGGCGTTTCGGTCAATTCACACCGCATGAGCCCTCGCCATTCGTCAAAGGTCACGCGGCTACCTGGAAACATTCACGTGTTCAGCAAGCGCGTGTGTGAAAACGGTGTCTAGAATCCTAAGGCTCGGAGATGGACACGTGTCTACCAGCACCCCGGACTTTACAGGTGGCCGCCGGTTTCCCAGTCTCTCACAACTCTTTACGGTCTCTTCTCTATAAAAATCAGTTCAAACCGACCTGCCTCAGACTTTGATATTTCTGTGTGAAGAAAACGCGAGAAACTGCGAGAAAATTTCAAAAAATTATAAGGAGTAGAGCTCTTGCGATCAAGATTTCCAAGTGTTGTGTTTGTTGGCATGATTTTGAAGGAAAAATGGTAGCGGAGGCTGAGGTTGTGTGTCAACAGAGGGTTCCAGTGCTGGACGTTCAATATTATGCAAGAGGAAACAATATCGAGGACGTGGTGGCAATTTCGACGTCTCTTTCCTCTCCGAGTTTTGATCCGAATTGCGCTTCGGATTCGGTTTCGGCTGATTCAGCCGGCACTCAAGTGGTGAGCTTTCGATATTTATTTTTTTTTATTTTTTTTTATTTTTGTGTTATGTTTGTTGCTGTGGGAATTTCATCCTTGTGAAGAAGGATTTGAGCTTCATATGTTGTACGGCGAGCTTGAATTCTGTTGAGAATTGGGCAGATCGTTTGATTGTAGAAGCAAAACTGAATTTTGTTGAAAATTGGTTGAACTGTTCGGATAGAGTTCGAAATAACGTGGGTAAAGGTAATCTCGTTAGGCTAAATCGATCTTGATTGACGAAATCCTGATCGGATAGGTGTTTTTGAGGAAAAGTTTAGATGACTTTCATGACGTAAACTACCTAAGATTATTTTTCCTGTTAGTGTTTTCTCGAAATTTTATTTGGATTTTGATTGAACTTTTTTGTATGTGATTTTAGTTTACTTGCAGTTGTGATTAAAAGTCATGATATCTATATGTTGTTTTGAAGGATCAAGTGGAATTTTTTTAGAAAGCAAAATTTCCCCTTCCTATGAGAGAAAAAAAAATAATTTATATATAATTTTTAAATATTTATTGTCTAGTTTCAGGGGAAATTGCTTCTTATGTAATTTTCTGCAAAAATTGGCCATGAACGGCCTTTGGTTTTCTTTTTGTTTATCTTGATCTGATCATCTGAGTGATAGCACTTGTGGCTTTATAAATAGTAGATTTTCTGAGGGAAAACACTTGACATATAATTCCCTTTTTTTTTTCCTAGGCTATAAAATCTCCTGAGAAAAATCCAGACGGTTCTCTTGAATCTGCTATTGTGCAATTTGTCCCTTGCATCCGATCTGGTAGCTTTGCTGACATTGGACCAAGGAGGTACATGGAAGATGAGCATATAAGGATAGATGATCTATCCATGCACTTGGGTTCAGTCTCTAGGCTCCCGAACCCATGTGCTTTTTATGGGGTAATTGAATTGTATTCTGTGTCTACCAACTACTCTTATTGCCGGCATCTGAGTTATGTTAGAACTGATTGAGGTTGGATATTATGCAGGTATTTGATGGCCATGGAGGACCTGAAGCTGCAGCTTATGTCAGAAAAAATGTGGACAGATTCTTCTTTGAAGATGCTAACTTTCCTCCCACATCTGAAGTTAATGATGTTTTCTTGGAGGGGGTTGAAAATTCTGTCCGGAAGGCATTTCTTCTGGCTGATCTAGCTTTGGCAGATGATAGTGGTGTGAGCAGTTCTTCTGGGACAACAGCACTTACTGCTCTGATATTTGGGAGGTAAATTAATGATTAGGATTAACAAGTTAGATGCTGGGTAGTAGGTTTTATGCATCATTTTGTTGGACTTTGCTTGAACTAGCAAATGTTCCAACCGTAGGAGGAATTAGTTGCCCCAGCACTTTCTTAGTTTTGATTGTCCATGTAATTGTTTGAGGCATTGTTTGATTATTTACTTCCTTTTTTAATTTGTGCAGAACTCTAATGGTTGCCAATGCTGGTGATTGCCGGGCAGTTCTTTGTCGAAAAGGTCAGGCAGTAGACATGTCTCAAGACCATAGACCTAGTTACCCATTAGAAAGGAGGCGTGTTGAAGAATTGGGAGGTTTTGTTGATGATGGGTATCTCAATGGGGTTTTATCAGTAACCCGAGCACTGGGGGACTGGGATATGAAGTTCCCCCGGGGCTCTGCATCACCCCTCATTGCAGAGCCAGAATTCAGGCAGGTGGTATTAACAGAGGAGGACGAATTCCTCATCATTGGGTGTGACGGGATTTGGGATGTGATGTCTAGTCAGCAGGCAGTTAGCCTTGTGCGTCGTGGCCTACGGCGGCATGATGACCCAGAGCAGTCTGCAAGGGACCTTGTCATGGAGGCTCTGCGCCTCAACACATTTGACAATCTCACTGTTATCGTCATTTGTTTTTCTTCTCCTGATCAGTTTGAACCAACACCCCCACGACAACGCAAACTCAGGTGCTGCAGCCTCTCCGTGGAGGCCCTTTGCAGTTTGAGGAGCTTCTTGGACAACAATGGCAACCGATGATGGATGTACATATAATTATTTGAATAAAACCTCTCTTGTCAGGAGGGGCATACTGTTTGTAGCTGCTTCAGTTTAATGCTCGAAAAAGCAGCTAGCAGTTTTGTAGGTGCTGGTGTTTAGCTCTGGCAGGTGAGTTTTTCTGGGTCATGTATATAACGAGTGGAAGGTTGGGGGTAAATAAAGTTAGATTTATTGTTGTCTGCTAAGTCATTATGGATTGTTTTTGCCATCAAGTCCAGAGTGACCAGTGACCACCCATTTGTTCCATGTATATAATCATATCTATGTTCACATTCAATGACAGAATTTGACATCTGTTCTCTACTCTCTCTCCTTTTGTTGGTCTCCATTTTGGGCCCCTTAATTTGGAAACAGGAGCAACAATCATTATATCTTCCCCCCCTCTGTTCATCTCTGTGTTGATTGCTCACTGACTTTATCGTGTATAGTCTAGAGAATAGACAGATCAACCCTCTCAACGGTTAGAAAACAAATCGAGTATTATTGGCACTTCTGAATATTCAATTGTCTAATCGATACATTTTTCCTTGGTCATGGTTCTGAAATTAATACATGGTTTGACATCAACAGTTTTCCCTTACAACAATGAGATTAGAACTTCCATCTTAATAATGTTTCATATTAACACATTAATGATATCAGTGATGAAAAATCAACCACCGTGAGGCTTACCATTGAGTTTAGGTAATCAAACTGTGGAGTCAGCATGATAGGTTTTTGCGAACTTGGCAAACCGTTCCAAACCACGTAGAAGTAAGCCTTCAAGAAAAGGCCGCAGTGCCTGAATAAAATCACCATTAGAGAGAAAATGTTACTTCATCTTCTTTTGATCTTTTTCTTTGCAACCAAACATGTACATTAAGTGCTTTAAGAAGGCCCTGTTTGGATCTAAGTGAAGAATGCTTACCGATCCCACTGGGATCAAGACCTGAGGAATCTCATATGATACTGTTAGCTGGAATGGAGAAATTTAGTCATTAGGGTCTACTACTGAAATTTAAGCCACCCAAAAGTAGAAGACATCAACGAAATATTTCATTCACTGTGACCATTCCCCCAAAATTACCCACAAGCAGAATGGAATACAATCAAAGAGAACAGGATCAATAAAAAGAGTTTTTTGCTCTTTCTATGCTAATTATCATTCCTCTTGGCGGCTCTATTGACAAATCGGTCATCTCAACAAAGTTGGAGCAATATAGAAACATTAATGTTAAGTTAAAACCCGATATTGGATAAGTCTAATGTAAACTCACCTCTACTGTGCATGATGAAGGACTTTTTGGATAAAACCGAACAGCTCCTCTGCCATATGAGAAATCAGGTTAACAAAATTCCGATATCAAAACAAATGAAATACCAGTTTTTGAGTGCAGCAATGTGAGCACATGACGTTTTCTAATTCAGAGATGTCCAGTTTCATTTCATGTCTGCAAAAATACACTCAATTCCTATAACTCAAAGCTTCTAGTTCCATAAGATTCTTCAACATATAGATTCCTTTAAACCTTCCTATACCCAAAGTGATTTTCTCCCAGATGTGTAATGCCTGGTATAGACTTGAACAACAGCTTATTAATCAATTGAAGACAAAAAGGAATCTGTAAATTAATTCTACATTGAAGCCCATGTCGTTGTTTGTGTTATGATCATCTAACATACATTTCCAGTTACCTGTTAGGAAGACCTTCCAGAGATCTCCAGTGGATTTTTTGATTTGGGATTGGCTGCAAATGAAGTAAACATAGCTTGACTTGATATTATGACAAAAAGAGACGAAAAAAGGGTACACTGACATCCTTACCTGCATATTTCGAGCAAGCCAAGAGAATTCAATATCACGACCAAATGCATTATACTTTAGCGACCATTTTGATAGATCAGGCTTGTCTTCCAAAGTCTGTTCAATTTATACCAAATTATGTTCAAACAGACTCTTACATTAAGTACCCCTAGATGTTAGTAGGGAGCAAACTCACAGCTTGGTCTCATATGTCATAAACTTGATAATAACATTGAACATTTGTTGGAAAAGACTATGCCTTAGAATTACAAACAGAAAAATATACCCAACATGAAGATCAATAAGCTTGCATCAGCATTTTCCCTCCAACCATCATTTGCTTGGTCAATGTTATAAAGAACCGGGACGCTTTTAAATATGAATGAGGGGTTTTCTTTTAGAGGGGATTTTTCCCAACAAATTTCTATTGTAGAAAAGCAGGTTGGACATTAGGGGCCTGTTTGGTTGCTGTTTTTGAAAACTGTTCTATAAAATGGTTTTTGAGAACAGTTTTTTGTGTTTTTAGAAAAAAAATTATGTTTGGGAATTGAATTCTAAAAAACAGTTTTTTTTCTCAAAAAAAAAAAAAAAAAACATGGTTGGTTGAGTTAATAAAAATTTTTTATAGAATAAATAATAAAAAAATATGTTTGAAAGTTATTTTTTTAATTAATAAAGTGTTTTCTTCCATTAATTTAATATTATAAATATATAAATAATTTTCATATACATAATTCATTTAAATTAAAAAAAAATTATTCCATTTTGAAATTTTTACATTAGTTATAATTTTCTTAAACAAATGATGACTTTGTAACCATGTGTAAGTATATTAATTTCAATAATTTAAGGAAGAAAAAAGGGTTTGCGGGTGGGGGTGTGGTGGTTGGGTGGAGCTCACCCTTGTGGAAACACAAAAAGCATCTAAGAAAATACAAAAAGAAGAGAAAACATAAAAAATAATCTATTATTTGAACAGTGAAAAAACAATGAAAATATATTTTTATTATTCTCAAAAAAGTGGTTTTGAGAACACGGAAAACACAAAAAACAAAAACACACCCCCTTCCCCAAACAAGTTTTCTGTGTTTTTTATTTTCAAGAATAGAAAACAGTTTTTAAAAACAAGAACCAAACAGACCCTAAGTAACTTTACATTAGAAAGATACAAAAGGGGAATACATAATCAAGTTATGTATCAGCCTACCTCTACAGATGAAATGAAGGGCATCCAACGGGGAATGGATTCTCGATCAGAATAACAATTATAGGCAACTGAAGTAGGCACCTCGATTTCAGTCCTCACCCTGCAGTCATTCACATGTTCTAATTAATAGTAGTAAGGTTGAAGCTTGGGTTAGATGTATAGAGAATTATCTATCCATGTAAAGACTCATCCACTGGAAGTTGTAGAACCGTCTAAAGACTAATTAAGCAACTGCAAAAACATGAATAGAAAAGACAACTGCATCCACTAACATTGTTCCATGAAGGAAGATCTATTACTATGAGAAAGCAGAGTCTGCCTTTAGATGGAAAGGTTATATATTGATGCAAAAAGGGACATGTTGATTGTACTTGGTTGCCAGAGACTGAGTTTGGCTTAAAACTCCAATTCTGCAGAACCCAGTAGGGAAATTGGCTTCTAGATTTCAAATTTGATCTATTGGTATGAATCAGAATTGAAGTTTTCAGTTCAAACTCAAAGGCCCTAATTCCATGCAGTCAAACAAGCAGGTGATTACAAACTCCACCAGAACTGATGATTCTAATGATGCAGCAAAGCACTCGTTTCAGGAATTGAGCACCAAATCAAAATGGGTGTTTGTCCAATTCATCAAAATGGTCAATAATGAACAGTTCCACAAATCCCATTTCATCCTAGACACAAAAAAATCAACCATACCCAAATAACCCAAAAAAACAAAAAGGTCAATAATAACCAGAAATCATCATCATCCAATTTTCTAATTCTACTCAATTTTTTTGAACTGATCCTAGAAGACCCAAAAAAACAAAACAAAATATGAAAAAGCTTCAGAGATGAAGATGAAATTACGTGCAGTCCTGCCACTCCATGACAGGGGAGAAGGGTCGGGTACTGGTGAAAATCGAGTTCCTCTTGGTGGCTCCATAAGGGTACCTGAAAAAGACATCAGTCGCAGACTGCGGCCTCAAACAATGAGAGTTTCTGAGAGAGGAAATGGCATTGAACACCACTGCGCCCCCGCTTCTACTCCTACTTCTTCTGATCAAATGGGTCATATAGGTAGGAGTTGATACAGAGAATGACGAGGTTGCAGACATGGCTGACCAATCGGAGATTGAAGCTCAGAGATTGGAGGAGATGGTCCAAGACACCTCTCCACAAAATAACATAAAAAATCTTAGTCCTGCTAAATCAACCCGGCTGTTATGTCACATACATGACCAGCGAATGGAGTCCACCTGTCAAGTCTACATTGATCCATAATTCTTTGGAGAAATATTGAATCTATCAAGGAAAAAAAGTAAGCAAAATTTTCTTTTTTTGGTTCACAACAAGATAAGGGAGGAAAAATAAATAAACTTTTTTAGAACCTACTTTTGGTAATTTGGTTGTTAAAGGAAAAAAGAAATGAAAATATGGTAAAATAAATATACAAAAAACTAAAAAAATCAATATTTCTAATCAAAATTTTAAAAATAAAAGTAATAATTCCTGAAATTTTAAGATTTTGTTTGCATAAAAGAGTTTACGAAAAAGGTAATTGAGAAAGAAATAAGTGTGAAATAAAATAAATTTAGACTATAAATATTTGTAGAATCTTTTTAATTTTATTTGGATATTTAAAAAGAAAATATTTATGACAAAAAGGCCAAAATATTCTCCACTTCAACAAAATAATCTTTATGCATTTAAAATTATAAATATAACCTCAAATGGAACAAAATACTATTATTTTATTTTTATAAATGTGTTTTGAAGTAAAAAAAGTATAAGCAATTTGATAACGTGTCTATTTAGTAAATAATGCAAAATAAAATAAAATAAAATAAAATTGCGACAAAGAGTAAATCATCAAAATGTCAAGGAGAAAAGGCATCATTGATTTTCCAGAGTCATTACGATACCAATTGAAGGATTTTGATAATCAAATTGATGAAAGAAAGAAGTTTGCAAAGGGTGTGATTAGCCAACATTTTGATATTTTTCCAAGCCATTTTGTAAACAACATTTCAATAAGGGATAGTGGTGTATCAAAATTTCAATACAAGGCATAAAATGTTCTTTCAGCTTCATTTTAATACAACAATCCATTTTGATACCACATTGATGTTTTGCTTTAATCGCTTTTAGGTAGAAAGCTCCAAATTTGAGTAATTTCTTATTGAAATAAATTGACATGACTTCAATACAAGCTCCAAATTTTGATAAACTAGCAAAAATTGTTTTTCAAGCTTAATCCATGCTAATCTTGATTTGGAAAGGAATTTGAGGTTGAATTGGACTTGTCCAAGGCCAAGATTACTAAAACTCTACCTTACAGGGTGAAATTTGAAGATATAATTTTGATACAAAAACCCTCCATTTCATACCTATTTCAATATAAGAAGTAGCATTTTGACAATCACTTATGATGAACATTTTTTATGCAAATTTTGATATCAAGCTATTTCTCCATGGAAATTTCAACACCAAGTTGACTTGTTTCCTGTGGAGGATAGATTTTTGGATATTTTCCGCTATTTTTGTGTTGTTTTAGGGTTTTCTAATTAAAGTTATGTAGGATGGATATAATAGACCTTCTGTTTATGTTGAGGCATTCATATACAATGTAAGAGGGAGCAACTTCATTTTTTTTCCTCCATATTTTGTGAAGTTATAATTTTTAAAAATTTATTTTCTCTTCTTCTTCATCTAAGACTTTCTTCACCATGATTGTCTAAGTTCTTTTGATCTAGAGGAAGGATTGCTTACTATTGGAAAATTCCTCAATAAAGGAGTGTTTTTTCAAGTAAGTAATATGTCCTTATTCTTATATTCAAATTTATCAATGAATTTTGTATAAAAATTCTCTGCAAGTCTCTTAGGATAAGACATAATTGATGTTTATTATGCTCATTGAATGCTTACCCTGAGGGTTTGATTCAAGGATGGTTGATTTGATTAGTTATATGTGAAACCTTTGGGTAGATCTTAAGATGGATTAAGGTTTTTACTATTTTGAGAATCAAATGTGAAAGAGTATGATTGTTGTTAGAATACAAAGATCTCATTCTAGCTAAGATATGACTTAATAGTTGTTGGGACATTATGTTTTGTTTTTATTATTGATAATTTTGTTCATTTTTATTGTGACATTTGATCTTTTTAGATAGTAACTTACTTTCCATAAAAGATTTGAGGTTGTTGTTTAATGAATTAGACTATCACAAGTAAGTCTAAAAATGTTTAAGTAAAGGCAAGTTAGTTTTTTGATAAGGTAGGATTGGATTGAAAGTTTTAAAATTGAGTTAAAATGTTTTCATTAATTTTGTAAAGTTACGATTTTAAGTTTTTAAAAAATTTTGTTTTCAACCATCTAAGCTCTTGCCCCTATATATACCCTACCTAAATGTGTTTGAGGGTTGGATACTTTCGAAAAGAAAATCTTAATTTGCCCTATCATTCCTAAAAAACTCTCAACAATTTGTACATTGGAAGTCTTGGTTGTTGTAGGGCCAGCATTCCCTAAGAGGTTAAGGCGAATCCATTGTAGCATTTGAAGTGTCGTGTCGCAAACGTGAATCATGATATAGGTATTAAAGAGTAAGCCTTAAAATAAGCAACCAAGTAAATATTTGTATCTTGATTCCAAGTAGTAGATGTTTGATCTAAAGTCTCAGACTTCGTGATTTCTTATCTCCACAGTTAATGTGGAGGTTTTCCACGTAAAAATCATTATATTTTGTATATAATTGTCTTTTTATTGATATCTTAAAAAGGTTTAAATCTCATTCACAGGTTTCATCAAGTTAAAAATCTCAACCCTTATAATATTTAAAAAATCATTCATTCACCCACTATAATGTTATCCTACTAGATCCTAGGTTTTTCAAGAGTATCCTTATCTCATCAAATTTTTGTTTGCTTTCATTCATTCTTCATCGTTTCTTCATTTAGATTTTATTTTAATCTAGTTTTGTTTGGCTATAACAACAATTAATCATTTTAATAAAAGCAACTGAATTGATAAACCCTGATTCTCTATGCGAATTCATAGTAAAGGTACATCTCAAAACAGTATATTCAAAGTTAAAAAAAATTGCCATGGTGCAAAGCATTAAGAGTGTATATAATTTTATAGTTGTTAGTTCCTTCCAAACTAGAAGTTTCTTCATAATCACAAATGGGAATTGACAATCAATTTGGTCAATTGTAATGCATAGTTGCTACATTTTGAAGATATTTGCAATTGAAAATTGTACAAAGAATTTGTAAGTGTTTTAACATAGCGGATGAGTTCAAAAATTGATCAACCAAATTTTAGATCATTATATTTTTATCAAAAAATAGTATTAAAAGCTTAAGGGGTGTTAAGATCTTTGATTTAAACCAATTCACTTCAATTTTGGTGGATGCTAATGAAGGGTAATAGATCTAGAATATTTCAATCTTATATGGGATTAATCACCACATACCAATTTTCATCTTTCCCTAAATAAATCTAAGCTATTGCATTGAGTTTGAATCCTTGCCATTTAAACTCATTTCCAAAATTAGGGGTTCATGGTGAAGAGAGATGAGTATGCCTCCTTAAAATTCAATTCTTCTCTCGAAAAAATTTATGATATTTGGGTTAAAAATTACATTTTAGTAAGAAAAATCCCATAAAAATATGTTATATTCTTGTTTTTCATTTATTAGGTAAAACCGAAATTTCTTCTTATGTTAATATCAAGAAGAGGTGAATTTCATGTTTGGAGGTGATTCCAAAGGGATTTCACATGAAGATGATGAAAATTTGAGGTTCCTAAGACAAGTTGTCCAAGAGACTTTCAGAGGTCTTGGAGTAAAGTAAAATGCATTGGCTATTTTAATAGTAGATTTTGCAATTATACTTGTGATTAGGGATGAAAATGAGATGGTTTTTGTGAATACTCATCATATCTCATCTTTAATGAGACGGGTTTTAGATAAAGATAAGTAGTTTTATGACGGATTTGATTTTTTTTTTTTTTAAATTAGGACATGTTGGGATATAACTTTGTCTCGTATTACCTGAATTATATATAATGTTTAAATAAAAAAAATATTTGATTTGATTTTTTCTTTTTTTTTTAACATATATAAAATATTACTTTAATAAAAATTAATTATAAATATTTATAATCGATATTTATTTATAAAATATATTTAATTTAATAAAATTTAAAATTTTAAAAATTGAAAAAAAATTAAATGGGTTGAGTAAGAGGATTTGATGAAAATAGACATCAATCAATTTGAAGAAGTTGGAATAAGGAAACCTGCTCGTTGTCCATATCTTTTTAGATAATCATGATACATGGTTGAGTCTTTCTCTCCATTCCTTTTCTAGATTTCTGTTTTTCTTGATTTTCTTTTAGATTCATATTTTAATTTATTTTATAGCTTGAAATTCATACTTGTATATAAGGTTTTACCTGCCATATTTGAAAAGTATGAATTGGTTTGTATATTTTAATCTTTAGGTCAATTTTAGTAGGTTGAATATAATATGTAATAGTATAAGTTGATAACATATTTTATTTCATATTTGATCGATAATGAATATTTTTTACGTCACTTATTTTATTTTATATTTGATATAAATAATAAAATATATTATTCATCATTTTTTTAATATCCTTTTTGAATATGTTAATTTTAAATTAAAATATAAAATATATACATATACCATGTATTATAAATTTATTTTTATAAAATATTTATAAAAATATATCATAAAATAATACTAATATATGTATTATTTAATATATATATATATATATAAATTATTTATTATGTATTGAGTAACATAATTTTTAATATAAAGTATTGGAATGCAATATAAATTCATTCTTAAAGTAGTTCCTGAAAAAGAAGGTTGCAAACGAAATAGAAAAATGATTCATGGCTTTAATTTATAATATTTATTATAATTTTGCACTCACATCAGTGGGCAGTGGGCAGCCATAAATTTAAGTTTCACAGCTCACAAGAGATCCATAATGGTTCATCGAACTCCCCTGTCAACTTATCTCCATTCTCTGACCCCAGACACAAACGCCCCATATCCACCTCATTCCCAGTGTGCCATGCTGGCGTCCCATTTTCATATCCATTCCATGTCAGCCTCTTCAATCCACTTCCGTCCAACCTCACCACGAACAGGTCACCATACGGTTGAAATTGATTGGGAAGCGAAATCGGTTCAGCCGTCACGGCCCCCAAGTTAGACGTGAAAAGAAGCCACTCGCAGTCAGCGCTGAAACACACGTGGTTGATTCTCTCCCTGTCCACGTCAACTGAACCTTCAGATCCCGCCACGTACAATCTTCGGAGATCGGAGCCGTCGGGCCGGATGACGTATATGCTGAAAGCATCCGACTTGTCGGGATTGTGCCTGTTCGATGAAAAGGCGATGAGTTTTCCGTCGGGCGACCAGCTAGGCATGGTGTCAATCCACGGTCCCTCAGTTAACTGACGGATACCGCCTTCTAATTCTCCGTTAACGGCGTCTATAATGTAGAGGTTCTTGTTCCCGGAGCGGCCTGACCTGAAAACCACGGACTTGCCGTCCGGCGAGCAAGAAGGAAATGCGTTATTGCCGGTTTCTTCTCTGGTGAGGATCTTCACATCAGCTGGAATGTCTTCACGATCATCATCCAGATACGATGGATCAAACGAGATTCGTGCGATCTGGACCGTCGCTTTTACAGACTCAAAGATCGGTCCTATCGAAGTGTAAATCACATGCTTTTCTGTAGGACTCCAGGAGTTATAGAATGCCGTACGATCTTTCAAAACGGTCCATCTCTTTGAACCGTCTGATTTCACGATCTTAAGGCCGCCTTTCGCTTCGAAGTCGTGATTGAAAGCAATCAAATCACCGGCCGGAGAAAAGCACGGGAACGATCCGTTGAGTCGCAGCATCCGCAGTTCACTTATTGGAGACATTACGGGATCGAGATGTGGAATGGTCGACTCGCCCGGTGATGACTCCCCTCGGAATCGGTGGTAGCCGAGAAAACCACATTCGGGAGATACAAAGGGGTTGTAGTGATGGAAATTCGGATTCAGCGACTCGGTCACTGGATAAAACTTCTTCGAATCAATATCAAATATCTCTACGTGCCGGAAATTGCTCCCCTTCCGCCTAGTCGCTACGGCGATTCGCTTACTGCCTTGCATCGCCGCCGGAGTGAAACAGTGAACTCCTGGCGGGGTTACCCGGCGAGGAGCCTCGGAAATACCAGAAGAGTGAAAATCCTGCGGCAGATTCACGCTGAAAATGCTCCACCATCCATCATCAGCCTGCCGGTGAAAGTAGAGGTTGGAATCGCCGGACCAGGTGGGCCAACCACCACGCTCGCATACAACAACACGCTTATCCGGCTCCGCTTCCCGGAAAACAACAATATCAGTATGCAACTCATGAAATTCACCGCCCCAAGGACGAGACCCATAGGATGCAACAGCTATGAACTTTCCGGACCGAGAAATCGCCGGACTGTAGTCGACAACTCCGCGAGGAGTCAACCGCACATCTGCCTTGTCATCAAGCCCAGTGGAGTAAACAGCAGACCAGCTGATGAAGGGCTTCTCCGGCCGTTCATGAGCCGACACGAAGTACAGCCGTCCGTTCCTAACGATCGGACGGTCATGGTAGAGACTGCCGTGAACAGAGAGCAGCTGTTCAGGTTTGGTAACTCCGGGCCGGGTTTGATAAATTCGAGGCGAGCCGCTTCTCTCGGAGACGTAAACCAGGGTCTGATTTTCGTCGAGGAAGTGGCCATTGAAATTGATGGAAGTACCGTCAGTGAGGCGGCGTTCAGAAGTGTGGTTGATGAGATTGGGATCGAGATTGAGAGAAAAGAGGTCAAAGCCGTAGTGAGGTCTGCCAACTGTGGTGAAGACGATGGTTCCAGTGGGTTCCATTGGAGGTGGAGTGCGGCTGTGAGTGTAGGAGGCGAAGGCCGTCTTATATAAGTAGCGACACGTTCGCAGTGACACCATCATTCTTGGCCGTACCCCAATCTTGTGGATGGATAAGTGGGAATGGCACGAGCCCCGAGATATGGAATAATGATTTCCAAAAATAATATCAAGTGAAATATTAACCTGAAACTTCAAGAGGGGATGTAGCTCAAACGGTAGAGCGCTCGCTTTGCATGCGAGAGGTACGGGGTTCGATACCCCGCATCTCCAAACTTTTAGGCACTGATGAATTTTGTTTGGATCAATGGTTTAAATTTTACTTCACACATTCAATAGAATGGGACAAACGAATTTTTATAAATAACACTAAATGCAAGAGAAATTTTATATTTTTTTAATAGTAAATATTAAAATGCAATATAATTTTTATTTAAATAAATATATGACATTAAAAAATAATATATATTTTATTTTATTTTTTTATTCATTTTGCCAATTAAATATAAATATGGTATAGCATATTTGATTGCATTTGATATCTTAGGATATAATATCCACTAAAGTTGAGGTGGTTTTACAAAGTTGGAATGTATTCCATACCATGCTTTCTCAAAGTAGACACAAAAGCCAGCTTTGTCAAGAATCTTATTATCTTTGAATAATCAATCCATAAAGCATTGCAGCAACTATGCTATGCTGTGTCAGAGTTCAAATCTCTTTGGCTGATGGTCTATAAGACAAATCATAATATATTGAGTAGTTAGACCAGCCATGGTACACTGAATAGAGCTCAATATTTCAACACACCGACGAGCAGATTTACAGCTCGATAATCTATAGCTAAGTACAAGAAAATGGAAGATAAGGGAACTTCCTAATGTGTGTTTCTATCCACTGCTTGATGGAGTTTTCTTGTTTCTCCATATAAACTAGCAATGCTTTTCGGCAAAATTGTCTAGCTTACGACCTTGGATGGGAGAAGGAACCTCAGCATCTTACAGGTGATTGGCATGTTTGGCAATCAGTAAATGGTTTTCTGGAGAGATGGTCGGCGGGACGTACTTCACGAGCTGTGTTTCTAACCCATGTTCTTTGACCCACATCAACCTCCCCATGTCTATGATCTCCTTGCACATGAACCCTACTACTGCCCTTTCCATGGCTTTCATATTGTGCACAATTTCAGCAACTCCACCAACATCTTCAACACATTCTTTCTTCTCACTATATGACAACATGATCAAATCAATATGTCAATTAGAAAATACAGTTTGAAGTTGGAAAAAAAAAAACCCCTCAGGATGGCATTAAGGCCGAAGAGGTCAATGGAATTACAATGATTGTAGATGCAGTCTGCAACCAGCAACATCTGAAAGATCCGAGCCATGATCTGCATCCACTGCCCAGCTAGTAAACCAAGTAATAGCATGAAAATCGTCTTTAGTGATCCCCAGATTCATTAAATATTTTTTATCTGCAGGGCAGCAAAATGTAAAAATTTAGGCAGGTCATGATAGAAAGAGACGTCTGCAAATCACGAAAATTAAACAACTCAATGAGGTTGTGCCAACTATAAATTATACATATATATATATTTTTAAGTAGCATGAAAAATTGATTACTTATATAGTGTTTCCACTGGCAAAGATGATGGCAACAAGTAGCTATAGCCAGGCCTCTGAGGTAATGACCACTACGGCACTGAACAGCATCATCTTGATTGGATTCCTCAGCAAGGCAACATCTCAGGCTCAAATCTGCAGCAAAGTTTGACAATTCATAATGGACTCAAGAGAGTCTCACAAAAGATGATTATCAACAGATTTACAATGGATTTAAGAGAAAAGATTTAACAGCAAGTTATTTGGAGTTGCACCAAATGTTAATCACCTGTTGCAGGCCCACATAGATGTTTACCAATTGCAAGGTAAGGAACTCCCTGTAAAGACTCAACTGCCTTCAAGTTTAAATCCTCAACTGCAACAGTTGAATGTTGTAATGTAACAATGTAGCCAAAGGTATGCCATTTATAAACATACAATAAACAAAAGGTATAACAAAGGATCCTACAATAAACAAAGATGAAATCAACATGTCATATGAAACTGATGCAAGGTCAGTACTTTTTGGTACCACAATGTAACGAAGTTTTGACTTGTTATTTTGCAAATGATAGTGGGGGAAAGAGTAGATTCTGAAGTAGGGTCAATGCAGCGGACTCTAAATGGGAGAACAAACCAAGAAGCTATTTGCTAAAAGCTAACGATTTGCTTCCAATCATGCAGATATGATTCACTTTGCACCCAAAGGGGCTCTCACAGCTTTAAAACGAATTTACAAAGTTAAAAGAAGTTCATACATATATAGTGTCAGAATTTTTTCCCCTATCCGATGTGGGATATCACAATCAACCCCCAATGCAGGCACAATATTCTCCTTATGTCCCATGAGCTCCTCTTAACCTTGTAAATATGTTTTAAAGCTATAAGGACCCTTTTGGGTGCAAAGTGGATAATATCTATACGATTAAAAGTAGATCGTTATAAATGGTATCAAAGTCGATCTCCGAACCCGGTGTGGAGGTTTGTTTGGTCTCGTAAGAGGTGTTGGTTGTTTAGCCCTACAATCTCATAAGATACAACAAAGATGTGTTTGCATGGGGGTGATTATCATATCCCACATCAAATAAGGGGAAAATTTTTTTAGGGTTGTATAAGTATGAATTCCTCTTAACCTTACAAATGCGTTTTAAAGTTGTGAGGACCTCTTTAGGCCTAAAGCGAACAATATCCACACAATTGGAAGTGAGTCGTTACAACTACAGTTTTAATGAATAATCAATATTTGCATTTCCCAATTATTGTTTAGCATTTTGGTAATTGGGACAATGAATCTACAAAAGCACTAGTCCTAAAAGTTTCATAATTTTATTGCCTAGACACATGGTTAGCCTCTAAAACTGAAATTCGGACATTAGTACATACAGATGTATAAGCTCCAATAAGTACTTAATGTATATGTCTTTGTCAAAACACCAACAAGGCCATGCATGCACCTTGTAAAGGGGGCATTTTTTTAATAGTCTCATAAATGTTATGATCTTACTTGGTCTAAGTGCATTCCTTAAAGTTGGCTAAACTGTAGCATAGAGAGAATAAAGAAACGTTACATTTGATCTATTAAAAAACTTGTCAGCAAAGAAATGAAATTTCTGCCAAGAGGATTTTGAAAACCTTACTGTCAATTCTCAAACGCTCTAATATCAAGCTCTCTTTCTGTCGCAGTGTTCGATCAGCCTAGAAGTAGCATTAGCACATTATAACAATTAAAATACATACACACACATAAATCTTACTTCAAAGATGCAGTGAGTTCAAAATGTGAATTCATTATACTTCTTTAAAAACCTATCATCGAACATTTCCAAATCTGACAACATATAAGGAAAGACATGCTGGTTCAGTGAAGAATACATTCAGCTAACCTTCAGCTTGTATGACTTTCGCTCAACCAAAAAGACTCTCTTGATCCCGTAACAGTCTGCAAGCATTTGAGTCAAGTACCCTCTTCCGGCTCCAAACTCAACTACTGCAGGAACTACATTATCATCCCCTGATGATCTATCAGAGTCACGTTGCTCCATTTGCTCATCACCACTAGATTTCTCCAATACCCCAAATTCTTCCAAATTCCCAAGAATTGACGCCTGTTGCACAACATGTTTCTCTTGAAATGGCAATTTCCTGCAAATAACAAAGTATTTTGTAAACCAAAGAACCCCCCATTAAAGAATAAACTAAATATGTCAGTTTGTATACCGGTCTACTTCTCTCTTGATCCATATATCGCAAGCTTCAGGCACCCTATAAGAGTCTCGAATATCATTACGTATTGAACTATGAATAGACTGAATTTTACTAATTAATATGGAGAATTCAGGTACAGTCATGCTATATACAGCGTTCCTCTTCATCGCTGAGGTAGTGTTCTCCAAAGAAGCTAATGTGGGTGCCGCTGCTCCCTTCTCATCTCCTTCATCTTCATCATCTTTCCCACCATTGATGCCCTTTTGGTAGAAAGGTTGACTACTCAAGGACTGAGCTTGCTTCAGTAATGGGCATCTTTTCATATGTCCTTCAAGATTTTCACTCAGTACAGAGCTACAAATCAGGTAAAAGAACAAGAGCATAACATGTTAAACAGAGAACAATTCTATTTCTTTGGTCGCACAGAAACTGTTAGCAAGACAAAGAGAAAACAAAAAACTTGAACAACAGAGAATTATTTGACCCCATTGATAAAACGTATATTTCAAAGTTCATCTTCTTTTCTTTTCTTTCTCAGCGACCAAACAGAGGATGAAGAAAAAAAAAAATGAAGAATCAGAATAAGAGATTACTGAGAAGGGTCGATTGGGCATGGCACCCACTCTGCATCAGACCTAGTGTTGTGGTTCCCGCAAAACCTGGGCCGTTAGATCACAAATCAGAGATCCAATCAAAGCATATAAAGAGAGAGAAGGGAGAGAGAAATTGATGCTTACACGGAATCGTTGATACGAAAGTTTGCACAGAAACGTTTCTTCTTGGGAAGCCAGAAGCTGCAGCGGTTTTCCATACTCTGAGACCGCCGAGACGTCCAACGCCGCCGCAGTCTCAGTTAGAGCAGACAGTTTCCGGCTGGCTGCTCAGCTGATCTGCACCCTAAGGTATGCCAATAGGGCTCACTGATTTGTGTAGCCCACTGGGCCATCTTAGTGAGTTTCTAGTCACTGGGCCAAGACCCGGCAGCAACATCATGGGCTAAAAATCAAGGAAGACAACTTCAAAATAGCAACACACGTTTTCTTTTTAAAAATAGTAGAACCAACTCCTCCTCCCTCCACCATTCTTTCCATTTTTCTCAACCTATGTATACTCTCAGCTACTCTCTCGGTTCCCATCTCCATGACCCAATACTCATATATATGCTTCTCTCCTCTCTCCTTCACCTCTTTCCCTCCCCCATAAAATGGCGACTTGTGAAAGGTCCGGGTTCCAAGCCCTTGCATGGCTCCTATGCTTGATTTTTGCTCATCTTTTTGCATCTACAATGGCTTTTCCACGATCATCATTATCATCATCCCTTAAAGTTGGCTTCTATGGATCAACATGTCCATCTGCGGAGGCAGTTGTGAGAAAGACTGTAAATAAAGCTGTGTCCCGGAATCTTGGCATTGCTGCTGGCCTCATTAGAATGCATTTCCACGACTGCTTTGTGAGGGTAAGCGCATATGGTTTCTATAAATCCTCCAAGAATTTGATAAACTTCCATCAACGTACGTCCTTACTTTCTTCTTTGACTTGATTCTCTATTGCGTGTCAGGGTTGTGATGCTTCTGTACTACTGGATTCCACACCAGGCAACCTTTCTGAGAAAGAACATCCAGCCAACAACCCAAGCTTAAGAGGCTTCCAAGTCATCAATAAGGCAAAAGCCAAACTTGAGGCTCTTTGCCCGGAAACTGTTTCATGTGCGGACATAATTGCTTTTGCAGCTCGTGATAGTGCCTTAAAAGTGGGGGGAATCAACTATACTGTGCCAGGAGGCCGCCGTGATGGGCGCGTATCTCGCAAAGATGAAGTGGCTGAAAGTCTGCCTCCTCCCCACTTCAATGCCAAACAACTTGAGCTCAGGTTTGCTCGAAAAGGTTTGTCGCTTGATGAGATGGTGACGCTCTCTGGGGCGCATTCCATTGGCATGTCTCATTGCTCCTCCTTCTCAAAACGCCTCTACTCCAATGGCACTCATGCCCACGATCCTTCTATGCGTCGAAAATATGTATCCTCTTTGAGAACCAAATGCCACCCACAAAGAAAGGGAGGTCAAAATCCTACTGTCCCTCTTGAAGCTAAAACACCTGGCCGCTTGGACAACAAATACTATAAGGAATTGGAGAAACACCGGGGGCTATTGAATTCAGACCAGACGTTGATGAGCAGTCAATCAACAGCATGGATGGTGAGGAACAATGCAAGGCATGGATCTACATGGGCTGCCAAGTTTGCAGCAGCAATGGTGCACATGGGTTCGATTGATGTACTCACTGAGACACAGGGTGAGATCAGAAGGAGTTGCCATGTAGTGAACTAATTAATCTTTTGTAATTGTTTTATGCTGGGGCTAGCAAAATTCTGAAATTTCATTGATCTTTTCCAATGTGCTTTGTTCTTCTGCTCTCTGATTCAGGCTTTAAATTATTTCCCCCCTCTGATGAGATTTTGCACTGCTATTCCCCGAAATACATAGCATTGAGGTTGAAAATTTTAGAATTATTAGATGATGGGCTAAATGTAATTAATTTTTTTTAATTTAGCGTGTTTAAAAAAAAAAGAATTAAAAAAGAAAAAAGAAAAAAAAAGAAGAGGTTAACTGAGTACGGAAAATCCGTATATACCCTTAATTTTTTTACAAGAGAAGGGATGAATTTTGAATAAGCGGGACAGGTCGGGGTTGCGGGCGACCCGTCTCAAACCAACTCTTTGGCATCCCTAATTTAGCTCCTAGCCTTAAAGGCCACCCAAAGGGCTGATGACGGTCCATAGTCATTGGGCCTCGGGCCCGGTACGCGTACCTAAAACGTAAAACTCGCATTTTGCGAGGGTCTATAACGTAATTCCACCACCTTCACAACCATGAAACCCTAAAATGGGCTCTCTTTTAACCTAGCGAGTCGCAACTACACCCAAACCCTAGAAACCCTAATCCTTACCCCTCTTCCCCTGACGCGAAGATGCAGATCTTCGTGAAAACCCTAACGGGTAAGACCATAACCCTTGAGGTAGAGTCCTCTGACACCATCGACAATGTGAAGGCCAAGATCCAGGACAAGGAAGGCATTCCTCCGGACCAGCAGCGCCTCATATTCGCCGGGAAGCAGCTAGAGGACGGCCGGACCCTAGCTGACTACAACATCCAGAAGGAGTCTACCCTCCACCTGGTGCTCCGCCTCAGAGGTGGCGCCAAGAAGAGGAAGAAGAAGACCTACACAAAGCCCAAGAAGATCAAGCACAAGAAGAAGAAGGTGAAGCTCGCCGTGTTGCAGTTCTACAAGGTTGATGACTCCGGCAAGGTCCAGAGGCTGAGGAAGGAGTGCCCCAACGCTGAGTGTGGCGCCGGCACTTTCATGGCCAACCACTTTGACCGTCACTATTGCGGTAAGTGTGGCTTGACTTATGTTTACCAGAAGGCCGGTGGTGAGTGAGAGAGATGACGCCGTCTCTGATTTCATCTTTGTTCTAGGGTATTGAGACCAATAATGAGGTTTAGGACTTGGTTTGGTGGATTTATTATGTTTTGTTATGCTTTATGATACTTTAAAGTCACAGTTTTGGAGTTCAAAATGCTGTTTTAGTTGTTAGATTCTGGATTATCGTTGTTGAATTTGATATGGTCTGATAACTTCGATGGGTTTTTACAATTGATCACAATGCTATTATTTTGATCTATCTTAGTTGATTTGTGGGCTATGATTACTTTTGTTCGGTGATTTGGTTGTTTGTACTGAAGCCTTTGTCCTCCATCATGGAAGTGCGAAATTCTCAACCTCACAATATGTTCCAACTGCAGTTATTTTAGTTGCTTTGTTAAAAACTTGTGATCTCTTACAATTTTGAAGCTTAATACTCTGTATTCTGGCCCTGTGGATGTGGTAATCCCTTTTGGTATGATGATCTGCTGCTAAGCAGCTCTCCGAATGAACAGAGCAAAGGTAATTAGTTTTGCTTCTTATTGAAGCCCAAATTGGCCTATATTTTGGAAGTCACCGTTTTGATTTTTATGTCCTATTAGTCTTGATTTGGGGAAGATGTGTTTTAGAGATGTGCTTGGGACTTTGTAGAGCTGACCAGTCCAGAGGCACTTCCCTCGGATTTAGAACTTTAAACAATGATCCCTTGTGGAATAAGTTGAGGATGGGTGGGGGGAATTTGACAAAATGGCCATGTAGCTTAGTGGTAACTATGGATTTGAAGGAAATCTCTTGGGAAAGGGATCAAATCCCCATCTTGCCAAAGGCACTATGTGGCTCTTCAAGTCCCTCTGATATCATTTGAGAATAAAAATTCATATCTGATGGAGGTTGTTGCATTGTTTACCCAGTCATATTTTAAGTATTTAAATAAATCTCAACATGCTATTCTGATTTCAGTTCATGCTTTTAGAAAGCGCACTTAAAACGTGCCAAGGCCCAAGGTGCAACCACTTCCTAGTTGTAGTGCCTCGCCTGACAATACATGGACCTTGTTGAAGAGGCACGCCTTGTCTACTTTACTTTTCCTTTTTAAACTCTTTTATTTTTTAAATTTCTAATTATGTATTGAAATTTATATAATTTCATTACTTGTTTGTTGAATGCTTGTTTTAAATATTTGGAATCTTAAAATTTTTATTGATTGGATTAGATTTTGAATCATATTTTATAAAATTAATATGCATCTTAGGTCATATTTTACTTCACTGAAGTGCGCATCTTGTGTTACGCCTTGTGACTAAGTTGTAGGAGACTTTTTGCACCTTAGGTGTCCCTTGTGCCTTTTAAAAGTATGCTTCAATTACTCTTTGGTTTGTTTCTTCTATATGTGTGTGTGTGTATATATATATAGTCAATTGGTTCATTTAACATTCCTTTTAATGTTCGAGGTTTTGTCTTTCCTTGCCCAAATAATTTGCAGCAAGGGCTAAGAATTGGAAGTAGTCCTATCTGAGCATTTGTCTTAATTGCATTGCAAATGGTATTTAAGTTCAAACTAATCATAAATGGCATCTGTTGTATGCACTGTTAGGAATCTTAGCTTTAGGTCATGATATTCGAATCTTAGTGAAAGCAAATCTCTCACAAGGCAACAAAGTTTATTAATGCAATAAATAGGGTATAAATGAGCAAGGAATGTCCATCTTTTTGCTAAATAGGATGTATTGAGCTCATAATTCATTAGATACTTTTATTAAATATCAACTAAGTATTGTAAGGGAATTGCTCCCGGTTGTTCAATCATTTTACAACAAGTCAGTTGTTGATAAATGATCACTATAAGTCAGACTCGGTAGTAGGTATATCTTGTTATGCAATGGGTTGCTTGGTTTAGGTCTTGGTTCCATCTTTTTCATGTTCGTTTTGATCAACTCCTGGTGCCCACACTTTCTATGTTTTCCCTTTGCTTTTGGTTGGCAATGTTATTCATGCTGATGCATGTAACACCAATGAATAATCAATCCACTTCTGTCACCATCTTTGTTTATGCACTTGGTAATTTGGGGGTGGGATGCCCCTACCAATGGCGGTTAAGACCCCTTTCAATAGCTCAAGCGCCAGCTTATTTACATATAAATGTGTCATCAAATAAATATGATGATGCCCTGATATGTGCGGAGGATCTCGAGTAAATATGAAAAATATTGATGCAATAATACTTGCACATTGACTAAAAGATTTTCCGCATTTATTGTGTCATGGAGGTTGACAAATCTACTCAAGACAATTTTAATCTTGAACTAAAAATCATATTGGAAAGGTGTTAATGAGTGGAAACCAAGCAAATAAGGAAAACGTGAAGACAGCACCAAAGCGCCAAGATATGCTCGCAGTGTGGGCGCCTGATGTTTGAAACAGAGGCTCCAAATGTCAGTTATGGCTTTATTCATACAAGGCTGCTGAAACTGACAATTCAATCGCCTCAAGGGAGGGTTCTTGTAGAACGAATAAGTGAAATAATTGTACATGGGGCTTACCATTGTATGACATGTTTATTTCATTACTTGCCCATGCTATGAAATTCACTTCTTTCTCTTCTCATAACATGTTGAATGTGTGAGGTTTGGAGGTGGGAAAATAGATCTCCCCACATCCAACATGATTCAATATTAATTTGATTCATAAATCAATTGGACTCTATAGTCCAATTCAAGTGGGGGTTCAAAAAAATGTGTATCTATAGCTAACCCACAAAAAGGTTCGAGAAACTGTTGGGAAGAGCCTCCCTTAGGCTCTGATGGAGAAGCTTGGGCACTGGCTCAAGCCTGCAAGAAGTTCAACAACCATATAATTTATGGAAGGAATGCCCGAGCATTCCTCCTTTATATACATAAGCATACCAAACAAAATCAATACAAGTCTCAACTTAAACAGACGCTCAATTTCGACAGCAACCTGGAACTAAGGAACCCTGATAAACTCGTGGGGGAAGAATCTCGAAAAAAGTGTAATTTTTGCTTTCATGATCAGTGAAAAGAGTCCATAACAGGGGATGTGAAGAACAGCCAAGCAGAAATACCTGCAGGATGGACACCGACTTCAGATATTGTGTATTCATGGGTTAAGGTAAGGAATAGGATGAAATGGCGTGGATGGTTTACCATAGAGGTGCCCATGGTGTTGAAAGCTCGAGGAAAGGGTATGGCCACCTGAGAGACACGATAAGTTCAGTCTTGAAGCAAAAGTCTCAGAGCAGAGAGGATGATTAAGAACAATGCTTACCATGAAAACCCACAAGCGTGGATGACCCATTGGAAAATAACATAGATACAGCTCCAGAGCACAAAGTACGACAACCGGAACCATGGGAATGGCTGGAAAACAAGATGGAAAGTCGCATAATTTTTATATCAGTAGGTTATTAACTTCTTGATGATTCTATACTTACAAGGCTATTGAGGCTGGTATCAAGGAGGAGGAAGAACGCATTCATAGTATGCATGCATCCCATCAACTGCCAACCATAGATCAAACCAAAATCAGTGGAAAGAGTAGAGTATGAAAAATTCAGTGGAGTTCATGTATAGTTAAAAGGGAAGGGATGCCATTCCCTTCATCTTTAGAAGAAAGTTTCCTCACCATGTTCAGTCCAAGGTGTGCATTCGACAGAAATGGGACTATTACACACCAAAATACAATGTCTGTTAGGATTACCGCGCCCGCACAAGTCTGTTGTTATTGCCCAAGAAGAAAAATTAGCTTCAACCCACATAATGAAATTTCTTCATGAGATTTTGCAAGAAAACGCTTTCTACAAACATTAGACAGAAAATTAAAGCTCTGATTTCTATACTGAATTCTTCTTAGGCTAGTTCATGAACTGACCTGATATGCGATTTGCATAAGATATCCCAACAATCCCGCTCTCCGCTGAATCGCCTCTTGGTCATAGTGGCTTTGCAGCTTGATGGTGCCTCTGATTTCTTTTGCCCTGAATATCACACCAGTTGATGACCTACTCTCTTCCAAATCCTCTATAACCCCATTCTCAGTAGGTGGTTTCATGGAGTACACCCAGCAGCCATAAGCAGACATGCAGCTCCCAAGCTACAAACAGAAACGATATATAGAGCTATATTTATACTTGTTATCCAAGCCATATGACTGCATCTATGAAGTAACCAAGAAACGATTTTTGCTCTAAAGTAGAAGACATACCGCAAAGTATACTATAACTAATGAAAAAGTCCACCTGCAGATCAAATCATATCACAAGCGTACATCATCAGATTAAGAAACAAAACTCAGATAAAATCTCTAAGATTCTCAGCAATGTAGCAGCTTGGCAGTTGCATGCAGAATTTGAATGTGAAACTCAGCATTCAAGATTAGTTGTATTCAAACCATAGATGGTGGAAACGCTTCTCAAAATAAGTAGTTTGATATGAAGTCCTTTATATCATCCACTCCTCACAACAAAAACAGTTGTCTTCTATACAAAATGTTCACTAATGATTCATTAGGAGAGAACAGGGGTGTTAGGTTCTTTAGACTCGATTATCACTTGCTCTTAATTCTACAAAAAGTTGCATAATCTGTTGTTCCCATCTCATTTTTCCTATGACGATAGCAAGGGCTTCAAACAACAGATGATTTTTATGCCTTTTGTTATTCCTAACCCATATGCATTCTTCCACAACCCATAGAAAAGTTCAATTTTCCCAAATTATATTAAAAATTTTCTTCGTCAATATGAGGGAAAATTATGCTAAAGAGTACTGTAAAAATTTTCAGTCAACTGAATCTTATCTCTTAAATCATGAGGGTTTCCGTTAATGAAACATTTGACTAGTACAATCGTACCGATTGTAGTGAATTTTTCTATGATATTCTATATCTAGAAAATCAGTACTCCAGTGGGCACAAATATACAGAAACAGAGCACAGCATGAACAAGAACATCAAGAGAAATTGAACAAAATATAAATAAAAGAGAAGAGCTTACTCTGTGTAATAAACAAAGATTGTAGCATCCCATTCGAGGACGTCCCAGACCAAGAATCCGGCCATCACAGAAAAGGAAACCACTCTCAGAAGCAACAGCCAAACAGGGTGCACCCCTTTCCAACAACTGCTCCATAGCTGTGAAGAGCTCACATGGCCCAGCCTCGTGGCACCCACATACCCCTCACAGTCTGGCCTAGCAACCAACAAGCTCTCATACATGGTTCTATCTTCATATTTTCCGGAACCTTCCTTATTCCATATCACCCAGAGAGAGCCACAGAAGGCCGCAGCCACTATCCCAAAACAAATGAAGTCGTACCAGTACACCACCATTGCCATGGTCGATGAACAGACCACCTTGGCCCTTGCCCAGAAAAGAAGATCAAGGATCCAAAGGTGGAAGAATGGTAGTTCCAAAAATTGGCATTTTGACGGAATAAACCCTGGAATATGGTGTGTTGTGGGAGCTTCAGCTGGAGGTCTGATCAGGTGGGACTGGTGGTTTTGACTGTCTGGTTTGGTGCTGCATTCAAAAGTTGTAACGGAGTGAAGGCATGTTGACTCTTAGGAATTTGGCCGGTGACAGTTAGTCAAAAGGATATTAAATTTTATGGGTGAACATATTTTTCATCCTAAACTTCCATTTTCATAACCACTCATCCAATATTTTGGGTCAGTTTTAATAATCTAATGTATTATTCAAGCTTTTTTTTTTTTTTTTTTTTTTTGTCCTTTTTATCTTATCTAAGGCTAGTTTGGAACTTAATACTTATTACTTAGTGACTTAAGTTGACTTTAAATTAAATTATATTTAAATTATTAATTTAAAACTTATTACTTAATTTTTATTTTAAGAATTAAGGTTGTTTGATAAAATTAACTTAAAATATATTTTAAATAATTAAATTGACGTATTTATTCTCATAAATTATAACTAGAACAAAAGAAATCAAGTAACAGTAAAGGTGGTGGAGTAGTAAAGAAAACCCTAAAAGTATTATGACAAATGAAGATAAAAATATAAAATGAAAATATGGATTTAAGAATAAGTTAATTAATTTTATTTATTATTTAAAATTATTTTTTACTTTAAATTATATCATTAAATTATTTTATTAAATATATTTAATTTACTTAATGATTTAAATTGAGTTATTAAGTTTTTTTATTAAACACCCACTAAGTTTAGAGGATGCAATAGTAGATTGAATCAGAAAATATTGTGCTTGATTTTGGGCTTATATGTATTTTATTATTGAAGCTACATGATTGGCTTGATTTATTGTAGAAGTGTAAGAAGATATAATACTTTAGCTTGTTGCCAATAGAGTAGTATAATACAACTGGACTGAACTGGTTGTCTGACCCACCAAAACTTCCACTTCATCAAATTTTTATACAACTTATTCTTAGCCATTTTTGTAATTAAAAAAATAAAAAATAAAAATAAAAAAAGGAAAAAAAAAACAATTTTCACCAAGTAAGGAACAACTTTTAGATATGCAGTACAAAATTTTCCTTTCTATTATTTCTTTATGTCTAAGTCTTTATGTTTGTGAATCCAAGTATAAAACCAAATAATAATAACGACAATTGTGTTTTGGATCTAATTGAAGTCAAAAATTAAGTTTTAGTTCATATAAGTTGCATAATTGATGGAGATGATATAAAATATGAAGAGATCAATATACCCATCAAAACTATTTTTACCACAATGTTTGATAAACTTTTTTTATCTTAAATCTTTTTTTAATAATTATTCTAAAAATTAATTATTTTTAGAAAACTAATTTTTTTAAAAATGCATTCTAAAAATATATCATTTAAATTTTATTTTATTTTTTACATATTTTTAGTTATTTTATATAGACACAATTTTAAAAATATATACTTTCCAATATGTTTGATTTTTAAATAATAATAATAATAATTTATTTTTATTTTTTTGGGAAATGGTATTTTTTTTTTCCAAATCACTTAATTATATTGAATTTATTGAAATTTAGAAAAGGAATAAAATTTAAACTTTTCTCCTCAATTTTTTTCATAGTCAGTAAAGGTCATTTTCGGAAAGATAAAAAATTTATATTATTCTTCTCAATTTTCACACTTCCTCTAGGTCTTGAGCTTAAATAATAAACTTATATGGACTTTTTGGAGTCAATCGTCCAACACATAATTGTCCAAGGACTTAGGTGGCATTGATGGCGAAATTGAGTACCAGCTCAAAATTAAGATAAAAGTCCACCATGAGATGTGAAGACATGATTGCAATTAGTTAAACAAAATTATTGCAAGAAAAATATGGCAAAAGTTCATGCCACTAAAATACTTGATCGTGGGGTTGGGGGCATACTATAAAGTCAAAATTATATAAAAAATTTCTTATGTCCTCGCACCTTTTCTTTTTAATGTTAAATGGGTATTGAGTAAATTAATTTAATAATTTAAAGTGACTTAATAACTTAATTTAAATCATTCAATAAATTAAGTATATTTAATAAAATAATTTAATAATATATTTTTAAAAAAAAAAATAAATAAAAATAATTAATTTATTCTTAAATTTATATCTTCATTTTATATTTTTATCTTCATTTGTCCTAATTACGTCTATGATTTATTTTGTTACTTTATAACTTTTATTGTTACTCGACCTCCTTTACCTTAATTATAATTTATAAGAATGAATATATCATTTTAATGATTTAAAATAAAATTTAAGTTGATTTTATCAAACAACCTTATACTTAAAAAGTAATAATTAAGTAATAGATTTTAAGTCAATAATTTAAATATAATTTAACTTAAAATTAATTTAAATTATTAAGTAATAAGTATTAAATTTTACCGATCACATCTTAAGTGAGTGTTAATGACTTAAATTGATTTTAAGTTAAATTATTTTTAAATTATTAACTTAAAAACTTATTATTTATTTTTTACTTTAAGTATTAAGCTTCTTTCATAAAATTAACTTAAAATTTATTTTAAGTTATTAAATTAACATATTTACTTATATTAATTATAATTAACTTTTTTCATCATTAATTTTAATTAATATTTATTTTTATTAATCTTCTAACAATGTTCATTACCACAAAAGTCATAATTGCTCTAAAATATGTGAAGGTTAATGGAAGATTTTACATCTTTTATGTTGAGTATATAGTTGGTGTCGTACGTACGAACATTGGTGTCATATATGTTATGATTTCTAATATCTCAAATGAGGATGGATATTTCCACGGGCATGTGTGGCTCGAGCAAAGCCAGAGACCATGATACACAAGCTTAGCCATTCAAGCAAGCTCAGTCTAAATTTGTTTTCTTCTTCATTGTCCTTTCCGCTGTTGAATTGTTGAAAAAAACAGACCCAGTGTCTAGATCCACAAAGCAACAGTGAAAACAACCACCATTTCTAGCTCAATTTTTGTGTTTTTTTTTTTGTTAGATGTAGGCAACCTCCATTCTTATCAGTATTCCCATCGCTGGTGGACAGCAATTTCGATCAACATTAAAATACAGAATCAGTTTGAAGATAGAAAATGAATGTAATATATAATATTACACAACATTAAACTCTCTTTTGCCGTGGGGTCTCCATTGAAAATATTTAAAGGGGAAAACTACACCCTTTGCAATAGTAGGGACTCGAACCCAGACCAATTATTATCCCTTTTAACAATGACAATTCTGGACCATTAGGCAAAAACCCACATTTGTTTCATGGGTTGTACCTACATTTGTTTCATGGGTTGTCCCCACCGAACTAAATTGCTAGTCCTACCATTGAAAATGTTGGGTTTTTGTTTTTTAACTAAATAAAAAAAGTCAAAATATATTCAATTTACTTATATTGGTTAATATCAACGAGTTATTTTTAGTTGAATAAAAAAAAAACAGATATTTTGATTTTTTTCTATTCAACCAAAAGTGGAATATAAATAGTAAAAGTTTTTTTACTAAGCTATTGTCTGCCCTTTAGCCTCTTGACCCAAAGATGGAGAAAAGGACCTTATGGGTAAGCCTTACACCCATGGGAGCCTAGATAGAGAGCAAGGATGGCTTGGAGGTTTAGTGGTTCAAACCCCAAAAGTTAAAATGAGGCCATATGCGAGCCAAACACGCACTGCGCGCGCACCGCGGGCGAGCCAGACACGCATCGTGCGCTTACCACGGGTGCGCCAGACAGGCATATGTTGGCTATGGAGTTGGTGCAGATAGAAGATGAGGTTTATTTTGGGATATAATTTATAATTATTTAAATATTCTATTATGTCTCCTCAAGCATGTATGATGTTTCCTCCAAACATCTTGAGAATAACTCATATTGCTCTTTAAGGGGGGTAGGTGACTCTAAGGGGCACCAAGGGAAAGCCTTGACCGCACTAAAGGGGCACCATAGTACTGCCTTAGGCATGCCTAGGACACACGGATGACATTCAAGCACACACACATGGGCTCCACGACATGTGTGGTGTGCACCCTGTGGCCGCAACGACATGGGGTCTAGTGTGGCCTACATTTTCCTTGCACTGGCATGAGAGCGCCTAAGCCTTGTGCAACGAGCCAACTAGAGAAGCCATAAGTGCAACGCCATGGTTCGTTGGGGCACTAGGATGTGCAGGTGACTCAGACTCATGATGCGCATGGCAAAGGGGCGCAATGCCCTGTACACCAAGAGGGAACAACCATGGGCGTAATGTCATGGCTCGTTGTTGTGGAGTTTGACCTAACAGTGGGAGCTAGCAACATGCCTAGGCCATGGGCACCTTGATATGGCATGGGCTCACACATCAGTGTGGGAAAGGCACACTGATGCACCAAACACCTGGTTAGCTGGTTGGCGCATGTTGCTGGTTCAGAAGGTCTTGATCAGAGACATGTTGGTAGGCACCCATTCACAAGAGGCACCTTACGGGGAGAAGGCAGCTTGTTAGGAGGACTCATCAGCAACTTGATGGGAAATGCTTGAGGGGATGGCAACTAGCTAATGGCAGCTAGCTAGTGACAGCTAGCTAATGGTAGCAAGTGATCAGGACAACATTCAGTTACAAGGGATTGGCATATGGTTGTGGTGTTGATGGCTGGTGCGAAGAGACACCTTGGGCTGAAGGAGTGTCTCTAGTTGGGTGGTTATGCAAGCAGTTATGGGCGGTTGCGGTAGTTGCATAACCACTAACAGCTCCTTGTTTGAAATTTGAATTGTAAACTGCAGGGTGGATCTTTTAAAAAGGTCTGCTGCATCTCTGAGACAGAGTATGAGAGTATGGGATGTGTCTTTGAATGCTTAAGGGTTCTAAGCATTGTACTCTGACTTAGGCCAAATATTGAGATACTTTGAAAACAATTTTGTATCTTGTAGAGTGAAATAATACAAGTTGGAAGGATTCCCGTAATTGTCGTATCCTGTTACTTTGCTTTTCTAAGGACTGGGAAGAAAAGTTGGCTAAGGAAGGGTCCTTAGCATCGCACACTCGATGAAAAAGTAAAGGCAATTATCAAGGGTGTGACAGCTACTATGATACAAAGTTTGTGAATAATGGACAAGTAGCAATAGAAAATATTATAAAAATCATAGGTTTATAAAAGTATTAAAATAAAAGCATTTTAGTCATATCTTAAAAGAATAGCCGTTATTCCTTTATATGAATTAAAATATGTTTTACTCTTTTTATATTCAAAAAGTTAAAATAAAAAAAAAAAAAATCTTAGTTTTTAATATTTTGATCATGTTACACCTTATCTTAATTTTCCCTTAAATATTTTTTTCCTAATAATTATGTTGGCCATAGTGTGATCCAACCAAAAGCAAAGCAATTGTAGGTGTAGAATCCTTCATTATGCTTGACCATCCTATGTCCGAATTCTTTAACGGAATTGAGCATGTTCCAAATTAAGAACAAATTTTTTTCATTATTCTCCTAATAATGTAAAGATAGTCGTGTCGACAAAAGCCTTAATGTAAATATATTAATAAAAAAAAAATATACAAATATACATAAAGTTTTAACATGATTATGTCAATAACACTTATATTTATAAACGAGATAATCATTCCATTATATTATATGGAATATTATAAAAGATAGAAATCAACCCGAATCATCTCATGTACATTTTACCTTATTTCTTGCATGTATACCATTGAAAAATCCTCTCATTCTACCAAATTTCTTATCCTTCCTCTTATCTCTATCTATAACCTATAATCTTCACAAGTGTATCTATGTCATAGCATTTTTCGATCATGACCTAAAATATTTATAAATATTTTATCACTCATTTTTTAATTTTATTTTTTTATTTTATAAAAACATTTAATATTATAATGATATATTTATAAAATATATATATAAAAAAAATTATACTAAGAATTCAAGACGCTTCCCAACAGGGCATATATAGAATCTGAGACCCTTTCCTACAAGGACATGGGTGTAGTCAGTCTAACATTTATGGCAAGAGAGAGGGCAGAAATCTTGCGAGTTTTCATGCTCATCGTGGACATACCCTTCAAGTTTGGACATCTGCAGTCTCACAGTGCCTCGTCTGTAGACCGGCAAGTGGACGTTGATCCCAAGAATTTTGGTGTCCTCACCCCAAAATTAAGCGATCACATGTGCCATTAACAATGCTAGTCCTTTAATTTGTGGTTGCATGTAGGTATTTAATAAGATCCTCCACTCCGCCCCACTTGACAATCCCTGCATCAACAAATCTACCCAATACCTTCGCTGGCCAGAGTACAAAGATGACGTTTTACTCCTGCCCAAACACCAATATTCAATCACAACATGCCAAGTTATGGAACACAAAGATTGAAGTTAGAGCTGGAAGTGATGATACTTCCAAAATAATTTACACATCAAACCATGAGCTGGAAAGTGGGCACCAAAATAATCAATTTCTCCTCATCTTTGGTTTTAAAGCTTCAATCGAAATGAGCATTTTTAAGGGTCATGACATTGGCAAACGAGACTTCTGAACTGATGAAGTGGCAATTGGAAAAGATCTCATTGCAGATTACAAGGAAATGGCACATGGGCAGTGCTGTTAACAAAGTTTGACTTGCCCTGCAAGTTGAGTTCAAATTTACAAAGAAGTTCAAAGAAAAAAATAAAAAATAAAAATATGTGCCACTCATCCATAAAATATTGGCCCATTGATGAACTGTGATGAGGCAGTACTGCTCTTAGAAGGCTGAGAAGCTGTGATTAACCACTGTAAACCCTCCATCTATGGCCAAGTTATGACCACTGATGTAAGCAGACTCATCAGAAGCAAGAAATACAGCAGCCTCTGCGATGTGCCTGGCCTTCAACACAATGCCTTTCAGGTTGGAGAGCGCTAGACAATTAGCTTCAACTTCACTTGGCTCCAGATTGTATGCTCTACAAGAAAGAGGTGTGGCAATTCCAAATGGGGACACGCAGTTGACTCTAATCCCATACGCCCCCAGCTCGCTGCAGGCCGCTCGAACAAGGCCTATGAGAGCATGCTTTGAGGTGGTGTAAGCGTGCGGGCCGGCTCCCCCAAGTGAGGCTGCGACACTGGTAGTGCATATGATGGATCCTCGGATACTTCTAGCCACCATGGCTCGAGCCGCATGCTTGATTGTGGCAGCAACTCCGCGGACATTTGTAGCCATGGTGTTGTCAAAGCCCTGGAGGTCTAGTTCTAGAATTCCGGTTAAGGGGCCTATGATTCCGGCATTGCTGAACAGAACATCCAGGCTTCCATATTTGTCCAAGGTGTATGCCACAGTCTCCTCCACCTGCTTCTCATCTCTTACATCACAGTGTCGATAACTAACCTTCTCTGATCCTATCGAGGAAATAACCTGATGGCCTAATTCATCTTGAACATCAGCTACAACAACAAAAGCCCCATTCTTTGCAAATAATCTCACAGCCTCCTCACCAATCCCACTAGCTGCGCCAGTCACAAGTGCCACCTTACCCTCCAACCTATCAAGCCTTATTCATCCATAAAACATCTTTGTGAGCAAAAAGGGAAAGGAAAATACAGAGATGGAAACCAAGAATCAGACATTCAAGTAGAAGAAAACTCACCTTGGCCTAGACATTGTTCTCTTGATGGGTGGCTCAAATCTTACAATTAGACTCTTGGATCGGGCAGTTTATATTAGGATTGTAGTTTGATAAATTATTTGGTTTGCAATGATGCTGAGCTCGAGAAAATAACAAGTGGAACAAACTGTATTAGCTCATTAACAATTTATTAATCCACTTTCCATCTCTTCAGTTATTGTAGCAATTGGTAATAAAGTAAGAGAGACTAAACACATTCAGTGCTCCCAGCCATTGCCTTGGTTCAAGTCAACTAATCATAAAAGGATAAATAATTAAAAGAAGCTTCCTCTGTTCCCCTGCTCCTCTGCTCCTCTGTTATTGAACAACTTTTCTCAGCAAAAGTTTTATATAGTTCTCTGGATTCATTGGCTTGTTATTAAAAGCTATATATTTGTCTACTTTTTATTGCAAATTGATCCATGATCACATGATCACTTTAGCATCATTGTCCCCTTGGTCTTGGCCATAGATCGGGTCTTCAGAAAAACAATTACCTGAAGGGCTTTTTTCCAATCTTTTTCGTAGGCTACAATGATTGATTAGCACTAATAAGCATGGAAATCTTAAAACCTATGCACCTCCCCTTCCCTCCATGTGTCACAACAATGCATAGGAAAAGTGTAGTCACCATATTTTATGCATCATGTCTGGATCATGCTTGTACAACTTCACTGCTGGGCTCACTCTTTCATGGGTTAGTAGGCTTAATAGGCTGCGGTGCTCGAGTTAGTGACATCTCCTGTGTATCAACAGAGTATTAACCTCGGTTTCAGGTTGTGCCCTGTATTTAATTGTGAAAATGGTACCATATGCAATGCATCTTGACTTTTCAAAATTGAAAAATTAATGGCCCTGATTTAATTTGATAATCTCAGTGTCTGTAAGATGAATTGCACATGGATCAACAGCATTAAATCCATGGAGTTCAAATACAGAATTTGTGTTCAACATATTATTTCCTGAGTCTGGACCTAGTAGTACTAAGAACACTAACCCCTCCATCAACAGCTAAATTATGTCCAGTTACATAAGCTGATTCATCTGAAGCAAGAAACAGAGCAGCCTCAGCTACATGTCGTGGCTTCAAAATAATTCCCTTCAACTGTGACATTGAAGAAGCTGCTGCTTCCACTGTACTTGCGTCTACATTGTACATGCCGGTTGACATGCGCGTGGCAACTCCAAAAGGAGAAACACAATTGACCCTGATCCCATACTGCCCTAGGTCATCAGCAGCTGATCGGACAAGGCCGAGCACAGCATGCTTGGATGCAGTATATGCCGGAGGCCCAGAGCCCCCCAGTGTTGAAGCGACACTCCCTGTGCAAATGATTGAACCCCGTACTTGCTTTTCCACCATGGCTCGAGCCGCATGCTTGATGGTTGATGCGGGTCCTCGAAAATTTATAGCTATGGTATCGTCAAAGCCATCCAGGTCCATTTCAAGGATAGAGCCAATAGGGCCTGTAATGGCTGCATTGCTGAACAGGATGTCCAGGGTGCCATACTTCTGTATTGTGTAGGCCACAGTTTCTTCCACTTGCCTTTCATCTCTAACATCGCAATGGAAGTAACTAGATTTCTCTGGGCCAATTGAAGCAACAACTTGATGACCCAACTCATCCTGAATGTCTGCAATCACCACAAAAGCTCCATTCTCTGCAAATAACTTTGCAGCGGCCTCACCAATTCCGCTGGCTGCCCCTGTGATTATTGCAACCTTACCCTCCAACCTGAAAACATAAACAACCAAAGGTAGAATTAAGAAAATTATTAACTATATATGCAACCAACCACTTCCAATTATGTAGATACCGTCCATTTTAAGCCTACATGAGACAGAGCTGGTCATTACAAATGGTATCATAACTACGTTCTCCATGCTTCTGCTATGCCACTCTAATACCATTTTTAATGACCCGCTTCATCCCATATAGATATAGTCTACTCCTGGAATCAAAGCAGAGAATATCTATACTACTAGAAACGGGTAGTTACAACATAGAACTTGAGACAGAGATTGCTACCTCGGTTTAGACATTGATGGTTTGCAGGAAGTTTCTTCTTGAGGAATGGTCTGATTCAATGTGCCTTTTACCTTTCATCTTGAACTAATATAAGCCTTGTGAGGCATCTCCTTGTTTTGGATGCATGCAAAAAGAGTCCTCTTGGTGCAGGGGCATGTTTTTGGTTTATGTTTGTTTTCATTGAAGTAGTCGGCAAAATATACAAATTTATGTTTATGTCTTCCTCAGTTCAATCGACAAACAAGGTCTTGTTTTCTTTTTCATCCTCACTTTCTTATCATTTAGCTCCCCTGCAGCTTCATATGGTTTGTATCAGTTAGGCTAGCCCAACTCTTATTCCCTTGTTTGATGGCCGTTTATAGAACTGAAAATAAAATTAAAAGAATGAAAATCAAAATCAAGAATTTCATTAATATGTTTATAATTTATCAAAGAATGGAATATGAATAAAATCGGATCCCTTTGAGCAAGAGCAAAGCAACTTATCAACCAAACAAAAATAATACTTGCCTTCATACAAAAATATATTAGAGGGATTGTTTTAATTTTTCTAACTAATTTCAATTCTAGTTTTTAGACATGGTTATGTTTGGTTCCAGAAAGTATTAAGGAAAGAAAAAAAATGTTAAGGAAAATAATGTTCTCATGTTTGGTTGTTCTATAAAAAATAATAAAGAAAATAATATATAAGTAAGATTAATTAAAAATTTCCATATTTTCAAATTATTTAATCTTTATATTGGAAAGTGAAAATAAGAAAAATGAGTTTGAAGTAGCATGTAAAAATAATTTATTGATTTTAAATTCATTTTTATTTTCTCTCATTTTTTCTTTCCTTCCATTTTTCCTTTCTATTTTCTTTTCCTCGCATTTTTCCTTACATTTTCCCGGAATCAAACATAACCTGAAAGTATTCAAAGGGCTTAGGCCTCCTAAGTCATATATATATATATATATATATGAAGTATGTATTAGAGAAGGTGAAAGAAGAAAATTCATGAGTTGTTTTGATAACTTTATACATTTTCACAAAGTTAGATATGAAAATAATCTCTAATTTTAAGAATTGTTAATGAATTAAATTAAATTATCTTTAATTATTAACTTAAAACTTATTACTTATTTTTTACTTTAATTATTAAAAGTTAATTGATAAAATTAACTTAAAATTTATTTTAAACCATCAAATTGACATATTTGCCTTCATCAATTTTAACTAATATTCACCCTTAATGATTTTAACCTATATTTAATTTCATTAATTTTAAATAATTAATTTATTTGTAAAATATCTATATTTAAAATATGGTAAGATAATCATAAAATATTTATCACAAAAATGAGTAATGGATGTGAAATCATGATACAAAATGTGAATAAAGGTAAAAATATTTAAGATTAAGAATAAGTTAATTATTTTGACTTAATATTTAAAGTTAAAAATAACTTTAAATTGTAATATTAAATTATTTTATTATTTAGGTGGTATTTATTTATTTTTATTTAATTTTAAATAAAACATAAAACTAAATAATGTTAAGTATTAAGTTATTTATTTTGTAATATTTTATTTCTATTAAATACTTAAAAGTAAAATAAAAAATAAAAAATAAACCTAATATGTTACTTTTTTTTATTTAGCAAAAGTTAAAATATTTAATTTTTTTCTCTTTTTCTATTCAATAAAAAATTTATAGTAAGTCATGAAAAAATATAAAACAAACAACCTAAAATTTGAAAATAAAATTAAAAATATGACTTAAATTAAGTTATTAAATTGATTTATCAAATACTTTTTTTAGTCCTTTCCCGATTTTCTCTAGACTTTTATTTGCTTATTAAATTATTTTTTTAAATAAAAAATAGAATAATGTTAAACTTTTATATTTAACCACAAAAAAATAGTTATTGAATTTTATTTTTGAGAATGTTATATTAAAATTATTTTTATAAAAAATAATTTATATATTTTAATTTTTTTAATTAAATAAAAATAATTCTCTTACGGTATTTAGTGAAAAATACGAGTCTTTTCAGTACGAGTAAAAATTTCGTAAATAACAACTAACAAGGGAAGAAACTACTAAAAAAGGGTTGAGAATTTAAAATTATTGTGAATTACAAAATTTAGGAGGGTGAGGGTGATGGGGAGGTGAGAGTGGCGAGGCGTGTCCTAACAATCTGTTACACGTGGCACAGCTGAGACGTGCAGAATCGTAACGAAATTTGCATGGGGTACTGCAGCAGGCGGCCTGGGATTCTGCACCACCACAACGCTGAGCGCAATCCTATTCCGTATGGGGCTACGGCGTGAAATTAAACCTTCCAAGGCTACAGCTGGTAAACTACGTTGCCAAAAGAAGTATGGATGAACGAGGAACCATAACCAAACAGATTGAACTAAAATGGCCTGTTTGGCTTTCGAGAAAGCACGGGAAAATGAAAAAAAAATAAGGAAAAGAAATATAGGTGAGTAATCTGCATTCTGAAATTAACAGAAATAACTCTTCCATTTAAGAATCAAAGCAACATCGTCCAAGAACCATGGAAAGAAACCCTAAATCTTCTGCAAAGAAACCCAAAATGATATTTCGCTGGCGCAGATACCATTCAAAGTTTCTCACATAGAAAGCACCAGTGAACCCTAATCTACCTTCTACTGTAAACTAACCCAAAAGACAGTGGATCTCATTAGGAAGCATATTGTAAAACCATACTCTACTGAAGATCATTCCAGACAACTAAGAGAACCAAAGGCAAAGAAAACGGTAATCAAGAAATCTGCACCAGTTGGTCTCGCTAGTTCTTCTTCTTCTTGTTCTTCTTCTTCTTGGAAGCAGAATGATCCTTGATCATATCGTATAGCTGAGTTCCGATGAGAAAGCAAAGGTATGGATCGACAGTAGCATAGGCGGCCTTCTCGCAGGTGAGCACTCTGTCGTACCAGTCGTAATGACTCCTATCGTACCACTTCATATCCTTCTCCGGCCGAACCACATCCATGTGCTTCCCCAACACCGCCTTCGCCAGCCGGTCTAGATCATAGCGACCAAGATCCAGATCCTCCCTCCGCAGCCCCTCAAAAGCCAAAGTCCCCAACTCCACTGTGTTCACCATCTTCAACCTTTGCTCCCGCAGCATCCTCTTCGCCAGCGTCTTCATACCAACACCAACAGCCACAACGTTTGGATCGGAGAAAAACTCCGTCACGCACCTCGGCGGGTCGTCGCCAGGCTCCGGCAAGTGGTAGATAAGACATTGCGAGCCGATGCAGAGCTGAAGAAAGCTGTAGGGATCGTCACCGGGGTCGCCGCAGGCGACGTTTTTTAACCAATCGGGTTCAACCTCGGCACAGACGCCGACGACTATCTTCCCGTGGCTGTTCCGGCAGCTTTTCAAAACTTCTTTGAACCACTTGGCGGCGGTGAAATCACAGAACGTGGAAATGGTGAAGATGCGATGTGTGCGCTCGTTCTTGAGGTCCTCCACGAACACTTTGTAGGCATGGTAAACATATCTCCTATCGTCTACTACGTCCTTCTCCGCTGTGATTCTCAGCATCGTTCCTTCACCAGAGACAGAAACACAAAGAACCGGAAAAGAGAGACGGTTAGAAAGGTAGGATGAGGTGATCTCTTTTTCCTTACTTAGAGGCGAAGTTAAAAATGAAATCATTTCATTTTAGTTTCACTGGCTTGGGTATTTATTATGTTGTAATTTCATTAAATACCAAACAATTAATATGTGTTTGATAATTGAAATTCCCAGTAACTAATCTCATATTTTCATGTTGTGGAAAGTATTAATTCATTATTTTATTTTATCTTAAAATTACCTGTCTTCAATATACCACAACATGAAAATTTCTTTTTTTCTCAGCTGGTATCGTATTCCATTGAAAATTTCATCATAGCGATAGACATGTAATCATTTAATAATTTTAATTCTTATGTTTTAAATAAATAAATAAAAATTAAGGTAGTGTTTGGTTGAAAACAATTTTGAATTGTATCAAATTTTTTAGAGGATTTTTGGATTAAATTCGATAAAATAATCCTAAATTTGTAAAAGTAATCTCTTCCATGTGTGTGTATTTGAACTTTGAAAAGCAATTCGGTTTTAATATAAATGTCTTTCAACATTTGGATTTTTTTTGTATAAGTTTTAAAAGAAAATGTTACTTTTACTTGAAAAGATGAAGTGTAATTTTATCAAACAAAATTCATTTTGTAAGTTAAAATATGTAGCGAATTAAAGTTTGTTTGGATGTGTGATTTAAAAATAACTTTTTGTTTTTAAAAATAGAAAATTATTTTTAAAATTTTCTAACACAATTTGATTGCTACTATTTGAAAACAATTTTTAAAAATAAAGTGAAATAGAGAATAATTTTTAAAAAATAAATAAAATTTGTTTTCATCAGTTTTTAAAAATAAAAGGAAAACATAAACCGATTTGGTTATGTTTTTTTAAACTTATTTTTAAAAATTGTTTATAAGTTAAAAGAAAAAAAAAATTTAAGAACAAGTTTTAAAAAACATGGTCAAATAAACCCTTAGATTTGTAAATTCAGTATTATATCCATTGATTTTAATCAAAATAAACCTTTTTTTAAAACATCAAAATTTCAAATTTTTTGTTTCTATCTTCACTCTCTACTCCATGGACCCTCACTTGTTCAATCTTATGACATTCATTCTCTACTCCAACCACTCTCGCTCATATTTTTGTTATGTAATCTTCGTGATGGCCACATCTTGCTAGATCTATGTGATTTCTTTGTTTAATTAGATAATGAAATCTTGATTTCAATTCCTTAAGTATAGGTAATAAGATATCTACTTTAATTTTCCAACATCCACATCTTTAAATTCGAATAAACTTAAAAACTATGACTCTTAGATATTCACATTAACATATAATTTCTCTTTCTATGTTATTATCAACATATCATAATGTTGGAACTCAATACCGTTCTTTCCCTTGTTACAATGCATCTTGTAATTGCACTCTAATACACTTCCTTTGACAACCATAAATGTTGCTAAAATTAGGTATGAAAGAATAAGATTTACGATTTCTAAGGTTAAACTTGAAAAAATATGACTTTTGTACTCAAACACATTTTATTGTGATTTGGAAGCTTTTAAGAACTTAGTACTTGGCCAAATATGTCCTTATTTATAAACTACCATCTAAGTCGTCATTTGTAAGCATTTACAATAATTCTCTAGAACATTTGACACAGTTTCAAGGACTTCAATCTAATAATGGAGATGTGTAAATGTTTATGAATCATTTTAGAAGCTAGTAAATGTATATAATGTGATATCCCACATTGGATAAGGGAAAAAGTTCTTAACGTTATATAAGTATGAATTATTTTTAATCTTGTAAACGTGTTTTACAGTTGTAAGACCCATTTGGACTCAAAGTGAATAATATCTACATGATTGGGTATAAGTTTTTACATCTGATTTATTTGACCTCATAGGAGATATTTGTCTGTTTCTGACTCTATATAAATATGAAGTAAACGTGTCCTCGTAGGAGATATTTATCTGTTTTTGACTCTATATAGATATGAAGTAAACGCGTTTTATTGAAAACGAGTCGTTACATATAAATTGCATAATGGGACAATTCAAAATTTCCAAGATTGCATTTTAATTTATTATATGACTTGCACTTAGGGCCGCCTCCTACTGTCAGTCTACTTGACCTGTGCCACACATTTCATACATTCATATAAATATATACACCCGACGCCGAAGAAAGGAAGGACAAATACAAATCAAAGAAAGTAAAAGCACAAGATAACAACGTTAAGTTTTTGCGTGACGGCCAAGAGTAACTTTTTCAAGGGCATTTTAGTATTTTACAATCAAGTTTGTCGGCCTACTATTCTCTTATTTTATTCTCGCTATTCTCCGCTCCACTATTTGGGTCCGCAACCTTTAATTGACTTGGGTTCAATTGTTCGAAAATGCCCCTGCCGGTTTTGGCCATTGGGCGTTCCTAAAATGATTGAAGCACTTCCTTTTATTTCCAAGGAAGCTTTTTGGTTCAACTCGGATTCCCAAAGCCGATCTATTTCTATTTTCTATATATAATTCACCGGTTCCACGAACCCTAGAAATCATCGTGTAAGCGCACCACCAGGTGTCCTGGATTATATGTTTGTTTTAAAACCCTAGATCTTCATCTTCATCTTCTTTAACCAGTCTTTAATCTCTCTTCGTTTCGATCTCTCTCATACAGAGAGAAAGAGAAGAGAGCAATGGACGATAGCTGTGCCGTTTGCGCCGAGACTCTCGAATGGGTTTCGTACGGACCATGTGGCCATCGCGATGTGTGCTCGACTTGCGTGGCTCGTCTTCGCTTCATCTGCGACGATCGTCGTTGCTGCATCTGCAAAACCGAGTGCAACGTTGTCTTTGTCACGAAGGTTCCGGTTTTTCTTTTATCTTTTGACACTTGGTGAATCTGTAATTGTTTGATTCTTGATTGAGTTTGATTCTTGATTGAGTATACCGTTTGGTTGCTGAGAAATTAGGGGAAATGAAGCGATCGGGTTAACTAGTCAATTATTTGGTTGAGTTGAGTTAAAATTATGGTTTTATTCTTTTGTAAATGAATTGAAAACAGCAATTAATTGGAAAAATTTAGATTTCCTTATCATTTTTTTTTTCTTTCCCTCCGTTTTCTATGGGCAAAACAGGCTGAGGTTGATAAATGGAAAAAACTTGTGAGAGTAAGTTAAAGTTGCATTCCCTTGGGATAAAGTATTAGATAAATGGAACCTAGTTGCATTTAGTTTGTTAATTTGTATTCTGTTCAATTTGAGCAATACACATGGGTCTATTGGTGTTGCCTTTGTTTAAGGTTGAACTTCGAGACTTTAAGTTTACGATCCTTACTTTCTGCACCTTATCAAATTATATGAAGTTGGTTCTCACGAGTTCCGAGAGTTTTCTTTCCTGTTCTGCTTAGTTGGGTGTTTATGATTCTTTTAGGTATATTTGTTGGATTTGTGATTGTTGAATTCACACAAAATATTCGATTTAAATGTGATTTGATTTTTCAATAATAAGAACATAAATGGGGATACTTTGGCATTCAGTGTTGCTGATCTGAAATATGCAACTAGAAAGAGGGATTGGTAGATATGAATGTTTAGCATTCAGTTCTGATTTTTATTTTGATTTTTACAATTGTGCAGGCCTTAGGAGATTATACAAGAATGGTTAATGATTTTTCAATCCTGCCGACTGAACCAAGGGAGGGTCAAGTGGGAATGTACTGGTATCATGAGGACACACAAGCATTTTTTGATGATGTGGACCACTACAAGATGATCAAGGCAATGTGCAGGCTTTCTTGCAGTGTATGTGACCAGATGGAGGAGCAATCAAATGATGGCTCAAAGAGAAGGCAAAAGTTTAGGAATATTGACCAGTTAAAGGGTCATTTATTCCATCGGCATAAATTGTTCATGTGCAGTTTGTGTTTGGAAGGAAGAAAAGTGAGTTCCATATCTGTGACATATTATATGATATTTACCCTCTGTCTATCTGTGTGTACACAAAATTCAGATGTCATCCTTCCATTGTCCTCCAAATTTGTTCTTATGAATTCGTCTATAGCTGTGCTTTTCTTTAAAATAGGTGTTTAATATAGAATGCATTCTTTTTGAAAAAGAACACAAGAAACTCTAAATATTAATAAATTCCATGTTTGATTTGTGGATTCATTAGTCTCCTAGCAAAAAGGAAATCTATCCTTGATCCAACAACCCTAAACCTTACTTTTCCATATGTAAATGTCTTCTGACCATGTCAAAATCTGTTTAATCTGCAGCTAAGCCCACTTTAGTACCTTCATTGCTTCATGAAGCAAAAGTAAATAAGGATCAAATATCCTCAAAAGACAAAAGCAACAATAAAAGAAAGTACTGCAAGAACATCCAAACAGCCCAACCACTAGCCACAAAATCAATTATCCCCTTGACCACTGATATCTCTGAACTCTCTTATCAACTCTGACCTTTTCCCTGTGATCGGTTCATTACTGGCTCTGTTAACTTCTGGTAGTCTTTCTTTTTAGTTAAACAGAAGTAATGCATTTTTTGGAATATAAAAAGAACAAATTGACATAGTGTTGGTGTCTATAATGTTTTCCTGAGTGTCACAAATGAAGTTTATTTGTCTCTTAGGTGGTTGGTATTGTTCAGCCAAAATACTATAGTGTTCTGCTTTATTTGCTTTATATGCCCCACCATTGGATGAGAACTGCATGTTTGTTATTCTATTGCATAAATGATTCTAATGTGCGATGAAATGAGGGATTGGTAGAAAGAGGAGAATAGTGAGGGGAATGTAGCATACGATGAGATAGGTTCTATGGCTGAAATTAATGCTGGCTCTCTGGAAATCTAGTTTTGAAATCTTTTTCACGGTTATGGATGACATCAGCTGGAATGATTTGCTTTGGTGGTTTAAGTAGAATCAAGTCTTGCAGAAGCCACCCTACAGATCTGTCAATAAGTTACAAGATGAAAGGGAAAATCACTGTGTGCTGTGGTGTGAAAAAAACTTTTGGCAGAATGTTCTTCAAATGCGCTTTCAGTTTCAATGCTATGGCATTATATCACTAGAATGGAACTGCAGAATGCAGAGTTCGCTAAACATGAACAACTCCTTGGGGCTGACTTTGGGGGTGAATTGTTTTGATTCTAATAATTTGGTGCTGGCATCCTGATATGATATGGAAGTTGGGATGGGGCTTTGTTTGTTGCTGTAGGTTTTAATAATTTCTTCTTCCTTTTGTTTGCATGTTGATTTCACTAGCTTTGCATGAATTAGATATTTGTGCATGATTAAAGCCTATTGACCTGTGGTTCTTTTTTCTTTTTTTGAACAGTCATCTCACTGGCTTTTCTTGGAATGTAACAGGTATTTATTTGTGAACAAAAGCTCTACAATAGAGCACAGTTGAATCAGCATATAAACACAGGTGACTCTGAGGTGGATGGAAATGAGGCTGAAAGAGGTGGCTTCATGGGGCATCCGATGTGTGACTTCTGTAGAAGCCCATTTTATGGAGATAATGAGCTGTACTCGCATATGTCCACAGAACATTATACCTGTCATATATGCCAAAGGTATTACATGCCATCTGTCAATAATAGAATGATATACGATGATTTCAGTTCAAGGCATGTTTACCTTACATAGTTCTTTGGTGCTATTCAATGCAGGCAGAACCCTGGACAATTTGAATACTATAAAAATTATGATGACCTAGAGGTAAGTTACAATGACTGCTCCTTTTCTTTAATGTTTCCAAGTTCAAATGTATCTGTATAAAACTCTTTTGTTTGTTACAGATCCATTTCCGGAGAGACCATTTCTTATGTGAGGACGAAGCCTGCCTTGCAAAAAAGTTTGTTGTCTTTCAATCTGAAGCAGAAATGAAGGTGATTTCTTAGAGCATAGATGGCCTCCTTTCATTATATGCTTGAGCATTTATTTATTTGTTTTTGTTGATTTTCTTTGGAGGATTATTTTGAATGTTGCACTGTTTGGGGATAAGTGTTGTGGAAGCTATGTTGCTCTTTAGATTCACTTTTCCTGCATCCTGAATTTCTTCTATTCATTGGGTGTTTTTCTTGTTATTCCAGAGGCATAATGCTATAGAACATGGAGGACGTATGTCTCGCTCTAAACGTAATGCTGCTCTTCAGGCATGTATTATTTTTCTAATTCTGAGATCATCTTTAGAGGATCCAATTTGTTATAAAAGATTTTTGTCCACATTATCCTGCCTCTTGATTTGCAATTTTCTAGATACTCGCTCTACGTTGTTCATTTCTCTTGCATTCAGATCTCATATGTTAATTCTCTCTCTTTCTCTCTCCAACTTCATGTTGGGGGATGTTGTAAACATAACAATCTGGTGTTCCCTCTTCTCCCTTTTTATTGCAGATACCAACAAGTTTTCGCTATCGAAGAAATACTGAACAAGATCATCGCCGTGGAAGAGGAAGGACATTTAATCGTGATTCCTCTGCTGATCAACTCTCCTTGGCCATTCAAGCTAGTTTGACAGCTAATGCAAATGACACATATCATGATCCACCCCCATCATCATCATCCAGCACTCAGGCAGTTTCTGATCATTATGATAGCGATCCCATAATTCAGCCATTTGAATCGTTGGCTATGACAGATTCTGAATCTTCTTCGAGATATCGTCAAGCCTTGGGTCATAACCCGATGAATGTACCTCTCGTGGAGTCTTCCTTTCCTCCTCTTGCCACGGCACCCAGCAGCAGTCTACCAAAACCCAAACTTGACTCAGAAGGTTTGCCGAAAAATACTATGGCTGCACGTCTCCGCCGTCAAGGTAAGGCAAATGTTCTCCATTCATCTCAGGCTTGGCCAGCCCCAAATCGTGGATCAGTCCCACTATCAAGTAGTTCAACTCAATCTAAGGTTGCAAATATTGCACCTGTGCCATCACCTAGTCTGGATCAGGTTAAGCCAGCAACTGGTAGTGGATCTGCTCCAAACAGCTATGCTAGTTTGGCTCAGGCTCGACCCACAACAGTGCATGGATTTGCATCATCTGGTTCTTCAAGTAACTCAGGCAGCATAAGTAGGATCAGCCACTCTGCATCAGCCCCAAATCTTGCTGATAGCAGATCTTTTGATCCTTCTGTGTCTGATTTTCCTCCAGTTTCTGCAACACAAAAGCAAAAGTTGCCAACAATTACCCAGCCCGTGCTGAATGCAGAAGCTGTTCACACTGCAAACAAGTCTCTGGTGGAAAAGATCCGTGCTGCTCTTGAATTTGATGAAGACAAATACACCGCTTTTAAAGACATATCCGGGCAGTATCGGCAAGGTTCAATTGACACTGCAGTATATCTGGCTTATGTTCAGCAGTTTGGTTTGTCACATCTTGTTCTTGAATTGGCTAGACTCTGTCCTGATGCTCAGAAGCAGAGAGAACTTTTAGAGACCTATAATGCTAGTGTACGGAGCAGTGGTTTACAAGAAAATGGTTGGGGGCATAGCAATGTCCATTTTAAAGACAAAAAGATCTCCAAGAAAGGTAAAGGAAAACCTGTAGTTGTGGAGGACAGTAATGTGAAGGATACATTAGCAGATAGCATTATTAGCTCAGTTAGGAATCTTCAGTCCACCTTCAAGCCTTCAGAAGAAGATGTGGAGGTGTTATCAAAGGATGGATACCGTGGTGCAAAAGGCAAATCAAAGGGAGTGATTGATGAGCAACAGTCAGATCTGAGTTGTGCTAGAGAACCCTTACCAAAGCTGAGTGCCCAAAATGAGGTGCCATCACCGGGTGGTGGATCTAATCAAAATTTAGGGGCTATGAGTGGAGGAAGTCAGCGACGGAAGAAATCATCGAAGTTCCTCAGAGCCCGTCTGGGTGATGGTTCAGTGGGTGCACTTCTGAACTCCCAAGATCCTGACCCAGATCCAGATCCAGTGGAGGAAACATTAGATGCAAACATGAATCCAGCTGAAGCCTTACCAGTTCAAGGTGTTTGGCGGACTGGTGGTGGTCAGAGACTTTTTAGCAATGGCCAGAAGAGATTCTAAACTACATTGGCATGAACTTTTCTGGTAGTGCTGTCAATAGATGGATAAGTTTTGATTTTTGTTCTCCAATCATGTGTTTCAAAGTTGTTATCATGATGAGTTGGCTGATTTAAACCAGTATAGGCAAATGAATTGTGTGTAGCAGTGGAAGTTGATTGGGAATGATGCTGCATGAGTAGGTCATTTGTGTTTTGATGACTTTCAAGTGTTTGCATATAGAAATGACAACTTGAGGTCCAGGCGTTGTTTGATACTTCTTTTTCCTAGTTCAGACAACTGTATTGCAGTTTGTTTGACCCCTTCATCTTCCTTTTTGTTTTGTGAAAAAAAGAATACGAGTATGAATATAGTTTGGCTCAATTGTGAAGTTCAATGACTCTCTAATCATGTATTACCTATGAACCCTCATATCTTTGTACTCCTTTCATTATATATTTCCTATGTTCTCTCACATCTTTTCACCTGCTAAATAGGTATTGTTGAAATGAATGGACAACTTCAATGGTTGTCTACCTCTCATGAACCCTTCTTTTAAATTTGCATCCCAGGGACTTTGTGCTTGTTATATAGCAAGAATAAACATGTGACCCCCAATTCTCTATGGTGATTGTTATGAGATTTTCAAAATCTGGGACCCTAAGAAATTCAGCAATGCATTCTACATAAGTTGCTCTGCTAGTACTAGAAGTAACAGTGGTAGTAGCTTGATCACATCAATGACAGGCGCTTTAGGCATGCTCGATTATGCAACCAACGTGCCCACGCTAGGAGAAATGTCATTCTCTTCATCTGACGTCCATTCAACTTACATTTTAGTGAGGGCAGTTTTTTTCCATCTTTGTTATGAAAGCAGATTATTTTTTAAAACAATTGTAAGGTACTTTTATTTGTTTTTTATAGAGTGCTCTAATTAACAATTAAAAAGACTGGAAAAAACTTAAAAAACTTTTACATTATACATAAATATACAATAATTTTGTGGAGAATAAGTTGAGAAAACTCATGAAAACTGTATTTTATATTTGAGTTTCCAAATATAATTTTGTTTCCCGAAAATAATTGCAAACTGTTTTTAAAAATTGTTCTTAAAAATTGTTTTTTCAGAATGGTTTTCAATACATTACCAAACATACCTATAGTTTGGGTTGCCAAAAGATGGGAAATTCTCACATTCAGTCTCTATAGAATAGAAGTGATAAGAAGCTAAACCCCTTTGATCGATAACATAGAAGTTCAGCAACAACAGTCACAAATGTAACATTTGCATTTCCTTTACCTGGAATACAATGATATAACTTTAGGACTTTTCTCATATATAAAGATTGTATCCAACAATTATTTCACACAGAGGAGAAGCAGATTGAAGATTCTACAACAATGTACGGAGCTCAGTGTCCATGTATCTGGATATCAGTATATCCAAAAGTTTTCTCGCTGCTGTAAGACATGTACAGGAACCCGTCCTCATCCTTGAAGGATTCATAGACAGTGTCCATCAAACTGGCTGCAAGTAGACATGTGTAAAAAATATCAGCAGATTATCAGGGCAAAAACCTTCATGCAATGAATCCACAGAAGATATGAACCAAGTGATTTAATGGCATTTCTACCTGTTTGAGGTAAGGTATTCTCCACAAATACAAAAAGAGCTTTTCCAGGAGTCAGATGAAGCCTGATACTTAAGATGTGAATGAATTGCCCAACAGACATGTCCCGGGGAACCAGGAATCTAATAACAAAGGGAAAATGGCAAATGTTAAGCCAAGTTACTTCAATATCCTTTAAAATAGCAGCAAAAGGCAACCCTAAACTGTAAGGATAGGTAGTGGATTCTTTTACCTCAGTGTGACAATTACAGAGGACTGCACTTTGAAGAAAGAGAGAGAGAGAGAGAGAGAGAGAGAGAGAGAGAGAGAGGAGCAAATCCCTGACCAACCTTAAAATAAATACAAAACTGATTTAATAAAGTGGCAGGGATGAGAAACTGAAGTTCAATCAGCTTCTTGATATGCTTGGATGTAAATAGCTAACTGGGAGAAAATGTGTATGGTGATATTGAAAGGGACTTCCTTTGAGGAGGGGGGAGGCTTGTAGAAGAAGCTCCCATTTAGGTTGTTGGTCTGTTGTTCAATTGAACAAAAAGAATGGAGGTCTTGGCATCAAGAGTCTTCACACTCTAAACAAGGCTCTCCTTGGTAAATGGGACCGGATATTTGCTTCAGAGAGAGGATCCCTTTGAAACAAGTCATAGCTAGAAAATTTGGGGCTAATGAAGGGGGATGGTGTTTAAGGATGTGAAAGACATCTATGGGTTGGGGTTGTGGAAGGTTATTAGAAACGAGTAAGAGATCTTTGGAAGTAGATCTCACTTCATAGTGGATAACACAGAGTAAAAATTCAGAAAGATAGTGGGGGGAAAGCTCTTTGGAAGGATCCTTTTGGTGTTATTCTCTATAATTATTGATAAAGACACTTGAGTAGCAGAGATGAGGGAGCAAGTTGGAGAAGGGGGTCGACGAAATCCCCAATTTCAGAAATAGTTGCATGATTAGGAAGGAGTAGAGACCTTTTTTAGAAGACTACAATCAACCTGGATTAGAAGGGATGAGGAGAATAGCTTGGGTTGGAAAGAAGCTAAGTGTGACAAACAAATCCTACTTCTCTTCTCTACCATGGGGAAGAAGTGAGCCTTTCCTTGCAAGCATAGTATAGAAGGATTTTAACCATTGACCAACTAAGCAGGGCATGGATTTTGCCAGACTAATGTTACATGTGTAAAGGAGATGAGGAGTCAGTTGACCATATGCTCTTACGCTACTCCAAAGTGAGATTTTTGTGGCAGCTAGCTTTTTCTCCTTTTGGAGTGATTTAGGTAATGCACTCTTTGGTAAGAGGAAACCTATTGGGTTGGCATGGTTCTTTTGTGGGAAGAAGCTGAAGAAAGATTGGAGGACTGCTCCTTTGTGTATTTTCTTGATGTTATGGATGGAAAGAAACAGGAGGTAATTCAAAGACGCTGAATAGTCGAACCAATCAATCAAATCTTCCTTTATGTTTATCGTTTTGAATTGGGTTAGAGTATAAATAGATGGCTATTCCCTAACCATGGCAGGATTTATAGATTGGTTGAGCTCAAGGTAGGTAGAGGGAGTTTGTATTATGTGTTCTCTCTGCCTTTCTACTTGCCTGATGACGCTTCTTGTATACATTGTGTGCACTTAGGTGTGTCCTTTTTCAGGCACCTTTGATTTATTCTCTCTTTTACCTATAAAAAGAAAAGAAAAGAAAAGAAAAGAAAAGAAAAGGAAAGAGAATGTGCACGGACTTGAATTTTCTAATGAAGCTAGAATCCATGAAGCCCAACTCAGCCTCTTCATCTGCTTTGCCGAACATTAGGGAGTCATAGCAAATATGTCTAGGATTTTTGTGTTCTAAAAGTACTTGAAAGTTGTGAAGGACAATCAACTTCATCATTTGCTTTACTTAACAAATGACAAATCTCATGGAAATACGCCTAGGATTTTCTATCCCAACAACAGTAGAAGCCAGACCAATTGGAAAAGTCAGCAGCAAGAGCTCTAGACAACATTCTACATTTTATGGGTCCCTAGCCACAAGTGAAAGAAATGTTTCTTTTGGTTAAATGCAACACTTGGCAAAGTATGAATTCCACAATATTCTCATTAAGAAACACAAAGTTGGGAAGATTAAAAAAGAAATGTATATAAATAATAATAATAATAATAATAATAAAAAATGAATGTCATTGAAATGGCCTTCAGTAGAAATGGACCCATTGTCATCCACACAAACAGCCCCAAATAGATAGTACAGGAATTTCAGTTCTGTGCTGGTAATTACAACTTATCCTCAGCTTCCATAGATCAAATTATGATTAAGAAAAAAAAAAAAATCAAACCCCTCCATTGAAATATAAACCAGTTGGACTTAGGTCTTTATTTACAAAAAGGAAAAACAACATGAAATGTAACTTAAATAACCAAATACTTCTAACACTGCAACTGAGTCAAAGGATTACAGAAAAGACTAGTTCACAATCAGCAGTTTATTACGATCAAACACAAAAGAATATAATTCATGTGATAGAATTAAACAATCTGAACTCACTTTTTCTTTTCCATATCGGGGAGGTCGGTTTTTGAATACCTTTCAGCAATCACCTAAACAAAACAAAGTCAGAAAATTGAAACAAATAAATCGTATTATCTGGGTTGCGGCTGTGAGCAAAAACAGAATTGAAAAAACCAAAGAGTTGAGCAATTTGGATCGGGGGTTGGTGGGCTTACCGGGACTCGATCTGGGTATTTGGCGATGATGTCTCGGGATTCTTCCAATCGTTCCTCTGTCGAAGAAAGAAAGATATGATGTGGGGAGATGATCAAGGATTTTCAATACGGAAAAAAGCTAACAAAAGAAAAAACGTACCGTATGAGAACTCGTCCTTGAATGATGACATGCTCTTCTTCCCCATTGATGATGCGTTGGTCGAGATGTTAAGAAACAGAAGGTTTTTAAGGAGAAGACGTAAACCCTAGCTCAGAACTAATTTTTCTGTTTGATTCGGTTGAAAACATGCGGGGATAGCTCAGTTGGGAGAGCGTCAGACTGAAGATCTGAAGGTCGCGTGTTCGATCCACGCTCACCGCAACACCGTTTTGGGCCAAGGCCCAGGTCCAAGTTTAATTTTTTGGTTGGGCTACTCCGCGTCCAGCCCATAAAGCCCTAAATACAGCGACTCAACAAAAACAAACGTTTCAGCAAAGCAAAACACTGAAGTAGAACGGAGCAGCCATGGAGAAGCAGAGTGAGTGGCGCCTCCACGGCGACCACTACCTCGGAGAAATCTCAGCCCTCTGTTTCCTCCACGCGCCACCTCTCCCTCACTTCTCTTCTCTCCCCTATCTCCTTGCTGGTACCGCTTTCTGTTCAATTTCTTCACCCTATTTAAATTTATTCAATTAAGATATTGAATTCTAAAGTATTTGTATTTCAATTTCTCAGGCACAGGATCGCAAGTTTTACTCTACGATTTGGAGTCCGTGAAAATACTGAGGTCCTTTCATGTGTTAGAAGGGATTAGAGTGCATGGAATTGCTTGCCGCTTGGTTGATTGTAAAGAAGGATCGGTATTGTCGGTTAAGATTGCTGTTTTCGGGGAAAGGAGAGTAAAGTTGTTTAATTTGCGGATTGAGATGGTTCCTGAATCCCAAGATGAGCCCCAAGTGTGTTTGGAGTTGACTCTGTTGCATTCGTTGCCGAAATTCAGTCACTGGGTTTTAGATGTTTGCTTCTTCAAGGTAAAAATGGGACGTATTTTTTGCTCCATTGGGTGTTTTTCTTGTGAGTTAGTCTGAGAATGCAATTGCTGATGTGTAGGAGGACATTGCGACTTCTTCACATTGTCTTGTGGTGGGATGTAGCGATAATTCGGTCCATCTCTGGGATATGTTAACGTCCAGTTCGATTCTTGAAGTTAGGAATCCAGGTCTGTATTCATGAGAGTATAAGTTTTGAACCATCCAGTTATCATTGGTCGTTGTTTGCTAGGGGATGGTCTGTTTGCAATTTCTAAAATTTGATGCACTAAATTTCAGGTTCTCAATACTTTATATTTGCACTCCAATCACTAGATCGTAAAACGACCCTAGTAGTTGGGATAATAACTTTTATCTGTTGTGTTGTATTAGAACTTGTATTGTGGCAATTTTCATGGTTTGATGGTTTGATTCTTATTCAACTGCAGAGAGGTGCCTTCTTTATTCCATGCGGTTATGGGGTGATGAGCTTCAAAACCTCCTTGTTGCATCTGGTACTATCTATAATGAGGTGGCAAATCTTCCCTTGTAATGAATTTTGATCCAATGAATGGTTTGTGTAGGGTTTTTAGTTATGACAATGACCATTATGTTAGGTGGTATTTTTTTTTTTTTTTAACTTAATGCTGAATGCAATTTGCTTTTAGACTTTAGATGATTTATTTTTAACTTTTTTTTCACTTATTACTTATTTTTAAAAAATTTTTATTGAATAGAAAAAACTAAAATATTTTTGTTGAATGCTAAAAATAACATTTTAAAACAACTAAAACACATTCTCAATATGACATTCACCCTATTAATACTTAATACTTTACAACAATAAAGTAATAAAATAACAAATGACTTAATACTTAATACTATTAAGTTGTATTTAGAGTTAAGTTAAATTAAGTTCTATTTAGATTTAAGTTAAAAAGAAAAAAAAAACACCACCTTAACCTTTTATAAACTTTGCGGACCTTGATTTCATCATTTTAATTGTTTTTTTTTTCTTTTCCATTTTAAAATTGGATCACCATTGAAGTTAATCTCGGTGATAATGATTAATGTTGGGACCCTATATTCCATGATTGTTCTTGGAATATTTGCATAGCAGTTTTGGGTTGATGCTATGTGCATTCTGATTTTTCAGTTGAAGAGGCTGATGCCACCATCCCCTTATTCCAAATTAGCTTTCTACAATCTTCTCAAATTTGGAAGCTATCGAAATGTTAAATTTACATAGTTTCTTAAGGATAAATTGGTTTTGAACAGATTATTGTTTGGAAAGCAGTTCCTCAGAACTGCACTCCAAGTTTGGGAAGTTCAGTGAAAGACCACATTAATTTGAGTAGTTCTTTCTGCAATGGCTTCAATCATTATAGTCAGCAATATCAAGCTCTTAATATATGTAGACTTGCTGGACATGAAGGTTCAATTTTTCGCCTAGCATGGTCCTCCAATGGATCCAAACTGGTGTCTGTCTCTGATGATCGGAGGTGAATTAGTTTCTTAACCAGTTTCTTCCCTTTATATTACTGATTCCTTGGAGGTATGATTCTATGCAATGAGTTGGTTTTAATTGGTACAGTGCTCGTATCTGGCCAATTCGTGCAGAAAGGGAAGTTTCTGATAACTCAGGAGAGATTGTTGATACAGGCTCTGCTGGTCCTGTGCTATTTGGTCACAATGCTAGGATTTGGGACTGCTGTATTTTAGATTCTGTAAGCTCATAAAATTTTTGTCTTTTACAGTTATTCTCTATTTTCTTATATTAAATTGGAAAGTTACTTTAACAAGCAAAGAACACAGAATATTGTTGTCTGTCCAGAATACAGATAATATTTTTCTTTAAATGTGTTCATGATCCTTCCCACCCAAAAATAAGCTGTTTTCATGCTTGAGGAAAAATCTCAACTGCGAGGATTTCATTTTATTATATGCTCTTCATATCTGTTGTTATCTTTTCAGGATTTTGTGATAGATTTATTTTTACATTCATGCTGATTGCTGAGGTTGGTTAGCATGTGTCTGTAGTGCTTCTTCATGCCTAAAAGCCAGACTTTGGTCTATATAGAAGAAGATGAATTTGGATTTTTCTCACATAAAAAGGGAAGGGGAAAAAAAAGAAAGGAAAAACCTGCTTTCACTGGTGGATCTAGTGATCAGAAGCAAATAGCATGTCTGCAAATGAAATCAACTAATCAAGAAAATGCGTCCCCTTTCCTCTGTTATTAATTGTTAACTGGTAGAATTTTTATTTCCTTTTTAGTCTGAGGTTCCATTAATTAAAAACTCTTTGCTACCATTTGAGAAAGTGTTTTCTCATTGAAAAAGTCAAAATTTGACATTCAGTTGTTAGTGAGCGACATTTGGTTTAAGCTATAGGTGCTATATTGGTTTTGTGCTGAGTCGTTGCTGCATAACTAACAAAAAGGCCTCCTGTCATCCATAACTATTTATTGTATGTGGTGGCGCTACCATGTTAGATGGCTTTGGTCGATTCTGGTAATGCTTGTCTTGTATTTTGGACTGGATGTCATAATATTAGAAATAGGTAATTAGGCCTTCTCTTTTGGTCTGGTATTTGTTCTCTTCACCATTTTACTTTACTACCTCATAGTTTGGGGGGAGAGGTACAGATCCATATGGCATTTTTATTATTTCATCATTTCCTCCAATTGCCAAAATATGATTTCTGAACTGTTATATAAGGTTGATGTTCCTTGTTTGTTCTTTCAAAATGGAACTACTGTTGCTTTTTGAAATGACTGTGTTTGTTCTCAGTTAATTGTAACTGCTGGCGAGGATTGTACATGTCGTGTCTGGGGAACAGATGGTAACCAGCTTAAGATGATCAAAGAGCACATGTAAGTTGCAAATCCAGTTTGTTAAGAATTGCAGGTTAATTTCTTGAGTGATGTTCCATAATTTCAACATCATCTATCAAACATATATGTAAATTGAATACATTCAACCTGATTCTGGTTATTATGGATTAAGAGCTATGTATCCCAGATACCATTCTGGACACCATACCCTTGTGTTCTAGGACTCTTTGGACATGCTGTAGCAACCTTGATTATATTTCTGCTAAAATATTATGTTTTGAGATTCAAAGTCATTTACAAATATATTTTTTTGATAACCAATGATTCAATATATTAATAGTGCCTAACAAAGAGGCACACAAAAGCATACATGGGGTATACAAGGCGCCGATAGGCCACACAAAGCGAAGAGATACACAAAAACAACTCCCTCACACTACTTAGAGCCCAACCCATCAATAAAGTTCATCACGGACAATGAGCAATCCCTTATGTGCACTCTAACCCACTTGTAAATATATATACGCAATAATATTTAGGCCAATTTGCTTGAAGAAGTTTTGAATCTGAATTATCCGTCCAAAATGCTTGTTTTGCATTTCCTCTTACTAGTATCTTATCCAGAGTATTCTTCATACTTCCTTGGCTGTATTAATCCTAATTTCTTGTACAGCATTTTTCACTGCACTTCTGCATTTTGAACTACCTTGTCATTAGTGCTGAAATGGGTAATACTGGTCTTAGTGTCTTGTTAGATTAAATGCTGGTTTCAAGTGAAACCAGTCTAAGTAGTATCTTGGTACTCATAATGATTCAATACTCAAATTACATCTTTTTCTTATCGTGCAGAGGAAGGGGTGTATGGCGATGTTTGTATGATCCAAAGTTTTCACTTCTTGTTACTGCTGGGTTTGACTCTGCTATCAAAGTGCATCAGCTACATTCTCCTTTGTCTAAGGCCCCACAGGAACAGGCTGCGGAGGTAAAAGAGTTGATTGACAGAACGGAGATATTCACTGTTTGTATCCCAAATTCATCAGAACATACTGGACTTATGGACAGGTTAAGGTCTCCCAAAAACAATATAACTATCATGTATACATTTGGGGTAGACACTCTTTCACCTGTTTGTTCATCCCCTTGCTGAGAAAAGACATGCTTAGATGAGCCTGGATTTTCTTTTTTTCTTTTTTTTTTTTCGAAATTAAGAAAAATAGTGGATGGCTCATGAAAATGTTAATAGATTGATGAAGATCGAGCTGCATAATTTGTTGGGACTTGGGATGTCACAATTATTGGACCAAACAAATTGTAGCTTATGAATCCCCTCTGAACTTACGTGTGTTAGTTTAACCTTATTTCTAAATGTTGTTTTGTGTCTTTGATTTAATTGCTGTTGTTCTACTTGATTTTTTTTTTACTGACGCATTGCCTTTTTTTTTCCCTGTTTGTTGCAGCAAAAGTGAATATGTGCGTTCCCTGCATTTCACATGTGAAAATAGTCTCTATGTTTCCACAAACCATGGTTATCTTTACCATGCTAAATTATTTGATACAGGAGATGTAAAATGGACTGAACTTATCCATGTCAGTGAAGAGGTGCCAATTGTTTGTATGGACTTACTGTCTAGAAATGGACCCAAGCTTTCCAGTGGTGTTGAGGATTGGATTGCTGTTGGAGATGGTAAAGGAAACATGACAGTCACTGGAATTGTTAGTGATCTTTGCCCTCCTAAAGTGGGCCTCACTTATACTTGGTCAGCTGGAATAGAGAGGCAGCTCTTAGGTACATTTTGGTGCAAGTCCTTGGGATATAGGTAGGGACAATTCTTCACCTTTTGATATAATGTTTTTATTATGTCCCATGTATTCCAAATCTGGCCTGAATCACTTAAATGAGTACTCGTTGAGTAATGGAATCTACAACCTATCATTCTAGCTCAGTACCCATCTGCTATTTTAGGCTCAATTTTAAACTGAAGGTTATGGATCTTTAACTATATGAAAAGTCAGGTATTATGATCATCCAATTGGCCTTTACTTATAAAAAAAAAATGATCATCCAACTGCCCTACATGACATTGGAGATCATACTGTGGAACTCAATTGGTGGGTATGCTTACCACTCTGCCAATGTTGTCAGCTGGGAGATATCAAGGTCTTCTTGCTTTATTTTTTTGATGGGCAAAGGCACAGAAAAAGTATATTAATAAAAACCAGGCACCCAACGGCTAACCCAAAGCATACAGGAAGTATACAACAGGCGCAAGGTCTTCTTGCTTTATTGTTAACATGTACTCATCAATCTCTGGTGTTTGAATCATGTAGGTACATTTTCACTGCTGATCCAAGAGGAAAGTTGAAGTTATGGATGTTATGCAATCCTTCACAATCAGCTTCTCAAAATTCTGCAATCAGTAACAATGTGTCTCTAATCGCAGAGTTCATTTCCAGTTTTGATATACGGATAATGTGTTTGGATGCCTCATCTGAGGAAGAGGTATTTGCTTTTTATCATGTCTTTAACTTAATTAGAGTGAGGATCTTTCTCTTTATGGTATAAGACAAGGTTTTTGGATTGTATATCCTTTCACTTCACATCTTGTGCAGACAACACTGTGCACTGCTAAGATCTAATAGTTGAGATCTAACTGGACTTTACCCATCCAAAATTGGATTGATTGTACGAGTCTATTATCATATATTATTCCTACTGTTGTTTCCTTGACTTATCTTAGTTCTGGGTATACCATTCCATTGTCCATGTCTACATTTTTCTTTTCTTTTCTTTTCCCTTTTTTTTTTTTTGATAGGTAAATAAAGATTGTATTAATAAGAAATGAGTTATACACGATGTATTCAAAGTAAACAAAAGACCAAAAAAGAGGCACAAAGACACAAAAACCAGCAACAACACCCTCCAAAGAGCCTAACCAATCCACAAAGTCTAATAACGACGAAGAACCATCCTCAACATACAATCTAACCCAGTCCAAAAAAAGATACAAGAAAGCATTTTTAATTATTTGGTCCAAGCTTTCACGATTATCAAAAGATTTCTTATTCCTCTCCCTCCAAAAGGTCTAAAACAAACACAACAGAGCAACCTTCCAAGCCTTTTTTTCTCTTTTTACAAACAAAAGACTCATGTCAACTTAGAAAGACCTCTCTAACTAAAGAATACATCACCCATTGGGCACCAAATAGTTGCAAAAATCAATTGCCACAATAAGCGAGCTTTTAAACAATAAATGAGAATATGGCCACTCGTTTCTTCTTCTTCCTTACACAAGTAACATCTATTAGGAATCCTCCAACCTTTCCTTTTTAGTTGATCTAGAGTCAAAATCCTAGCTCAAGTTGTTTCCCAAGTAAAAAAGCTAATACTCAATGGTATCCAAGAATTCCATATTGTGCCATAAAGGAACAACTCCACTTTCCTATTTGCTAAAGAGGAGCATAAGAACTTAATTGAAAAAGTACCATTCTTTGTAGGCAACCATACCATGACATCATCAGTCTCGAAAGAAATGGAGTGTGCAAACAACCTCCCAAAAAGGTTGTACCCTTTTTAGTTCCCAATCATGCAAATGCCTTGTAAACCTAGGACTCTGGCTACCATCAACCCAAAGGTCACTCACCTAAACATCTATTGAGGTAGCTATAGAATAGAACTCCGGAAACGAATCCCTCAAGGACGCATCCCCATCCCACTTGTCTTTCTAAACCTTGTTCCCAGACCCAACCTTAAAACCTGTTCTATTCTTGAAAATTTCCCTACTACCTATGATCGCCTTCCACACCCCCACACCATGCCTTTCTCTCATTTCTTTAGTGCATCATCTCCCCCCCACCCGACCCATACTTAGGATTCCTTTTCACTTACAAATCTCCAAGACCATTTACCCAAAAGAGTATCATTAAAAATGGATAAATTTCTGATGCCCAAGCCCCCTTTCTGTTTCTCCAAGCAAACAATAGCCCAATTCACCAAATACGACTTTTGTTCCAAAGCCCACCCTCCCCACAAAAAGTCTCTTTGAATTTTTTCCAATCTAACAACTACCTTCTTTAGGATGACAAATAGAGACATGAAATAAATCGACAAACTACTAAAGTACTCTTCATCAGAGTAAGCCTTCCACCCTTTGATAGATACTATCTCTTCCATAAAGCTAGCCTTTTCCGAAATCTTTCTTCTATCCCTTCCTAAACTCTGGAGAACTTATAAGGGGCTCCCAACAGAAGCCTTAAATAGGAGGTTGGGAGGCCACTGACCTTGCAGCCTAAAACCCCAACAAGATCCTTTAAATTTGAGACCTCCCCAATAGGGGTAAGCTCACTTTTGTCCAAGTTGATCTTTAGCCCTAACAAAACCTCAAACCACATAAAAACCCAACTCAGATACTCAAGGTTCTCCTTACTAGCATCACAAAAAATGAGAGTATCGTCCACAAATAACAAATGGGAAACCTCCACCCCTTCTCCATCTCTTCCCCTTACTATAGAGCCATAAAAAAACCCTCCTTCCTTTGCCCTTACAAGAATGCTAGAGAGAGTATCCATTGCCAAGATGAACAAATAAGGGGACAAAGGTTACAAAGGTTCTTTTCCCATTTATTTCAGTCAATAAAGATCTGTGAGCTTAAATAAAAGAAAAAGGAAAACATATGTTTCCAGGATCACTGAGAGATAAAGGTCATTTTCTTTTAATTTTATGAGATTATGTTTGATTAATAATAAGCATACAACTGATTAGAAATTAGGAAATCTTGATCCTGTGAGGTCCAGAAGTGATTTAATGAATTTTCCATGCTTACTGTTTTATTAAATGGAACCTGTATATGGGTGTTATATCTTACTGACTGTTTTATAAACATTGTAGGCTTTTTTATTTTATTTTATTTATTTATTCATTTACTAATTATTATTATTTTACTTGCTAAATTGTTATTGTTATGGTTTTGCAGGTACTGATATGTGGGGATCTACGTGGTAATTTGATTTTGTACCCTTTATTGAGGAGTATATTGGTGGGTTCATCTTTTGGATCAGAAGTGAAGATTACTCCATTGACTTATTTCAAAGGAGCTCATGGGATATCAAGCGTGTCTGGCATTTCGATGGCAGGATTTGTTTCCAATCAAATTGAAATACGATCTGTATGTTCTGACTTCAAGCTTTTCTATTGGCAAAGAATATTGTTGCATGCCTTGCTTTCAAATATTCTCTGACGATGATTTTTTTTTTTTTTTTTTTTTTTTTTTGCATGTCTGTATCAGAGATAGAGACAGAGCATTTGATATTTATTTTGTTTCTTGTCAGACTGGAGGAGATGGGTGCATATGCTATTTGGAATATGACAGAGATCGACAGAGTTTGCAGTTTATAGGGATGAAACGGGTGAAAGAATTGAGTTTGGTCCAGTCCGTCTCTTCCGGTGCTAACTCTGTTGATGATTTGACAAGCAGCAAGTATGCAATTGGTTTTGCATCAACAGATTTCATAATATGGAACTTAATAACTGAGACAAAGGTACTTCTCTCACTCTCTCACTTCCTTCCAGGCTGATTCCCATGTTGCAAGGCCTCTTCTAGTTGATACCTAAGAGTAACATTGAAGCAGGTTGTGCAAGTCCCATGTGGTGGATGGCGGCGTCCCCATTCTTATTATCTTGGTGATGTACCAGAGATGAGAAACTGCTTTGCATATGTTAAGGTCCATTTTTCTACTCTTTTCATTTCCTAATTTTTTATTCTTCGAGGAATGTGGTAATCAAAGCACAAATACATAAGGATGATAATCAGCTTTGTTTAACATGAGATGCACATGCAGAGTTTGGGACTGTCATCCAGTTAGGGAATCAGTGCAAGTAGTTGAGCTGACAAAGTGGTCTTGTAAACTTCATGTCTTATAGTTGGACTGTTGATGAATAAGTTGTGAATTATCATATGCTTATTCTTAGTATCATGGAGTGAGGTTGAATATCTGCCAAGTGGCATATGCTTTGGAGTTTACCCAAATGAGGTTGAGCAAGTTATAGTTATATTTTTATTCAAGATAACATGCTATTAAACTATTCAGAGGCTTTACTACTATCTGTTCCTTTTTTTCTCTTATTGTGTTTCTTTTTCTTTTCTCCCATTAGTTATGTTTTATTTTATTTTTTATTTTTATTTGTTTTGAAGCAATCCCTTCTAAATTTGAAAGGGTATTATTGTTTTAGGTGTATCAAAGACTAAATGGACGAATGTCGATCCATAAACTTGTAATGCCTCGAGTGCCTTTATGTTCAAAACTACTGATGTCCATCAAAATAGATGATTGAAACACTCTCAACAGAGAGCTGTTTTGAGTTGCTAAGCCAAATTGTTGTACTTTTTATATGATAAAGGAACTGCTTCATTATGTTGTGATGTTCAATGCATCTTAGTTTACTGAGATTACAATTTTCAAATTTTCAGGATGAAATAATTTATATTCATAGATTCTGGATTCCAGAGAGTGAAAGGAAAATATTTCCTCAGAATCTGCATATTCAATTTCATGGGAGAGAGATGCATTCCTTATGTTTTGTGTCTAGGGATTCACAAGTTGGGTTAAATGGAAAGCATGACCTCTCTTCTAGATCTAGCTGGATTGCTACTGGGTGTGAAGATGGCACTGTGAGGTTGACAAGGTATAATTCATTATCATTTAGAAAACTGACCCTGAAAATGAACAGAATTTTTATTACTTTAATTAATTGTTACAGTATTATTGTATTTGTTTCTGCTTGTATGTTTTGGGGTAGTGGGCAAGAGCACAAAGTTATCTGCACACATTTATAGTTAAGAGTATTAATGATCTGTCAGATATGCTGATAGGTATCCCAGCCTCCATACCTCATAAACTACCCTCACCCTCCCCTCTCCCACCTTCGTTTCCTTATTATCATATATTTTTGCAACTGATATGATGGTTGGATCTGTGAACTAATAGAGTGATGGACAAATTAGGTATTCTCCAGGTGTTGAGAATTGGTTTTCATCACAATTGCTTGGAGAGCATGTTGGTGGATCAGCTGTGAGGTCAATATGCCCTGTATCGAAGATACACACAATTCCAGCAGATGAGACAAACATGCCAAATGGGACAGAGAGACAACATGCTACCTGGGACACCAGAGAGAATCCATTCTTGCTAATTTCTGTTGGTGCAAAACGGGTCATAACTTCTTGGGTACTAAGAACTAGTACAATAGACAACAAGGGAGAAGCGTCAGATGATGGAGTGCAGGATAAAACTGGGAAGGGCTTTCCATCAATGTCATTCCAGTGGCTTTCCACTGACATGCCAACCAAGTATTCTGGTATTCGTAAGAAAACAGAAGACTTGGAGAACATAGTTGGAATTAAAAAAGCTTCTAGTGTGAATATTGATGCAGAGTCTAGATCACTCTTCCCAGAAAGAAAAGAGATGCAATTGAGAACTTGCATTGGGGAGATATATGAAAATGACTGGAGATACCTTGCTGTTACTGCTTTTCTTGTTAAAGATCCTGTTTCCAGGTGATATGAGATAACGATGATTTATTTTTCTAATTTGGTTTTTTCAATTCAAATTTTACTTTTCCATATTAATTTACCTTTTCCCTTTTACTTTGCCTCTGTTGCAGAATTACTGTCTGTTTTATTGTTGTTGGTTGTTCTGACGCCACACTTTCTTTGCGGGCTCTCATTTTACCCAGTCGGCTTTGGTATTATATCATGGCACCTATCATTCAGTTTATTTAATGGTTTTGTTGCAAAATCCATAGTGCGTTCTAATAATTCCACATTCCCACTCTTTATTGGCCACCTGGTGTCATCTTTCTTTTTTCTTTTTCTTCTTTGGTTTTTCCATTTTGTAAATGTTTATTTACTTCATTGTAGGTTTGATGTTGCTTTATTGGTTCCCCAGTCATCCCCAGTTTTGGCATTGCAACATGCCATCATCCCTATATTTCAGCCTTCTGAAGGTCAGTGCATTGTCTGGACTCTTAAATCTTAATTTAGCAAAAATATTGTGGAAATCTTATGTCAAGCTTTCTGACCATAAATATAGTTCAAATATGATGCCCCCACCCAGCCGAACCCAAACCAAACCCCCACCACCTCAATAACAATAATAACAATAACTAAACAATAATAATAATAAGAATAATAACAAAACAATATAAATCACATTCTTGTACATTGTATAGTGGTAAGGGTCCTTTGGGAGATCGTCCTTGCCCTCGTTGGGGTTCAGTGGGTGTTCTCAGAGTCGGTGATAGAGGTGTTAGTTAGTTGGAGGGGTCATTTTGTGGGGAAAAAAAGGAAAAAGATGTGGAATTCCATCCCGTTGTGTATATTTTGGACGGTTTGGAAGGAAAGAAATAGATTAGCTTTCAAGGGGGGTTCTTTAGCTTTACAGAAACTCAAAAATTCTTTTGTTTGTAACTTGTGGAGTTGGGCTAGGGTGTACATTGGAGAGGAGTCCTCTTCGCTTTTAGGTTTTTTGGAGTGGCTTGTGGTCACTTAAGGGTTGGTGAGGTTGTTTTTCCTTTGTGCTGTTGTCTAAGGCTACTTTGTATACTCCCTGTATGCTTTGTGGCTTTTTGCCCTTTTAATATATTTGTGGTTATCTATCAAAAAAATAATAATAATAACAACAAAAACAAGAACAATAATAGTACTACTTCAACGCCAGCTCCATATTGGGGAACAGGTCGTTAGGTAAGGGGAGATGGGGAGGTCTTTACTTTATTCCTAGTGGAATAGCGAACGTCGGGGCTCTAGAAGAGGTTAAGGCCTTACTCTATTCCTAGCAAAATAGTGGCCTTAATTTCTTTTTGGTATAATATTAATAATAAGTATAAAAAGACCATGCAATTGATGAGAGAGAGAGAGCGGGAGAGCGAGCGAGAAAGCGAGGACGATGGAGATGGCGTTGATGAAGAAAGTAAAGTGGGGAGACGTGGAAAACGGCAAGGGGGAAGCTTTGGAGTGGAATCAAAGGTTTTCGAGGTTGAAGTGGAGGAGAGAAAAGGCAAAACTCTCTTCTTCATCGTGGAGAGCAAGCGGGGGATCTCGTCATGGGTCCGGCTAGGGCTGGCTAGCATTAGACTCCTCTTGGAGGGCTTGGACCAGTGCGCCAAGGATGGAAAAGAAGATAAATGGGAGAAGGGTTGGATGGAGATGGGGAGAAGTTACTCTATGGTGCGGGTAGCTAATAGGGCAGGCTGCTTCATCAGGGTAGGGGTTATAGATTCGGAAAATAAAAGATACAGCATCTGTATACCGAAGGGCAGAGGTGTCAAGGGGGGCTGGCTAGCCATGGCGGAGGTCCTGCGGAAACTGATTGGCAGCGTCGAAAGAAAGGAAGGCATGAAGAAGGAGAAAAGCAATGAGAGGTTACATGCAGAAAGAGGAAAGGGGCCGTGGAGCAGAGGAAGGACATCGGTGAGAGTGGAGGTGAAAGGGGAAGTGATCAGTAGAAACCTAGGTAGGCTGGAACACTGTCTGGTTGGAAGATGGAACCCTATGGTAGCTGGAGGAGAGAACTTGGAGAGCCTGGGGTGGTCGATGGCGAGCTCATGGAGGCTGAAAGGAAAGCTGGGTTTGGCTAGGATGGAAAAGGGCAGGGCCCTTTTGGAATTCGAATTCGTGGAAGAAGCCAGACGTGTTCTTACATCGGGAAATAGAGAGATGGGAGGGGTTCAATTAGGGCTGGAGCCATGGAACCCAGGGTACGGATGTCTGGAAGAAGGGGAATGTAGGAATGAAATCTGGGTAAGGATTTGGGGCTTGCCATTATCGCTTTGGACCCCATCCATCTTGAGAAAAGTGGGGGATGAGTGTGGAGGGTTTGTTGAGATTGACCCACTGACGGAAAAAATGGAGGAACTCCAGTGGGCAAGGATTTTAGTTAAATCAGATGGGGAAAATCTCCCATGCGTGCTGGAGATTGGATCCGAGGATACAACGTATGTCCTTAGCCTCTGGTGGGAGGTCTTGCCCTCTTTGAGACTGGGCTCGGGAGGAAAACAGCAGTCAGTTGGGAGGTTCAGAGGTGAGGGTCGGGGTGATGGTGGAGCACGCGCCGGTCAGCGCGTGGAAGAAATGGCAAGAGTTGGGCCCGAGGTGCTGTCACGGACAGCTGATGGGACGCCAGAGCAGGTGGCCGTTGGGGGTAGGGGCCAGTCAGTGGACCGGCTTCAAGTCGGGCCAAAGACCCGACTCCCTGTGGTTCGCCTCTCTGTTGGGCCTTCTTCCTCTAGTCTCGCAGTGGACCCGCTGGGCTTGAAGAAGACGAGGGATCTTAACTTGCAAGGCTCTTCGTTTAAAGGATACGGGTCTGGGCTTGGGCCTGGGCTTAGTAAGGTGAGCTCTAAGGGCAAGGAGAAGGTTTCAGCTGAGGTAGTTGGGCCGTCCTCTGGATCTCATGCTCTCTTATTGCCTTCCCTAGGCCCGTCTCTAAACCTCAAGTCTTTTGGAGGCCAGCCCATAGGGCCTTTGGACGTGGAGAGGGATTACCTCTCTTCGTCGGGCTCCCAATCTCCAGTCAAAGGGCTGGTCTCCTCAGCCATCTATAACTTCGAGATCGAGTTCCTAAGATGGCGTGAGGAGGAAGCCTTTAGGAAGCTTGAAGCCGCCCTTCCCTCTCCTACTGATCGCGCGCTGGTGGAAGAGGATTTGAGGTACGGGTCCTTGTCTATCTCCGGGGGTTCTAGGGTTTCGGGTCTTTCCTCTCCTCCGCTCTATTTTTCTTTTGGTCGGGCTCCGATGGGGGAGTGTTACGACCTTTCTGGGACGCTTAGGGGGGACGGCCAGGAAAACGTGCTATGCCCCAAAGCTTCTGATGGGTCCTCCGAGAAAATCAATGGCTGTCGGGATATAGTGGAGTTCAATGGACCTCTGGATGTGATAAGCTTACCGGAGGGGAGTGCAAGGCAATCTCAATATTGAGAAGGATGGGATGAAAAGGATCTAAGCTGGGAAGAAAGCAGCCTAGCGAAGTTTAGCCTCTTCTTGGGTTTCCCGACAGATGGTTTGGAAAAGGAAATCCTGAGCTTCCTAGGTAAAATAAGGAAAAGACGGGAAAAGATCCATAGTAAAGGGCTATTGGAAAGATCAAAGTTTGAAAGAGAGCTAAAGAGGTTGGAATGTTCCATTAATTACGAGGGGGAAGGCAAGAAGAAATGCCCTGTTCAGGGCAGAGGGAGCCAGCCTGCTTGTGTCCAATGAATATAAAGCTTATAAGTTGGAATGTGAGGGGAGCTAACGACAACCTTAAAAGGAAAGTAATTAAGGCTGTTCTTAGGAAACAAAAGGTGGATCTGTTCTGTATTCAGGAGACAAAAATGCAAGTGGTGTCTGATAGGGTGATAAGGAGCTTAGGGCCAGGAAGATTTTTAGACTGGAGGGCTCTGGACGCCTTAGGGTCGGCAGGGGGCATTTTGATTTGTTGGGATAAAAGATCCCTTGAAATTCTGGACTGTGAAGAGGGTCAATTCTCGTTATCCTGCAGATTCAGGAATGTGGGAAATGGGGTTGTTTGGGTGTTCACGGGTGTTTATGGCCCGTTCACCAGGGATGAAAGGGAATGCTTATGGGAAGAAATCGGGGCGATAAGAGGAATTTAGGAAGATCCGTGGTGCTTGGGAGGTGATTTCAACATCACCCTATCCCAAAGCGAAAGGAGCAGGCAAGGCAGGTTAACCTCAGCTATGAGGAGGTTTGGTCAAATTGTGGATGAGCTGGGCCTGGTGGATTTACATCTGCAAGGAGGCTCCTACACCTGGAGTGGGGGTCTCAATAATCAATCAAGGGCCAGGCTTGATCGGTTTCTGGTTACTCCCTGCTGGCTTGATCAGTTCAGTAGGGTAGTCCAGAGAAGACTTCCTAGGCCTATTTCGGATCATTTCCCAGTCCTACTGGAGGGGGGTGGGATAAGGAGAGGGCCAATCCCATTCAGATTCGAAAATATGTGGCTCAAAGTTAAAGGTTTTAAAGATCTAATCCGGAGCTGGTGGCAGGGGATGGAGGCTAATGGAAGTGCCAGCTTTAAACTATCTGCAAAACTAAAGGAATTGAAACGAAATTTAAAATTCTGGAATAGGGAGGTGTTTGGGAGTCTGGAGAGCAATAAAGCAGTGGCCCTCCAACAAGTGGATTACTGGGACGGGGTGGAAAATGAGAGAAGCTTGACTCAGGAGGAATTAGGCAGAAAAAAGGAAGCTAAAGAGGGGTATGCTAAGTGGGTGGAATTAGAAGAGATTCACTGGAGGCAGGCTTCCAGGGAGCTGTGGTTGAAGGAAGGAGATAGAAACACGGGATATTTTCACCGCATGGCTTCTGCTCATAGAAGGACTAACCATTTGGACAGAATTAAGATAAATGGGGTAAGACTGTCAGGGGAGCATGAAGTGAGGGAAGGGATAGTGAATGCCTATCATCAACTTCTTTCAGAAAGTTCGGATTGGAAAGCGGACATCGGGAGATTGCAGTTCAAGCAAATCAGCCCTGAAGAAGCGGGGCTGCTGGAGCTCCCTTTTTCTGAGGCTGAGGTTAAGGACGCTTTGATGGATCTGAACGGGGACAAAGCCCCAGGCCCAGATGGTTTCCCCTTGGCTTTCTGGCAAAGCTGCTGGGATTTTGTGAAAGCGGAAATAATGGACATGTTTAAGGAGTTCCACGTCCAGAATGCCTTCCTCAAGAGTCTCAACAACACCTTTCTGGTGCTGATTCCAAAGAGAGGGGGGGCTGAGGACTTGGGGGATTTCAGGCCAATTAGCCTTGTGGGGGGTTTGTATAAGCTGTTGGCCAAGGTGCTGGCCAATAGGCTTAAAAAAGTCATAGGAAAAGTGGTTTCTACTGATCAGAACGCTTTTATTAAGGGGAGGCAGATCCTAGATGCTTCTCTAATAGCTAATGAAGTGGTCGATGCTTGGAAAAAAAGGGGTAAGAAAGGCTTAATCTGTAAAATGGATATTGAGAAGGCGTATGATAGTATTAATTGGCAATTCCTAATGAAGGTTATGCAAAAGATGGGGTTTGGTCCAAAGTGGTTGAATTGGATGTGGAATTGCATTTCCACAGCCAAATTTTCTATTCTGGTGAACGGAGTGCCAGCGGGTTTCTTCTCTAGCTCAAAAGGTTTGCGTCAAGGGGATCCCCTTTCCCCCTATCTCTTCGTCCTGGGAATGGAGGTGTTGAGCATTTTAATCAGAAGGGCTGTGGAAGGGGGCTTTATTTCAGGATGCAACGTTTGGCGGGGAAGCGAGAGGGCTGTCCATATCTCCCACCTTCTTTTCGCCGACGACACAATTGTTTTTTGTGAAGCGAAGAAAGAGCATTTAATGCACTTGAGCTGGATTCTTTTCTGGTTTGAAGCCGCTTCAGGGTTGAAGATTAACTTGGCTAAAAGCGAAATCATCCCGGTTGGGGAGGTGGAAGGGATGGACGATTTGGCTGTGGAGCTAGGTTGTAGGGTGGGGAAGCTGCCTGCAGTGTACTTGGGGCTGCCGTTGGGGGCTCCCAATAAATCCATTTCCGTGTGGGACGGGGTGGAGGAAAAAATGAGAAGAAGACTTGCTGTGTGGAAGCATCAGTACCTGTCCAAAGGAGGGAGAATTACCCTTTTGAAGAGCACGCTGGCTAATATTCCGGTTTATCAAATGTCCCTTTTTCGCATGCCTAATTCAGTGGCTAGGAGACTTGAAAAGCTGCAAAGAGATTTCTTGTGGGGAGGAGGAAACTTGGAAAGAAGGGCTCACCTTGTCAATTGGGAGATGGTTTGTAGGGACAAGGAGAAAGGGGGGCTAGGTATAAGGAAGTTAAACTTGCTGAATAGAGCCTTACTTGGCAAATGGGTTTGGAGATTCGCGTGTGCTAAGGAGGAATTTTGGAAGCAAGTCCTTATAGCGAAGTATGGGCAAGAGGACTTTGATTGGAGGACTAAAAAGGCAGCGGGTGCCTTTGGAGTGGGGGTGTGGAAAGAGATCTTGAAGGAAGCTGGCTGGTGCTGGGAAAAAATGGCTTTCAAAGCGGGAAAGGGCAATAAAATCAGGTTCTGGACAGATTGGTGGTGTGGGGGCTCAACTCTGTCCCAAAGCTTCCCGCACCTCTTCACTTTGGCAGCCCACAAGAATGCAACTTTAGATGAAATGTGGAACCAGATTTCTGAGGAAGATGGCTGGAATCTGAGATTTACTAGGAGCTTTAATGATTGGGAGATGGACTTGGTTGGCAACTTGCTCCAGGTTCTGAGAGGTCATATGTTAACCTTGGAGGACGACTCGGTTTTGTGGAAAGGAGGAAACAGTGGACAGTTTAGGGTAAAGGAAGCTTACAGCCTGTTGGAAAGCCCTCTGCACACTGCCTTTCCAAAAAAAAACATTTGGGTGGAGAGAGTTCCAACCAAAATAGTGTTCTTCACTTGGGAGGCCGCTTGGGGGAGGATAATGACCTTGGATAGACTCCAAAAAAGAGGATGGCAGCTTCCCAACCGTTGTTTTTTGTGTGGTTGTAAAGAGGAAAGTGTAAATCACATTCTTATCCATTGTACAGTGGTCAAAGTGTTATGGGATCTAGTGTTGGGTTTGTTTGGCGTCAAATGGGTCTTTCCCCTAACTGTTAAGGAAGTCCTCTTTAGTTGGAGGGGAGCCTTTGTGGGGAAAAAAAGGGAAAAACTTTGGAAATCCATTCCGCTTTTTATTTTTTGGGCGGTCTGGAAGGAGAGAAATAGGCTAGCTTTTAAAGGGGGGGAGCTTGCAATTCAGAAATTTAAACATTCTTTTGTCTGTAATTTATGGGGTTGGGCTAAATTGTACATGGGAGAGGAGCCGGTCTCCCTCATAGGTTTTCTGGAGTGGCTAGCCTCCAGATAAGGGGTGGTGGGTGTTTTGTTTTTTGGTCTTTGTTGTAGAGGCCCTTGGTGCCTTGTATACTCCCTGTATACGTGTTGGCTTTTTGTGCCTCTTTTAATGCATTTGCTCTTATCTATCAAAAAAAAAAAATATTAATAATAAGTATATAAATAAATAGATTTTATTAAAACAACAATTTGGCCACTAACATTATTCAATTGGTGTGATTGAGAGAATAACAATTAAATTATTAGCCAAAATAATGTCTTCTCCTAATTAGTTGTAGGCACTATTTTGCATTCCACACCACCCTATCCCCCCCTTCCTCTCCTCTTCCCCCACCCCAATAAAAATAGATTATATCTTTAATAAAAACAACTAGTTTCTATGAACTCTGTTTGCATCATTTTCAGCATAGTTGTGATATCCCACATTAAATAGGGAAAAAAGTTCATAACATTATATATGTATGAACTCTTTTTAACCTTGTAGATGTAGTCTAAAGTCGTGGGGGCCCCTTTGAGCCTAAAACAAACAATGTTTACACAACTGGGAGCAGATCGTTATAAATAGTATCAGAGTCAAGTTTCAATCCTGGGTAGGGGAAAAAGTTTCTAATGCTATATATATGTATAAACTCCTCTAAATCTTGTAGACACATTTTAAAGTTGTAAGGGACCCTTTGGGCTTAAAGCGGACAATATTTAGACAGTTGGAAGTTGGTTGTTACAATAGTCCTCACTGTTTTAGTGTATTGAGTGTTCACAATTATGAAAAGTGAATTTTTCACCACCTTTTGAGGTGTGCCTCAGTGTTCATAAACTGTGCCTAACCATTGAACTTTTAAGCAGTGTTCTCATCAAGGGTATGACTCATGAACCGAGGCACATAAAGTTACACCCCAATGCCATGACCCTTTCCACTATAGTTGCATTGCTAAAATTCACAACAGAAAATGCATTTGGCATGTGGAATCAAATGCATGTTTTTAAAATTACTTATTTTATAATTTCCTAATTTTGGCATCCTAATTCCTTATATTTTCTTCCCTGGAGTTGTTAATTCCTGTTTAATGGCTTGATTAACAGATAAGATTCAGATTGGAAATGCATATATTGCAATCAGTGGATCTACTGATGGCTGTATTGCCTTTTGGGATCTGACTGAAAGTGTTGAAAACTTCATGCTGCGGGCATCAACTCTCCATACAGAAAACTCTATTGATTGTCAGAAACGACCACGCACTGGAAGAGGAAGCCAAGGTGGACGATGGTGGAGATCATTAGGCACCACTCCTAAGAAAAAACCCAGCGGTGGCTCAGTTTCCATGAGAGTTGAAGAAGGAACTGGTGTTCTAAATGATGTTGCATGTGGAACCTCTTCAAAACTAAATGATCCTGAAAACACTCCAACTGCTTGTTCTCAAGCGATGTTCACTGCTTCCCTTGAGTCAGAAGTGAATACAGATGATTCCTCATCAGAAATATGTGAAATATCACCCTTACATGTTTTGAGTAGCATTCACCAATCCGGGGTCAACTGTCTCCACATTTCAGATATGAATCATTGTCAAAGTTTTAACAATGGTTTTCTGTATAATCTTTTAAGTGGGGGCGATGATCAAGCACTTCATTGTCTTGGATTTGATTTGACACTGCTACCAACAAGCTCAGAGTCTCAGATTAAGGCAGTAAATGTTGAAAATCCAACGACCAAATTTGAAGACATAAAGAGCTTAAATCATTGTAAACAGAACAAGAATTACAGAATCAGATTTTTATACCATGACAGGGTAGCCTCAGCTCACAATTCTGCTGTGAAAGGTAAATTTTTTAAACTTGGTTCTTTAATATTTTTGCTGGATTCCTTTGTTGCTGGACAAGCCCCAGTTTGAGGCTGTGTCCTCATTGTGTTTGAATTCTCACTCCCTTAATGTCCTCATCATGTTCAACAATTGTAAATGATCTATGTTTCCTTCCCCCTTCTTAGTTTCTGATGATTGCCTAAACATCACACAAAGGATTGCTTCATATTATGAAGCCTAGTAAATTTATAGGAACTAAAAAAACAGGGAAATTTCCCTCCTTTTTTTTCTTCTTTTTTTTTTTTTAATATATTCATTAGTTAGCTGATAATTTCCTTTTTCAAGATGATTTTCCCTAAAGGCATTTGTGAGTGATGATATTAATTTCAATTTTCATGTACTGAAGGCATTTGGACAGATGGGACGTGGGTGTTTTCTACTGGTCTTGATCAGCGTGTCAGATGCTGGTATCTTGGTGAGCATGGTAAATTAAGTGAACAAGCTCATTTAGTAATTAGTGTGCCTGAGCCGGAGGCATTGGACGCTAGAGCCTGTGGTAGGTGAGTGAAGCATCTGATGTTATTCTGACCTACTCCATACAGCACTTCCTTATGGAGGAATAACTTCGCATTGAAAAATATAATTCTCTAGGTTGTTATCTTTATTTTTATGGTGCTATTTATGTCTTTTCCAGGAACCATTATCAGATTGCAGTAGCTGGAAGAGGGATGCAAATGGTTGAGTTCTCTGTATCCCCTGACATGGATGGCAGAGGCGCAGATGGCTTCTGCTGATTTTGTGTTTCAATCCATAAGCTTTTGAGGATGGGTATGTGGTATGTTATTGTACATATTGTCTTCTAGATGTTATTCATGAATGAATTAGGGGTTCCTGCTGGGTAAATCATGAAGTTGGTGTCCTGAAGGCATCTATCTCCCTACCTTTGGAGGTGAAACCCATTATTTGAGGGGTTTAAACTTTGAAAGATCTGATTTAAAGAGTGGACTGCTCGGGTGGCAAAACAATTCAATTATTACTTTTGGGAAGTTAAAAGATGCATATAGTACACTGTCTTAAGAAAGAACAATGGTAATAATTGGATTAATTGATCATGGTCATCTGAGATTTTGATGTTGTTTGGCAAGAATTGAACAAGTAATTAAAGGTTGGGAAAGCTATGTATGCCTGCTGCTAGCTGGTCATCCTCAAAGCTGCATTGATCAATAAATAAAGAATTCCAAATTATGTTTGTGTATCAGAGAGAGAGAGAGAGAATTCCAAGTTATATTCTCTTTTTTCTTTCTGTACACTCAGCAAAATGCAGTTGATAATTTTTTATGCTGAATGTTATTTGGTTGAAAATTTCTTTTATTTTCAGAGTGCGCTACCCTTTTAACTTGTCACCAAGATCTGAAAAGACTGGCGTTTAGATCTGGGAAAGATGCTTCACTTAAGGAGTGTAAAGATGTCATATGACTCATATCTGCATCAACTGACCTTGCAGGTGCTCCTATCTCAACTTGCACAATTTTTGATTGATCACTGATGACCACACCAATTTTCTTCTGAGAAGGGCTTTCAAAAGATTGAAGGTTATGTATTTTAGTAGCCATTGCTGAGTTCTGATCTGACTAGTGAAGCTGTCCCATGCAGCTCGATTCAGATGATATATATTTTCGCTTTTTTCTTTTTGTATAACAGGTTAGATTTTGTTCAATTTGGACGCCCAACGATTTTAGTACTTCTCATCATGATGAACACCATACATTACATGGCATAAATTTACAAGCTTAGGTTACATCTAGTGATCTCACTTCCCAGGCACAAAGTTGGTGGCATAGGCCCAGGCGTTGTTGTTCACTGGGTCGGCTAGATGGTCAGCAAGGTTCTCCAAAGGTCCTTTGCCGGTTACAATAGCCTGCACAAAGAAACCAAACATGGAGAACATGGCAAGACGCCCGTTCTTGATTTCCTTCACCTTAAGCTCAGCAAATGCCTCAGGGTCATCAGCAAGCCCCAATGGGTCAAAGCTCCCACCTGGGTACAGAGGGTCAATCACCTCACCAAGGGGTCCTCCTCCAATGCGGTACCCCTCAACAGCACCCATGAGGATAACCTGGCAAGCCCATATGGCTAAGATGCTCTGAGCATGAACTAGACCCGGGTTCCCAAGGTAGTCGAGACCACCCTCGCTGAAAATCTGAGCACCAGCCTTGAACCACACTGCCTCACCAAACTTGACTCCATTTCTGGAGAGAAGCTCAGGGAAGACACATCCCAAAGCCCCAAGCATTGCCCACCTGCAGTGAATCACCTCGAGCTCTCGGTTCTTGGCAAAGGTTTCGGGATCTGCTGATAGTCCTGCAGTGTCCCACCCATAGTCACCAGGGAACTCACCGGTAAGGTAGGATGGAGGCTCACCAGAAAATGGTCCCAGGTACTTAACACGGTCAGGGCCATACCAGGGGCTTCCAGATGGCTTCGCAAATGACTTCCTCATTGAGATTCTACCATCACCGCGAACCTTCGATGAGAGCTCTGTGCCTGGGTTCAATGGAACCACCTTGCCTACAAATGGAGATGAGAGAGCCATAGTGGACATGTGATATGCCTGGTGCTGGGTGCTGATGATCCTAGTGATTGATTTGTTGAGTTTGGGATTTCAAGTGTTTTCTTATATAGGGGTCTGGTGAGGTCCACAATCCTATCCCCGTATATCTTCACCCTTGTCCTCATTGGTCCATGAGGTGCTTGCATGGATTCAAAAATCCAACTCATCCTCCCAGCCAATCAATGAAGGTTATCATAGATTTTCTTCAAATTATTGTGAGATTATCCACAACCTAAAGTTAGTTACCTCTTGGGGTCTCCTATTGGAGTTCAGAATTTTATATCCTATGACCAGTTGCAATCTACTTCTTATCAAGACCAGTTTTACCAGGTTATGATATTCTATCACCAGGCTAAAAATTTCACTTCCACATGAAAACCTTGGAAACTTCTAGAGTATGTTGTTGAAAGGTATGAGTTTGGTGAGGCTGGCTTGATTGAGACCTGGCATTAGGGTGGGCTTAGGAACATGTCTGCTAAATTGTGGTTGGGCTTGGACTTAATTGGGTTAAGGCAGTTCGACCCAATCCAAACCTGATATAATATACTTTTACTTTATATAAAATATGATTTGTTTATATATTTCTTTTCGTACTTCTCATCATGGGTTGAAAGATGGATAAATTTTCTTTCATTTTTGTTAAGCTTATTTTTCAAAATTTAGAAAATAGTTAAAGAGAATGATGAAGACCATTTTAAGCGGACTCAGTCCAATCCATACTTACGGACTCGAACACAACCCAAATTTGTCTTACCTGAGAGGTTTGGGATGGGTGGATTTGTTTAAACTTCAAGTTGGGGTTCTTTGCATAGGTTGGATTGGCTATCAACTAGTGAATTGTAGCATTAGTATATAAAATATTAAAAATATGATCATTAACCAAAAAAGGCAATGCAGATAAGAAGTTACAGCACCAAAATGCTGCATTTCTTAAATTTCTTTATTGTAATTTTAGGGGTAAAAAATATGACCTTTGGTAAGGGTAAAAGGTATGAGTTCTAAGAGCCCTTATAAAAGGCAATAAAACTAACCTAATTTATAAAAATCCCTATCAAATAGAGTACTATAAGATTGAGCATAATTCTATGTGTCTACCAAAGATGGTAATCCAAAGGTTCCAAACAATTCATTGAGGTATAGGTTCCACCTAATAAAAGGGAATCCCAAAATAATATATGGTCGAGATATGGATACCACTCGAAAAAAGAGAATCTAGAAATAGTATATAGCAAGTGAAGATGCAAACACTATGGAGGCTCCTCTCTAGTTGTCAGTCCACGTGTCACTTCCTCTCGGTACTGTCTAGATAGCTGCCACAGTATCCGAAGTCTTCTATTTGGACCACGTGGGTATGTGGCAAATGGCATCGAACTTCCTAAGCGAATGACACCTTCCAGCTAGCCTTCAAGGCCCTCTTACTAGTGATAATCATTTACACCTGATATAGAAGTGGCTGATAAGATCTCCCTCGATCCCTACATCCATGTCAATTAATTATCACACACTGGCCCATACCTCTAGCAAGTTGAAAGGATAGACAACTACATGATTAAACATCATGACACAACTTTTGACAGCACCTGCCAACTGCCCAAAGTTGTAATGATTATCCTGCCATATGCAGGGCAACCATCATTACAAAGAAGGTCAAAATGCTTAGTTAGCACTACAGTGATTTTCTCATGAGCACTATAAAAAACCCTATCGAAGCATAATTGAGGTATGCTCTTAAGTTGGCCTACTCATTCTCTCCTTGAAAGGGTCTAATCTACTTGTGTCTAACTTAAGCTTCGGAGGGGCGTGCTTGACCATCTGTTCAGACATCCTTTGTGCAGGGAAGAAGCTCACTCAATTCCCTATTGCTGGGTAGAGATTTTGAGAGGCACAATGTAAGGAGTATCTAACTCCAGTTGACCTTAAACCAATAAACATGACTTGATAAAGGAAATCCAAGAATATCTTATAGTAAGCAGGGGTACAAGCACTATTTGAGAAAGGAAATCTAAGAAGTGGAGATCTAGCACTCCTCAAAAACAAAAAAAAAAAAGCCTTAAGAAAGCATACGACAAATCAAGATGCAATCAATACATGAAAAAGAAGTAAAGATAATCCAATCTAAAGAAAGTTATGTTAACCTCTAAATCTAAATTCAAGAGACCAACACCAACTCTAAAAAGGAGGTCATAGACAAGCATTGACCTGGTAATGATTCATAGAACTTAAACCTGTGAAAAAGAAAAAGGGATGGGGCTGGGGTAGGGGTCAAAAGATTCAATTCCAATATGAAAATATGTCTCCATTGATCCTAAAGTATAGCCCTCATTACATGGACCTCACAAGACAAACAACTCTAGAAAGGAGATCATCCACATGTATTGTCCTGATAACCCATTAGAAAACTTGCCCTTCGAAAATTAAAGCCAAGGAAGGGATTCAAAAGATTCAATTTCAATCTAAAAAGCGTCTTTACTAACATAAAGCATAACCCTCATTTTGGTTACACTCGTCCTAGGCAATTAAATTTATCATCAATTTCTCAAACACCTAGGAGGCAATTTCGTTCTTCTTTCTAAAATGCTCCTCTCGAAGCTTCAACAAGTCAACTTCATTAGACCATTTGATCTTGCAAAACACTTCCAACAACATTTCTAATACTTCTTCCTCTGGACTGATATATAGAGACTTCCATTCAAACATTTAGTACTAATTCTTTATCATGTAGAGTATTAAGAGACGAGCACAATTCGACTTGGCCCCAAAGACTGGTCTAAACAATAGTATATAATAATATTTGTAGCATAGATAAAATAAAAATAAATAAATAAATAAATAGTCTTTCATTTAAATTAAGAGAATATATGTTGTGATAAAAAAAAATATATACTTGTTACAATTAATAAAAATAATAAATTTGATAATTGAAAAAATAATTATAATGTTTTATTAAGAAATAAAATAAAAACTTCCCAATATATTCCAAATCTCTTTTAAGTATTATTTTTAATTAAAGAATAATATTTCAAAAGAAAAAAAAATTACCTAATAGGTTTCAAAAATCCCCTCAAATGGTAAATTTAATTAAGGAATAACATATTTTAAAAAAAAAAAAAAAAAAAAAAAAAACTATACAAATAAGATTCTTTCGGATGCTACCAAGACAAATCACAAGAAAATTTCAAGTTTCGAACTTTTAGCTATTCAAACTCTCGGCCTTTCAAGCCAAGTTGAGATTCAAATCAAGCCAAGGTCTAAGTTATGAGAAGACTCAAAACTAGATTAAGTCAAAATTTAAATTAAGTTCAAACCATTCCATATCAAACTTCTTCAAGGATTCGATTTACAACTATAAACATGATTTTCCTTAAAAAGAAATTTGTGTGCACATCTACCTAAAAATGTATTTCCCAAAATAACATGTAATATATCATACCAACAACATCCCTTGAAAAGGTTAAAAATCAATTCACGCTTCTAATAAGCACAAAAAATATACAAAGAAAAGAGAAGCCTTCCTTCATTACCTCCCAACTCTTTTATTAGAGATGTTTTTTCCTCCTTAATAATGTAACCCCGAAATGCTACTCAAAGTTATCTTAAATAGATTGTCAGAATGATCGTAGGATGAATGTGACTAATGATGGATGAATTAAAAATATCCCATACAAAATGTTTTGAATGCCCATTATCTTATAATAATATCATGATGTATATGATTTGAGTTATTTTTTCCTTCTCAATATAGCATCTATAGTAGTGTGAGTCACGACACTCCTCATGCGCACGCCCATGCCCATGTTGGCATGTTCCATGTCGATTGAAAGAAAACTCTTACACCCCATGTTGATTAAATAAATCTCTCATATATTATTCCCAATATTTAATAATTAGGCAATATTTGAATTTATATTTTTTATATGATTTTTATTTATGTCGGGTTTTAATTTACCTATGTAGTAAAATATTTAAATTTTGACATAACACAAACATGATTTACCAGCACAAATTATTATTATTAACTTTAATGGAACATTTATATTTTGCCTATATAAGAAATATTTTAAAATATTTGAAGTAATAATATTTATTTATATATTTAAAATAATAAATAAGTTATATTTGGTTTTAAAAATCAATTACGCATCAATTTAATCCTTAAAATTTTATTTATTTTTTAAGATATGACCATCAATATTAATTTAATTCAAATGTCTTGAACAATAATCATAGTCCACAATGCATGATATCATATTTCCTTTGCTACTGTTCCCACGTTTTATTTTCCATGTTGGGTTTGTGTTCCGAGTCTGTCTACCAACCATCTTGAGAAATGGATTGTGTGTGAGAAGTCCACTAGGAGCGAGAACCAGACAGGGCTGCACCAACCTTTTGGGAATTCCCCATAAAACACACACTCGTGACCTGTCATTGGGCAATGGGAACCCCCCACCTATCAAAATCCCAACTGCCGCACTACTTCCACCCTCAGTTGTTGCCACGTCCATTTGGGCTTAGCCTCAGCCTCTTAAGCCTTCAACTCAGTGCCGCTGGTGGCTCGGTGTGTTTGGTCATCATTCACCAACCCCCAAATCGAACTCTACGAACCACACGACTTTCTCAGACGGGAGTTGGTGAGGTGGAGGACTTTTCAGCTCAGTTAGGTATTAAGTTTTACCAGACGCTTCTAAGTCTTCTGGTTGTTTGACCCATTTTGGTTGGAGTAGAACAGGGACAATTATGTAATTATGTAATTATATAAAGGAGCGCCCTCCAAAAAAATAATCCATTCTTACTGCCCTAAAAAACAATTATATAAATATGCACTTCAATAATAACTATTATAAATTTAAAAATTTTTTGTCCATAACTCTTTTTTTTTTTTTTTTAATATGCCAGTTACATATTTTATAAAATCCTTTTAATTTCATTTTTTTCACCACCGATCATGTTTTATGAATTATTTTCCTCAAAATAAATACACTTTGAAAGTAAAATGATCAAATTTTTTAAAAATATAATATTTTTAAAATAGGGCATGTTTATATTATCCTCCCAAATAGAATAAGTGAATAACAACCCGGCATGATTGTACTAAAATTATTAACACCCTCCATGAAAACCATTTCATATTTTTTTAAAATAAAAAAATATTTTCTAACTCAAAAAAAAATATTTAATAAATTTTTTTTATAGGAAACAGTTTTTTAAAAAAAAAATTGATAACTTTTGTTTTTAAAATAACTTTAATTTATTTTTAGTCATTTTTGTAAAGTATTCTAAATAATAATTAAGAAATTTAAAAATATTTTAAAACTTTTTTAAAAAATATTACTAAACAAATCCTAAGTTTCTATTATAAAAGTCATGAAAATTATTTTAAAAATTACTATTTTTTAATTGATGAACTATTGAATCTCCACCTATACAAGAAAATAAATGACACTTTCTTTGAACCCATTCTCCAAAATTTCTCTTTGATTGGAACTCATATCACTTGTCTCCATCTTTATAATTTTTGGCACGACCTTTAGTGCTATTATTGCTTATTGGTGATGTTGCTTTAAAGATAAGAGATGAAAGCTAGCGTGGAGAGCAAAAGGCTCAAGTGGTTTCATATTTTGTCATCTGAATAAAAAATAATCTTTGTAAAAATAAATAAAAATTAAAATTTATTTAATTAAAATAAATTTCAAATTTTATTTCCTTAATAATTAAAAAAAATTTTCAACCATTTTGTTCAAACAATTTTCTTTTTTATTTTTTTATTTTCAACTTTTGACAGGGACAAAATATGAATTAGTGCTTATACTATGTTATTTTTAACTTCTTTCCATTTATTGGATTTTGTAGATGTTTAGTATAACTTAATAATTTAAGTTGATTTTAAATTAAATTATTTTTAAGTTATTAATTTAAAGTTTATTTTAAGTTATTAAATTGACATATTTATAATCATTAGTTATAATTAATAGTTATTATTTAAAATATTTAATTAATATTTACTTTCATAAAAGATGAGTAATGAATGTGAAGTTATGGTTGTAAAATATATTTTTATTATATTTCAATAAATAAGATAAAAAAATCTATGATTAATAATAAGTTAATTATTTTGACTTAATACTTAAAGTCATTTTTAATTTTAAGTTATAATATTAAGTTATTTTACCAAACATACTCAATAACTTAAATTATTAAGTTATTAAATCACTTTTCAAGTCATTAAATTGATTTATCAAACACCCTTTTTAATTTAACTTAAATTGACATATTTTAGCTTTCTATACCCATGTGGAATGAAAAAGTAAATGAAGTAAAATTTATTAAAAATTACTTAGGATTTAATACACTTTATCCCTCAACCTATCCCAGTGTTTTGCACATTACCAAAATTGAACACATTGAACCTTAAGCTTATTAAATTGTAGCACTTTGCATTTTCCGTTGGACGATGTTAGTTTAAGTGGATGGAAATGTCACATGTAATGCACGTGACTGACTAATAAATGGTAGATTTGTAAATTCCTAAACTCAAGAAATCTCTCACCCTCCCTCAATCTTCTTTGTCTTCGTTTCAATTTGTAACATATTGCACCCCTAACCCTGTTTGACTGCTGAGAAAATGTAAAAACAAAACATATCAAAGTTCTTACATTGTAATATCCATTGATCCTACTACAATTAGTTAATATAGGTGAGCAGAGATTTCAATTTCCTTATAAAAACCAAATCAGAGAAAACCCATAACAACCCAAAATTCCAATCCCCCTCTTTTCCTTCACTTTCTCAACAAGAACATGTAAAGTCAAACCACCCAAATCCCACCTTTCACCAAGCATTGTACACACAAACAATTTCACCTAAATGTATACCATTCAAAATCAACACAGGAACCAAAAAAAAAAAAGGAAAGTCATTCCAATAATCACACCATTTAAGCCAACCCAGAGGAAGTGTGAAAATTGAGAAGAAGAATATGAATTTTTTATCTTTCCAAAAATAATCTTTATTGACTATGAAAAAAAAAAAAAAAGTAGAAAAGTATTAATTTAAATTTTATTCCTTTTATAAACCTCAATAAAATTTAATATAATTTAGTGATATGAAAAAAAATACACCATTTTCCAAAAAAAAATAAAAATAAATTATTATTATTATTATTATTTAAAAATCAAACATCTTAGAAAATATATATTTTTTAAATTGTGTATATAAAAAATAACTAAAAATATGTTAAATTTATTTTTTTTAAATGATATATTTTTTAAAAAAAATTAGTTTTCTAAAAATAATAAAATTTCAAAATAATTATTAAAAAATGATTTACAATAAAAAAGTTTGTCAAATATTGGGATAGAAAATAGTTTTGAAAGGTATATTGGTCTCTTCATATTTTATATCATCTCCATCAATTATGCAACTTATATGGACCAAAGCTTAATTTTTGGGCTTAACTGAGTCCAAAACACAATTCCCAAAAAAGGGAAGTCATTCCAATAATCATACCAAAAAATGCTCATCTACAAACCCCCAAATTTCAAAACTCCAAACTCTCTTAGCTCATTCTTAAGAGGCGAAAGATCTGCAATGCCTAAGAAAACAATCTATGATTAGGGTTTGAAAATTGGAGTAAGGAGGAAAAGATAGTAAGAAGACGAAAACAAAATATTGAAACTGTTGACCGCATGTAAGAGAGGAAAAATAGTAAAAATTGCATTCCAAACAAGGTTAGGGTTTGACGAAGACGAAGACTGAGAGAAGGAGACTTGTTTGAGGATTTTTGGGTTTGAGAATTTACAAATCTACCCTTCATTAGTTAGTCACTATTTCTGTCCACTCAAACTAACATCATCCAATAAAAAAAGGCAAAGTGTTGTAATTTAAGAAGTTTGGGGTGTAATATGTTAGATTTTAAACCTAAATGAGCAATGGGCAATGTGCAAAAACACGGTATATAGGTTGAGGGGGTAAAGTGTATTAAACTCAATTACTCAACCGGGGTTTAATTTCCAAATTAATTTTGACATTTTAAAAGCTAAAACGAAAACAATTTTTGGTAATTGTGGGTTAGTGGAGCCAAGATGACGTACCTCAGTCTCACAGCTTCAAGCGAGCCAAGCCGACGCCATCAGCCATCAGCAATTAAGCTGATAACCGGCCAGAGTTGGTGAGTAACCGCCTATTGTCTGTAACATCTACTCCCGTAATAATTATTAAATTAAAATCACGAAAAAGTCACGCAATTAAAGTCCCTAAAAGTAAAACACACCCCCGAACAAAGCTGTGTCGTTTTCACCTACCAACCTTCACCAATCCCAGACTATGAATCTCTGACATCCAACGGTAATAAACCCTCACGAAACTCATCACCAACCGTCGGATCAAGATTCCACGCAAAAACCCACAGAATCCCACCGCTCAGCCGGTACCCGGTCTCCAGATCCATTCATCTATAAATAGTGGTGCAAAGTCCTGAATCGTTGAACTCTCCATCCGTCCACAGAGCAAAGCTTGAGATCTGCTCTCGCACTACTTCTCTTTATCTCAGGTATTCTTTTTCTCTCCGCATCATTTTTTTTCTTCGTGTTTTGGAGTTCGTATGTCTGGTGATGCTGCAGAAAACAATGTGTTTTTGTTTTCAAAAACGCTCTCGGAGTTGTTTTCTGTTGTGTGATTGACTGGATCTGGTTGTTGTCAGCATTTATTTGATTCCTGTTTTGCGTTTCTGGAGTGATACTTCGTTTTTGAGTGAGTTTGATTGAAACAGTGGTAGATCTGGTTTATTTCCAGTAAAAGTTTTGAAATTTAGAGATCTGGAAGCTTGTGAGTTGTGATTTTGGATGTTTACACATTAATGCTTGTCGAGTAAAGTATAATAAATGAATAATCTTAATTTCGTGAAAGGATAGCGTAAAATGGGTTTTCGTAGAGTGCTTTTGCAGAGCTTGTAAGCAAGGACACTGAGATTTTGAGCTGACTGCAATTTCTAAGCAATTGTTAAGTGAGTTTTTGAGATGTAGTATTTGTTTGATATCTCACACATTTTCGGAGTGTTTTTCTGTGTAAAGCTGTTAATGTTTCTCCTTGTCTGTTTCGTTCTTCAATTTGATTTTGACACCTTAGTCTCTCAGATCTGATGGTATTTTGGAATGTTGTGTTGGCTAGTTTACGGTAATTTACAGTAATCTCTGTTCTCACAGGATGGACTTATAGAATGAACCGTATTAGGAAACAAATAATAGGACGTGGTATAATGCCTGTAGGGAAGTCTTTTGTAAACAAAGAATGATTGGTTTTTTGGATTGATCGTCAAGAGCATGGATTGTAACTTTTCAAAAAATCAGCCGATTTAATAGTCGTGTCTATTCAGGAGGTTCCAAATGATATGGCGTTGCCTTTCCAAAAGCTTATTTGGAGAATGCATTATTTTTCATAATCTTAATAGTGCTCCATCTCTATAGCTATTTTCTCTTCTCTTCGAAGGATTTCTTTTAGTTGTGTCCATTTCTATTTTGCTTATACTTTAAGGTCAGGAAGTGTTCGACAAGTAATTCAGGGGTGGATATGCTGTTGTACCCTAGTTGTGGAGATTTCAACTGCCAGTACGAGAGGTAGCATAAAGGGTGTGTAGTGTATTACTAATTACTGAAAAACAAAAATGTAGAAGGCTTTGCTTGGATCACAGAAAAGATGTGGATAAAGGAAGTTACTGCTAAAAAATTTTTATGAGAGGAATTCTTCTTTTACCTAATTTTCATCATTTTCCGATCATTTGCCATGTTCTTTTCATAATCCAAATGTAGAATAAGAAAATCTCGCAGAAGTCTCCTAAATTTTGCCAAAAGAATAATATGTTTTTGTAGTTACAATAAATTTACTTGTTTTTCTCCAAGCTGATAGAGTTGACTTTATGGTTTGTAACACGTTTTACTGCGTTCCAGATTCCTTAGAACTTTATGTCAAAACAGTAAAGAATCTGCCTTTTTTCCTCTTTAATTATTCTCCTGGGAATAGACTTTTGTGGTCTGATTCTCTCTCGTGGTGAACTCTGACCGTCCATAGTAGTGAAATGATTCGACATCATACCATGTGTCAATTAACCAATCATGAAGAACATACATGTTTTTTTATTCTTTCTAGCATATTCTTATCAATAGGATTTGTTTTTATTAACCTCAACAAAGCTTCTTGTCTAAGGAGTTATTGCTCATCAATTTATACTGAGGCATGCTGTTGTGCTTGTGGCCTGTGTAGCTTGAAAGAATGGAGACCTTCCTATTCACTTCTGAGTCTGTCAATGAGGGCCACCCCGACAAGTTGTGTGACCAGATCTCTGATGCAGTGCTTGATGCTTGCTTGGCTCAGGACCCTGACAGCAAGGTTGCCTGTGAAACATGCACCAAGACCAACATGGTTATGGTCTTTGGAGAGATTACCACCAAGGCCAATATAGACTATGAGAAGATTGTCCGTGACACATGCCGCACCATTGGATTTGTTTCTGATGATGTGGGTCTTGATGCTGATAACTGCAAAGTCCTGGTCAACATTGAGCAGCAGAGCCCTGATATTGCCCAGGGTGTTCACGGTCATCTTACCAAGCGCCCAGAGGAAATTGGTGCTGGTGACCAAGGCCACATGTTTGGTTATGCCACCGATGAGACCCCTGAACTTATGCCTCTGAGCCATGTTCTTGCTACCAAGCTTGGCGCCCGCCTCACAGAGGTTAGGAAGAATGGAACCTGCTCATGGCTGAGGCCAGATGGTAAGACTCAAGTCACTGTTGAGTATCACAATGAGAATGGTGCCATGGTTCCCCTCCGTGTGCACACTGTTCTCATCTCTACCCAGCATGATGAGACTGTCACCAATGATGAGATTGCTGCTGATCTCAAAGAGCACGTCATCAAGCCTGTCATTCCTGAGAAGTACCTTGATGAGAAGACCATCTTCCATCTCAACCCATCAGGCCGCTTTGTCATTGGTGGTCCTCATGGTGATGCTGGTCTCACTGGACGGAAAATCATCATTGACACTTACGGTGGCTGGGGAGCCCATGGTGGTGGTGCTTTCTCTGGCAAGGACCCTACCAAGGTGGACAGAAGTGGTGCCTACATTGTCAGGCAGGCTGCTAAGAGCATCGTAGCAAATGGGCTTGCTCGCAGATGCATTGTGCAGGTCTCTTATGCCATTGGTGTTCCTGAGCCCCTGTCTGTCTTTGTTGATACCTATGGAACTGGAAAGATTCCTGACAAGGAGATCCTCAAAATTGTGAAGGAGAACTTCGACTTCAGGCCTGGAATGATTGCAATTAACCTCGACCTCAAGAGGGGTGGCAATGGCAGGTTTTTGAAGACGGCTGCCTATGGACATTTTGGAAGGGATGACCCAGACTTCACCTGGGAGGTTGTGAAGCCCCTCAAGTGGGAGAAGGCCTAAGCTTTTAAAGATTGATCAAACCTGCCCCTACCGTGCAATGTACTAGACTTGTTGGGAACAGATGAATAAGGAATCGCTCATGAGTCTCAAAGGTTCTCAGCTGAAAAGATATTCTCATAAGGTGTCCTTTTCTATTTGATGTGTTTCTTCCCTTTGTTTTTCTTTAATTTCTTTCTTGTTCTTTTCTAAATTTCATTTTAATGGTATTTTGTTACTTTCAAATATGCCAAAAGAAATATGAGAATTTTGTCATAATTGATGGAATTGGATTGTACTAAGAAGTCTTTGACGAAGAAAATGTCAGCATGGCTGTGACAGTGTAGTAACATGGTGTTCTTTAGTGGTTTGAGTTCCTTACATCCTGTGTTTATGCAATGGGTGATTGTGGTAGATGGTGTCTCAATCATATATTGCTGGCCTGGAACTCCAGGAGTGCATGTAGGCTCTTTTAAATGGCTGTAATGGGTTGACATCTAAGGCTCATTCCCTCGATATGATGAGATGAAATATCTTTTTGTGTGTGAACACTCGAAATGAAGTGATAATGTTGCTTCCTTAATAATGCATTGTTGGATGTCCTTAATAATGCTTTTATCAGGCAGCCTTTTGGAGGGGATACCAAAACAGAGTTGCTGTTGTTTTGTTTTCAGTCTCTTCATGCTCCTTGAGCTTACAAGGAGCATTTTACGAGATACAGCAGGCTAAGTTAACAACTCTTTAATTGGCATGTCAGCATGCATGTCTTTCCTTCGCCTGATTCCGGATCCCTCAAACTTGATAGATGCAGCTTCCAACGGCTGCCAAAAGACATGAAAAAGAATTTGAGATATCAACTCAAAATGACTATTAGGATTTAGGGAGACAAAATCTAACAAAATTCCCCGTTGTAACACTGTTTGAGCATTAGACACTTACATGGATCAACAAGAACGATCATACCAGTGCCATTAAAATGGCAGTTCCAGGTGTGCTTTCCAGCAGCCTTGTAGTAGAGATTCATAGCCACTGAAGCATGGGAAACTGCATTATTTGGATTAAAGCATTTACCACCAGGGGCAATGGCAATGCAGTCAACTCCATTTTGCTTGCAGCTGTAATCAATGTTATCATAAAGCTTAAGATCATTGGTTGAAGGCTTGGCGATGCACCAAGATGGCTTATCTCCGTTTCGGACCTGCCAAAACATTTTACAGACTACAGAAAGGAAAACCAAAACTGAAAAATAATTTCCTGTGACCACATGGTTAGATTTATGGACACTCAATACTTCTTTCTGAAGGTAAAAAATCATGGTCATTATCTCCTCTTTTCAAGGTTTCTTGATTCTTCAAAAACTACAGGGTTATAGTTATTCATTTAAAATGTAAGTGACAAAAGTTAATTGATGGCAGTCTCACATTCCTTCTTTATATGGACTGCTCTTGGGGAAGAGATGTTACAAGGGAGCACTTGGTTTGCTTCAGTTCAGTGGCATCCACTTTAGCTCATTTATTCTTTTTGCTTGGCATTTGGCATTAAAGCAGTTAAAAACAGAGATCAGCAATGCATCCAATATTACCCGAATGGCTATATTGCAACTTATCTTCCCACAAACCAATCTATCAGAAGGCCATGCTAGTGGCAGGAATTGAAGTAACACTGAACTTACCAGCTTTCCTTCATCACCACGCGTCCTTGACCCTGCATTGTTAAAGAACCCAAATTTAGAATTGTGAAATTGTAGGGTTCACTGACTCAACCCTGACTCTGTTTATGTGGGTCATGATCCATACATTAATGTGCAATTATTGAAACATGATCTTAATATGAAGCCAATGCTGTCCATAGACCAAAAAAAGAGGAAGATTAGGAACTCTACCTAATGAGCTAGAATAATGAGGTATCTTTGATAGTACAAAAATGAATCAAAACATAGTTGTGAATGACACTAGATGAGAAAGAGTGAAGAGAGCATCATTGGTGGACTGAGCCTAGAATCAATCATCCAACGGCCTCAAATTCACCAAAATTCCCCCCTTCTCATTGATCTAGTGCAGAGAAAATACAAAAGGTGAAGAACCCACCTCAGTGGGCCTAGTAAAAAGCAATGCAACAGAGATGAAGGACACACCCTCAAATAATGAACCTTGAAAAATATACTACTAAAATCTTACACAATGGTGATGGATCAAATACATGCCCATCTCTAGCATCCTGTTTGTAAATGTGGTGTGATTGAATGCACAAGATGTGGAGTCTACCAAACAACCCTCAAAGAGAGAAAAGTTGAAGGCCAAACACAATGAGTTAAAATGCTTAAAGGTGAGCAAAAACTCACCTGCACAAACAGAAAAACACAATATAAAAGTGAAGGCCAGCTGAGGAAGGAATGCCAAAGGCCCTTTTGCCATCTCCATTGTCACAACGCAGCTACAAGATTATAATACAAGACAGACTATTAAAGAGAGTATTAAAGAGACGAGAACAGTGGACAATGTTTGTATATTGAAATAAGGGATGCCTTTGGAGATGGGTGGATTGTGAAAAGACAGTAACTTCCTTGTGAAAAAGGGGTTGCAAGAGAAGAGGTGAGGGTAAAATTGTCACAAAATATAACAGTTGTATGCCACTATGATTTACCAGGAAAAGGCAAAAAGATTCTCTGGGCAGTGATTTGCCGGAAAGAAATGCTAATTGGTTGGGTTTAGGGAATAGTTACAGAGACGGACAGCCATGCAGAGAGAATAATAGGTCCGTTTCTGCAACTTATCTATGTACTGCATTAATGAGCTTAAGCAGTGTATGTTTGGATGGAAATGCAGATTTTACAGCTTTTTTCAATTACTCACTCAATGCCTTAATGGGTTAGGTTGAATTGAAAATCCAATTCAAGCCCAGTTGTCTGTGTCAGAGGGTTGGCCCAAATCCAAGTGGGGAGAGGAATTTCATATCCTTGTTTTTTTTTTTTTTTTTTTTTTGATAACCGCAGATGTCTGATCAACTTACGCGTATCTAAGTAAACTTCTCGTGGCCCTGAGGGGACTCAAAGTGATGATCATTGAAGAGCAAACCTAAGCCGAACCAACTAAGCTACTCAATATTAAAATTTCATATCCTTGTTTACCCACGTTACCACAAAGTCATTGTAGATGCCCTCCTAAAACTCCCTGCTAACAAGACCCATGGCTCAAATTCTGCAAAAATGATCCTAAAGAACATCAAATGATTTTTCATAGCCAGAGCATTACCTTAACCATTTATTCCATGCTGATGTTTGTATTTTGTTAATATTTTCAAGTCTGCATTGGTATTTTTGTACTTTTGTGTGACTTCCGTCTTTAGGGCAATATTTACTTTTATCCCCGTGAATTTGTTTCATTTTAAATATTTTTATTTTAAAATTAAAATAAAATTATAAAGAACTCGCTATTTGAAATGCTTATAAAGACAATATTCTAAAAATATTTTTGAGATAATTATCTATCAAATATTTTTTTTTTAAAGTACTATAAGTCATTTTTCAACTTTTAAATTTTGTCAAATATTTGAATTTTTTTAAATGTGTTTTTTATACTAAAATTGTTTAAGCACTTCAAACAAAAACTAAGTCTCTATGTAGGAAGTGCTTTGAAAAAACACAGTTTTTGAAAACTGTTCTTTAATATTTTATAAAACAAAAATTTGTTTGAGTTTGAAACCCTTTTAACTTATTTTCTATATTTTTAAATTATTAAAATTTTAACATATAATTAATTATTTTTAATCATTATCTATTTTTATATAATTATTTTTTAAAACAACTAGAGCTACAACTTAGACAAGTTAATTTGGTTGATGGCTAACCTAAATTCAACCCAAATTAAAAAATAATCAGTTTGATCCTAACCCAACCCGACCTCTAACTCAAATTATTCAACCTAAACTCAATCCAACTTCATTCTTCTAAAATTAGATTGGTCAGATTAGATTCAAGTTTGTTAGTTTTATTGGGTTACATAATTTAAAATTCATCTGTAACGTTTTTGTAAGACTTTTTTTTACATATATATATATATACACAAATTTAAATAATAAATATGACAAAACTTTATAATAGTAATAAAAGAGTATATATATATATATATATATATATATATATATATATATCCTTCTAAAATGATGAAAGAATGTATGATATAATATAATTTGATAATTTTTTTCAAAAAATTTAAAAAGAGAATGAATATTATTATATATGATAATATACATTATAAATATTATAAAAAAAATTAAACCGGTTTAGATTAACTCTAATTCAAGTTGCTTAAACCTTGGCATGAGCTCAACCAAAATTGAATTTAGGTTAAAAAAAACTTAATTCAAATTGGACCTAAGTATTGAAAGTGATTGTCTAAACCTACTAAAAGCCCTAAATATTAAGTTAAGTCAACCTATCCAAGTTACACCCTAAAAACAAACCTTAAAAAAATAAGTAAAAATAATTAAAAAATGTTATTTGAAAATACTTTATTTTTTATTTTCATGAACAAAGAAATATTCATGTTTTCTAAATGTGTTTTCATGTTTTCCTATGTTGAAGAATAAAACTATTTTTTAAAACAACTATCAAATAGGAACAAAAATTGTTTCACTTCAGCCCATTCATCTTGTACCAACATGCTGCAATTCAAGAGCACACTGCACCAGGGAAAACAACTTCATCCATACATAATCCTATGTGGCCCTCATCGTCACCCTTTCCTTTCTTGCTCGACAAATTGTCACAACCAAATGTGTTAGCATTGACTGCTATTCTGTGGTTGCTGATAACAGGACAACTGAGCCTGTGGAGGTTGAAATGGCAATGCTGGTCCCTAATATGGTCTCCTTGAAGGCTGAAACCGGGTATGCACTCCGAAACTATAACATGCTCTACCAGTCGCTACTCTTTGAACACCTTACTCACTCCCAATGGCCTTATTGCCTCTGCGACTTTACTAGAAAATTTTACATTGAATTCCTTTCTTAAAAATTGAGGGTATTCGACATAAATTAAAATTAAGATGGTTTTAAAAATATTTTCAAAATAAATAAGTCATCTTTTAAAAAAATCAATTTACGTTCATTTTCTTACAGAAGAGATCTGGTTCCTTGGATCTTGCTTGTTAGCCACCCCAGGGCCATAAAAACATAAATCTTTAATTTGCCTCCGGTGACAACTCCACGACAAGCTCTGTTTAAACAAATTTCAACCTTGAGGTGCATTAATTCACCTGCAGGTTGCAGCTATTGCTCTTTCCTCCATGGGAATCTCTCAACTGACTTTCAATTTTTTTTTATTTTTTATTTTGACAAGCGTGGATGTCTAGGTCAACTTACGCGTACCTCGACTAATCCCACGGGGTCTTGAAGTTAACAATCGAGTAAATCTCCAATGGCCCTTAGGAGACTTGAACTAGTAACCATTGGGGAGCAAACCTAAGATCGGATCAACTGAGCTACCCTCAAAGTTCAACTGACTTTCAAAATTGATACCTCAAACTTTTAATCTCGACATGAACTAAAAAAAAGTTCCATGTTATGACTTGTATCCTTGAAAAACTGACAGAGGAGTGGATTTGGTGTTTAAAGTGGTTTTGACTCTATATAATTATGATCTTCACTAAATGAATTCCATGCTCCAAGGTGGGAAAAGGTGAATCCTAAACTGATTATTTTGTTGATTGAATGGTGGTACGAATTAAAAATATTCCTTTCCTTGCTGTCAGTGCCCAACAGTTATTCTCCCTTGCAGGTTTCATCTTCAAATGCTACTATGGGGCAACAAATTCTAAGAAGCCATGGTCTAAATTTCAGTGACTTCTTTTATTGGATACCAGCAGGGGCACTACTCGGGTCTTGGATAGTTTTCAACATCCGGTTTACATTTGCTCTGAGTTATTTAAAGCGTAGGTTTGTCACTCCCATCTAACATTGGAAAAACTGAAAAACAAAATCAATTAAAAAATCGATTCTTAATGTACTAACCTTATCTTTTGGGAATCAAACCTGTTCAGCTCCAGGGAGGTCTCAGACTACCATTTCTTACCAAAGGGTATCTGAGCTGAAAGGAGAAGATTCAACGAATATGACTCATGGACAAGAATCGCCTCATGTTGGTACATGTTGCAGAAAGAAAAAATAAGGGTGGGAGCTTTCATATGCAGTGTGGACTGTTGATACTTGATGCATACTATATGCTTACATGGATAACAAGTAGAATAGACCATTGCATTGTCACCACAAAATGCATACAAAAAAATTAAAAAAAATTAAAAAAACAAATTGGTCTTATGAATTTGAACTCTTTTTAGGTACTGAAATATTAGTACTGACTTAATCATACAGGGATCGTTTTACCGTTTGAGCCCATAGCAATATCCTTCGAGAATGTGCAAGACTATGTTGACGCTCCAAAGGTAGCCTCATTATCCATTGAATCCTTATTTTCCTAGGCTGCTGGACAATTTTAAGTTGGTCGAATTTCTTCCATACATCTCCCAGAAACTGAGAGAGCAAGGTTTTGCACAAAAAGACTACAGCTTCTTCAAGATATTTCTGGTGCATTTAGGCCTGGTGTTCTTACAGCTTTGATGGGTGCTAGTGGAGCTGGCAAAACAACACTGCTGGATGTTCTTTCTGGAAGAAAAACGAGTGGTATAATTGAAGGAGAGATTAGAATTGGAGGATACCCTAAGGTCCAAGAAACATATGCCCGGATATCTGCTTACTGTGAGCAAACTGACATACATTCTCAACAGATTACAATAGAAGAATCAGTGACATACTCAGCTTGGTTACGGTTGCCATCAGAGATTGACAAAAATACAAAATCTGTAAGATGTCTCCAAACTTGATAAAACTCCTGAAGCATAATTTTCAGGACTTAAAACATGCATAATACTAGGGATAAGAAAAAAAATGTCCTATTGTCATGAAAAACTAACTGTTGCTTTTTTATAATATTTAGTAATGTATCTTAAATGTTCTAATTAACCCCCCATATGTAACAGGAATTTGTAGCAGAAGTTCTTCAAATGATTGAGCTTGATGAAATTAAACATGCTTTAGTTGGCAAACCTGGTCTAAGTGGAATATCAAATGAGCAGCGAAAAAGGCTAACCATAGCTGTGGAACTTGTTTCCAATCCTTCCATAATATTCATGGATGAGCCCACCTCAGGTCTGGATGCCAGAGCAGCTGCAATCATCATGCGAGTAGTGAAGAATGTTGTTAATACAATGCGATCAGTCATATGCACCATTCATCAACCAAGCATCGACATATTTGAGAAATTCAATGAGGTAAATAGAGCTTCTTCTTCTTCTTTTTTCCTAGCATACAGTGAAAGATTACAGGAGGCTAAAAACATTGGAATTGTTCTTTGAATCTTCAGAAATGTTGCCCTGCCTAGCCATGCCCTGCATGATTAGAAAGTCATGCTTGTGTTCAAACATGATAGGTTTCTTGCAACATGCTTGATTGTCAGGAAAATTTGTTAAATTTGAACAACTCATACCTTAATTAGATAAGTTTTTTGCAGTATCTCTAGCTGACTAGATTGACTTGAATTTTTCATCTTCCTTCTTTTTGAAAATTCTACATGTGTGCATATCACTAGAAAAATTTGTATCAAGAACATCATAAACAGAAAATTAACAATTTGCAGCATCTCAATTATTCTTTTACTTACATCTTCTGTTAATGTTTCATGCAGTTAATTTTGATGAAAAGAGGAGGAAGAATAATATATACTGGAGAGTTGGGAAAGCATTCAAGCAAACTAATGCAGAATTTTGATGTAAGCTACAAAGAGTAACAGCTATGTCTAGCTCTTCTTTCAATTTTCAATCTTATCTATAGCTTTTATCTTGATTAGAAAAACTGCAATAAAAGGATCCTCAATATTGACAAAATAAACACTCTATATTGCAGGAAATTCCTGGGGTGCTCAAATTCAATGCAAACAGGAACCCTGCAACATCGATGTTAGAGGTTACTAGTCCATCAGCAGAAGCTCAACTTGGTTTAGATTTTGCCCGTCTCTACAACAAGTCTCATTTATGTTGGTAAGCTAAACATGACTCTGTTGAGATGCCAAGTTCTTTGCATTGACTGATATCTGAAAACTCATGTAGTTCTAATATGTCACTCCACATTGTCGAACCAAGTGATGCGTATTGTTTTCTGTGTAGGGAAAACAAAGAACTTGTTAGGAGACTGAGCCTTCCAACACCAGGTTCAAGAGAACTACATTTTTTTACTCACTTTCCCCAAAATGGATGGGAGCAATGTAAAGCATGTCTCTGGAAACAGCACTTGTCCTACTGGAGAAATCCTAAATGTAACTTAATCGGCTTTATATTCTTAATCTTCAGGTCTGTGTTGTTTGCAGCACTTCTCTGGCAGAAAGGACAGAAAATGTAAGCCTTTTTCAGATTCAAACTTTTTTATGACCAGTTACTCAGACATCATAAATCAGTAAATCACAAAGCATTAGGAAAAGAAGTCTGTTATATGAGTAACAACCAATAGGACTGATTTACACCAGCTGCTGACCTGAAGCACAGTTACTTAATCTGGCTTAGAACACACAGAACAAAAAAACAAATGCATCTCCTTAGAATCCTCCTATTATTATACAAAATATTCCAGTCATACTTTGAATGAGGAGACCTACCAAGCAGCAGAACATAAAAAATGCCTCTTTATGGAGTTACTTTCTTTAAACATTACTTACATTTAAGCTATTCACCTAAAAGCTTCTTCAGCTCCTCAACTATAAATCATATATATTTATAGTTTTTCAAGTAGAATCATAAAACTAGTCACATTTACACAATTCACCATTTGCCAAATCTGAACTTCTGACTTGATTGAAAGCTTCTGTCTTCCATAGTTACCTTCTGTCTTCCATAAAAAAGGGTAAAAAGAAACCTCCCATGCAGTCTAAACTAGTGTAACACATTCTGACTTGGCATTGCAAACCAGCAGATCAGTGTCCCAAGCAAGCATAGGACATCCAATCTCGCATTGTACTCAATGATCTTACTAAAAACAGGCATCCCCTGAGACAAGCAGCTATGATTCTTATATTCTCCTACATTTTCTCCAGAGAAAAACTTGGTTTAGCCCCATACAATTTTTAAACTTCTAATGTTAATGCTGTTTGTTTTTTCAACCAATGTGCTGAAACAATGGTTGTTGTTCCGAAGAGATGGTGAACAGGAGTTATTCAACATAATAGGGCCAATTTTCATTCTCATTCAATTCTTAGGAATCCTCAATTGCACAGCTATTCAGCCATTTATATTTACTGAACACACTGTTTTATACCAAGAAAGGTTTGCTGGAATGTACTCTTCATGGGCATATTCGCTTGCACAGGTTTGGCCCGATTCCTGGATCTTTTTTAAGCATTCCTCCATTCAACTAAAACCCCAATTACCAAGCTATTAAAAATAATGTGAATTTTCTTTACCTGATGTTGCAGGTCACTATTGAGATTCCATATATATTGCTTCAATCTTTTTTGTTTGTGACAATTACGTATCCAGCAATAAATTTCTACTGGTCAGCCTATAAAATAATTTGGTATTTTTACTCCATGTTCTGTACATTGCTCTACTTCAATTACTTTGGGATGCTGGCTGTTTCATTGATTCCCACTTTTGAAGTGGCTTCTGTACTGACAAGCCTCTGTTTCACCCTGATGGGTTTGTTCACAGGGTTCATCATACCCGGACCAGTAAGCCCACTCTATATCTTCTTGTTGGTATCTCCATTCGTTATTCAGCCATTGCCTGTACACATTTTACCCAAATAAAAGACGAGCCAAGAATTCTTAAAATTCATGCATTTCTGCAGACACAAGTCATAAGGAATTTTCACACACACACAGAAAAGCCTAAATGCTATCAATTCAGCTAAACCAACTGTATTTTATGTTTGCTTGCAGCAAATTCCAAAATGGTGGGTTTGGAGTTACTGGATTTGTCCAATAGTATGGTCCTTAAAAGCTCTGGTCACTTCACAATATGTAGATATAAACCAGGAAATATGAGTATTTGGAGAACCCAAAGCAATCAGTGCCTTCTTAAAAGGCTACTGTGGGTATCACCGTTTCACCATGAGAATTTAGGTGTTGCAGAATTTGTTCTTTTTTCTCTTCCACTAGTCTTTGCATTAGCTTTTGCATTTTTTATTGCAAAACTCAACTTCCAGAGGAGGAAAATGTTCATCACTCCTTTGTAAGCCATTTGTCTGAACTCTTAATTTTGACAAAGACGCTGTTTCAGACCTTCAGTTTCAAAATAAAAAATAAAAAGTTGGATGATTTGTGCTTAATACCTAGGGGTGCAACTTGGGTGATTGACTTGATCCAAACCGAACGCAACCCAATGTTTGGGTGGGCTTGGACAATCATTTTTAATAGTTGGATTGGGCTTGGATTAGGTTTTTTCAACATGAACTCAATTTGGGTAGGGCTCAGGGTAAGGTTGAGACAACCCAAACCCAATTTAATGTTTTTATAATATATATGATGCATCTTATCTCATATAATAATATTCATTTTCTGTTTTTATTTTAAAAAAATATATATGAAATTATATTATATCATATGTTTTTCATTATTTTTAGAAAATACATAAATTTATATTTATTCTTTTGTTACTCTCTTGAAATTTTGTCATATTTGTTATTTTAATTTTCATATAAATACATTAAAATAATATCATAAATAGATTTTGAAGTATGCAACCCGATCAACCCAAGTCTAACATGTCAATCCGAATCTAACATGATCAACCCAACTCTATCTTAAACAACCTGAACTCAACTTGAACTTAAAAAAATGAGGTTGGGTTGGACTTGGATTGAGCACCTCGAATTAGAATTTGGATTGAGTTGAGTTCAAGTTGATTATTTCTTAGTTTGGGTTAAGCTTGGATTAGTCATCAACCCAATCAACCGAAAGAGAAATATAGTCAAAATATATATATATATACATAGAAAGAAAGAAGCGGACACTTCAGAAAAGGAATGCTTACTCAAATACAGGATTCAGATAAGCCCATGAAAGATTGTAATTGGTTGAGAAACTCATCGTTTTCAAATGGATGAACCCTCCTAATAGCTCAGCTTTAAAACAGAGGATGTATCAGGAGATCTAAAACCTTGCATCACCTCCTCCTTACCCTGCTCATTTGCAATTGACAAATTGTAGTCAGGCCGTTTGACTTGGGTGCTTCAAAATGATTATATTTTCTTCCTAAAATAATTCACTATAAATTAAAGCATTTAAATTTTCATTAAAACATAATCTACCAAACATACTCATCAGTGATTCCCCAAGCACCATCAAAAGTACTTTATTGATTATATTAAAAAATGATTGCTAGGAAGAAACACCTATCAAATGTACCAATGAAGGGTGATCTACTCCCTCTTCAATCACCATTATAGAACTTACAATTAAGACATGCATTCAAATTTGAGTGCAAATGATGTTGCTGATCACATTTCGGGCAAGTCCACAGTTGGGTTAAACCTATATTTGAGGTAGCCATCAAATGATCTTCACTCAGCATCTTCTACTTCCCCAAAGAAGTAGACACATGGATATAATCATTTTTCTGTCAACAGAAGCTTGCTGCTCATGGAAACTCATAGGTATCTCAAAGGTGCTGTGCTGCCTTCTGTCGCGAATGAAAGAGATGTAAGCACTTGATGTCCGATGAAAGAGCATACATTTGGATAAATAGGTAGATAATTTTACTGGGTTCAAGGTCTGTCCAAAGCATAGGTTCTACAGGAAATCTCAACTTTACAGTCTATATATATTAACTCGTGCAAATACAACACCTTTTAGATAGATTTCATCAATTTGATAGTTAATTTGAGCTCAGCTTGTGCCATACTCCAACAATTCCCACCGGAAGGGAGTAAACACGTATAGAACTTCAGGTGAGCTTTTAAAGAGAAGTGCCACACAGACACAGACTGCAGCTATGGCCACCATTGAAAGCATTGCAGGCCTGTATAACAGAGATCTGCTGGCATTTCCATAAGCCACCTTGTGATTGCAACGCTTGCACTGCTGCTGTTGAATGGGTCTCAATGTGGTCCTTTCAACCTGGAAGCCGGTAGTTGCCTCATCATTTTGCTTCTGGTTCACACTGCAATCTGAGAGATGGCTAGGCACATCAACTACCACATGCCCATTTCCTAGTCTTCTGTTGATCTTCTTCTGGACCAGGTGGATGTATGAATAGTGCCCTCGTAAACGAGCATAATCTTCAGGAGTGAAACCTGTGCTGTCACGAGCACTCTTCCATGCTTCAACTCCCACCTGAACCAAACAGACTCATCAGTATCTTCAAAGAAATTCAAATAAGGCATAATGTTCAATTTTCACATTATTCTCCCGAATGTTAATTGGAAGGCCTGATCCGCATTTGTTTTGGAATTGAGACAAATTTAGACAAAAGTGAGCAATAAATTAATACATTATAACCACTCAAAATACCAAACTGGTCATTCCACCACTTGGGAAAGCTTGAACCAAGTAGTGAAATCAGTAAATATTTTGTTCACTTCTAGACAATTTAAAATATGGGAGTAAAACCTAAAGTCGAGCCAGCTGTTAAATTTGGTTTAATTGTCTATCTCTGATCATCCCTTTACAACAGGTTTGTTATTCTTGGTTTAACGGTTAAACCAGGTGAATAAGAATTTCAAAAGCAGGAAGATGGCAAAACCATAGATTTTAATTTTTCTTTCCTGTGGGGAATCAAACCAGGAACCTTGGCACAACCCCACCCCAATCCTTTGCCACTTGAGCAGGTCCTAAGGGCTGGAAAGGTCAAACCATAGATATGGTGGTCAGATTTAACCAGGGCAACATGTCAAAAGCACTTTTGCAGGTCACAGGGAAAATAAGCATCAACCCCAATGAATTCCCCAATTCGAAGGTTCAGAAATAAATTACATATATAAAGAGAAGAAATTACCATTCCAGGATCATCAGTCAATGCATCCAATACATCCTCGGAACCATCCCTACCAGCTGCAATGTGGAGAGGTGTCAAACCAGCAGGTCCTACCGCATCAGGCCTAAGCAAGAAGCTCGCATGGCCTCCTTCAACCATTGACTTATCATCAGATGCTAGTACATCAGAAACTCTCTCAGGGACGTATCTCAACAGGAGTTCCACCAGAGGCCTAGAATTTCTTCGTACAGCTCTGTGAAGAAGACCCATCTCCATGAATGCAAGCTTCAAGGAAGGGTACTCTCCTGCACCCACAGTACCATCAAGCATGATGTCTAAGAGTTTCTTGACAACAGCACACCAATCATGGTCCATGGAGAACTCCATCAGCCACTTGAACCGTTTGAAAGAAAAAAGGTCTGCATTAGGATCCAAGTGACCCAATCTGGACTTTAATTGACTTCTATGAAGAAGCCAACCAATTTCATGTATAAAGTCCATAGCTTGATTCTTGGTTTCCAATTTTCCAGTCCCACAGCCATCTTCATCAATGTCAGTCATCTCTATCGTACTCTCAAGCATACAGATCTCTGAACAAACATCCTTCTCTGCAACTATAATGGGAAAGAAGCTGCTGCTGAGACCGTGATCTTCAACCTGAATAAGATTGATTAAATATAAAAATCAGCTTACACAAAAGGCATATTTAAAAAAGAATCTACTTCTATAAACAACCATGAGGTGAAAAAGAAAAAATGAAATAGAAAAAGACTCGCATACATGGGTATTCTTATCCATATGTTTATGGAGATCCACACTTGCATACAAATAAAATTCTTTTGTTTTTTGAGTCAATTCAAAAAACACCACAACAAACACACTCCAAAATCCACAGTAATATACACACAAAAAATGCAACCTCTCTCTCATAACAGCATATTTAATGCAATTCCAACAACACTCTCACTCACAAACAGGAGTCTAATTCTACTTCAAATACATAAAAGACAAAAATACCATCAATAGCAATGAAAAATATCATATTGACAGCAACTATGGACTCTTCACTCAGTTTCTAAGGATATTGATCTTCATGGCAAATTAGTTAGTGTTACTTCACCTTATCATGGTTTCAACAGATGAAAATAAGGCTATTTTAACCTACACAACAGGAATGAGTATTAAGTGCTTCAAATAAGGCTTCAAAGGCCTCCATACAGGAAAACAAACTATTATAGATGGGTAAAAACAGATTTGAAAGTTGTCCATGCATCAGGGAAGTTGGGCCATCACAAATGCACAACACTTAATGGGTTCAATTTTGGTCCACTCAGCAGACATATAAGCATATGTCCTTTTCTTCCTTTTTAAATGTTTTATAACATGCCTCTTCATAGTGAAGAAAAGGAATTTTCCCAAGCCAGTGGACCCAAAACCAGTCAATTAGACATATAGCTTTATCCAAAACAACCTATGGCTCATATCTTTATATTTAATAAGCTTCAAAAGTACCCTGGTTCATACAAATACTTCCACCACCCCAAATCCAAAGATACACACTTTCTGTTCATGCACCTATCAACAGATCTGATGTTATTCATTTACACCCATAGCAAACTTTGTCAGATTAGAGGGGGAAAAAAGCATGCACAGCATCCTTGGATCCAATGCTACCACATTGATGGCAAATTTTCAGAGAAAAACAGAGGACATGGTATGAGTAAAATAAGAAGCCACAGCACCTCAATGAATCCTCTTCCAGTCATTTTGGGAATAGAGCAAGAGAAGTTGAGATACTGGAGCTCATCATGCTCCTTCACACTATCAATATCATCCATTAACTCATGAGTTGCTTCCTTGACAAGATACTTTCCTTCTAGTGCACAGAGTAACCTGGAAAAGGAGATGAGAGAAACACAGATATAAAAATTCCATATTGAAATCAAATCCAAAATCCATATGCAATTTAATATCACTTCTGAGTATCATTGCCAAGAATGATGCAATACGCAGTTACGGAGATGAAGATCAATACCTTGTGGCTGGCCGAGATAGGTTAAAGCCTTTAACCAAAAATTGAGCTTCCTCAGACATAGATATCGCAATAGGTTTGACGTTTAAAATTTTACTATAATTATTAGTCTTGAGAGGTAAGGACATGTCTACAACAACCTGACCTGCAGCATAGAAAAAGATGGTAAGAATTCTCCATCTTCTATCCAAAAGTGCTGTGACGTATCAACATTTGATGGCATTAATGAGATAAAATCAAAGAAAAAAAAATCTAGGGGAAAAAAAAGGGGGGGGAAACAGACCGTTGTAGATAAACGCTATTTGATGCTGCACTCTAATATACACCCATCCAGTTCTCCAGAAAGTGTCATTTGAGACATCCAGAAGCCTACTCAAACTGGAACTCAGATCACAGCAAAGCTGTATGAAGCAATCAAAACATGGAATATTAGTTGTATTGCCAGGAAAGGGAACTATAATTACATATTTTTGTGTTTTCATTCAGAAGAAGCTTACCTCCTCCCATGTGGACTCAGGTAGACGAAGATAAATTGTTAGAACAATACAACCAGGCCTAATGTAGCTCTCAATGTCAGTAGGACTATGAGATAACCAGTCAAGAATCTGGAAGTCCAAAAATTTTACACAAATCAACTTTCTGACAGAAGAAATGCCAAAGTATTGCACTCAAACAATTTTAAAGCATATGATGTACCTGTGCTCGCAGAACAAGAGGAAAATCATTTGGTTCTTTCCCAAATAGTTTGAAAACAATCCGATCGGTGCGGCTCTGGAAGGAGGAAGGAAAAGATTACAGAAGATCAGACAAATACAGTCATACATATGATTCCTCCAAACATTCATCATCCACAAATTGAAGAATGACTGAAGCAACTTTTAAGGGCACAAGAGATCAACTCTATGCTTTAGCTAAATGGGTTAAAATTTGTTTTAACCAAGCAGGCAGGTCTCAGACAAAAGAAAGCAAATCATTAATAACAAGCATCAGAAAAACTAAACATTCAGTAACCAAGATAACCCACCATGTGATTTAGTTGTTAAAATTGTGGGTAAAGAAAAAAAATGGAAATTTTAGTGACTGCCTTGGCATCAGAATGGTAGTTGTACAATTCTTCATTTTCATATCTGCAGACAAGGATCTTCTCTTATGCATAAGATGTCCTATGCAAATCTGAACCATTCACATGAACATCAGAATGTAGGGCCCACATTGGGAATCAACTTGTGGAAGGTTCAGATATGTAAAGGACATCATGCAGAGAAAAAGATTAGTTAGGTTTTGCAATTGACTTTTGCTCTTCATTGACCAGATTATATCAGTGATAATACCCATGATAAGACAACAATGATACTTTGGGAGAGAAACAAGAAAGAAGAGAAAGAGAGGAGGGGGTAGAGATGCAAGGAGAATAAGGGAAAGAATGTGTAGAACTTTGATTCCATGATAGCCACTAATTTTACCTTGTTCCATTATTTCTGACTGCAATGAAGCTCTCTCTTTCTCTCTCTCTAAAATGTAAAATAAGGAAATTGGATGATTGTTTATGGCCAATGAAGTTTCTCCTACTAATGAGCACTCTGTTTGGTAGGCTGGAATCAGAACACAGTGACAGCTTATTTAGACATCTTTTGAGCAAGGAAAATGGGAGAGCAAATTGATCCATTTAAAACTAAGGATCCCTAATATAGACACATAACTGGACAGTTCTACACCACTATACAAGTTCTACATGTCTACTTCTAATGCTTCAAGACCCATGTTTTTTATAAGGCTCAGGTACAAGATGTTCCTAAAAAATCTGCTAATTTCAGCAAAATCTTCCAGAAGAAATAAGAGGAAACTCAACAAATCTACTTAAATTATCAAGTGCCACAGATTGAAACAAGCAAGTAACAGAAAATTTACTACAAAAATATACCTGAGCCTCTCCACTGGAACTAGAAGGTGACTGGGCAGATGCTGAATCAGAATTGCCACTTGTCTGAGGTGGACTTGATTGATGAGAGTCTTGTTGTACCCATGAGGGACATTCAAGAGAACCAGTCCCCAGATTCTCAGGGACAGGTGATCTCTCTAGATCCTCCATGCCATCATCTGAATCAACATATATGTCATTCAAATCAAAATTATTCAACTTGATCTGCCCTGCAGTACTGTCTCTCACTTCTGAGTAAACTGGCAGACTGTCTTTAATAGGGAACATAATCCCAGGCTTTCCACAAGAAGTCATTTGCATATTTCCAACCCTAGCATCATCTGCATGTACCCCTTTAGGCAGAATTTCAGATTCAGGTACTGTGAGATGTTTAATAGGCCGTGGGGGAGCTTGAGAACCATTTGGGAGCAAAGCCGAAACCACTTCTGTATTTCCAACAGAAGTCCCATCATTCAGCAGTTGAGATTCCTGAAGGAGCCCTGATATGTTTCTACTCCCATTTGTACTACCATAGCTGGCAAGGCTTCTTAAAAGATGGGACAGCAGATCCTGATCCTTAGTCTGATCTGATTTATTATTGGCTGCAATTCATGGAAAACAAAATCACCGACCAATAAAATATGCTGATCATACCAAAAATTCAGAACAGAATTAACCTCACAGACAAAGCAGCCAAAGAATCATTCTGCATTTTCTTCTTTTTTATTACAAATTGACATAGAGAGAGAAGGACAAGAGAAAAGTTAAGAATCAACAAGTTATGATTATCAGTTTAACATGTATGGAGTTTCAAAAACCATTGGTTTCATTTTCATTATGTTACTAACACCAAAATATGCAATTTGTGTGACCTATTAAATGTAAGCTCACAATCTATCTCATCATAATATGCTAAACACGATGCAAGAGTACTTATTGAAACAGCTGCAATTACAAAAACAATTCATCTTGAAACCTGAAAACTGGCTTGTGTTTCCATGTACTAGAAGAGAAAAATGGTTTTCCAATTTGTGTAGTGAATGGTCAAAAAAATAATTTTTTTTTCAAAAAAAAGTGCTTTTTGCACTGCCACTGCATTTAAATTGCTGCCAGATAGTAGCTCCAGGATAGAGGTTTCAACTTTACAAGCCATACAGTTACTATGACTCACAGAAGGCACACTGTAACATAGAAAGTGAAAATTAAACAGTAGAAACAACAACACAAAACAAGGCCTTCTGATCAAGGGGATCAAAATTATGATCCACTTTGCTTTTGTCTGAGCAGAGAGGAACCATTCTAAAATCCTGATAATGTTCTTCACTCAAATGCCTGTGTTTGGCAGTGAAGAGAAAATTCAACAACAGATAAGCCATGAAGTCTGTACGGTTAATGATCATTAATAAACTTAGGGGAGTCACAAAAAGCAGTACCCATGAGTGGGCTTGTCCCTTGTTTAATCCTTCAGTTAAAGCATGTAACAACAGATAAGCCATGAAGTCTGTACAGCTAATGATCCTTAATAAACTTAGGGGAGTCACAAAAAGCAGTACCCATGAGTGGGTTTGTCCCTTGTTTAATCCTTCAGTTAAAGCATGTACGGACATCAAAAGCATCAGCTAAATTCAACTAATACCAAACACTAAAAGGTGGCTTTCAATGTATCATTAACCAATTCACTTCATCAACTTCTAAGAGAGGCTTCAGATTCTTAACTTTCAACATGATTCACCTTATCAAGTATCAAAATCATAGCAAGGATACAATGAAAGAATGTGAAGGAATGCTGTTAGGAAATAGAGATTTGATAAAGAAAATGGTAGTTGATGGTGATGAACAATCACAGGTAAGTAATACAAAATGTGAAAAACAATAAATTAAGGAACTACCATCTCATCCTCCCATTTGCTACAAACTTTTCAACTAAATACTACGCCCACGAGGTTGATAACAAGATGATTAAACAAGCAACTTCCCAGCAATCTAATCTGAAGTTTTATTGCATAAAGTAGCAAAAAATGGGAGAATCAAAATGATCAAGATACTAAGAGAAGAAAAAATTCACACAAAATAGAGGGAAAAGTGTTGAGTTACTCACAATGCATGTTGGAAAGTATCCTCAGTAAACTTATCAAGAGATAACCACTAGCCTGATCATCATTCAAGGAATTTCCATTACTGGCAGCATCCGGATGTGTCTTCCTCCTCCGTTTATTATGGCCAGCTAAACGTCTCCGACAACTCCTTTTCCCCTCATCAAACTCTTGAAGGACATGAAACCTGCCAACAAATTTAAAAATAGCATCTAAATGCAGAACTTTTTCCAGAATCAGGTTTCCATAAAAGAAACCTTTTTTCCATAGATATATCTGCATAAAAGGAACTTCTGATGTTGATATAATAAACTTATCAAACTAGAAACTTTAGGAAACTCTAGGAAGCCAAAAGGCAGTGACTTAGATTGCATTGCAAAAGAAAAGGTTTGATTCAACAGCTTGGATCTCAATGCAAGTAAAATGCATAATAATACAACATATTCTACTAGATTGTACAATATAATAGACGCATATATTAACAGTTTGTGCAATCTGAAGAACAAAAACTTACCTACTACACTGCTGACAAAATCGTTGCATAACATTTCCCACCAGGGCGCGACTGGCCTTTGAATGCATCTCACAGACCTTATGTCGTCTGTGATAATCCTTGGCTTTGCTTAGATCAGCCCCACAGTCCTCTACCTGACAAACGGCACGACTGGAACTAACTCCAGCCAATTTGGTCTTCTTCCCACTTGTCCCTTCCCAATTTCCCACCTCCCTTTCAGAAACCGAATGTCCATGCCCACCAAGCTTTAGAGAAAGAGTCCCAGTTTCATCATTGTCGTCTTGGACAACGATAACCCTCCTACGTTTCTCCAATTCCCTTTTCCTTTTCTCAATTCCAAGATTCACTTCATCAGAACACGAAGAAGAACTGTTAGAGGAACCCCCAGTCACTGGAATTGCCGAGCCATGTGGGAAAAATTGCTGGCTCGTGTAATCTGAGGGCACTGGATTCATGGGACTGGCTATGAAAAGATCACCATCCCATTTCCACTCATTCAAATCCCATTCCGAACTCCTCTTCCCCACCACACGCAAATCAGAAGTCCCAATACCATAGAAATGGTGAGCTTCACCCCCAATTTTAGCCTCCATTGATCAAACCCAGAAATCAAAACCACCCAAATCCACAAAACAGAACCCCAAAGCAGACGACAAAAGTACAAACCCAGAAAAAATCAAACCCAATTCCACAGAGATCAGAGCTCAAAACCCCCAAACAACACAAACCCTTACTTCAACTAATCAGCCTCAGTTCTCCCCCAAAAGTCCAGAAACAGTACACCCACACACCCATGGTTCCAATTCAGAGCAACCCACATGCCCAATTGGCCCGAATCACCAAAAACCCCTTCAAACTCAATCAGACAAACACCCAACACTATCAATCCCAATTTTCAGCACCGACTCTCCACATTAAAAAAATTAAAAACAAAAAATCCACACAACCCCAACAGCCAAGAACAATTCAACAAGTACAACACAAAAAGAACACACTCACAGGAAGGAAAGCAGCGAGATCCCCAGTTGCCGGAAGACACCGGAAAGCAGGCAGTGGTGAAAGAGAGTCAAGTTGAGAGGAGAGATGGCGAAAGGTTCGGAAGATGTGAAAGTGCGTGGCTTTGTTTTGTGGGAGTACTGTGGAGGAATTAATCAATTAAGGTCAGGCCACCACCACCATCCCCAAACCTCCCGGGTCCCACTCCTCACACCGCGTGTTTCTTTCCATTAAAAATTCTCAAAACAAAAACTAGTAATAATAATTAGTACAATTATGATTTATTCATTTCAGAAAAGGAAAAAAAAAAAAAAAAAAAGATGCTTCACTTTTTGTTGGAAAATGGAGATGGGTTTTCGGCACATGCGGCATCAAGTGGAAATGGTGAAGTTGGTTTTGGTTGGGGCACTTGATTTTTGAGCTTCAGGAAATCAGTGGGGTGTGCACTTGGATGCACTCTGCCTCTCTCCCCCCTCTCTCTATCTCTCCTCCTCTTTCTAATTGGTCCAGACAGGCCAGAGTGTGATCGCAGGCTTTTTGTCCTCGTCTCAGTACCGTAATCGTTTTCACTTTGATTTTTTTATTAAGACCAATTCTTCTTTTGAAGTCTACCAAACTCAAAACTAAACGTTGCTTATGAATTTTTAAATTTATTATTTTTTATTTATTTCTTTATAATAGAGATTCCTTATTGATAATATTGAAAAAAAAAATCTTTTTATATTATGAAAGAAATTATTTACAATAAGATGAGCTTTCAATCACACAGAAATATCATTAATTTTGACATCTAAACATACATAACGTCATGTTTTCGTTTATTCCCATATTAGATAAAGAAAAAAATTTATAATCTCTTATGAGTTTTTCTTAAATCTATAAATTTATTTTAAAGTTATAAAGTTCTTTAAATTAAAATTAATAATATTTATATGATTAAAAGTAGATCATTGTAATTTTAAAAATAAATATTTAAATTTTTATAATAGTTGTATAGAGACTAAAAAATATAGCTTAAATGGCATTAATCTTTTGGTACCGTTAGTGTCGGTATGTCTCACGCAAGCCTTTAATTCAAAGTAGTTACACTTAACATTAAATCTTTCTACTTTCTTTTTTTTTTTTCATTTTTAAAACCCAAAACACTTGAAAAAAAATTATAGAAGTGAAGAGTTAGGAAGAAGCATCTATAGGAGCAGATGAATAAATATTGTCTAATAATTTATATCATGATTTGGTCTTTGAACATTGACTATAAATAAAGTCACTATATAAAATGCATGTATTATCTACTTTATATTCCAACTCTTTATTCTTTCTTGACTTTTCTCCATTAGAGGGCTTTTTCTAATTTGTCGTATTAGAGGGTTAATTTTTATTTTTTATTTTTTATTTTTTGACTTCAAATCCATAATTTAAAAATAATAATATAAAAGTTTTATAAAACGTAAAATGAACCCATCAAACTAATCCAATTAGTCAAAACGAATATTAGAAAATATGGCCTCGATAAATGACATATTATCCTAATTTTAAATCTTATTGATAATGATATTTTGAATTTATCCGGTATTAGTTGTTACTGGATGTTACACCCCGAGGTTTGGGTCCCTATATAACCCTAAGGGAAAGTATTTTAATGTTAATTTTTAAGTAATTAAATAATAGACAAGATTAGTCCATGATGATATAAAGAATACATATACATATTAAAGAAAGAAAGTTGGATAGGAGGAAATGATTATCAAATAAAGAGTGGAAAAGGTACCAAGAGCTTCCATGATAAAATCATACTATATATTTTAATTGAAAATTAAATCATAAAAAACAGAAGAGATCAAATCATTATTGACTTTACACGGTTGTATAAACCTAAAGTATGTCCCCCTTAGTATTTATTTTCAAAGTGACCCAATCAACCCATTATTGTATGTTTTCTTAAGGTTTTATGATGAACCACAAATTTCAACTATTAGGTAGTGTTGGGTAACTAGTTTTAAAAATAATTTTAAAAATTAGTTTTTGAAAACCGTTTTTTCAATTGTTCTTTGATATTTTATAAAATAAAAGCCTATTTAAGAACATTAAATATTTTTAACATGCTTTAAAAATAATTTTTATATTTAATGTTTTATTTTTAATTATTCTACCTTATTTATATAATTATTTTTTAAAATAATCTTTAAAAAATAAAAAAATAATTAAAAGATATTATCTGAAAATATCATATTTTTTATTATTAAAAATAAAAAATAAAAAATAATTTTTTGTTGTCAAATATATTTTTTTATTTTTTTATTTTAAAACCTTGATATGAGCATTTTATGAAATAATAAAAATAAATGGAAATAGGTGTATAATAAATTTAAATTTGGTAGGTAATGTTGTGGTTTGGGCATAGGAATTGGATATGATCGAAGCAATATTTAATGGCAGGAATTTACTTTAAGGTACATGAAAATTGAAGGAAACAGGCTGGAATCTGGGGATGAGAGAGACGGTTACCTCACAGAAGGGCGGGACAAAGAAAAACATCAAATCATAGAGCCAATTGGGTATCTAATCACAGTAGATGATGGTTAATGCACTGTCCTCCATGTCTACCAGGGCTGCCTCACTCTCTTCTCTCTTCAGGAAAATTGGAGAAGTAGTACAACACTATTGTTCAATTAATAATAGTAGGAAGATGCCGAGTCAAAATCTCCCTATAAAGATTCCGAGTCGAAATCTACATTATCGGATAACGATACAAGCCAATGATACCTTGAAATGCGCAATGTCACCACCGATTGATGTTGCCTTTCCTTAGCAAAAAGTATTCGACACGTTAACTCGTAGTTTGGGAATTAAGGCGGTGTTTTTTTTTTTTTTTTTTTTTTTGGTGGAATAAAGAAAGTAAAAATAATTAAAGTGAATATATTGATAATAAATTTACTTTAGTTATGTTTAACGATGTTAATATATTATTTTACTTATGTTAGAGGATATCGATATGTTACTTTTTGTAGAATGGAAAAAGCTAAGAGTCTGTTTGATTTCTATTTTCAAGAATTGATTTTTGTTCTTAAAAATAAAAAACACAAAAAACTTATTTGAGGAAGGGGGTGCGTTTTTGTTTTTTATGTTTTCTTTGTTATCAAAAACTAATTTTTTTAGAACAATAAAAAGATATTTTCGTTGTTTTTTTTACTATTCAAATAATAGATTATTTTTCATATTTTATCTTCTTTCTTTTTATGTGTTTTTTAGCTGTTTTTTGTATTTCCACAAATATAAGCTCCACCCAACCACCACACCCCGACCCGTAAACCCTTTCTTCTTCCTTAAATTATTAAAATTAATATACTTACACCTTATGACAAAATTATCATTTGTTTAAAAAATTATAACTAATGTAAAAATTTCAAAATGGATTTTTTTTTTTAATTTAAATGAATTGTGCATATAAAAATTATTTATATATTTATAATATCAAGTTAATGGAAGAAAACACTTTATTGATTTAAAAAAATAACTTTCAAACATATTTTTTTGTTTTACTTATTCTAAAAAACTTTTTTATTAACTCAACCAAACAATTTTTTTTTTTTTTTTTGTAGAACAAAAACTATTTTTCAAAATTCAATTCTCAAATCCAATTTTTTTTTTCTTCTGAAAACACAAAAAATTGTTCTTAAAAACTGTTTACCAAAACAATTTTCAAAAACAGTAATCAAATAGTCCCTAAATATTTTGACTTTTTATATTCAATAACAAAAAAAACACCACGTAACTTAATAACTTAAAATTACTTAATAACTTAATTTAAGTTCTTAAATGAATTAAATATGCTTGATGAAATAATTTAAATTTAAAAATAACTTTAAGTAATAAATAAAAATAATTAATTTTTTCTTAATTCTACATTTAAATTTTACCTTTTTTACCCCAATTTATCGTATAATTATATACTATTTCATAATCGCCACTATCACTTGACCTCTTTTGCCATAATTAAAATTTATTAGAATAAATATATCAATTTGATGATTTAGAATAAATTTTAAATTAATTTTATCAAATAACTTCAATATTTAAAGTAAAAATTACATAATAGGTTTTAAATCAATAACTTTTAACTACAATTTAACTTTAAATCAACTTAAATTATTAAATAATAAATATTAAATTTTACCAAATACTCTCTTAATAAAACTCATAAGAGTTATATTATTTACCCCTTATATCCACTTACTATGATTTTATTGGTGTCTAATGTTTGAAAGACGGGATAGAGAATTGAAATGAGAATTACCTTTAATTTGATTAACTTTTGACCTTATCTTACTTTTATTTCTATTCTCATGTACAAAATGTAGACTCTGAATAGAGACGAAGGACGATCATTAATTATCGTAGCTTTAAAATATTTTACCTATTATCATACCAATTGCTGCTCATTGGGGAACTTTTTTTGTTATAATATTATTCTAATTTTTTGTTATAATATTTTAGCACTTTAATGAAGCACATATTCAATGTAATTTGTTGTTATGATTTTAATTTAAAACCAAAATTTAAAATTAATAGAATTCTAATGCATTGATTTGATCATTGGAACTTGCACTTGAAATTTTGTAACCACCGAACTTACAATTCTAACATAGGTGCAAAATTTGTACCTACTGAACTTGTAATTTCGATCATTAAAAATGTATAATAAAATTTAGGTTATTGAATCAAAGTACAAATATATGAAATTAAAGTACAAATAAATAAGATAAGATATAAAGTAAAGAGACTCACGTTAAGAACGAAACAGATGAGATCAAATTATGCATGCGACTTATTGTGATAGGTTCCACTTTTTAGTATGTAGTGATTCGATAATGTAACATGAGTCACAATTTTAATACATAACACTATAGAAATTCTATTAGATTTAAGACAGGGTTTCATATAAATTAAATAATACTTCCATAGAATTATACTTCTTCGTACACCCTTTCTTTATAAGATAGAAACAATCTTATTACAATTTCTTAAATACAAGTAAAAGTCGATTAGGTTATATTTGATTCTCAAAAAATATTGAGAAAAAAAATTAAGAAAAATGATTTTATTATAGAAAAAATAAAATAGAAATAAAATTAGTCAGAAATTTTTATATTTTAAAATTATTTAATCTTTATTAGAAAAATTAAAATAACTTTAAAGAACCAAATATGGCTTTTAAAAAATAATTTTTTATACTTTAAAAAGTCGATCAAAATTGGACAAACTATAGAAAACTAAGCGTTCAACTGTTTGGTAGTTTTTCTAAGAGGAATGTGTGGTGGTAGGCGTATGTATGGTGAACCGGCAGAACCAAACCCGATAAGACAGATCTCCTCCAATTCTACAAAATTCAAAACCTCTTTTTTCTCTTTTGTTTTTGTTTGAGGGGGTGGGGTGGGTGGTGCGGGGGTGGAAGTTTTATGTCCACAATGACCCACATGAAACAACTAATTGTTTGGTAAGCACGCCATCTCGACTCAGAATTAGAAAGGACGTTGGTGGGTAAAGAAATTGCAACATGCATAGTTTGTTTTGGGAAACCTTCCAACCCGACAGCCTCCTTCCAATATTATTTTTGCTCATGAAATGGGTAGGACAATGTGAGCTTAAACTATGGTCTAGATTCCACAAAGTGATTCATGGATACGACAATTATGTCTTGCTAACTCATATGCAATTACAAATTTTTATACAGTTTATTAAATTGAATTGAGGAGAACCAATTGATAATCTTCATCTAAATTTGAAACAACTTTTTTCTAAGCATATTTTTTCTTACTGAAAATTTGGTTCTAGAATGAAGAATGGGATTAGCTAATCATACCACAGTACTAAGATTATGATATTAATGTTGAATCACTAATTACTAATTTTCATAAAAGTTTAAATTTTTTTACATGTAAAGAGATATAGAGAGACGTGGGAGAAAGAGACAAATACATGCAAATAGTCCTTTTTGGGCTTCTAAACATGTAAATAGAGAAACAAATATATAAATTGCGAAGAGGTGACTCGAACGCATGACCCTCTGCCAAACCAAGTTCAAATATTATATTAAATTATCAATTTTTCTAAAAGTTTAAGCTTACAGGGTTTGAATCTAATATGTATATCATGCTTCTTAACAACCAAATAGTAGGTTATTTGAGTTTTTAAATTCTTGAGTTTAAACCAAGAAGAGACCACAACTATAAGACTTTAAAGACAAGTACTAACAAGGTTTCTACATTTTGCTTATATGATTGAAAGAAACTATGTGTTGTTTCTTAGAACAATGAGATATCATGTTCCATGTCAAAAATATATAGAAATCAATTCTATTATGGGGATTACTACCCCAATCAACATCATAAAATCTAATTAAATTCAGGTGACTTAACTTTTTCAAAATGATGTTAAATTCCATTGTACTCTTTGAGAATCTCAAGATGCGCTTGACTATCTTTCAATGTGTATCTAGGGGATTTTCCATATATTGGCAAACTTTATAAACACCCAAAAAACTTGTTACTTAATTTGTTACTTAATTTTCCATGGATAAAAGGGAGGAAAAATAATATAATAAAATTAAAAAGTTTATATATTATTAAATTCTTTATTCCTTATACAAGAGAGAAAAAATGAGATTTTTTTTCAAAAAAAATAAATGAGAAACTATGTATTAAATTTAAATTTACTTTTTTTCCCCTTTTTTTCCTCTTTTATTTCCTTTACTTTATAGTAAAATCATACCATTAATGCAAATCTTCATTGATATTATTTTCAGGAATCCAAGACTCTTATTTAATTTATCATGAAAAAAAGCAAGGGAAGAAATATAATAAGATCATAAAGTTTATGTATTATCAAATTTTTCTTAAGGAGAAATAAATTTTCAAAAATAGATATTGAATTTATTTATTTTATTTCTTTATTTTATATCCTTCAATGTTATTTTAAGTTTATTAATTTTTTTTTTTTGGTAAAAGCGAGTTTTGTTGTTTATTTAGTAAGTATTTGATAAATTAACTTAATAATTTAATTTAATTTATTGAGTAAATTAAGTATGTTTGATAAAATAACTTAATAATATAATTTAAAGTAAAAAATAAATTTAAATAATAAGTAAAAATAATTAACTTATTCTTAAGTCCACATCTTCATTTTACATTTTTATCTTTATTTACCCCAATTATCTCTACAATCTTTTTTACTACTCCACAACCTCCATTGTTACTCAACCTCATTTGTCCTAATTATAATTTATGTAGATGAATATATCAATTTAATGATTTATAATAAATTTTAAGTTAATTTTATCAAACATTTTAATACTTAAAGTAAAAAATTAAATAATAAGTTTTAAGTCAACAATTTAAGTATAATTTAATTTAAAATTAACTTAAGTCATTAAATAATAAGCATTAAATTTTATTAAACATCCCTTCAAAATAAAATAGAACATAGAAGTCATTCAAATTTCACATTTTCTAAAGTGATAGATGATATTTGAATGATTAAAGATAGTATCTATGTCATTAAATAGTATCTAATAGTTAAGGTTGTCAAAGTTATTACCGAAAATTGCATAAATGTTTTAATTATTTTTAAGTAAATATATTAAGTTTGGATTTACAAATTCAAATTCTTATTTTTTTTCAAATGTGTGTACCAACACACTTTTTTCAGCTTATAATTAATTTTGACCAATTAATTTTTAATCTATATAAATATTTAAACTCTATTTTTTAATAAAAAAAATAGATGTGGGACAAAATTTTAAAGATTACTTGAAGTGGTTATTGAATTAGAGCTTGGAAGATTCTTCTTCCTTTTTTTTTTTTTTTTTTTTCTTTTTTAAATGATAATTTATTACAAAAGTACTATTAAAAGCACTTTACAAAATCACCCCCAAATGGGCTTTGGCGTATTCTTGCTTTGTTTTCCAAAGTGCTTTTACATGATTCAAACGTATGGAGTGGGACGGATGCCTCATAGTACTTTTGCTTGCAACGGACTCAAGGCAAATAAACACCCACACCCAAGTGGGCATGGAAATATGGATGGCAATTGGCAAGTCGCTATCTCGTTCCCTACCTACACATCATTGCTTCCTTCCTTCCTTCCTTCCTTCCTTCCTTCCTTCCTTCGCTCTCTCATCTGCTTCCCTATCAATCTCAGCCGAAATTTTATCCTTTTTCTCAGCCCATGGGATCCGCAGAAAGAACCCATGGCTTGATCAACTACTAGTACTATGCCCATGTGACCCATTCATAAAGGAAAGGATAGGCCCAACCATCGTCATACAACACCATCCAATTCTCACTCAAACCAAGCCCACCAACCTCGTGTGAGAGGGCTTTGAATCCCTTGCCTTTCATTGCCACTACACCACATGGTAAATTCAGTCATTTATGCACCTCTAAAATATGTTCTCATATTTTGCCTGCCTTCTAGCTCCGCCAATGCTCGTATGAAGGATTTTTTTTTTTTTAATAAATTAATTGATTAAAAGAGAAAAAATCAACCCAATTTAATAAATCTAATTACTCATATATTTGAACTTGAAAAATAACAATTTTTTTTTTTAAATACCCTTCAATCTTTAGATTATTTGCATGTAAATTTTAATAGAATGTTATTTTTATGGAAAGAATTAAGAGGGTATTTTTGTTATTTTTATATATAAAAAAATGACGATGTTATTGTTTTCCAAATTGGGGATTATTTTATTCTTTTTAATTAGATATACATTTTTTTTTTTTTTTAAGGAGACTCTTATTTTTTTGGTTAAAAAAAATAACTTTATATATATAGAAATCGATTTTGATGTGATGTGGAGAGAAATAGAATAAAATCATCTTTTAAAAATACGATATTAATATAAATATAATTTATAAAATTATATTGAAATCATCATGATTTTTGAATCTTATATTTTAGAAAATATATTTACAATTATTATTTTTTGGATTTTTAAAAAATATGTATAATTGGGAAAAAAAAATTTGGGCTAAGGTGGAGCTTGGAAATATTCAATATCAAATCAGCCCTACTCCCAACCTATGGAAGAATTCTTCACTTTTAAGCCAAGTCAAACCAAGGCCTCCTAACACTAGCCCCGAATGTGACCTCATGCTTCAAACCCAAGTCTTTTTTTACTACTACTATTCCATGATAATAAAAATAAAAAAATTAAAATAAATTTTCACAATAAAATATCATTTATTTTCAAATAATATTTTTAAAATAAAAATTTATCATGCATTTATATATTTAAAAAATTTAAATAAATATCTCTTTTTTAGGACAAGACAATTGACAAAATCATGATTGATTTGAATAATGTTTGTGGGTCCAGGCAATCAGCTCTCCAGATGTAGCCAGATCAACTGGACCTGATCCAGTCTAAACATTTAGTCTCAAAAGAAATTTCCAACATTGACAACCCCCCAGTCAAGTCCAGCCAGCTATATCAGGCTGACTAAGCAAAAAATCCAATATATAACAGTAAGAAATCAAAAGAGGGGTCTCCCTCCGTAATCCTGCGCATCCATTTTGCTTATCCCGCGCACCATCGGCGGCTTCTGAGTTGGGAGTTTCAGACAAGTCAAGTTACAAGTACAGTTCCTGATTTCCAGGTCCGACCCGCAATTCTTCTGCTTGTGAATTTCAGTTTTTGGCCATTTTGTGACTGCTATTGGGTGTGAATTTGATTGGATTAGTTGATCTTGTACTGGGGTTTCGTGTTTCGTGTGGGGTTTTGTTTTCTTGGTGCAAAACTAGTGTAGGATTTGATGAGGGTGTCGTTTGATCGTTTGGGTTTTGTGGTGTGATTAATGGGCATTTTTTGGGGTTTTGTTTCCTGGGTTTGGCTTGAATTTTTAATGTTTTGGAAGTGATAATTGGGTTGATCTGGATGATGGGTATTGCACTGGGTTGATTTTTTTACTTGGTGAAATGAGGAACTTTACTGGAGAGCTCGACCTTGGCGGGTTTTGATTTCTAGGGCTTTGGGCTTGTAAGAGCCGAAATTATGGGGCTGTTTGGCAGAGGGCTGTTTGAGAAAAGAAATGGAAATGACACTGAAAATATGTTTGGTTAGGGGATTGGGAAACCTGATTGAAAAACTGTTTTCAATCTGGAAATGGATCATTTTCAGGAAATGTTAAATTAGTAATTCCCTATTTTTATAAAAAAAATTCAAGCTCTGTAAGAATTGAGAATGATCCAGGAAAAAAAAAGGTGGGCATTGTGTTCATCTTTGAAAAGAGAAAACTTCTCTCAAAAAACTTTTTTCATTTTCCTTAGGGAATTGGCCCTGTACTTTGTGTGATGGCACTCTGTCAATATCGTCTTGAGAGATAAATGAGAATTTTGGTTATAGTCTTGAGTTGTTTTTGTATGCCACTTCAACATCTTGTGCCTTTATTTCCACTCTTTTTGGAATACATTTCCAATTTTCTTTAAGAACTCCCTGTTCTGTGTTTGTTTTGTTGAAGTTTGTTTCAATGATTTGTCTCTTAAACTATATTTTGGCTTGGAATTAAAGAAGATCTAGAACAATATGCTGTTTGGGTCGAGAGACTAACAACAACGTGTCTCAAACAGAAAATGACGAGATAAGAAGTACTTTTTTAGATTTCTTGGTTTGTTGGTTTATCTAGAAGGCAAACTTATCAGTGGAAGAAAACAAAATGTACCACATTTCTAATTGCAAGGTTTGGATTGCATCTTGCTTTTAGAGTTTATGGAGACATTGTCTGCTATGACCATATAAATATAATATGAACATTTACCTTCTCTTTTAAGCTATGTTTAGTTGGCTGGATATAAGCTTTTGAGATAAGATTAGAGAGGGGATAACATATCGTATCCCATGTTTGGTTAGTAAGGGGATTTGATAAATTATCTCATCAATTATCATATTCTATATTCAACCAAACAAAAGATAAAATAGGTAGTGAAATACATTATCCATCATTTATTTTATATCCCTTCTATATGATATATGTTAATCCCAAGATAAGATATAAGACATAAATATTCCATATATCATAAATTCAATTTTTTTTTTAATTTTTATATCACTTATTTTGCAAATAATTAATTAATTTTTTTTATAAAATATTGTAAAATGATACTAATATGTGTTATTTAATATATAAATAGATTATTTCTATATATTGAATAACATAGTATAATTTTTTTATTTATAAATTTTAAATATTTTAATCATTAATATTGTTAAACGTACTAGAATGTAACATAATGTTTATTTTAAATAAATATCAATCTTTGAAAAATAATATATATTTCATTTCATTTTTTCTTCATTTTACAAACTAAATTTCATAACATAACATATCTCATTGCATATACCACCTTAGGATATCGTATATTATCGAAAATAATATCCTTTATATTTATATATATATCATGGCCAATGGTATCCCACCAACCAAACCTAGCCTCAGTGTTTTTTTGGTGTGGTGTCATTCTGTTTTTCTTTCTTCTGTGTGTGTGTGTTTCTGTGAAATTGAAGGGTGTCTTTTCTTACTGATTCAAACAAAGGAAACCTGTATCAGAGAGAAGCTTCCTTTTGGGAAAGAATCATGAGTTGCTTCAGTTGTTGTGAAGATGATGACATCCATAAAGCTCCTGAGAGTGGAAATCCATTTGCCACAAAAAACCCAGCAGGTAATTGTGTGGCCAAACTATGGGTTATCAATTCTTATGCTATCTCTTGTAACCATAATATATCACAATAAAAATTCCTTTGGTTCAACATTTGAATTTTAGCTGTATGAATTCGTCCTGTCTGAGTTGAAGTTCATCACACAGGAAATGATGGAGGATATCGTCCCACAGACCCTGCACCAAAGGGAACTCAAGCAGTTAAAGTCCAGCCTATTGCAGTCCCTCCCATTCTATTCGATGAACTGAAGGAAATTACAGATAACTTTGGAACAAGTGCTCTGATCGGAGAGGGCTCATATGGAAGAGTGTATTATGGGCTTCTGAAAAATGGGCAGGCTGCAGCAATCAAAAAGTTAGATGCCAGCAAACAACCTGATGAGGAATTCTTAGCCCAGGTTTGGATGACAACCATGAACTATTATAATTTCCGCCTCATGAATTCATGCCATGAATTCAGATTTATTCTTGAGTTGATTTATGGATTTACAGGTATCCATGGTATCAAGGCTGAAACATGACAATTTTGTTGAATTGATTGGTTATTGTGTTGATGGAGGTTCTCGTGTTCTCGCCTATGAGTTTGCATCTAATGGATCTCTTCATGACATTCTTCATGGTAAGTTATGTTCAAGATCAATGGTACAAATTGCAAACCTAAAAATATGTTTGATATTTCTAGCTGAGTGATTATGATTCATACAGGGGCATTTTCATGTGCCTTGAGTAAGAATAATTACTGTTTATACCAAATTAGATATCAAATATTTCTCAGTTTCCATTAATGCATTTTCATGTTGAGACTCACTTGAAGAGCTCTCTTTACATGGATGAGCAGGCAGCTTATTACTAGTGCTTTCTTCTGATTAGGATGCTTGAATGGCCATGTGAAACTATGTTATGTTGTTTTGGTTTTGTACTTTAGGTGACTTAATCCAGCAGAAATCCATTTGCATGACATCAGGTTATTGTTTGTGTTATTCTTATCAAGCAATGAAGTCCATGTATAACTGGAGTTCACATTGCCTGCTTTATTCAATCAAATATCATTTCTTCAGTCGATCAACAGCCTAGTCTAGGAGATTATTACTAGGCAAAAACATAGTTAACCAATCTTTTATAGGACTGTGGAGATATGCAAACAATATGTTTCTTATTGTTTGTGTATGATTTAAGTGGTTTGATTTCTAAATGCAGGGAGGAAGGGAGTTAAAGGAGCACAACCTGGGCCCGTTCTGTCATGGGCACAACGGGTAAAAATTGCAGTAGGAGCTGCAAGAGGGCTCGACTATCTGCATGAGAAGGCATCACCTCACATCATCCATCGTGACATTAAGTCCAGCAATGTGCTACTCTTTGATGATGATGTTGCTAAAATTGCTGATTTTGATTTGTCAAATCAAGCTCCAGATATGGCAGCACGACTTCATTCCACCCGTGTTCTTGGAACCTTTGGTTATCATGCTCCTGAGTAAGTTTTTTCATGATTCCTTAAGACCAAAATCACTCACAGATACACACATACTGACCTCAAATATGTGAAAATGAGAGCAGCTTAGGTAATCATGGGTTTAGGATGTCATTCAACAATTTTATTAAGCATGCCAATTTACATGAGACCCTAAAAAGCAGCAATGCCCACTTAATTGCTGAGAAACTGTAGGAAAAGAATAGAAAACTTGGGATTTATCATAGTGATCCCAACCTCAACAAGTTGAAAGGCTCCAAGTTTTCATTTTCTTTTCCTTGTCTTGCGGGGAAAAAACCAAGCATATATTAACATTAGTACTTTGCCTCACTGTATTGTGGTTGGCAGATATGCAATGACTGGACAGCTGAATGCAAAAAGTGATGTATATAGCTTTGGTGTTGTGCTGCTTGAGCTTCTGACAGGACGTAAACCTGTTGATCATACGTTACCTCGTGGGCAGCAGAGTTTAGTAACATGGGTAAGGATTTTTTTCTAAGTTTCTTTCTGTGGATGAGCACTAGTTTTTTTCAAAATATTGAGATGCAGGGACAATTTTCTTTTTGTTTGCGTCCACACTGATGCTGGAAGTTTTAAACTTCTTAGGCTACACCAAAACTTAGTGAAGACAAGGTTAGGCAGTGTGTTGATACAAGACTAGGACAAGACTACCCTCCCAAGGCAGTTGCAAAGGTACATCCTGCAGTTAATTTTTCAGTTATATTTTTATTGTTTGTTGGGGATGGTGCATTGATTATATATTGCAATTCAGTTTAATATTTTCGTTGATCATTCTCCCCATTTATGAGTATGTCTTTACTTATGATACTGTTAATGAATACATTATGGTTCACTACACTTCAAAATGGTTCTATGGACATCTGCACTCCTGTAAATGATTTTCTTTATAAATAACGAAGGGTGGTAGCACACAGACAATATACATTCGGGTGATATACCGTGATTTGTAATTTTACTTACTTTTTTTTCTTTCTCACATGATCTCATGTCTTTTCTGGTGGGACCTTTTAGAGAGGATTCAATGTTTAAGAAAGGTTCTGTGAATTGTTTGATGTGTAACCATGGAGGTAGTTCTGCATGCATGGTACTTGATCCACATGTCAGCTTTAAATATCTATTACTATCATGGAATTTACAAATGAGGAGTAATTTGCTGGTTATGTTAATTAAATCCTACTATTAAATAATTATATGGATATCGGGTACTGCTGCAAATGGTAAGCTGCAACTGTCCATAGGGACAGGACATGGCATTTGGAACCCCAAATCCCACCCAGTATGCTTGTCAGAGTATGCTTTTTATTACTGTGACCAAGATGAATAGGATTGTAGAACATCTTAATCTGTTATATTCTATCTGTCATTAACCTGCTGTGGCTATACCTTTTGTCTTGGATACAGATGGCTGCTGTTGCTGCCTTGTGTGTGCAATATGAAGCTGATTTCCGGCCAAACATGAGCATTGTTGTTAAAGCTCTCCAGCCTCTATTAAATGCCCGACCTGGACCTTCCGGCGAAGTACCAAACATGTGAATCTCCCCCCATCACCTCTCTCTCTCTCTCTCTCTGCAAGGGTGTGTGCATGCACAGAAAATCCAAAGAGGATTGTGTCAGAAATGACTGATGTTAGATTATCATGCACAAGAAATATGAGGATTGTTTGAGAAACGATTGATGGTAGATTATCTTGGGACACAAAAAATGAGGATCGTTTCAGAAACCATAGATTGTAGATTTTGGCTGCACTAGGTTCCATATGATTCCATTATTTATACTGTATTTGAGTTGTCCATAATGTGTAAGGCTGTTCTTTTGGCTCATCTGGGCTTCATCAGTTGCTTCTTCTCACTCTCCTCTCTTCTTCTCTCCCCTTCATGCCATCTCCACCTGAAATGATTTGCAGTTTCTCCTTACTTATCATAAGCTGTGACTGTGACAGAAGGTTGCCCTGTTTCCCATTCAGATTTTGTTCTTATGCATATCATGTGGGCAATTGTTGGATCTGTAGATTTGACTCCCCACTAGTCACTACCCACAAGCAAACAAATATAAGCTAAGACGCGTGTATGCAGATCTTCCTTCATCCATATTTAGATTATCATATCATAATGAAGATGATGACAAAGGGCTGCAAAACTCCAATTTCTGCAGTAGTCTTCTTCCGCAGCCACCTTGTGGCCATAGCCATGGCTTTCAGAGCTCCAAACACACAACATTTCATGTAATGAATTACATAAATTTAATTAAAAAAAATTAAAGTATAAATGAAAAAGGATTTTCCAAGTTTGTTTCATTAAAGCTCTCAAATTTTCTTAACCTTAAATATTCCAATCCTATAATGATATTTGCTTTTACGTTTTATGGTAAGTCTTTTGCTTTGACAAAAAAAAACATTGAATGCGATATGAGGGAAAGGATGATGGCTATTCATTTGGACCGACCTCAACCACTAAAGCACAAAGGGGCGAAGTTCGTTTCTCTTTGGTTTTTTCTTCTAGAAATTTGTCCCAGACACAACAGAGGTGTGAGGTAAAGAGGGCACGTCAATACGACGTCGTTTGGGTGATGGTTTTCTGGAGTAGAAAGGCTGAGAGAGAAGGAGCACTTCTTTAGTCTCGGAAAATTGGTCATTGGGAATTCGGTGGTGGCAGTAGAGATCAGGGAAAATCCATGAGATTTGACGTGTGAAAATTGGTCCGATCTCTTCCTCGCTTACATCAGATTTGCCGTGTGAAACTGCTTCCGTTTCTTCTTCTATTTATCATCGTATTCTCCTTCTCTCTCTGCTCTCTTCCCACTGCGATCTGTGAAGCTTCTCCGCCCACTAGGGTTCTTCCAGGGTGAGAACTTTTCGTTCTTTTTAATAAATAGTGATCTTTATCTGATTTTGAGTTCTTGATTTGTTTGCATTGTGATGTTATGGTTGTTTGCTCGCCATGTGATGCTGTTTAGTTTGAATTTCCTTTTTCTTTTTTTTCGTTCTTTTTTTTTTGGAATCTGAATACATTTTCGAAGTGGTGGATTGTGTTGAACTGAGTTGACGAAATGGAGTCAGTTGTAATGAATGGAATGAAACAAGACTCACTGTTGACCGAAATTCGAGGTTCTGGAAAATCTCTTTGATATTGTAATTTTGTTTTTGCAAATCAAGCACTACATTGTAGTTTAGAGTTTGTTTTTTTATGAGATTTGTTTGAATGCGATGATGATTTGAGGTTTGGGACTGAGAATGAAGGCTTCGTTTTGAGTGAAGGCTTCTCATGCATTGTGACAGCTCTGTTAGATTTTCAACATGAAAGTCTCCAAAAGGAGAATCCATATGATTACCCACCAAAACAGAGGTTTTTACCCTAATTCTCTAAAGAGAATGAGGGCTTCGTTTTGTGTGCAGACTTCTCATGCACTGTGACAGCTCTATTAGATTTGCAACATGAATTTCTCCAAAAGGAGAATCCATATGATTACCCACCAAAACAGAGCTTTTTACCCTAATTCCTTAAACCATTTTACGAACCCTTGCATGGCGGCTGTTATATTAGAATCCAAATGTAAGCTCCTTGTTGTGTACCCTATTGTCGCATTATCTGTGTAAATGTGCTCCAAATTTGACTCTTTTGATCCTGAAGTGATTGGCATTTCATTGGTTTGGTGTTATCCGCTTGTCGTGTACCCGATTGTCGCATTATCCATGTAAATGTGCTCCAAGACTGTTTTGATCTTGAAGTGATTGGCATTTCATTGGTTTGGCGTTCTCTGCTTAAGTGTAAGCGCTAATGCTTTGGATTCAATTGTTTTGAGCTTCAAGCAGTTGACATTTCATTGGTTTGGAAATTTCTTGTGTGGCAATTTTCTGTTGAACTTTTTGTGTGATACCCGTTTTATTATTTTCTTGCCAAACTACATTTGTTAACTCTAATGTATTTATTTTCTTGCCTTTTATTCACTTCAAGTGAACAATTGCATGAAAAAGATTGCAGCTACACTGACCTCTATTCTTTTTCCTTGTTTCCTATTTTTCAGGTTTTTGCATTCTGCATATCAGAATAACTGTGATGATATTTGAGTAAATCAACCAGTATATTGGTGATTATTGGTGAAGGCCCTTGAGGGGGCTAAGACTACAACAGATTTCTGCTGAAACATGCCTAGAGTCCTTTCATTTCCGGTTTCAAGTGAAAAGCTCATGTTCATAGATCTTTGGTTGGCCAGGAATTGCTACTGAAAGAGTTGTTGTGCGAAATAGTAGGCAGACACCATGGTTGGAAAACAACTTTTATTGACTTACTTGTACCTTCTAGTTTACATACTGCTCTCTTCAGGAGTTATTTTGTACAACAAGGTAATGTATCATCATGCTAACTTATCTATGATGTGAGCCACAATTTGGCTTTGCTTTTTTTCCCCACCGTGTTCTTGGTGTTTTTTTTTTTTTTCTAACTTTATATTATCCTAGTTTTTATTAATTCCAACATCTTATCATCCGATTATATCTTTCTATTATTGGACGAAGATTTCCATGTCCATGAACCCTTGTTAAATTGACTTATTGTGTAATTAATTAGGAACTGTTGGGGTTTGGTTATGTATTTATCATGCCTTTCCTTACTTTGTCATTGCATAGTTTACTATACATGAACACTGTTATGGTCAAAGTCCTATACAAATTATGTATTATTTGGGCATTGATATGGAATCCTGCCATTGATTCAATCTACTAAGCCATAATATGATATTTTACAAATGGCAGTTCAGTTTCTTATTCGCATAAATCAATTCAATTATATCAAGGTTTAAATCCTACAGAAATATTGTATTGTTTGCGTATTGATCTAGAATAACAGTCATTCCTTCATTTCAATCCACTTAGGCATCTTGCTTCTTTATATGTATATATATATGGAAGTCAGTGTTATTTGTCCTGAGTTGCTTGGTGATCTTGTTTAGGTTGTTTATAGGTGCACAGTTCATTTCTCAATGATATGGAGCAGTTAGTTTTCAGTTTCAGTTTTTCCTGATGATTAATTGAAGCTTAGTGATCTCAGTCATATCCATCCTTGATGGCTGATTACAATTTAAATAGTAAAGTTTTTGGTCCATCACTAGGTTTGTTCCCCATGGGTTTAGTTGGGCTCAGCTGAAGACTAGCCTGTGCTCAAGAAAGCCAAACGGCCCAATCTATGTCATAGTCATAACCCAATGTTGCATGTTGTTGAGGATAATAATGTCTTTAAGTTCAGTTTTGCTTAATTCCCTGGCATGTCTTGTATATGTAATGGATGTAGAATTAATTCCATTCAATGTGTTGTAGTTGCAGCCTAGTAGGCTATTCCTGGCTCTGGTTGGCCTGACATATGGGGGCTTGATTTGGTCCATTTCCAGCTTCTTTCAATCATATTTGCTGCTTGTTTCTGCATGATAATGTTCATCGCATTACTAATGTGTTCGGCCTGCCACATTGTTGAATATTAATTACCTTCCTTTACCCATCCAAGTATATAACACGTGTTTTCTGCTTCTGCTTATCTGCAGTGGGTCCTCTCCCCAAAGTACTTCAATTTTCCATACCCAATAACTCTTACTATGATTCACATGGGATTTTCTGGTGCAGTGGCATTCTTCCTTATCCGTGTGATGAAGGTATGAGCTGTTGGAACTTGTAATTCTGTTCACCTAATGGATTGTTTATTATTTCTTGCTGGATTTGCTGTTGTTCTGGCTACATTTTCTCATCTAAATGACTTTGGTACTAATATGTTTCTTGTTTACTAGAGAAAGCTTTCCAGATACAAATAGCAATCCATTTTTTCTTTTCGTTGCATTTTATATTCTTCCTACTCTTTCTTCAACTTGTATATATACACCCATGTTTTGCACGTGGCATTTCATTTTCATGGGTTGTACTTGTGTATATGTGAGGAGGGCAAATTATGCCCAAGTTCTTGCTTCACCATATATGTTGTGCAGTTTACATGTGCTTGAAAAAATTATTTTGTTTGACAGTTTTACATTTTCTTTTATTCTTTTCTCTTTTCCTTTCATGCAGTCTTCCTAAACTTAATATATATTCTTTTTTTAATAACATAAATCAGAAAACAGTTTTCTAGTTTTAAATATGTTTTTTAATTTTTTGTTTTGTAGGATAAAAGACTATTCTCGAAAATAATTGTCAAATAAACCCTAAGTAATTTGATGATCAAAAAAATATATTTAAGCAACCACAAAATACCCTCATAAAAATAATTACCAAACAAACCTATTTTTAATTGATTAACCAACCTCAAAATGGCCCGAGAAAAAGCTAATTAGTGACTTGGGCTCCATTTGGCAAGGCTTCTTTTTTGTGCTTTCATTCAAAGTAGAACTACTTGCTGGTCATGATCTTTATTGCACTCATGAGGTGATGTGATGTATGGAATTATATTTTATAAAAAATACTTTTCAATGTCAACAAAGCCTTTTTGTCTGATTGAGAAAACATTTACACATCCATATCTTATGATTTGATTGTAATATATTTCACTTATTTATATTTTAATAAAATCTTGATAAAGTATTTGTAATATATTTATATAATAACCATTTTTTTGTGTATTTTATTATTGAGAATTATGATTTTTAGACTCGTGATTATGCTAATATAATTAATTATAACTTATAATTTGATTAAATTAGTACTAGCTGCAATCGTTTTTTCTAATAATGCATTATGATTCACTATTTTTTTTAACCTCTATTGAGTTTTTAATTAAAATCTTTTTAAAAGTACGAAATTATACTATTTTTCATAACTAACAGAGTTTGATTCTTTTATTTGGTGCAGGTTGTATCACCTGTCAAGATGACATTTGAAATGTAAGAGCAATCACATGCACTTCCCTTTTTCATTTGGTCCAAATTTTCTTCTCTGAAATTTTTCTCTGGGTATGCAGATATGCTACATGTGTGATTCCCATTAGTGCCTTCTTTGCAGCAAGCCTATGGTAAGCACTTAGTGTGGTGGAACTAGAGTTCTATTTTAACCTAACCTATCATGTTCCATCCATCAAAAATGTAATAGTTCTTTTGATAACAGGATGCAAACTTGAGTTTGAAAGAATTGACTTTGTTTTCGTCAATATATTTTAATCAATATGCTTGCTAGACTGTTGCTTTGTGCCATAAGCTGGTTACCAATGGGATTTGAATACTCCTTATAAGGGCTTCTGCATAATGAAAGACTGCCATCATCGTTGTATTATAAAATGTTTTGTGGTGTTCCCTCGTTTTACTAATGGGATTTATCACCAATTTAGCTGCTTTAGCTGCTTGGTGGTTAATCAAGATTCCTAATTATTCAATTTCTTGGTGTTAGTGATGTAAACTGCCAAATAGGGTCATTTTCTACGCTGCACCTTTATTAGTATTATTATTATTTTATGTGAGAATTTAAATTGATATCCATTTCTCTGCATCTATTTATGTGGAGAGGAATGAAACATCTGTACTTAACTATGATGCTTATTTTGTATACTACAGGAGGTTCCATTTTTCTTGTAATGGGAGTCCTGAATATTGTGTTATACTGTTCCAATGAACATACATTAAATTTGAGAAACTAGCTAATTGACCATATATTATGGCATTGGAATTAATATTATTGTGTCAGATTTCTTATGGCTACTGTTGTCAAATCACTGTACTATCTTCCATGCAAAGAAACCGGAAAAAAGCTAGTGGTTTTTTTTTTTTTGTTTCTCTCGATTATATGAACTTCTTGAATATCCATCTCTAATCAGTAAACAGGCTTCACAGTTTTCCCCTTTCCTATTATCACCCACCACTTTTTGGAATTTTTTCCATCTATAAATATTTATCTGATTACACAATTTTCCTGTATTGAGTTATTGGATCCCAAGCATTTTCAATGTGGTGATGTTGATCCTGCTACTTGTTTCAAGTATAAATGTCTTATTGTGTAAATACAGGTTTGGTAACACGGCCTATTTGCACATTTCTGTGGCCTTCATCCAGATGCTCAAAGCCCTAAGTATGTTATAATGTTGTTTCACTTTTTCCTGAGCTAATTTCTGTGCTATATATTACTACTAAATGGCAATGCTTTTGCTTTGAATTGGGATTTCACAGTGCCTGTGGCAACATTTCTTGTGGCTGTTGTCTGTGGAACTGACAAATTAAGGTGTGACGTCTTCTTGAACATGCTGCTGGTCAGTGTTGGAGTCGTCATTTCCTCGTATGGGGAAATTCATTTTAATGTAGTGGGCACACTGTACCAGGTTACGGGAATATTTGCTGAAGCTCTTAGGCTGGTCTTAACCCAAGTTCTTCTTCAAAAAAAGGGCTTAACACTAAATCCTATTACCAGCTTATATTATATAGCTCCTTGCAGGTATTTTATTGTTTTATTTCTTATTTTTGAGTTATATATAAAAATTCAGTTCTTTGAGGCATCAAGTATATGTTTATGTGTAATACATAAACTCCAAGGAATGAGAAAGAATCATTTTCTTCATGTTTATAGTCCTTGAACTCCAAGGAATGGAATCAAATGACAATATGAATGAACTTCTGTCTGAGAATAAGGCAACTATGATTTCCAATTATTTGTCTAATGGAATCCACTTAACTTTAAAGCGCATTCCCGATGCATTAACCTCAAAAAGTGACATGTCTATTGAGATGATCATGCATTCATGCCTGAATACTAGGTATGAGTTCCTGTTCAGCTGAGATTCTCATATCTTATCTGTTGTCATGTGCAGTTTTGTGTTTCTCTTTGTTCCTTGGTATTTACTGGAGAAGCCTGGAATGGAAATTTCACAGAATCAGTTCAGTTTCTGGATATTTTTCTCGAATGCTGTTTGTGCTCTAGCCCTGAATTTCTCGATATTCTTAGTAATTGGTAGAACTGGAGCAGTAACCATCCGAGTTGCTGGTGTTTTGAAGGACTGGATACTAATTGCCCTGTCAACTGTTATATTTCCTGAATCTGTAATAACAGGGCTTAACATTATCGGCTATGCAATTGGTAACTTTTTGTTTTTTTTTTTATGAATTTTGGAAATTTTGGATTATTTTCCAAATTTACATTAAAGTTATTATTATTGTTATTATTTTCCTACAGCTTTATGTGGTGTTGTCATGTATAACTACTTGAAGATCAGGGAAGGCCGTGCATCTCAACCTACTGAAGGTATCCCAGAAAGAGTAAAGGTCAGTCTTTTATACAGTGTTTGGTATCATCAAGTTGATTCTGTTTATTCTCTTTTCAGTTGTGGATGTTAATATTTATTACTCTAGAAGTTTTCTTCTTTTTTTTTTTTTTTCTCTTTTTATCATTTTCTTCCTAAGTTTTTCTCAGAAGATTGTGTAATTAGTCATTTTTAGCTGCTAATAATTTTAATGTGCTATGCCTATGAATTTTTTTCAATGTTAGCAAAATCTAAAAATTGTCTAATTGTTATGCTGATCATACTTCATAAGTCACTGGTCAATTGCTGTAATCACAAACAACTGGTGGATATTGAAAGGTTTCCATTTCCCACTTTTACCTGTCTAATAATGCAGGACCTAAAAACAGAGAAAAGGTCATCCGATCTATTTGCAGCCAACGTTGGTAATAACAGCAACAATGGAGGAAAGAATGGTTGGAATGGTTCTGCTTCAGACTCAAATGCGGATGAAGAAGCACCCCTAATTCCTTCCTTGAGGATGTCTCATCTTGGGCGCCAGCTTAGTGGGCACACAGCATGATGAATGGCTGTTAATATGACTTACACTCACTCTCAGTAATAGGTATTTTATTTTCTAGAAACAAAGAAACAAATGAGAACAATGTTAGTATGAGCATTTTATTTGATGTTTAGAACATGATTCTGTAAGCCCGGTTATTTATGTGAAGAAATATCATTCTTTGCAGAGCATCTTGTGTTTTTAGCTTAATCTAATTTGAGGATGCAAATTAAGGCTGGTTTTTTCTAACATGTTCCCTCCTAATGCTTGGTTCATTTTTGATGGGGTGTGAGCTTTGTAAATTGCCTTGCTTTAGTATATTGAAGAGATTATCATCTCCTTATGCTCAGTTGGACTTGTACTCAAATCATATAACTGATGACATCTGAGCTTAATGACAAAATGAACAAAACTTGCAGACAGAAAGTTCCCAAAATGTAGCAAGTTCAATCTAGATCACAAAGCAATATCAGCATCTACAATAAATTCTGGCATCAGAGGGCTGTATCAACATCTACAACAATCCTGGCACCCACACATATGGTAGGAACAAGCTTGTGTGGTTGAGGCTTGAGATTGATATGTTAATATTTGTTGTCTCACATAAAAGATTCTGCAGCAGCTTCCTCTCCAAACCCTAGTCCTTAAATATCCTAGACTGAAACATTTTCTGTTCATATTTTTTATAATGCCTAGCCGTTTATAATGTTATTAAACAAGCGGAGATATGTAACTTGATCTCTGCTTCTACCATATTTTTTGCACAAAACAGAGACTGAATCAAGTGTAGCTACTGTTTTGCAAATACAACAAGGACTAACATTGACATAGAGACCACCATCTTGAAGGTTGAGCTTTCCCAGAAATTCTGCTTCTCAGCAACATCAGCCGTCTCCCGTTGCTTTGTTGCTAATTGTCCTCTAATTTCTTTCAGAGCTTTGTCCCTCCGTTCTTCAATCTGTCAGAAAGTATAAATCAGAAACAGAAGAATTAGCAAAAGTCTATAGGAAGTTTGACACCACTAAGTCATGTTAGGCACCGACTTGGCTAAAAAATCACGTTTTCTCTGAAAACTAATTTCCTATATAGGCCTGAATTAATTGATGACCTCACGTCTGCTATTCATAGATTTAACGTTTTGGATTAATACAAATTACAAAGATATCATTGTGCAGAGTGGAAATGTCTTTTTCCCCACTAGAATGCTAGTTGGATAAACATTTTTAGTTGGGTTTTGGTTCATTGCTCAATTGCCTATGAATACTTGTTCTCTTGGACTCCCTACAGGAAAATTGGGTGACGTGCCTTCAAAAATCACAGGAAGGATGAATGAAGCAGCAATCAACGAGAAAATGAATACCTCCTGCAGCACTGTGAGACAACTGGCTCAAATTTGGTTAACAGACCTAGGAATATGTGTGTGTGGGTGTATATATATATATATATATATATATGTATGTATGTATATTATTAAGGGCTCATGAGATAATACCCTTTGGAGTTTTCTTGTCTGTGACCGAGCTTCTTGAAGACAAAATTCCAACTTCAATACTCTCTTCTTCAAGTCCTGATCAGCTCTTCGATTTTTCTCCAACTATGGCATGGAGAGGCCAAAGGTTAGACTCGAATATTTACTGTTTGTGTGAAAGTAAAGAATGCACCAAAACAAATGGTATGTCAACAGGTTAGAAACAAACCTGAGACTCCAATTCCTTAGTTTTACGCTCCCAATGTGCAGAAAGGACCCTAATGTCATCCCTCAATCTGCCTATTTCTTCATCCTTCATTGTTAAAAATCCACCGATCTTTTCGAAATTTTTTGGAGAGACCTCATCCAAGATTTTCATTAATTCACAGTTCTTTCCTTTCTCAGCTCTGGAAACTGCTTGCATAATATCTTTCTCAATTCTCAAAACTTCATCTTTCAGTTGCTTTTGTGAAGCTTCCCTTGCTTCAAGATCAATGTGCAGCATGTTTAGTTGCTCTGCAAGCCTATTAGCACGATCCTCATGCTCTTTTAACGCACTATTCTTCACATTTAACTCCTTTGCCAGTGCCAAACATTGAAGCTGTGCCGATTGGGCTGAACGTGCACTGATATCAGCAGTTGCTTGAGTGCCCGAAAGCTGCAATCTGATATCATCCAGTTCTTTGAGAAACTGTGCCAAATAAAACACAATCATGTATGTTCTGAAGAAATTGTATCATAATGGGGAACTTAAAAGGAATGGAGCAAAAAATACTACAACCAGAAATAATCCATTTTCAGCATATTTCCCAAATGCTGTTCATGCTTTTTACTCATCAAAAGGGGCTACCCCAGTTTGTGCAAACACAGGGAGGCCAACCTACTAACAGATCATGGAAACAGTAGATGTTGTTGTCAATCATGGATCACCAGAGCTTAGAGAGTGTGGGGACCTCAAAAATGAGATGTAATCCACTTTCTTTCTTTTTGATAGACAAAAGCAGATTTAATTAAGAAAACGCCAAAAACAGGGGCCGCACTCTACGTATACAGGCACTATACAATATGAGATGTAATCCACTTTCTTCAACCTTTTGTCTGTAAATACTTAAAAACCAATAATGCATGACAAATCAAGACAGAAAAGCAACTTTCAAAGGTTATAGAAAGCAGTTCACATAAGCTTATCACCATATGCAAAAATTCAATTAAGATTTAAAGTATTAATCAAGGTTGCAATTCGGTGAGTTCCAGTTGTGCAAATTCCATTTCATGGCAAGGCTTCTGGGTTACTAAATTGGCACTGATTTGAGCCAAATGTGTGCTTGGAATTCAAAACTGAGAAGCTATAGTTAAGAATGATTGGAAATAGATCTGGAGCCGAAAACTCGAAATCACGACTTGACACAAGGAAGCAAATCATTTCAAACGAGAACCAAGAGGATTAACAACATTTGCAGGATTCAACTATCAATTGCAGTCACTCAAAACAGAAAATTAAAACAATACTTTCACCAGCCCGGACCTGTCTCATGCAATACTGCAACAGATACAAAATATAAATAAGAAACAAATTGAGAGTGCAGTGAATCTAACCCGGTTTGCATCGGATCCGAAAGCCTCCAGTTGGCAATTCCTCTCCTCTAGCGTTTTCTGCAATTGGCAAATCTCATCCTCCATGCTTCTTGTCCTCTTCTCCACAACCTGCACAGAAACCATCAAACCCAAATCAGTCCAATACAATGTAGATTGCACTGATCCCCAATTCATATCAACCCAATGTGACACTAAGGTTGTACTGATCCCCAGTCCAAATCAACCCAATACCACAAAGATTGTACTGATCCCCAATCCAAATCAACCCAATACCACAAAGATTGTACTGATAATATTTCTTGAACAAAAGAAGGAACTGAAATACAAAGAACCACGAAATGCCTTACCTGTCTCGTTAGGGTTTCGCGAGTGCAAGATTCTTGCTGTAAAGTTAGGCGAGCCCGAGCATCCTTGAGCTCGGCCGCCAAAGATACAACGTTCCGCCGAAAAATTTGCTTCTTTTCACTGAGATCCTTCAGCAAAGGGTCCAACTCTGGCTTCTTCGATTCCGGCATCGCTGATTTCTTAGACTATACGTGAAAACTTCACTCGTCGTCCATTTCACAACGCAGAATAATTGATTCTTCAATAATTGGACAATTAAAAGCAAAAAAATTACAGCTCAGAATCCAAGCCAAAGTTCAAAGAAGATTACCAAAATTTAAGAGAAAAAAAAAAGACGTAAGATCAATGATTGAGGAACGAGGCATGGATCAGTGGGATTTGATTTGATTTGATTTGCTTATAAAATCTAAGAAAAATGGATAGGAATTTGATGAAAGTGAATAAAGGGGATTTTGATTTTATTTTTTAATTTTTTGTTTGGTAGTGACAGAAGCGCGGCAAATCCAAAAATGTTCATGCATTGATTTGCAACCGTCCACGTGGTGGCATCCTGAATCTTGATGAAGACATTTCACTTTTGAAATGAAAGTGGAGGATCCAATTCAAGTTCACCCCCATCTTTCCTAGAATATGTTTTTGAGATTTTGGGTATTTAATTGTCATACGTCTATATTATATAAAGATGAATTTTTATCTTGCCTTGAAATGGTGTACAAACATTACAAAATTAATCGTAAATTTTTCAACCATATTATCGAAAAATTGTCATTATCGTGTGGAATATATGAGTTTATAGAAATCAGGTAGTGTTTCGGGAAGAATTATCCTAGTCTCTTTCTTATTACTGAGAAAGTTACAAAATGAAGACCGTATAATGCCCCCAGGTGGTTACAAAATGAACTTAATGAATCCTCTGATCAATGAAATCAAAGTAAATTTTGATGAATCGAGGGTAAGGAATAAAAGTGTTTCAGGATGGATAATTAGAGAATCTAATGGAATTATAAAAATAATTGCAAGTAGACATTTAGATAATGAATTACATACTGATTGCTAAGGATGATGAGTTGTTGAGTTGAAAATGATTAAAAAATAGTGTTAGATTATCATAATAAAAAGAGTAGTATTCCTAGTTCTATTAGGTTAATAATGTAGGATATTTTATAGGCCTAAATATTTATAATTATTACTATATTGATAGGAAAATAAATAGAATGATAGATTTTTTTAGTTAAGAAAGATATTTGTAATATAGAGTTTGGGATTTGGAAGTTAAATTTTCCTGAAGATGCTATAAAGTTTGGATTTGAAGATTATCATGATTTGTAAACACTTGTTTAAAAACATCAAAGTATTTGCGAAATCTTTTAAAACAAATATCTTTAAAATTTAGAAAAGCCCTTTGAAGTGCTATTTACAAAAAGGTTTCCACACATAAACTATTTATTTAAAAGCTTAGAATATGTTTAACAGATTAAATGCAATATGAAATATTTGGTTAACAAATGATAAGTTATCTTATCACTTATCATATTCCATTTTAATCAAATATGAGATAAGATAAAATGGTAAAACATATTATCCAAGCTCTTTTGGGAATAACATAATACATGAAATATGCATATCTTATAAATCGTAAATTTGTTTTAAATCTCCATTTGAAGCTAATATGTACATTTAGGTTTGGAAATTTTAGGAAATATTAAGAACATTTAAGATTATCTTTGATTCTTGTAAAAGTATTAAAGAAAGAAAAAAAAATTTAAGGAAAATAATTTTCTCATATTTCATTATCCTATAAAAAATACTAAAAAAAATCAAATATATTTTCAAATTATTTAATCTTTATATCAAAAAGTTAAAATAAGTAAAATGAATTTGAAGTGATATGTGACCATAATTTATTGACTTTAAATCTATTTTTTATGTTTTTTTGTGTACTTTTATCTTCTTTTTTTTTTTTTTTTTAATGTTTTTTCTCTTACATTTTTTCTTAAAATTTTTCGAGATCAAACATAACCTAAAGGAAATGTTGTTGGAGTCAAACTGAGACTTGGCGTGAGAGTCACCCAAAAACTTGACAAAATTATTTAGAGTGCATTTGATAATGATTTTAAAAAACGTTTTTAATATTTTTAATACTTAAAAATTTTTATAATTCAAATGTTAGAAATGTTAGAAACTTTTTCTAGAATCACTTTCAAATACATTCTCGATAGTGATGGGAGCTCAAATGGAAGATAAGAGACGTGGAGGAGCATGATGAGAGCCAGAAACCAAGAGTAAATAAAAAACGTACCATTTTTATATGGTGAATACAAACCGATATGAACCGGAGGAGTAAGGGGACAAACCGATTTTTGTGCTTCAGAAATCGGAAATTCCGCTTTAAAGACCCCGAAACGACTGTGGGCTAGATGGTGAAAGTGATTTGAAAAACAGTTTGGCAAAGTAGAAATTTATTTCAACCTTTGTGGAATCGGAATGATCATTTGTGCTCTACGTGACTTTCAACCTTGATAATTTATTCACCCATGGATTTTCACTGTTATAACATGGCTTGTTAGGTTTGGGAAGGGGTTGTCACCACCAGCAGAGTGAGAAATGTTAGGGCATGGGACACAAAATTGGAAAAAATTGTTTGAGGAGAGCGTGTCTTCAAGATGCAAATTTGGCTCCATTTGCCTTATTGGTTTAGTGGAAATTTGGTTTTTCGGAGGGAGGGGATCACTTACCCCTAAGCATATCCTGAGCATATCCTGGCTCGGCTAGTGGTTGTCATATTAGTATATGTTTGAATATATTTTTTAATTTTTAATTTTTAAAGATGTAAAGTAAAACTTTTGTATAAAAATTACAGATTTACCTTGTATTTTAAAAAATCAAAATTTAAAATTTTAAAATTTTGGAATGATAAAAAGTTTTTTATATTTAAAATTTGTAAATAACTTTTAAAATCATTACTTTAATATGGTTCTTGTATTTTATGTAAAAGTTATTATTATTTTTTACTTTAAAAATAAAATATATAAAGTATATACAAATGGTAGACTAAGCATTTGATATTTCATTTTTTGTAGAGTTTTTTAGAGAGCTTCATTCTCTTTTAGAGAGAGAAATTGTTTTAGACTTCTATGATTTGGATTAGAATTTTTATTTTCTTCTTTACTTTTTGTAACGACTTACTCCCAAATGTATAGATATTATCTATTTTAAGGTTAAAAAGTCTTCATAGTTTTAAAACATACCTATAATGTTAAAAAGCATCTATATATATATAATATTAAAAACTTTTTTTTTTCTTATATAATGTGATGTGACATATCACAATCACCTGTTTATGTTGATATAATATCCTCATTATGTCCCACAATATTATTAAGCCAAACAAACTGATACTTCTTACACGGTTGAACAAATAAAGACCCACATCGAGGTCTATAATTAAATATTGTTCGCTTTGAGCCTAAATTGACCCTCATGACTTTAAAATATGTCTACAAGGTTAATAAGAATTCATACTTACGTAACCCTAAGAATTTTTCTCCTATCAGAACATCACAAAACCCATTTTTATATAGCCTTAAGAATTTATTATGATATGCTACATTATAGGGAAAAAAGTTTAGTACGTTGTAAATATATGAATTCCTTTAACTTTGTAGACACATTACTTAAAGCGAACAATATATACATGATTAAAAGAGAGTTGTTAAAACTGGTATCAGATTCAATTCTTAACTTCGATGTAGAGGTTTGTTTGACCTTATGAGGGGTTTTTATCTGTTTGACCTCACACTCTTGTGGTACATAATAAGAATGTATTTGTTTGCATGAAGGGTGATTGTTACATTTCACATCAGATAAAGAAAAAAGTTATTGGTACTATATATGTATGAACATTTTTTAACTTTATATGCATATTTTAAAACCATGAGGTCACCTGGGTCCAAAATGATCCTATTAACAAAGATGTTGTGTTGTAAGAGCTTGTTGAATTTAGAGTGAACAATATTTACATGATTGGAAGCCATCATTACACTTTTCCTCAACTTTTATTTCATTTATGATTTCTGAAGGGAGATCTTTTACCATATATATATTTGATTACTATTTTTTTATAAGACGAAATAAGGAAAGTGAATATACAATTAGGAGTGACATAGATTGGTAATATCATTGCATTCTTATCTTGTTTCAAGTTCTAATTTGTTTAATTTTCTTTTAAATACGTCTCAGGGATAATAAATACTTATTTGGTTATATTGATCTTTTTATCATCTCTTGATTGGTGGATAACTTGTTTGATTGGTCGTGCACAATATTAACAAAAAAAAAAAAAAAAAATCTCAAAAGATGAACCTAGTGCATGAGTGATAGAATCGACAAACATAGAATTAGAATAAATCTAAGAAAAGCCTTAGAAATCTGGATTCAAATTTAAAATCTAGCTTCCAAATCTAACTAGCATCTAATCAAACTATCCTTAGATTGGCCTTAATCTAAAGTTGAAATGATCTAGCCACTTTATTAAGTTCTTTAGTGAGCTTCATTTGAATTTTTATTTTTGAATCATGATTCTTTGATGCTAAGATTAGAATCCATTTTCAATTAGCACCAAGAAATCAATCTATATAAGTAACAAAATAATCACGAGGATGATAGACTTTACTACTAACCATAATAGTATTCTCTTTTAAGAAAATATTGATTTTGTAAAACCAAAGATTTTAAGTGAATTTACCAAAATCCTTTTATCATTCAACACTTACAAACACGGTGGCAAGTGGCAGCCCATCAATTAGGAATGAGAAAATAGGAAAAAAGGTGTAGATCCCTTTTGTGGACCAAGAGATATTCCTTTAGACTTAGAGGAGCTGGCAGCATGTTGTTGGAGTGGGAGGATGACTTCCATAAGAGTGGGCTGCATGGGACGTGTGGAAAAAGACGCTACCACCTTGCCATGGTGGTGGTTGAGGATGGAGACACTTTTGCTAAAAGGTGAGCAGTGGAACGGGTAGAAGCTTTCAAGAGAGGAAAAATAGGGGCAAGAAATTTGGGAAAGCCGTAAGAAAGAAAAGTGAACAAGACTATGAGATAGATAGGGAGGAAAGATTGAAAGGAGCCGGAGAAAAGAGAGCTAAACAGAAGAAGAGAAAGGAAGTGGGTTTGTTGTGGTTTTGATGTAAGCTTAGGAGAAGAAGCAGAACAGCTTGAAGCCAAGCTAGTTCCGCTGGAGGGGAGCATTTTTAGGTACGTTTGCTAGACTATGTATTGATTGCAGTTGATTTTCTTTGGGTTGCTGTGATTGTGTTATAATAAATCCATGCCTTGTTTTTTTATGTGAAATTTGTTTAAGAGTGATCTAGTTCCTTTTTAGCTTTCCTCTGGATGTCTGAGTCACATCTTTGATCTTGTTTCCACCTAGTTTTTCCCACCTGTACATAAGTCCATCAACTTCAATATGCGAAGGGGCTCGGTTTAATGTCTTCTTTGGCTTATTTGATGCTCTGTTTTTATGTTTGCTCCCTTGTTATTTACTTTCTGCTCCCGGTGACTATTTGTACCCTAAGGAGAAGGGTTTTGTTAGCATTGCCATTGGTTTTCATATGGGCACAATTTCTGAATTTGGGTAGATGCTATTTCATTGCTCATAAAGTCGCTTGGTTACTCTGCTTAGAATCGGTGAGTGCCATATCGAGAAATTAGTGTTGCCTTTTGACTGCTGATGCTTCATGAATCCATGTTGCTAAAATTGAATGGGGTGATCACCAAAATGGGTTGTAGTTTAGGAAACTGAATGGGGAAGTTCTTCCTAGGAGATGATGATATTTGTCGTCACCCAAATTTCACTTGCATTGAAACTACATGTTGTTCCATTAGAGAGTGATGCACCATCCCCTCTATATTTATTTTCATATTTAAATTCTCAGAGTCAAGCTTGAACAGTTCATTGCCTTGGGAGTTTCTCAGTTTCTGGGCACGATGCAGAGAAAGAAGCTGTACAAGACCCACTTCTCAGCCACATTTCTAGTTCCACCTGTACATTACCATCCTTCCCACCTTTGCATGGCTAGGCATGGCCACCCAAAACCTTTGTAAAACCCTCCACTAAATCCCCCCATTTTCAAATTTGAACCCTAAGCCAAACGACTCTATGTCTAAAACCTTAGGACCATCTCACCACTTCATTCTCCTTTATACCCACCACCTTTAGCTTCACCCATCGCCAATGCTTCTCTCACCTCCTCCACCTCTAGTGTCATACCCGACCTAGCTCTGTCTCTCCTACCCAACACGGATCCTCAAGTACTACCCATTTGGTCCATAGCTCCAATCAATCCAAACCACCTTCCCACACCCACTAGCACCAACCCATGTGAAAGAAAATGTAGAAATGCGACTTCATTCCCTTGTGAGACAACTATCAGTTAGGAGATGTTCAACAGGTTTGTTTGGCATGTAAAATAGGGGAGATCTTCAATCAGGTTGAAATCAAGCCAAAAGTAATTAGGCATTATTTGATTTAGTTCTAAATCTCAATACAAGCTAGTGAAGCACGAAAGACTTGATATTGGTGCCACCCACTCTCATCAAGGTTCATTTCTCTCAAGTGAGATCTTTACTAGCAACCTGGGTATTCATGCTTGTCATTTTTCAAGAAACAACCTAGCTGTGGAGATGACCAAGAGAAGGAGTCAATGCCCAAAGTACTTAAGCCATGTTGTCCTGAGTACATTGAATCATGCACTGTATTAGGGGCTACACGAAAGAGCCGAAAATCATCCTATCGTGCCAACAAAGAAGGATCATCTCTAGGAAAGGCCATCTTCGGTGCATGATCCTAGACTATGCATTAATCTCCTACTTCCAGCCTGTTTGGTCTGCATGGCTGCCCTTTTTATGCATTCCTTTGTTTTCTGTATCATAGCTACGCATGGGCACCCTCTAATGCACTACCTAAATGACACGTGTCATCCTCTTGTTTCTCCACCTTTTGATGGACTTTTTTTTTTAATTCAATGCCCTCATATGTTTTCTTACTTCCCTATTCATGTTTTCAAATATTAATTTTCAAAACTTCAATTTTCAAATTTAATTTTCAAAACTTCAATTTTTAAATAATTTTCAAAACTCCAAATTTCAAATAATTTTCAAAACTCCAATTTTCAAAACTCTAATTTTCAAATAATTTTCAGAACTTTAATTTCTAGATTTAATCTTCAAAACTTCAATTTCAAATAATTTTCAAAACTTTAATTTTTAAATTTAATTATCAAAATTCCAATTTTCCAACTTAAGGGTCAAAACTTCCATTCTCAAATAATTTTTCAAAATTCCAATTTTCTAATTTAATTTTCAAAACTTCAATTTTCAAATAATTTTTCAAAAATCCAATTTTCAAAACTCTCAATTTTAAATAATTTTTCAAAATTACAATTTTTAAATTTAATTTTCAAGATTTCAGTTTTCAAAACTCTAGTTTTTTTTTTTTTTTTTTTTCAAATAATTTTAATTTTACTCCAGTTTTCAATTTTTTTTTTTTTTTTTTTTTAATTCTACAACTTTTCATTCTTCACTAGGGTTTGAGGTCACCAAAAATCTCAAATTTAATAAACTTGTTGCCATTCTCCTTCTAGTATGCACTTTTACAATTTTTCTTTAATTTTCAAATATGTTTTTTTATTTTTTTAATATAAAAATGAATAAATTTTCATAATTCCAAAATAATGGAATTTATGGGAATTAATTCATAATAAAACAAATTGGGCTTTGGTAGGGGACTACATATGAGTTTTCTCTTCTGATTATCAACTGTTATACTTAATGAATATTGTTTGATTTTTGTCTTGATATGCATGTGATATATTTTGTATTTATTATTATGAACTAACTCTGTTTCATGATAGCGCTTTTATTATCTGCTATTAAGGTACGCTCTCACTCTCACTTTGTTTATTTATTCGTTATCATGACTTGTTTTTGATTTATGATTATTTTGGTATGCATTGATCTCCTAATTAATTTTCATACTTGCCTCACCTTTACTCGTTTTTAGGAACTTAGTGGGGTGTTACGATATTTTATCGTGCATTCCCAGTAGGTAATTTGACACCAGACCAAATTTTGGTTTTTTATAGATTGTTTTTTCTTTTTTTTTTTAAAAATAATAAGACTAAAAAAATATATATACACAATAATAAAAAATTAAACATAAAAAATCATATAACCCTAATGTACAAATATTCAATTATTATTTTTATTAAAAATTTGAATAATTTGTCATGCTTAAGTAGTTATAAAATTATATTTTACCAAAAAAAAAGAAAAAAAAAATTATTATAATATTTAAATTCTCAAAGTTAGCAAATGTTTTTTCCTATTTCTAAAAGAGGAAATAAAAGAATTCAAATTTCATTATAATTTTCAACAAGTATCATATCCGATAAAATCTATAACCTTAAAAAATTTTAAATATTCATTTTTTTTTATCAAAATTTCAACAATCAAAATGAACATCCAAAACCCTAGAAATTAGAAATTGAAATTTTTTTTCTAAATGTCGTGGAGGTTTGATTGATTCAGTTTGAGAGAATCACTTGTTGCAGAGAAGTGGATGATGAATAGGTTTCTAACTTTGCAAAGAAGATAAGAAGTGAATGATGAATAAGTCTCTAACTTTGCAAATAAGATAAGCATTGAGGCTTGAAGAATGAAATAAAATGGTAAAATAATAAATATAGGTTATTTTATATTATCAAATGAGTTTAATGAATCAGAATACCACGTACTTTTGATGAATTTAAATCCGAATTATAAGTTAGATTTGATTTCTATTTGAATAATTTTTTATTTCATTTTTGCTTTCTTAACATTAATCCAAACATAGGAATAAGGGAGAAATAAATGAAATGTCTATTTCCACTCTCTATTTTCATATACCAAACACCCTCTCGAGTCTTTCGTTTCTTATTTTGATTTTTTTTTTTAAATAAAATAAAAATAAGTAGCGATTAAAAGTCTTTTTCAAAAAATCAAATTTTTACTCAATCAAAAGCGAGTATGGACCAAAACACTGGTCCACAAAAGAAAAAGGAATGGCTTGGCCGACACTAATGCATTCACAGGGATTTTTGCTTTGGAGGAAGGAGCATCCCCCTTTCCTCCTTTTACGTTTATGCAATTTCCTAATTTCACGCTTTCAACGGCGGCACTTCAGGGCCCAAGATTCTATGAAAAAGAGTCAAGAAGGGTATTTTCGTAAAACACCAACCGCATTCGCCCATTTTAAGTGGTAGCAGTTGCAGAGTGGCAGACCCACTCAGAGGGGAAGAGAGAGAAAAGGGAGAGGAGTGGAGTGGGTAGATGCTATCGTGCGCCTGAAGTCATCGTTAAGCTCTATCATCGTGATCTATGGGAGGGGATGGAAACGGTGGCACAGCGGCGCGTGCGTCGCTACCGGCTGAGCCGCAGTACGTGTCGGTAAAGACGTCGGTGTGGTGGGACATCGAGAACTGCCAGGTCCCCAAGGGCTGCGATCCGCACGCCATCGCTCAGAACATCAGCTCCGCGCTGGCCAAGTTGTACTACAGTGGTCCAGTCTCCATCTCTGCCTATGGCGATACAAATCGCATCCCGGCTTCTGTGCAGCAGGCGCTCTCCAGCACCGGCATCGCTCTCAATCACGTCCCCGCCGGTACTGATCGCACTTTTTTAAACCCTAATTTTCTGAAAAAGAAAGAATCGTTTCCGATCGGTGGAAGCTTTTGTGATTGTTTTTCGTGTTGTGCTAGTAGATCTCTCTTTTTTTAAGTAGGAGCACTGCTGTTTTGTTGTTGTTGTTGTTGTTGTTATTGTTGTGTTGATATCTGGTTATACAACCAATAATTAAACTCAGTAGGTCTGAAGCATGAAACTCTGTACGTCTGAAGCATGAGATGGAATTCGACTTCCGTTTTATTTATTTTTATAGTGAATACAAGGGGTTTACTTTGTTTTGGTGTTTGTTTGTGTTTTTCTGAATTAGTGCTTTTGATTCTGGTTTAATATATGTTATCAGTATGCTTCCCTTAAGCATAAAAAAGGAAATTTGGATCTTTTTGGTGCGATGGCTTGCTTCGTTAGTTATCTTCTAATTTCCTAATATGTGCAAGGGCCTTTGGTTTCATTTTTGTTTTTGTGTATATTTTTCGAATTATTCATTTTGGTTGTGTTTGAATTTTATGTTCTTTATTCTTGTTCCCCTCCCATAAAAGGGATTTTAGATTAGTTTTCAGTCCGATTGGTTGCATTAATTTTTTTTTTTTCATAATATATACGAGGGTTTTTAAGTCATTTTTGTTCATGCGAGTTCTTTGAATTAGTTCTGTAAGCGTGTTTCAATTTATTTTGTTCATTCTTGTTTGCTTTCATTGTTGTTTATTTTCTATTTTTTTACTATGCATGCTAGGGATTTTAGTTCATTTTTGTGTCAGAGCACTTTCTTTGAATTTGTTCCTTTGTGGGCATTTGAACTTATGCTGTTATGCAAAGGATATTTGATAGAAGAACCATTGATATGAATGCTTTGTTTTGTATATATATATATGGCTGCTTTCATGTTTTCACTTGATCTTATGCAATGAGGAATTTTCAGCAATATTTTTTGTGTTTTAATTTTTTGTTTGTATGCAATGAGGATTGATCAAGTCCTTTTGCCTACAGCCTTGAGCCCTTTTTAGGTTTCATATGGCGTATCACTGTCTCCCCTGTCGTTTTCTTTTATATTTTTTTTAGTATTTTTTCAGTGGTTTACTTCTTGGCGGTACTGCTTTTTTCTCTTTTTTTTTCTTTTCAATTTGCATACATTATGGGGCAACAACAAAGTATATGGATTCAGATTTCATCCAGTGACATGTTAAAAGTATGAACACAGGTGTGAAAGATGCAAGTGACAAGAAGATTTTAGTTGATATGCTGTTCTGGGCGGTGGATAATCCTGCCCCAGCTAATTATTTGCTGATTTCTGGTGATAGAGATTTTTCTAATGCTCTCCATCAGTTGCGAATGAGAAGATATAACATACTTCTAGCACAACCACAAAAAGCATCTGCTCCGCTAATTGCTGCAGCAAAGAGTGTATGGTTATGGACAAGCCTTGTAGCTGGAGGATTCCCACTAACAAGTGGTGAATCATCACAACTTGCTGATTGTAACAATATGTTCAACCCTGAAATGTCTCAGTATCCAGTTCCTGAGACCATACAAACAAGCCAACCTGTGGATTCCAATTCTGATGGTCTTTCTGCAGGAACTCAGAAGTTTTTTCCTGCGGGGAGGGTTGGTGATACTAAATCCAAAGGGAAATTCATCCGGAAAATTGCAAGTCAACCAAACATAACAAGAGCTTCAAGTGCGCTAGTTGGGATTCAGGATGGCAACAGTTACTCTCACCAACCAGAATATACACAGGGAAAGCAGTTTAAGAAAGCTCCTCATGAATTCTTTGGTGCTAGTGAGTCTGTAGTATCTGCAAGTAGGTCTACTCCCAATTACTTTCAAGGGAATCCTGACTCTTCAGGGATCAATGGCAATAACTTCATTGGAAATCCACAAGATCACTATCCTCATCCTTTGAGGCCAAACAACATCCCCACGCAACCTAGTTTTGCTTCAAATAATCTGTATCCACCAAATTCTTATAGCCATGGTTTTCGACCAATGCCTCCCAGATCTGAAGGTCCGAGATTTTCCTCGGCTCCACTTGCAAATGTGCCTGATATTAGCCGGCTAAGTATGTCTGAATACCCCAACTATGCTCAAAATCCTCCTAATTTTCATCAACGCATTGGAGGAGAGTACAAACCATACTCTAGCGAGTCTCCACACCCACCAGGTTTAAATGTACCACAGAAAGGCTATCTCCCACACACAAGTCAGCTGCTCTACCAGGATACTTCAAGCAATAGGTATCCTGGTGGTCCTGATTTGCCAGCCCATTCGCCCTCCCCAGTGGGTGCCAACTCTGTTTCCAGTAATGGTGTGTGGGGCTCACAAGGATGTCCACAACCATCTGAATATGTGCAAGGTCTTATAGGGGTTATTCTACTTACTTTAAACACCTTAAAAACTGAAAAGATTATGCCTACTGAAGTGAATATAAGCGATTGCATTCGTCATGGAGATCCAAAACATCAAAATACTGATGTGAGAAAGGCCCTGGAAAGTGCTGTTGAGCAGCAAATGGTAGTGAAGCAAAATTTAGGTGCAGTACAGTTGTATGTTGGTAAAAAAGAGAGATTATGGAAGTGTGTGAACCCTATAGGTGGTAATCCTAATCAGTATCCAAAAGCAACATGGGATAGAATTCAAATGTTTTTAGCTACCTCTACAGGACGATCAGCAATAATGGCTTCTCAATGCAAGTAAGTTCTCTTGATGATTTATTTGCTATCTGGCTCCCTGGCATTTTAAGTTTTGATGACTCAAGCTATTTGTTTTATCTTCTATACAGGTATGAGGCAGCATTAATTCTTAGAAACAAGTGCTTAGAAGAGTTTGCTTTGGGTGATGTGCTCCAGATCTTGAATATGCTAAGCACAATGAAGAAATGGATTGTAAATCATCAGTCAGGATGGCAACCAATTACAATTACTCTTGCAGAGACAAATACTGATATAAATACTGAAACTTCTGCTTGAGTTAATGATGATGAGTCAAGGTACTGGAAAGTGGCTCTAAGACACTTCAGCAGCAGAATTTAATTTTGGGTTTTTGGATTTGGGAACTGGAGGAAGGTGGGTCACTTTTAAAAGAATTATAATCGTAAAGGTATGAAGAAACTATGGTGAATAAGAACTTTTAGATTGAGAGTCAAGTGAATAGGGATAGGGGTCTTGTTTTTCATTTGTGTCTGTGTGGGTTTTAGTGGATTTGATAGGAAAAAGGAAAGTTCATTTTGGATAAAGGTCAACCATTGCACTCTGTGTCATTTCTCTCATGGTCCTGAATTACAACTATAAGCTACTTGCTGCATCTAAAGTCTGTCCTGCTTAGGTAGGTTGCACCTGCGCTATGAAGCTTCTGTCTGATGTCATTGTTGCTGGAAGTTGTTTAATTAGGATAAAACCTAAAGCCCTTGCTTTAAAGTATGATTTGTTTAAGAGAAACTCTTCTCTGGAAGGATTGATGGTCTTCTCCTTTGGCATGTAGACCTGCAAGCAAGTTGTGTAAGCAATGGACTAGTTACGAGTCTTGTTACATTTTGTGGCTTATGGAGATAAGCTCTACTGTCCAGACAGAGGCATAAAAGGGCAGGGAGATAAGAATTCTAGTTCTGCCATTTTTTCATGGGATTCTGCAGATTACTTAATGGACAGGAAGCAATTCATGGAAGAACAAGATTCAAGCAGCTATATAGTTATCATTGAAGCCTTCAAGTACGATAATGCCAGAAAGCTTGAGATGGAGGGCAACTAGTATCTTGTGATTAAGGTCAAGGAAGTATAGTAAGAAAGCTACATTCATGGTTATGCGGTTATGCTGTTGCTGTTGCTGTTGCTGTTGCTGGATCATGAATGATATAGTATGGTATGATCATAAATACTGGAAATCAATGCTGGAATACTTCAGCTGAAATGTTATATTACTTTTATCATGAAAATATATGTTTGTGTTCATAAACTTTTGTTGGGGGAAAAAACAAAGTTAGAACCTGAGAATATTGGTTAAACATTGAAATGAATGCTTGTGTGTAGCTTTGTGTAAACTGTTTTTTCCCCCAGTTAGTAAGAACTGTTTGGATGTTTCTGCCCTGAATCCTATTTGTTCTTGCTACATATGGCCTGTAGGATGCTAAGCAAGAGAACTTGATGCTAAAAAGCCTCTATAAGGTTTCCTTTTTCCCTTCTTACATCTCCCTTTTGTATAGATGCCTGCTTTTTTGATGCAGAAAGTTGGGTTAATATTCAGGTCTCTGGAGATGTTCAACATTGGAATGAGATGCAGATGGTTGGTATGGAAAAAAAATCGTAATTTATGATTGGTCAGTGCTTTCTCTCAATAGCTTCTGTGTTAATGTATACAGGTGTTGGCGCTGAATCCTACTTCTTTGGAGTTGGATTTCTTCCCCCTCTATGTTGATTTTCATAGGAACTCTTTTTGGTGGTCAACTTTGCTTTGTTTATTTGTGTCTTGGTTGTTTCTGTATATAGAGGGTACGCCCCCTCCTTTTTTGGCACACTCTATATTGCATGTTCTTGTTGTCTATTAAAAAAAAACTTCATCGTGCATTATCTGAATGCCTATTCTTATCAAAAGAGTTACCTATTCTTATCAAAAAAGTTGGACTCTGATTGAGAACTCTTTTAGAAAAAAGGGGTATTTTTAATTTAAAAAATAAAATTTGATAAGAAATATATTTTGACAAAAAAAAAAAAAATTTTTTTTTATAACATATTTTAATTGTTTTTATTTTTATTTTTTAGGTTTATTTTAAAAAATAATCGCGCATTATAGATAAATGTAATACGACACAAGTCCTTATATTTTTTTTTTATTTAAATATATATATTTGTTATTTGAATTTAAATTCAGATTTATTACACTTGATTTTTTTTTTTTTTTTTTTTTTTTTTAAACTTGTTCTCTTTACTGTTCAAAGAGAAGAAAAAGAGGTCTTTGGGATGAAAATTTTTGCAGGAAGGCTGGTGGGATTAACGTGAAGGGTAGGGATGACTATATTTCTTGGAGCAACTCCAAGTGAATATGAAAGACAATTCCGTTTTGTCTATGAACAAGGAAACTTAAGAAACTCATGTTTTGTCTATGAACAAAGAAACTTTACTTTAAAAAATATTTAAAAACCTAAAAACGACGTTAAGAATATTTAGAAACCTAAAAATGACGTTAAGAATATTTGTGAGAATTATTTTTGTAGACTATCATTAAAAGTTATTTTTTCCAAAATCATTGAGATAGGACTTATCTTTTGGTTGGCATATGTGAGGAATGGTGACCCAGTTGTCCATGTGACCAACTTCACAGTTGAATGTATGATCATTTATGGCCCTGCATCTTGCAAGTTGAAAGAGCATAGGTAAAATTACCTGGACAAGGAGGCCAACGAAAGCTTGCAGGCAAAGGTTCTCGTCGACAAATGTAATATTTCATTAAAATGCTTTGATTGCTTCTATAAAAAAAATTCCTTAGAAAAAAGAGGTCGTTACTTAATATAAAAAAAAAAAAAAATTTAAACCCTAAATTAAGTTAAGCATTAGGAATCAAGGTATATATATATATACATATACCAAATGAAAATTTTCTGACACTTGATTGCAGGTACCCGTAGATAGTCCTCAATGCTCAATTATGATTAAAAAAGGGCTGTGTCACACCTCATGTGAAAGCCACTGGTTGCTGAGACATCGTAATGGATGGCATCACCCATGTGCCATATGAATGGAGTTCCCACAAGACATGCCATAATATATGGCCTTCTAACCATCACCAAACTAATAACCCACAATTGTCAAAGCACAAAGCCGACCTTAGTGGTTTTTGGCTTTTTAATTCTCAAGTTGCATCCCAAGCCATGTTCGGGACTACCTGCTACTATTTCACCACCATCCCAATACCATTGTTAAACTACTTCTAAATTTTTTATCATGAATTTATTCTATCCAAATACTGTTTCATTTTAGTTTTCAAGTGGAGCTCATCTGATAATGTACATGAATTTCTTACTCTATATATTAATTTAAACCATAAATTCCAAAGTGGAAACGGTCTTATTTCTTGACTGACAAGGCATTTGCAGTTGAAGAGTTATTGCTCGCACATGTTGTGTATGTGTGGAACTTGACTTTGATTCATGGTGGTGCAATTTTTCCATCATTCCTTTTGTCTGCGGAGAAAGTTTTTCTGTTTCCATTTAGTTGAATGCTTGGAGTCAAAAACCATTAACAATAGAAAACACCTTTTCTCATTGGTTTATGGTGTATGTACTTTGCAATTTGCAGTCCTAATGGTACTGTAACGTACCATGAGCTACCAATTATAGGATGAATGAATTATGGCTGTAGGTTCCTTTATTCAAGGTTGCTTCTGGTCAATGGGCTTGTAAATTGTATTCATACAATCACATTTGGCTATAAATAGTGGGGGGAATTTGCCATCTCTACCAGCACAGAGTCTGTCCAGAGAGGAGATCAAACAATGGATAGGCTATGTGTGTTTAGCAGCATTGTTCTCTTTCTGGGGGTGCTCACAGGGACAACACTTAGAGGAGCATCAGCTGCTTGGCTCCAAGCCCATGCAACCTTTTATGGTGGAAGTGATGCTTCAGGAACTATGGGTGAGTTATATATGATCAGTTTCTATCCACTTTTGTGGTTTAATTACTTAAATGTTTTTTGCTTATGAGTTTGATCATGTGTGTGTGCTGGGCTCTAGGTGGTGCATGTGGTTATGGCAATCTTTACAGCGATGGCTATGGAGTAAAGACTGCAGCGCTGAGCACGGCTTTGTTCAACAATGGCGGGGCATGTGGTGGCTGCTATCAGATGGTGTGTGACGCAACCAAGGTGCCCCAGTGGTGCCTCAAGGGCACATATATTACCATCACCGCTACCAACTTCTGCCCACCGAATTACGCTCTCCCTAGTGATAATGGCGGGTGGTGCAACCCTCCAAGGCCTCACTTTGACATGTCTCAACCTGCTTTCGAGTCTATAGCAAAATACAGGGCTGGAATCGTACCAATTCTTTATAGGCAGTAAGTATACATCTACCAGGTCATCTGTTCTCTTTTTATATATATACATAAAGTGATATGGAGTTCTTTGGATTAATCAGAGTTCGATGCAAGAGAAGTGGAGGCATGAGGTTCACCATAAATGGAAAGGATTACTTCGAGCTAGTTCTGATATCCAATGTGGGAGGTGCTGGAGAGATCTCTAAGGTATGGATTAAAGGGTCCAAAGCCAATAACTGGGAAGCCATGACCAGGAACTGGGGCTCAAACTGGCAGAGTCTGAAATACCTGAACGGCCAGAGCTTGTCCTTTAGAGTCCAAACCAGTGACGGGAAGACCCTCACAGCCCTCAATGTGGCACCTTCAAACTGGAAGTTTGGCCAGTCTTTCACCACAAATGTTCAATTCTGAAGTCCCTTGTATACTACCATACTTCGGTTTTGTTGTTTCTTCCTGTATTTAGTTTGCAACTTGGGGGTTGTGGCTGATCCTTTCTTTGATGAAGCCCACCTCATCAAAAATAAAATTCAACTCTAAACCAGACCCATTCAATAAAATCCTTTCTTCGAATTTTTTTTTTCCTCTGAAGGCAAAGCATAGAAATCAATGTTTGACATGAAAATACAATCATTATTGAGAAGAAGCTTGTCAAAGTTACAACTTAAATCCAGTGGATGAACATGTTTACCTCCTTTGGAAGTTGAGTTTTGCAATTGTATACCCAAAAACTGAAGCAAAGACTAGTGGGAAAGAAATAAGAACAACTGCTATAACACCTAAATCATCATGGCTATACCCATAATAGCTTTTTAAGAAAGCATTGATTGCATTGGGTTCTCCAAATACTGATATTTCCTTGTTTATATCTCCATATTGTGAAGTGATCAGAGCTTTCAGGGACCAAGCTGTTGGGCAAATCCAATAACCCCAAACCCACCATTTTGGAATTTTCTGTAGAAAAAGCATGGAACAGAATTGGATTAGCTGAATTCATATTATTCAAGTAGAAATACTCTGTTGTATTGTGGAAGACCTGCCAGAAAAATAGTGGGCTTACTGGTTCAGGTACGGTGAACCCTGCAAACAAATTCAACATGGTGTAGGAGAAGCCGGCCAATACTGAAGCCACTTGGAAAGTTGGGGTCAATGAAATAAACATCATGCCAAGATAGTTGAAGTAGAGCAATGTAGAAAACACAGTATGAATACCATATCATTTTGTAGGCTGACCAGTAGAAATTTATTGCCGGATATGTAATTGTGACAAACAAAAGAGCTTGGAGGGATATATATGGAATCTCAACAGTCACCTGCAACGTAAGAAAAAGAAGCTTCATATTAAACTATTGTCAATTTAAGAACTTAATCATTGTCTGTTGTGTCTGGAGGATAAGCTGAACCTGAGCAGAGGAGTATGCCCAAGAGGACTACATTCCAGCAAACCTTTCTCGGTAGAGGACAGTACGTTCAGTAACTATGAATGGTAGAACAGTTGAGCTGTTGCATATTCCCAAGACTAGAAAGAAAATGGACATTGACACCACCATGTTGAAGTCCTGTTCAACATCCCTTCAGAACAATGATCGTAGTTTCAGCATTTCATATGAAAGAAATAGACAAAAGCAGAGCATCTAATATCAGGAGTTTGAATACTGTATCTGGCTAGACCTAGTTTTCATTTAAAAGTAAATGTAGGAGGCAATAAGTATGATTATTTGCTTGCCACTGGGATTGTGATAATCCCATCCGGAAAAAGTTTTTGATATTATATATATATGAGCTCTTCTTAATCATGTAGAGACGTTTTAAAAACTGTGACTTAGGTGTGAAAATTTGTTTGACACTGCAATAAATCTAGGTTTGTTTGGCCTGTAAAGAGTGTTTCTGTTTGGTTCCTCAATCCTATGTGACATAACAAGGATGTTGTGCCTGCATAGAAGGTGATTGTGATATTCTCTATGGGATAGAAGAAAAAGTTTATGTCATTGTAAATATATGAACTCCTCTTAATCATATAAACACTTCTTAAAAAATCGTGAGAACTCTTTAGGTTTAGAGTGAACAATATTTATATGATTGAGAATGGGTTGTTACTAAAATGGTTGTTTTTAGTGTGGCCAATGTGTACAGTGTGTCATTGGATGTCCAATGCTTGCATGGAACAAGAGTTATTGGGGGTATTCCTTTTTTTTTTTAATAGTACTTGTAACATAGTTTTCAATGATTTATGAGACGGTATATATTTGCTTCTAAGCTGTGTATTTATGCTCTTTAATTAATTGATCATATGAAGATACAATTAAAGCTGAGAAAGGGCTTACATTTTGTCCTTTCTGCCAGAGAAGTGCTCCACACAACAAAGAAGCAGTAGTTATAAATGTCAAGCGTCCCAAGTTATACTGAGGACTTCTTCAGTAGGATAAGTGCTGTTTCCTTAGGCATGCTTTGAATTGCTGCCATCCATTTTGCGGGAAGTGAGTAGAAAACTTCAGCTCCTTTGAACCTTGTGGTGGTAATCTCAGTTTTCTAACTAGTTCTTTGTTTTCCCTGTGTAGAAAAGAACATGTATCACTTTGTATGATCAAGCAAGATGATGCATCTGAAGAGAGTTATTTGCTAGAGCTTTATTTTCATTTTCATAGTTACTTTTTTGTTAATTTTCAGATATCAATCAATGCAAAGAACTCGGCATCTTAATGGTGTGGTCTAGTCATGGTTCTGCTTACTGATATAGATGAGACTCTTTGTAGAGACATGCAAAATCTAAACCAAGTTCACCTTCTGCTGATGGACTAGTAGCCTCTAACATCCACATTGCAGGGTTGTGATTTTCTTTGAGTTTTGGTACCCCAGAAATACCCTGCCAATAATACATTGTATTTACTTCTTAATAATGGAAAATTTCTTTCTGCAAAAAGTTTCTAGTCAAGAAAAAGTTGCATGTAAATATTGGACATAAAAAGAAGAGCTACATATGGCTGTTATTTTTGGAACTTACCTCAAAATACTTGATAAGTTTGCTTGAATTCTGTCCCAATTCTCCAGAATATATTACTTGTCCTCCTCTTTTCATCAAAATTAACTGCAGGAGGTGTTGACAAAATATATATAAATATGCATCAAAATAATTTAGCTCGCCGTTTTCTGTTTCTGATGCTATGGATTGTATTTTCACCTATAAAAATGCTCTATTACCTCGCCAAATGTCTCGAAGATATCGATGCTTGGCTGATGAATGGTGCATACAACTGTTCGCCTTGTACTAACAATGTTCTTCACTGCTCTCATGATGATTGCAGATGCTCTGGCATCCAAGCCAGAGGTGGGCTCATCCATGAATATTATGGATGGATTGGACACAAGTCCAACAGCTATGGTTAGCCTTTTACGCTGCTCGTTTGATATTCCACTTATACCAGGACTGCCAACTAAGGCATGTTTGATTTCATCAAGCTCAATCATTTGAAGAACTTCTGCTACAAATTCCTGTTAAATATTAAGATACATGACTAAACATTTCAAAAGCAACAGTTGGCTCCTATAACCACAGAGCATGTTTTGAAGTCATCAGAGCAGATTCCTATTTTAAAATGTTGATATGTTTGGTTGGCTATTATGCTTCATAAATCATATCAAGTTTAGAGATATCTTACAGATTTTGTATTTGTATCAATCTCAGATGGCAACCCTAGCCAAGCTGAATATGTCACTGATTCTTCTGTTGTAATCTGTGGGGAATGCAACTCAGTTTGTTCACAGCAAGCAGATATACGGGCATAGGTGGCCTGGACCTTAGGGCATCCTCCAATTCTGATCTCTCCATCAATCAAACTACCAGTTTTTCTTCCAGAAAGAACATCCAGCAGTGTTGTTTTGTCAGCACCACTAACACCCATCAGAGCTGTAAGAACACCAGGCCTAAATGCACCGGAAATGTCCTGAAGAAGCTGTAATCTTCGTGGTGCAAGGCCTTGCCCTCTCAGTTTCTGGGAGATATATTGAAAGGAATTTGATCAATTAAAATAAGTCCGGCAGCATAGCAGAATTAAGTGTCAAGTGGTTACCTTGGGAGTACTAACAAAGTAATTCACATTCTGGAATGATAATGTTATGGGCTCAAAAGGTAAAACCATCCCTGCAATTGAAGTTGTTATTAATATTGACATACCTGAAAACAATATAAACTTACTGTTCTATTTGTTTGTTTGTTCTACATATGGAGCATACAATTAACTTTGCCTCACCTGTAATTTTTCTTTCTGCAACAGCTCTAGAAGCACCTACATTAGGCAATTCCTTTCTTTGAATTGTATTCATTGGATTGACATTCCCTTTTAGATCAGAGATCTGTTGATGAGAAATGATAGTCCTCAACCTCCCTGGTGCTGAACACATTTCATTTCTTGAAAGACAAGTTAGTACATGAAGAACCAATTTGTTAATTGATTTTCTTTTTCATTTCTTTTTCTAGTATATGGATGAAACAGATAAACTTACACTTTAAATAACTTAGGGTGAAGGTAAACCCGATGTTGAAAACTATCCAAAATCCAAGTAATGCTCCTACTGATATCCAATAAAAGTAGCCATTGAAATCTAGACCATGGCTTCTTAGAACTTGCTGCCCCATAGTAACATTTGAAGATAAAACCTGTAAGGGAGAACAACTGTTGGGCAATCATCACAAGGAGAGTGGATGGTTTCGGTCTGCACCAGGATTAGATCAACAAAATAACCAGTTTAGGATTCACCTTTTGCCACCTTGGAGCATGGAATTCATTTACTGAAGCACCTATCTGTGCATATGTCAGAGGAGAAAGCCAAAAGCTCCATGCCAACCAAGCAGGTAAAGAGGCTGCAATCAAGAAATTTTCTTTGAGTAAGCAATAGCAAAGACAAGCAGCACTGAACTTGAGTAGTTTGTCTTTTGGAAGTCTTTGATGACAAGTGTTATATTTGTTGCAGGATTTAAGCTAAAATAAACCAAAAGATCTGGTATTCTATTGAGAATATTCTGCAAGATAGAGGAACAGTTTGTAGTTTAGTTTGAATTTTTTGAATTCATATTTGACTTAGTAATACTATTAGAAATCTGTTGAAGATATGTAGACAGATTTTTTTGACTTTGTTTCTTTTCCTGCATAAATTCAGATTTTGCACCAATGAAAGGTGTGCAATTTTCAGCCCCAAAATTTCTGTGTTTTCTATTCTAACTCTAAAAACCTACAAAGTGGTATCAGAGCCCTTTTTTCTTAAGGGACTTATGAAGTGTGTGAGTGTATCTAGTGAGTATAAACCACAACAAATCAAAACCCATCCTTCCTCTTGAAACCCGATATGGCAGGAAATGGTATTTTGTCTGCACCTCCAATTTTCACAAGTGAAATACCAAATATGGGCTGTGAAAATTACATCAATTTAAAGAATCATAGCCAAAGGTCCAAAGGAAAAGATGGTAGGCAGTCCAATGAATCACATTGTCGTGGAAAACTGGACAGATTTAACTCTTTGTGGGGCTATGGGACTTCTGCCCCTCTGATCCTTTCTCCCACACAAAATAAAAAAACTGACCAAGCGTCCGGAGCCTGATAAGACATTGCCAAATTTTAGTTATTTTATTACCATCTTCCATGAGTATCATGCAGCTCTCTGCCTTTGGTGTTGCTCAATGGATAGCCTGGTGGTTCAAGGTAAAACATCTAGATCAGTTGGCAACAACCATTAATTTCCCTAATTAGAGATGAAGCAAGAACTCAAGTTCATGTTATCTACAGCATCACTGGATGTTCTCATTCAAGTGGAGAAGTTGGAGCATGGAAGAGTGCTCCTGACAGCCATGGTTTTACTCTGGGATTATGCTAGCTTGATGCCTTCAGGTGGGAATTGTTGGACTATGGCACAAGTTGAGTTCAATTAACTTTCAAATTGATGAATTCCAAAGCAAGTATTTATATGTTGGTGGATTCATCTATGGGGAATTGGTGGAAGATTCCAAGATACACAAGTTTTAAACTTCGCTGACAGAAGCTCTTATGTAATATGTGCAGATTTTTAAAATTCTGAAATCTCTTAAGCAGTACCTTTACACATTTTCTAGTGAGAGCTAATGGCATTCTCAGTGCCTTCCAGCCTAGTTAGTGCAGAAATGGAGTTCCTTTAGGGCTTGTGAAGAAATGCGGCTGAAGAGCATTTGAACCAAGGAGATGAAGGGGGCACTTCTCCTTGTGTTTTGGGCAAGATTTAAGAGAAACTAATATTGTGCATTGGGCATTAGCATACAAAAACAATGATTAGAGACTGCTTCCTACTTGGTTAGATAAAAGAACAGAAACGAAGCTTTGTCACAGTTCAGAGGATTCTTCACAATTTGGATGGACTGATCATGAACATGTTTATATCCTTCGGGAGTTCAGTTTTGCAATATAGAATATGCAAAGATGAGTGGGAAAGAAAAAGAACAGCTGACTAATGAATACAAATACCAATGAGAGAAGATTTCAGGCTCAGATATGATGAATCCTCAGAACAAATTCAACATGGTATAGGAGATTCTGGCCAACACTGAAGCCACTTGGAAAGTGGGGGTCAATGAAACAAGCATCATGCCAAGATAATTGAAGCAGAGCAATGTAGAAAGCCTTGTATGAATGCTAAATCCTCTTGTAAAGCAAGGAATATGGCCAAGAGGAGTACATTCCAGCAAATTTTTCTGAATACAGAACAGTACGCTCAGTAACTATAAATGGCAGAACAGATGAGCTGTTGCCTGATCCCAGGACTTGCAAGAAAAGGAACATCGACCGTAGGTATGTAAAACAAATCCTGATCACCATCTCTTCAGAACAATGATCATACTTTTACCATTTCAGTTGCAAGAAATAAACAAAACATAGCATTTGTTACAAGTTTAAACACTCTTATCTGGATAGACCTAACTCTCATTTGAAAGAAACTGTAGTAGGATCAGGGATGCTTGTTTTTAGTGCAAAATTTACAAGGCAAACCTCTGTAACTATGATGTTTAAGTAATTTATGAGGCAAACCTAATTTCTCAGTTTGGATCAACTCATTGGTTCTCTTACTAACCTTTTTTTTTTCTCCTGTGCTATGTTCACCTTGATGTTAAAAGTGGACTATGTTTATGTTTAGTCGGCAATTATGCTGAACGAGGTACTGCTCATTCTGGAATGATATCGAGGAAGAAACAGAGAAAGAAGATGTGCCACTTGCCTGTCCATGCCCATTCTCCTCAGTTTTTCTGTTGCAAGCGATGATTGTCTTCCTCTGTCTTCTTCAAGTGCATGCCCATGAAAACATGGCGTCCAGAGCTCCAAGCTTGGTAACATCAATTACCCTTTTCCCCACCTCTTCTTTGCCATCATTTAACGTATGGGTACCCTGACCCTCTCAAAAGTGGGCAACCTCTCAATTGCAGCCCACTGTGATCCAAACTTCATCATCCTTCTCTTCATGGGACCTTGCATCTGAAGTACTACTCCTGAAACTTGAAGCATGGTGAATAAAAGATGACCCAATGCTTCTTCCTAGCTCAGCCAGTTCCATTCCAAGAGACTCCTTTTCATTTCTCCCTAACAGACGGATATTTCCATTCCAAGAGGGCATCAGAATTGGAAGACTAGTGTTAAAGTAAAGAAGGTACCTAGGACTTCCAACTTAATACCATGTATAAAGACTTAACAGAAAGTCAAGATTCGCGTTATGTTTTTTTGAAGGAATCTCTTGATTTTGTTGTTTTGCTAGGATATACGCGTCTGATTGAAGAATGGCTAGATGATTACACGTGAAACTGCATGCCAATTGCAGCATATGAGTTTTAAAAAAGCAGCCTTAACCACCAGTTTGACTGAAAGCCTTGGAGCTTAATGTTGTTTCAACCATGTAGGCAGTCCAATGAATCACAGAATTGTGGAAAAGGGGAATAAGTATCAGAAACAATGAATTGTAACATAAAGGTTTAACCCCTGATCCTGGCACATTCAAAAAAGACCAATTGTCTATCATCCATGACCATAGAGGCAGATGGCATCTTTTCAGATACATAACAAAGATTACGGGTTTCTGCATCACCATGCCTTCTGTGTTGCTAAATGAGCAACTCTGATGCTTCAAGGTAAAACAGTGACATACATAAGACAGCTATCAGCAGGCAACCATTGTTTGTGGTTGGAGCTGAAGCAAGAACTCAGGGTCATGCTATCTACGCATCACTCGATGACGTTCTCGTTTGCGGAAGCGGTCAAGCATGAATTCATCTGTAGCAGCTTGCCTTCGTCCTGCAACTTCTGTGCTTGCATCCGGCAGTCTAGATCCCCCACCATTATCCGGTACACCTTTGTCCTTGTACAGTTCAGGGTGTTCTGCAAAAATCTCATATCCGGTGAGCAAAAGGAAATGATACTCCGTAAAAATATAAGATCTATAGAAGTATAACAGCATGAGCCCCATTAACTCTTCAACTCTTCATTAATGAAGTAGTAATAGAAAAATTCAGAGAGAAGTTGCATAAACAACCCATCCATTGACTTCCAATTTTGGTAGAGAAGCTAGCTGAGATGTGGAAGCCAGTGAAGACAAGTCTTAAGCATCACATCAGCAGCAAGTGTCATATAACAGTTGCAAATGCCAAGAAAGCATGTGCTAGATCAATCCATGAATGTAATCTTTCGGTTTATGTGATGAATCTGATCTTAATCCTTTGACTATTTTAGTTTTTAGGAGTGCTTTGAGTCATATAATCGGAGTTTTATTTTGATTAGGTATTTCAAGTTCCCCGGTTTTGCATCACTAGCTAAGCTGAAAAAATTAACAGAGAATCATATTATCATATCTTGTTTTGACTAATTATCTACCGTTATATATTATCAAAACATAAGAAACAAAAAATTGCATGCAATGGCAAACCTCTTCTAAGCTTTTCAGCATAATCCCGACCACGTTGGAAATAGTCTGCACTGTAGCTTGAGGGGATGTTAAATTCTGTTTTAGTTCGACCCATGAGCCTCTTGTCCTGCAATAACTTTTTGGCTGCTTCTGTTTCCTCGATGTTTCTCAGCTTGTACCTACAGACAATAGAAAGCATGAAACAAAAACTGAACTCTAGGTAGAAAAAATTGCTCTAGGTGATCATGAAAATAAAAGGGTCATTTGACACTTCCAATTTCTTTCTAATGAAACCATACAGATAATGCTGTCCTCATGGCAGCAGTGCAGAATGTCACCCAACCTTGGGAACTCTTTTTCTTTAATGTATATCACACATATAGATTCTAACACAATGAGTGAAAATATAACCATCTTCTACCACAAGATATAGTGCATACTCGACAGGAAGCTGAACCTCCGCTATCCCAGTAGTCCACTGAGTGGAGCTTTCTTCTGAGTTTCGCCTCTTCACCTGTGAGAAAACAATGGGAATTTGAAATACAATCAGGAAATAATGTTCCTTGTAATATAGAAGAAAATGTCAATCATCTTGTACAACAGCTGACAAATGATGGTTACCATAACAGACTATTGAAAACTTGAAGAGAAATATATTGTAGAGCAAATAATGTAGATGTAGAAGAGTAATGGAAAATCAATCTGATATATATATATTGCCAATAAATTCTAGGAAGTTTTTTCTCTTGATCACTCCAATCGGTTGGTTGAGTGAGAACATAGCTTCAATGGCCAATCTCCCAGTGATTAAATCAGATTGATTTTCCATTATACATCTACATATATATATATATGTATATATATATATGCATGAGCAGCTTGAACTATGTTTCTATCCAATCAAATGAAAACACTATATAAGATAGTTAATTGCCATGGTTTATAGGTAGAATATTGAACAGTGTACAAATAGAATATCCCAATAAAGTGTGGCAACAATATGAATGTAAGACAGATAAGCAGCAAGAAAAAAGGCACAAAGCAGAAATAAACACATTCCAATTTAGATTGCAAAATTGAGAAAATAGATGAGAGCATATCAGCAGAGATAATTTGGTCAATTGCAAACAAGGTTGATAAGTGAAGCAGGTTGAATTGGAAGCTACCACATGGACAATGGGTCACACAAAAAAACTTGGGGTGAGGCTATGAGGAAAATATTATGGCCTGCAACCATTGTATTATGCCCCTAAATAATGTTGAACACCAAAAAATGATTCCTCTAAGCAGCCCAAGTGAGTGGGATGGGTCTTTATTGTGTTGAACTGGGTCTAAATCCAAAATTTGTTTGCAGGATTAAGGAATTAGTAATTCATGGGACTTGGACCCTCAACAGAAAAAGGGAAATGGAAATGCACTCACTTTAAGATGCTCTGGAACTACGTATAACTCATCCTCTGCACGTTTTAAATCATTCCCAACTTGATTTGTTGCATCAATGTTCCTGCCCCTTTTCTTTGCCAATTCTTGTTCAACATACTTCAACCTGTTAAACAAGTTGACAATAAATCAATTTACACCATCTAGATATCAGCAAAGATCTCAAGTTCAAACAACAGTCACAGAAAAAGACTGTTAAATTTCCTAGAAGAAGAAAAAAAAACAATGTTCAAATTCCCTCAGCTACCAACCAAACTGTTAGCAATCCAATCTAGTGATGAAGTTCTTCTCATAGATACAGATTTAAGAAGAAAAATACCAATAAAGTAAAATATACAGTCCCCAATGTGAGAAACAGCACAATAAAGTCTCTATGCGTTAACATGGTAACAAAGGAAATGATAACTGCTGGATACCTGGCTAATCTTCCTTATCTTATTTTCATTATATTTCTCTTGGATTTCTTTAAATTGAGAACATTTAAGAAATACAAGATCTATTATCAGGAAATTACTCCCATCTCATGGAATTTTAAAGAAAATGGTGTTTTAGATTTGGCTTCCTGTGTGTGCTTGTGAAACAGCACGGTTGGGACTTTGATAAGGTCAACATACATATTAGGATCTTCCACCATGACAGCAGTTTCCTGGGCGAAGGTGTCCTGCAAAACCAACTCCTCCTTGTCCCCATCAGGGCCTTCATTTTTTTCTGCAACCTTTTTAGTAGGGGCAACACTGGTTGTTTGCAAAGTAGAAATTGCAGGGATCCCCAATTTCCTTTCCCTTTGTTTTTGAAGGAATTTCACCTCCTCTAATGCCAATCTGGATTTAGATTCAGATTCAGAGTAGTTAGAACAAAATAATCAAAATAAACTTGAAGTAAAGGAAATTAATACCAACCTCCTTTCTTCTTCATCTTCAGAGTTGTTATTGTCTTTGGCTTGGTCATCTTCAATACTTCTTTTTCTAAAATTCTTCTTCTGCATCTCTATTCTCAGTTTAATTTGGCTCACATCAACGTTCTTCCAATGATAGAGGGCAGGAACTGGGATTCTGCCCTTGCCCAACAGCAAAATGCAGATCAATAGATAATATAAAGTTGCATTTGGATATTTATTTAGATCTAAATCCAAGGATTTCAAAGTTTGGATCAAATATGTAATTGCTCAGTCATCAATCTTTTATAAGAATATGCCATCATAGATATAGCAGATTTACTAAAGTTTTGTATATGCATCAACCCAAAAAGAATTCCCTAAAAATCATTTGTGGCATACACACACCCCTTTTTTAAAATCAAGAGGAAGTTACTCATGGAGATATCTCAATCCTCCTCACTCGATTAAGTCACTTAATCATTAACTTACTTCCCTATACTTTCAAGTAAGTTCACAAATTCATATGAATTTTTTTGAAGGAAAAAGAAAACAATTACTGCGAATGATTTAATGGGAAGATAAAGAGTGACTGTTGTTCAAGAAATAGCCATTAAGTATGAACCATATGCCTGATGCATGTAAACAAAATTTCAAATTTCTGCTTTCAATCTAAAATACCCAAAAGAATCGGAGATGTATAGACTTTCCGACAAATTGCCATAGGATCACAAGCAAAGAGCTAAGGAAATCAGGTTAAACAAAGATTCCAACTTTTTAAATTAGGATTAAAAAGGACCAGAAAAAAATAAGCAGGGGTTTTAATTTCAGATTTCATCATACAATAAGCAGGGGTTTTCGAGAAAGAGCCACCATACATCATCCAACAACAAAATCAAATCTATAATTCAAACAAAAATAAATAAATAAATACAAATTCAACGAACCTTTGCCTCCCGAATTAGAATCGAACTCCGAATTTGTTTTAGTAAAACTAATAGTCAATCCTTGCTTACCGAAAATCTGCCACAAAACCAAGAACTAGGGTTAGGGTTAGGGGTAGGGGCTGAAAGCAAAAACCAATAAGGGAGAGGTGGCGAAGGAAGGATTGAAGTACCTGTCCGTGAGAGATCGACCGAAAGACGAGACCTCAACTTTCCCTCTCCCACTCCTCTCTCTCCACAAATTTTAATTTCTTCTCCCCTTCTATACATATAATATTTTATGTATCCACATCTATGTTCTTTATATTTTCGTAACGGCTTTATACTATTTGAAATTTATACTTATGCTCTAATATATAAATAATAATAATTTCATAAAAGAAAATACAATTTCTCAAATTTTTGATAATTTTGCTTTTCTAATTCATCATAAATTCTTAAACACCAAAACAATATTTATAAAAATTAAATTTAACTTTTGACAATTCCATATGAGAAAAGTTATTAAATTAAAACAAATATTAAATTATTTAATTCAAATAGGTATGAAAAAAATAAATAAATTTAAAATGATTAGATGAATAATATTTAGTAGAGACGATAATGGGGTGAGATTTTTGGGATATTTGGTGCGCTTGATCCCTAATAGGACAAGTTTAAAATGTGCCACTAATTATATATAAAATTAATTTTTATTTTTTATTTTTAATATATAATAATAAAATAAGTTATAAAAATATAATATTTTAATTATTTATAAAATATATTTATTTTAATGTAATTAAAAAATTTTAAAAATAATATTAAAATATTAATTATTTTTATATAAAAAAAAAAAGAGTTAATAATAAATTCACACATACTCACCTTGGCCGGTTAATAATATCAAAATAAAAATTATTTTTAAATAAATGAGATAGAGTTGAAATGGCAAGTGGTCTTAAACTCGTACTATTGTAGGTTTTATTTTAAGGTTCAATTCAAACAAACTTATCTATAAACGAAAAATTACACGAGTCATTTTCCAAAATATGCCAAACTTCCGATGTAAATTCTACTTCTTATTTGGGGCGAACTTGGACTTGATTTTATCAACTTCCTCGGTACTAATCTGGAAGGCTTTGGTGAGCACATTGTCCGGAACTGCCGGCGTTGCCGCGAATAGCGTTTGTGCTATGATCTGCGTCCCCGGCAACTGGCTGTTGAAGGTGGCCAGGACGGCGGCAGGCTTGTCGCTATTGTTCTTCAGGAAGTGAGTCAGACCTCGGGGGAACACAAATACTTCACCCTTCTTAACGGTCTTAGAAACCAGCACGTTTGAGGTGGTTATGAAGCTGACGACCAATACACCGTCCAGAACGAACACCATCTCGGTGGCTCGTGGGTGGGTGTGAGGTGGGACTAGGCCGCCGGGTGCAAAGTCCGCTCGGGTCATCGTAAGACCCAACGTGTTGAGCCCTGGAATCTCGTTCACGCTGGCCACAGCCGCCACGGCTCCCAACGAATTGTTGGGAACTCCTGCCTTAGCCAGGCCATCGAAGGAGAAGTCGGCCGCGGATATGTTTGCGACATCCTTGCATGCAAATCCGTTGACCGTTACCCCTGTAGTACGTACAATTCTCATTACTAATGTAGACTGTAATATAGAACGTTGTTAGAAAACAAAATCAACCAGAATTGCAGGCAAACCTGAAGCAAAATCTGCAACGCAGACATCTTGAAGAGGATCGGGATCTGAAGCAAGAGCGCCGGAGATGGCAGCGAAGATGATCAAATATGCAAAAAGGAGCTCCATGCGTTGACAAAAGTATGAAACAAGATTGGCTTTGAGGATGCTTCATTGCTATGCATTTGTGTCTCTATATATATATATATATATATATATATATATATATATGCATGTCTATTGTTTTGAGGCAGTAGTTTAGCATTCAGTCTACGGGCCAAACGATTAAAAGAACACAAAGCAATCGCATTCGACGTTTTGGTGGGAGACAGTGTTACGTGAGGTGAGGTAGGTGAAGATTGGAACATGATATATTTACGATCATGAGGCAGAGATTCCTAAAGACATATGCATCATCTACCAAACACCCAACCAACGCTACCTCTCTCGCTGCCACCTTTTTTCAACGCCCACCTTTTGTCCAATCTTAGGTATGAAAAATAAACGATTTCACTGGACTAAAATAAGATAAATAAAGGTGGGGAGGGATGATTGGCTCGATCTATTGGAGTGGTTGAATGGTCCCCAGGTGGCGGCTGTTCATGTATATGGATTAAGTTTCACTCTTAGTAGAAGTCAAAGCTTAAGGGCTAAAATGGATTGGTAGTTGCATGCTTAATTTAGTGACAGTGACTGAAGTTTTGTTTGGCACAGACCAAGTCTTGGAACCTGTGGTTAAAGTTTTCGTCTGTGATTTTTGTTGGAGCAAAACCGGCCAACAAATCTTCTTCTTCCAATCTCCCCTCTGAAACTCCCTGGTTATTGCACCAATATTTCATCCACTGACCCGCAATCAAAGGAAAATGTCAGATTATATTGCTCAACAGATTCCCTTCTGATGATCACATTAGCGCTGAAGTTGCCAATAAAGAAAGAAGAAGAAGGAAAAATGAGTTTTTGACTAATATTTTTAAATCAATATTTTACCATTTTAATAATAAACTTTCTAGACTTTTCCTAAACTTTAATAATATTAGAGTGATAGATGAGTACAAAAGATTTAAAATTTTAAATTATATTTTTAAACAATAAAAGTAGATAATGTAATATAAAATTTTGAGGGTATTTTAGTAAAAAAAATTAATTTTTTATGTGATTTATTTTCTAATGCTTTTAGAATTATTGTTCTTAAAAAATTATTTTTTTTTATAGATAATGATGTATTAAAATTTTGTTATTTTTATTTTGATTTTGAGCATAAATTAATATTCTACCATTTTAATAACAAACCTTAAATTATTAGAGTGATAGGTATATGCTATTATTCTTGAGGATTAAGGAGGATTTACAATATTACATATATTAATATATATTTGATTGTATAATAATAAATATTTAGAAAGATGAATATATTTAATAAATATATACTTTACTCGAAAATAGTAATTAAAAATACTTTTGAAATACTATCTATTTTACATTTAAATTTTTTTATAAAATTTGTTAAACTCAAAAAATATATTAATTAAACACATTGTGGGAATACAAAAATATAACATGTCACAGTCCTCCACAATGAGAAAATCTCTATCTAACCAGCACTTTCTTTCTCTTACATATCGCTTTTTAATCATTGCCATTGAAAGACCCACCTGCACACCCTGAGAAGAGCTTGAGCTGCCACATCCACCTGTGATAGAATCAAAACCATAGGCCGTGAAGGTATCGCTCTGGGTTGACATGTTGTGCACCTACTCCTCAAAATGCCTAATGATATGAATGGCTCAAGTAAGGGTGGTGTGGATAACTTTAGTTGGGGTAGAGGGATTAATGTTGATGTATCAAGCAAGAGTGGAAGAGATGGTGTAGAAAACTCGGGTAAGAATGAGGATTATGACATAAACACTTGAGGTGGTGGTAGAGAAACTAGTATGAACTCTAATGATCGTGGATGGGCGAGTACAATTGTATCCAATGAGGGTGGAGAGGCTAATGTACATGGCTTGGGTAAGTGTGGGAACAATGACATAAATGCTTGAAGTAGTAGAACAACTAATGTGGATGGGTTAGGCAGATGTGTATCCGAAACAAATGTCATCTTAGGTGAACATAAAGATAGCTGAGGTTGTCGCCTAGCATCTCTCCCTCTCCTTCTCCCTTTATCTCGAATAAGATGCAGCTTAGTGGTAATAGTCAACACAAGTGATCTCCAAGGTGACCTTGATGATGTAGATGGTTCATCTATTGGATGTATACAATGATCCTCTCAAATAATGCGTAAAACATCAACGGACATTCATCTCTCCCTCTCATTCTCCCTTTATCTCGAAAAAGATGCAGCCTAGTGGTAATAGTCAACACAAGTGGTCTCCAAGGTGACCTTGATGATGTAGATGGTTCATCTATTGGATGTATACAATGATCCTCTCAAATAATGCGTAAAACATCAACGGACATTCGATGAATGTCTGGCTCCTAAAATACCTGAAGTAGCTCCAGCAAATTGATTGACAATTCATGTCATAGCAGTGATCTATAAACAAAATTAAATATCAAGAATAAATATATTTTATTAACTATAGTTTCAAATAAGAAATTTGTTGGTTAAATTACATTACCAAGAACTCACAAGCCATTGTTGTACAATGACACCTCATCAAATCCTTGTACATAGGGGGTGTAATCAATTGACGTGTACTATGTTGATACCAATACATATATAGATCATGAAAGCCCATAACACCTATAGTAGGTGTTGTAGTGATACACTCTGCATGACTAACCCAAAAAGTACATACTCTACATGGAATGTCTCCTAATCATATTGATGTCATCCTCTTTGATGCATTGAATGTAGGTCTACATTTATTGAACAAGATAGATGTATCCCTTACTGTAGACCAAGCTATAATAAAACCCTATCAGGTTGATGTCACTCAACAATATCAAAATAGATAAGAAGTAATATTTTCCACCAAATGTCTTGGTTTGCTAAACATATCTTGAGAAGAAATACAACCAAGTCATCTGTGTAAGATTCCTACAAAACCTATAAATGTCATCACTTTACATAAGTTACAATACTACATTATGGTTTAGGGTAAAATAATGTAATTGTAATTAGTTAGTTAACCATTTGTGCATCCAATTGACCTTGGTAGAATGTTAAGACACGTGTAGGGTTATTTACCCCATGTGAAAGGTGGTCTCTACCTAAATCCCAATAGTTATACTGGTAATGTCTTGTTTTATGATCCGTGATCTATTCCTATAAGACCTTCATCTGACAAATCATTTCTCATATCCTGATCAAATGTGGAACTATTGGAAAGGTAGTTGGACCAACTAAATCAAGACAACCAACATGCAGTCTCTCCCATGACCATAGTTGTGAACAATCCAATATTAAGGGGTTAATTTTAAAATACAATGGAACTATAGTTTGCCATAGTAGATGTGATAGTTATTTAAATGAATAGTTGCACATGTAATAGTATGATGGGTTTGACAATCTCGATGGCTCTATCCAAACTCATATGACATAACTTTCTATATAAGTGTGCTAATATTGCACTATTCCAACTATACATTGATGTTTGTTTAGTGGAGTCTCTTAGTAGAGAAAGAAATGTCATTGAAATATATGACTAACTTTTGTCTACGAACAATGTTCCACCTACCAATGCTAATATGGAAATGTGTGCATAGCATACTAATGTCACATCATCCACACCTACCGGTGGATGTGAGAGTTGATGACATAACTATTGTGTTGATATACCTGGCCCTTTCATCTCCAATGCAAAAGAGATCACACCTAAAAACTCATAACATAGCATTGACAAGTCAATGCAAAATGTGTCAATGATAAGAGACTTATGAATATGTAGTCCTAATCAAGGATGAAAATATTGGTAATTACGGATATATCGGTACTTTCATTTTATGGATATATCAGAGATACATCAACAGATATTTTGACTCAAAATATCGGTGAACCTAAAATTGATAAAAATTATAAAATATAAGAAAAATACCTCAAAAATAAAATTAGAAGTATAATAGAATTGTAATTGATATATATATATATATATATATAATTTATTATATTTGATAATAATATTGTATGTGATAATAAAAAAAAATATGAATTTCATAAGTATACATTTATTATTAAATTATATCAAGTATTATTCGATAATAATATTGTGATATTTGATTATAATATGTCCAATTTAAAAATATATTTAATATTCAAATTATAATTCATATAATTCAATTGTATTAAATGATATAAAATAAATGATAATATATGTATAATTTTTAATACTTAATTAATATATTAATGATATTAAAAACACTCTAAAGAAAATTATCATGATAATTTTTATATTTTTGGTATCAAATAGATGAAAAATTTTCATTTAATTATAATTAATTTGTTCTTTAAAACACTTTTTAAAATTATGTTTATATGTTGAATTAGAGTGTATATATATATATTTTGTGCACCTTATATAACAAGGGGTAGATTTGTCCCAGTGGCTGGTTAATTGCCTTGCAAATCTTTTAGCGAGGTTTGAGCCCCCCAGCAAAGAAAAATTGAAGTTATTTTGAAGTTTGATTGCACAGGCTGTGTTGACTGTCCCTTGACTGCATTAACCGCACCAAAATATCGCGATAAATGGGTAAAATATCGATAAATTCTAGAAAACCGATGAAATTCACGATAAATTGCTAAAATATCGAGATATTGATATTTCTCGCCCATATATCGTGTCGAGGTCCATCGATACACGATATATCGCCGAAATATCATGATATTTTAATCACTGGTCCTAATATGATAGCTATATTTTGTAGCATAATGGTCATCTTCCCAAAAGGTAAGTAGAATGTGTGTCTTGAGGTGCCACTTCTCAACTAAGCTCATGATCAATGCCCAATCTAGTTAGACATGACCAATATGATATAACTCATAAAATTTAGACTAGATAATATAAAAATGAAAACAATGGTTTAATGGATGATATAAGGTCAACAATCGTTGTCAACGAGTTAATACCAATTTAACTACAAAACACACATAAGTTGGTTAGATAATCACACTCAATGATTTACATGATTAGATGATGTTATGTATGTAGATGTACTATCTCACTGAAGTCCACTATACATAACCTATGTCTATCCTGCATGACTAATATGGATCGCTCTAATGGATCGAAAAGGGAAATGTCATTTGTGCCCATCATACCTGTAAAATCAATGTTTAGCAATATTATGTATAATCGAATAAATCAATTAAACTAAAAAAATAACCAAAAACAAAAAATTTGACAATGTTCCCCTTTTATCGAAGACATTATCTCATATACAAATCACCTAATTAATCAAGTATAATCAACAAAGCCCAATAAATATAATAATATAAAATTTCAATATAACAAATAGAAGTCAAAATTGAACCAAAATAAACATTTTGTGAAGTAAAAAAAAAAAAAGTTGCTAAAGTTTCTCCTAGATCAAAGAGATTGTTCCATATGCAAATCACATGATTAATCAAATATTGTCAACGAAGCCTAGTAAATGTAATAATATAAATTTTCAATATAACAAATAGAAGTCAATACTAAACCAAAATAAACATTTTGTAAAGTCAAAAAAATTTGATAGGTTTCCCCTATATCAAAGACATTATCGACAAAGCTCAATAGATATAATAATACAAGGTTTCATGTAACAAATATAAGTGAGAACTTAATGTCAATTACATAGATGCATCATGAACAATCCTCACTCCTATTCTTATTTGGACAAGAATGACAATTATGACTAGTTTGTTTGCATAGTCTACATGTAATAAAAGATTTTCCTTCTCTAACATTTTGTTATGCAATTGAGTTGATTTAGATTGTCCAACTAACACATGTTTCATAGACTCCAAAGGTGCAATAATTGAACCATTGTATGAAGGTCACTCGTACTCACTGTGAATAGAGTAAAAAAGTGTCTAAGTACTCAAATAAGGTCTTACAATGTAATAATGCTGAACAAATTGTCTAAAATCAACTAAACAAGAATGACATACTCCGATGATATGGCTGCATGGAAAACCATATATGAGTAACTTTCCACATGTACATGCACATTCATATAGGTTGACATGAGTAACACAATAGCACAACATATCATGCCCTTAAAGCCCAGTACAACCCATTACAATAATTAGGTCTGGTCATGTTGACCAAATCTTTTAAATGTCAAGCCATAAGTCAAGTTGGGCGACTCGATCCATTTGACACTCTTATTTTTTGGACATTAATCCATATTGTGAATAGTGAATCCGTATATGTTCTCTAGTTGAAAGGTCACATGTATATACTGTGACACAAAAACAACACATAAATCTGAGAAGTGTATAGACTCGCTAGACAAATTGTGAAATCGTATGAGTATTGGTCCATAGAGATTGAAGGAGAAAGTTTTACACATTAAAGCATCATTTATGCATATAAGCATCATAAGTTGACTGAAATGCATAAGTCCATCATAAGCTTAGAATTTTGATAATACAAACCTAGTAGGAACTTTAGAGCCCAAGATATGTGAGAAGGGAAAGTATTGTTTCAACTAGTCCTTAGACAATCCTGCGAACCTGTGGACCCGCATTTTTTGCGTGCGCCCCCACTCGATCGGAAAGACTCGCTTGTATTGGTGAAAAATTAGTTTTGGAAAGTCGGAGTCGCCACTTATTTTATTTTATTTTAAAGGGAAAATAAAATAAGAAATAAAACCTTAAAAAATGACTCCATAGTTTTTGGAAAAGCATGTTTTTGAAAAACCCAAGTCTAAGTTTGGGGATTAGGTTACTTATTGGGAAGGTACCTCAAAGAGATAACACCCTTCTAAGCCCTAAAGAGGTCTTTACTGGCTAAGTCAAAAAGAATAAGACAATTAATTAATTGATTGAAGGTACCTAGGTATACTAAGGTGATTTCAGAATTAACATGTCAAACCAGAAAGTCAAATTGTGATCATAAAAGAGAGTCAAAGTGTGTACCTGAACTGCTTCTCAAGCGCTATCATAAAACATCAAAGTTAGTATAGAAATATAGCACAGGGCATGTATTTAATTATAATGAATCAATCATACATCTAAGCACCTAAGGATCACATCAAGCATAAATAAGGTTCACAATAACATGCATGTTCATGGAATTCCGAAAAGTAGTGATAGAGAGCGTACCTGGATAGCATGCATAATTTGTAAGATTCCTCCAAAAATGCTAGAGTGATTAAGACAAGTATGAATTATATAAGATATTCATAGTCTCTAATACACAGTACTAAAACCAAAACTAAGTCAAGATAAGTCAAATGACCCTAAAAATAAACAGCAAATTTAGGCAAAATACGGATCATTAGCATGCAATTAGTAAAGAGAGCCTCAGAAAACAATTTCTAAAAAACGTCTTGGAGTGGAATTTAGTTAAAAAAATTTTTTAGGAAACAACTCCACATCTAAAACGAGATACCCAAAGCCAAACACTCATTCGAATGACAAATTGTAGCAAAGACACCCGAAAATTCCAAAAGGTCCAGATTAGGTAAGAAAAACTGTCATGCATAAACGATTTTTTTAAAAATAATAAATGATCATATAAAATCATACAAAAAATTACACATATAGTTCAAAGTGTCTATATCACATAGAAATGAATCTAGGTCCGGATAGTACTCAAAAATATTTTTAAAACACTCAAGATAATCAGATGTCCAGAATTCAGCTTATGCAGTAGATACAACTTTGAAAAATCATATCTCCCTCAAAAAGGAATATTTTTTAATATTTAATGTATCTAAGATCATTTTCAAAAATCCTAGAATTGAGGAAAAATATTGAATCAAATTTAAAAAGTCTTCTAGAATTTTATTTTTGCAAAAAGATCTCTGGTGTCCAGAACTGGTGAAAACGGAGCCTCCCTAAAGACTTGTTTATATCTTCTATTCCAGAATGACTTTCTAACTCAAACGAAACTTTAAATTCAAGTTCAAGAAGTAAGGAAAGTCATACAAGTTTTGGAAAATTTTGAAAAATATTCCAAAGTTGCTCAAACGAATTTTAAATCTAAAGGGTCAGTGCTGAATGAAAACTGGCAGCAAGGAAGAAAAGTTCTTGAAAATTTTTGGCCCACTAGAATTGTCCTCCCAAAATGGCTATGCTGCTGCATGTTTCAGAAAATCATCTCTCAGTGTGTGGCCGTATGTGGCGGCCATCCTGAAAGTATGGAGTGGACTGTGCTTATGGCAGCATGCTGTCCCCTCATTAGTAGCATGTCCTCTCTATTAGCTTGGTGATATTCCATGTGGTCCCTTTCATGTGGTTGTGTGAGTGGTCTTCTAGGTAGGGTGTCCATGGTTGTGTAGCATGGAGAAAGGTGGCTATTCCTCCATCGAATGGCGTGTAGTCCTCTCCCCCAAGATTCAACAATGACGCGACTGTTTGTGGAGGTATTGTGGGCTGTTCATGAGATGCAGACTGCATCTTCTAGGAAGTGGGCTGTACAAGAAATCTTCCAATGCGGGCTGTGCGTGCTGCTCTCCCACCCTCCTTCAAACTCTCAGTGGTGGACTTCCACCAAGTGGCAGCATCTCGACAGAGACTAGACGGCTATTCCCTTGCCAAATCATGCGGCTTTTGTCCTCAAGGCATGCGCCCATTATGTGCGTGCCCCTTCAAAGGTGGATTCTATGAATTGTGGTGTCTTCAGAGTGTGGACTGTGGTGGCCCTTCCTCAATGCGTGCTGAAAGTGTTCCTCCCCGAATCTGCTGGTTTTTTTTTTGGGTTAGATCTTCCCCTTGACAAATGTTTATTGGGAGGTCCAGGTTTCATGGCTGACTTCATAGAATCCAGCTACCACTCTTACTGTTCACTTGATCCTCTCTTCTGCTCTTACTCAGCTCCTTCCTCTCGTCTTCAAAGCATTCATCTGTCCTGGTGGTGATGGAGAAGTTGCAGTAGATGACCCATAAAGACTCTTCCTTCTCCCCAGTTCTTCCATTTTCGAGTTCCCCATATTTAACCTTGATGACTTTTGTAGACTCCATTGAATTACCAAAACAGTTTCGATGAATAGCAGGTAGCACTTAGCAGCCAGCACCCAGAACCTGAAGTGAAATTCGACAATCAGTAAAAAAAACTCGATCACACAGTGATCATAATAAAGTAGATGAATCGTTCAACAGAAAGCGATAAAAAAAAAAAATCATAATTGCTAGATTCGGAGACGAGGATGATCGAATTGGAAGAGTTTCCTCAGCATCCAAATAGTTTACGTTCCATCACCGTCATTCTCACCGCCCTCCATGTGCGTGGATTTCTAATGTCTTATGAAGTGCATGAAGCGAGGGGGATGAGTAGTGGAGTAGTGCAATTCTTGGAGAAGAAATCAATCTGACACTGTTAATATAGAAGCCACCCATTCTTGATCAATGATGGAGCGAATCAGATTGATCCACACAAACCCCAAGGCAAACTAAACTTTATGGATTTTCCCTTCCCAAATTCTTCAGAGGCGAGTTGTACGCTGGTTATGGGTCCAGAAACTGCAAGCAATCCATGAAGAACCCAAAATCAACAGCATCATGTGGTCTTTAACAACCACTCCAATCATCTAAACGAATATCAATAATTGCAAATGGAATCAAAGTAAAAAGGAACATGGATGTTATAGAATGTAAAACTTATTTTAGAAAGACGCAGGCTGACCAATATTCCTCAAGAATCCCAGTGAGGTCCTCCCCCTTCTTTCTCCTTCCACAGCCTCAATGGCCAGAAAAAAAAAAATCTCCTCTCGAGATGTGTTGAAATTTTTTCTTTTTCTCTGACCCGCACGATTCCTTCTTTCCAAAAAAAAGCAGTCAACCCTCTTATCTTCCTTTTGCAGCCTGTGCTCTCCTCAAAACCCTCTATTGACACATAATCTCTTTTCTAGAATAGCAAGTCCAACCTCCCTTCCAAACTCTCTATGATACCTTCCTAAAGAGAGCCTCTTATCCAAAAACAATCTCAAAGTTTCCAAAGAGATTCTTAAGCCTTCCAAAACCAAAAAAATCCCTTTTGTGCATTCCCCAAAAATTACTCTAGAAGTGTGGACTTTCACTTGTCTTCCTTTTTGGAGAAGATCCTTATACAAATATAAAATAAAATGAATCAAATAGAATCATGCAAATAGTAAATAATTAATAAAATTAGAAAACATACAAATTTAAACAACGAGCAAAAAAATAGGAAAGATCAACCACATACAAGAAAATAAATAAATTAATTAATATAGACAAACAAAAAATAAATAAATAAGTGAATAAATAAATATCACATACGTAATTCAAAATGCAAAAATTAATCTTGCAAACTCAAAATCAAATCAAAATCAAGCCAATACTCACCTGAACTCAAAATCGAGCAATCATAATCAAGAAATCAAACCTAAGTGAACTAAGCTTGGAAAACATCTAAGTGGAACCTATCATAAAAAAGATCTAAGTGTCCTAAATGGGAAGGTGACTAAGTGACATAAGTTGGTAGGTGCCTAGGTGACTTAGGTAGAGTTTAAGTGGGCCTAGGGTGCCTAAACAGGCCTAAGGTGCCTAAGTGAGCATAGGGTGCTTAAATGGGTAGGGTGCCTAAATGAGCCTAGGGTGCTTAAATAGGCCTAGGATGCCTAAATGGACTTAGGGTGCCTAAGTGGGCCTAGGGTGCTTAAATGGGCCTAGGGTGCCTAAATGGGCCTAAGGTGTCTAAATGGGCCTAGGGTGCCTAAATGGGCCTCAGGTGCCTAAGTGGGCCTAGGGTGGTGCCTAATAGGCCAAGTGTGCCTAAGTAGGTCTAGAGTGCCTAAGTGGGCTTAGGGTGCTTAAGTGGGCCTAGGGTGGTGCCTAATGGGCCTAAGGTGCCTAAGTGGGCCTAGAGTGCCTAAGTAAACCTAGGGTACCTAAGTGAGCTTAAGTCTAAATTAAGGCTGCCAAGAGTCACAATGGGGTTAAATGAATCCCTCAACCAAAGTCCCCGAGGCAGCTTAGAAAAAATAGGCTACAGGAGTAGTAATGGGCCACCAGGGAATTGCTATAAAATGCAGGACAAATACCTTGTAGGATATGTGCTAAAATGACAAAATGAAGGGTTTACAAAACCATTTGTTACATCATCCTTCTTTCATTGAATCCATGCGAACTATCAACTTATTAACTGAAGTTCTAATGTGTCTTATATATATTTCATAGCAGAAAATAGAATTTCTCAAATTAAGAATAATTTAAATTTTATAATTTTTTATGAAAATAAATAAAATATTGACAATGTTTGAATAAAATTCCATATTCTCCAAAGTGATAACAATATATGTTAAAATTTTAAAATATTATGTCATTAAAAAAAAAAAAAAAACGCTTACTTGAATGGGCTAATAATAAGGGTTTAAGGCTAACCCAAGTTAGGAAAAGCTTGGATTTAACCTGAAATCAATTTGGGTTGGATTTGAAGTAAGGGTTTGCACAGCTTGAGTTTAGCTTGACATGGTAATATTTTATTATAATATTATTCATACCAATATCCCATATATATCATTTCAAGTAGTTTTAAAAGAAAAAAAATATTAAATTTAGTTATATTATATATTATTTTATTTTTTAGATAGATATATAATTTACTGGAATAATCTATCCAATTTGAATCTAACTCGATCAATCTGAATTTAATCCAAACTTTATATAATTGTAATCCAATCAATCCGAATCTAAACTAAATTTGAAAAAATATGAATGAGTTGGGATCGGGCTCAACACATTGATTAAAGGTCGAGTTGGATTTTGGTTGAATACTTATTAATTTTGGTTAGATTCTAATTAAGTGTAAACTCAATGCAACTTATCCAAGTCATAACCCTAATTAATAACCTTCAATTTTAAAATATACAATAAAATACAAGATTAATAACATGCATTGAGGCTATATTTTATTCCTGAAAGTATTAAGAAAAAAATGGTATTTTCTCATGCTTTATTATGAAAAATAAGAAAAAAAATCAAATATAATTAAAATTAATTAAAAATTTATATTTTAAAATTATTTAATCTTTACTTAAAAAAGAAAAAATAAATAAAATAAATTTAAAATATCATATAAAATAATTTATTGATTTTAAATTTTTTTTTTTTTCACCACTTTTTCTTTTCTTTTATTTTTATTTTTTCCTTAGTATTTTCTTTAAAATTTTTCAAAACGGTCTTACAAAATTGAACTACAAATGATTAAATTTGCACGAAGTTATTATCAAATATTAATCGTTCATTAATTTTATTTCATTTTATTTAGGATCAATTTCAAACAAATTTATCAATAAACAAAAAAAGAAAATATTACATAAATCATTTTCCACAAAATGCTAAAATATGGAGATAAATTCTACGCCTTCTTTGGGGCGAGTTTGGATTTCATTTTCTCTACCTCCTTGGTACCAATCTGGAAAGCCTTGGTCAGCACATTGTCCTGCACTTCCGGCGTCGCCGTGAACAGCGTTGCTGCTATAGACTGCGTCCCCGGCAGCTGGCTGTTGAAGGCGCCCAGGATGGCCGCAGGCTTGTCGCCATTGTTCTTCTGGAAGTGAATCAGACCTCGGGGGAAAACAAAAACTTCACCTTCCTTGATGGTCTTGGAAACCAGCACGTTTGAGGCAGTTATGAAGCCCACGTCCAATACACCTGCCAAAACGAAAGCGAGCTCGGTGGCTCGTGGGTGGGTGTGAGGTGGGTTCAGGCCGCCTGGTGCGATGTCCACCCGGGACAGAGACACTCCCAGAGTGTTGAGGCCCGAAATCTTCTGCACGTTGGCTGCAGTCACCACTGATCCCATCAAATTGTTGGGCACTCCCGCCTTAGCCAGACCGTCGAAGAAGAAATCCGCTGCGCTTATATTTGCCGCATCCTTACATGCATATCCGTTCAGCTTTGTTCCTGTTTGTATACATATCACACTCATCACTAACTACCCTTTTACTATAAATATTTATCAGAAAACAGAATATGAAGTAGCTAGAATTGTATGCAAACCACTAACCAGAGGCAAAATCTGCTACACAGACATCTTGAAGAAGGTCGGGATCTGAAGCAAGAGCGCCGGAGATGGCAGCAAAGATGAGAAGATAGGCGAAAAGGGTCTCCATTTGCTATGAAACCAGATTGGCTGGAGGGCAGTTAATTGTTATAGATTTGAATGCAAGAAGGAGCTTCATTCTTGTGTATTTATATCTTCTGTTTTGAGGCCAGTTAGCATTGATTCTAGGGAGCCAAACGACAACTAAAAACAAAACAATATCTTTCAACGTTTGGCAGAAGTTGGTGTGGATGAGGATGAGGTGGTGGGAATTGAAAGAGGACATTAACAAATGTGAGAAGAGATTTCGAGGACGTTTACATCATATACCAAACCCAACCAACATCGCCACTGTTGCTTTCGCTTTCCTTTTTCTTTTCTTCCCCGCACGTCCGCTCTCCGTTCCCTGTGATGATCCAGATTTAGATATAAAGAATAAATAATTAACTTCACTTCACGAGTAAATCAAGACAGACAATGATGTGGGGTGGGTTGACCGGCCCTGTTGGGAGTGGTTGAATGGTCCCCATGCGGCGGCTGTTCATATGAATTAACTTTCACTCTTAAATGGGTAGAAATCAAAGCTTAAGGATTGAAATTGATTTGTGGTTGCTTCGATGATAGTGAAGTTTTACCAAAGCTTGGACCAATGGAACCTGCAGTTGGGAGTTTTCCGCTGTGATTTTCCCATCACGTCTTCGTTCACCCGACATATTTTCCACCGGTTTCTACTACTTGACTCAGAAATTAAGTCTTTGGTTACAATGCTTTCTTAAACTTCTGAAGATATCTTGTTTTGTCAAGTTGTTTAATCTTTAATCATATTGGAATGTAGTGAAGTGAAAGATATGTTTTCTCAGCCAATCAGTGAAAGATATGCTTTATCAGCCAATTAAATCATGTTTGGTTCGGAAAATTTGAGAGAAAATATATATAAAAAAAATTAAAATTTAAAAAATTTTAAAAAAATAAAATCATTGAATTCATTTTTATATAATTCTTTAAATTTATTTCATTATTTTCTTTCATATTTTTCATGATAGAATCAAACATAAGAAAATTATTTTTCCTAACATTATTTTTCTTTTCTTGATACTTTTCGAACCAAACAGAAGGTTGCAGTGCATAGACCATTTCTTCGTTAGAACAGGAGAGGTGGGGAGAAGGGGGAAGAACTTCAATTTGAAGAAAGAGCGTGTCAAAGAAAAGAAAAACTGTGATTCTGAAAAACATAGATGATTTACTCATTGAAAATTGTTACATTGTTGAGGGGATATGTAAATGTGAAAACAACTATCCTGATGATCTCCAGATCCTTCCCTCGAGGGAAACCACCATAACAGAAACGTCGTCATGATATTTACGTCTATCTCCATGGGGAATATCAAGCAATTCATGGAAATCCATTCCTGCAAATAACAAGACAACAAGAACAAAGATGAGCCTATAGATTATTTCCATTCCTCTCTCCCATACAGTTTTGGCCAAAATAAATTTTGGTTTTGAAAACAAAACCAGTGAGGAAAAATAATTTAAAAAATCCCAAACATGTACAGATTGAAAGTAGTTCATTTTTGTCAAGGCCGGGTTGTTGAACAGAATATCTAGCCAAGTAACATGCATAAAAATCTTCTCTTGTCACATTCCAGTCAAGCTTTGAATTTCCCTGAAGTTCAACATTTCACCTTTTTGTTTTGTTCATCAACCCTGTCATTCCAGACTGATCCCAACCATGTCATATCCATTTTTTGTTTCTTTTTCTATAATTCAATTAGTTTTCCTTTTAAGCAAAAATGGTAGCAATCCCAACTCAGTGCCATGATGAACTGCACTGCATTAGGTGAGTGTTTGGCCATTGTGACATAAGTAGACAAAAATGAACTATAGATGAGTGAAGTTTGAGAGTTCCGAAGCAGGGTTTGCACTTCCAATAGTTGGCAACATTATAGGAAATAATTCTCACATTTTGTGTGGTGGGTTTTAAATTTTTTAAAGAATATATGTAATATTTGAACCTTCCCAGAAAATTTAACAGATTGGAAGGCTGTGATCAGCTAATCACCCCCCTATTTGGACAAGGTGGGCATTCAAATGCAAGGCAGTACATTGAGAACCCATATGTACTTAACTGAGGATAGCATACTGACTCCTAGCTTTCATTAAGCCTAAAGAGATCTAAGAAAGTAAAAGTTAATCTAAATGAACTGACCATTCTTTTTTGCAGCACGAAAGAGAAGCTCCGCAATGAGGTATTGTGCAGGATCACCTTCTGGGACATTTTCCATGAACCATGTGACATGGGCAACAACCTCTTCATTGCTGAAGTACTGGTAAAGCCCATCAGAGGAGAGTACCAAGAATCGATCACTTGAAGAGAGTCGGTGATGAAGAACTGAAGGGATGCAACTGACATATGGAGTCGTTCCCACATAATCAATCTGAAACATCTCCAGAAGAGCTTCATTGCATTTTGGCTGCATCCATCAAGTACAAAGGAACACTCTTTGATCAATTCTACATCCAAAGAGTTTCATGTATAAATATTTATTTAGATAAATGGGTTGCATAAAATGGGAAGTACACAATCAAGATATCCTATCATTCTTTTTATTTATTTATTTATTTTTATTTGTTTGATAGGCAATCAAGATATCCTATCATGGGACTCAGAAGGATGCAATATAGGGCATACAGTTTAGGCCATGCAATCTGGGCATATTAGACATGCTTGGTGAAGCAATCTGAACTTTCTTCTCTGCAAATGCTCAAAATGTTCAATCATCCTTGAAAACTTGTGGTCTACATATGCACAATAAAGAGTACTCTTCTAATACAGAGCCTTAATTTTCACAAAACAAAGAATATGAAGCAGTAATGCATCTCATTCTATGTCGTCAATACACCAAACAATAAGTGATCCTTGGCCATTGCCTAAAAGTCACATTAACAGTTATGCCTTAAAGAAACCATAACGGGGCGGAGCTAGCGTTGGGCTTAGGAGGTGCACATGCCCCCATGAAAAAATAAAATCAAGAGGGTTCGATCGCTAGATCTCAATTATAATGGATAACAAACTGCATTCCTGGCTCCACCACTAAAACCATAAGGATGCAGCAAAATGAGAACTTGCAATCCACTTGGATCATGCAATGATGCAATGTTTGGCCTAGGTCTAGATTCATAAAATTTACACAATCCCTAGAGAGGTATATTTTACTTCTACATTTTTTTTTGATAAGTAAAAGACTTCTACTATTTTACTTCTACATTTCCCCAACAGCAAATTTTCATTACTCTTGCACCTACTATTTCCAAAAATTTGCCTGTAGGAAAATGTCATTTTTGTCATCTTACAACTAGCCAACTTCTTGAATGCTGGGACAAAAATTGTGTCTGATCAGGTAAAACCCAAGAGTAACAAGTGACTACCATCTTGAACATGTACAATTAATGTCAAAATTTAAATATCATATAGTCATACTGTTTACTGTCAACCAAGTTCAGCTAGTGTTTAAATCTCCTTGACATATAACATGTGCACATTTGAGTATAATATTTTTTGTAAGTATATTCACTAATAAGTGACAAAGATGGGCACAATTAAGTACATGAAGAGTATATTGACACTCTGTCATAGTCAACATTATAGCTTATAAACCACTATATCCACCTTCAGATTCTCAATGAGGAATACATATGGGACAATAGGAAATACTAAATTAATAGGTGCAATGGACTCTAATGATAAGTTTTCCCTTTTCTATTACATGTATCATGTTCCTGTGAGGTTGCATTTGTCCTCAATTTCAAATATCCAAGCAAGTTTTCCAAATTATCTCTAGCCTATACAAACACCTATGAGATACCAGCATATGCATTCTAAAATGGGCTAAATGGATAAAAAGTACTTTAATCAAACTAGTACAAATCACGCATATATGAAAATCAACAAGTATAGCAACTTATGCAACCAATAACCTTCTAAGCAAATCAGTTATTGAATTCACTGACCTCCTTAAGAAACCCTGCACCAAATGCTCTGGTGACTTTTAACTGCCCTTTCACTCTATCATTCAAAATGGCTTGATTGTCATCAACATGTTCTGCTTTTATCCTCAATACTTCCTGCAGTATTCAAACAAGAATGCAAAGCTATCTTTTTAAGTACCAGCATATGCTGCTTTTATATGTAGTAAAGAATAGCATAACACCTGTCATAGACTAAAATATGTATCAAAGGATTGCCATAGAGGAGACTGGAATATTAATTGCTGTATTCACTCTGATTGCATGTTGGCAACTCTTCAAGCATAGACAATATGAAAGACACTGACCAACCCACTTAAAGAAAAAAATGTGGGTGGGGTTGTCTGATAGTCACAATGCAATTTACATTTTTATTATTCTAGATCCCACTTGATCCTCTGAATGCCACAGAAGTGACAATCAATTCTATCATGGCTTCATTTGGGGCTTAAAAATGTCAGAGCAAACAACAGCAGGCTTAGGCTACAAGCTGAAACAATAGACAAGAAGGCTCAACAACATAACAGCTCAACAGCTCATAAACCTCATTCTTACAGGTGACATTTTACTGATCATAATTATCTTGAATAACACAACTCATAGGTAGATTCTGCAGCATAACTTAAGCTTGGAGAAGCATGTGATTTAATCGTAAAATTTCCATAACCAAAGACACAAAACAAACTTCAAGTATTCTGCTTTTAAATCAACCTTCAATCATACAAAGAGGCTTAAGTTGTTGCATGTTAAATAGTATATACTTAAAGGACAAGTTTGTGACCAGAGAAAAATGGAAAAGAAAAGCAAAGTTCCAAAACAAACCCTGAAAAATGGAGCTAAAAAGTGATAACATCATAGACCAACGAGATGTAGCCCCACATCATCAACATAGAGAACATTCTACATTTTTCTTTGTGAATCCTTACATTTTTTCAATTAATAACAAAAGCATAAAGATTATCAAAGGCTTTTCCTAGCTCTTTAACAAATTAAAATGACCACAGGATTTCCACATGTGCAAATGTGGGTGAGGCTATTAATTTTTTTCATCATTAAGCAGAAGTCCTTTTGAATCATGGACATAATCAGATTCCATGAGCAAACTAACAAATATGTTCAGTTAATAGCATATGTTCTCCATAACCCTCTATTAAGGTAATTTGGCAAAACCCAGCAGATTCATTCTCATAAACTCTATGAACTCACTGCATATCATGTAAATATATTTTAGAAGCAAACATTCTAAAAGGGGCCATTTGCAAGGGCAAGTTTTTGAAGCATCATTACATGTATATGTGCTGAATGTTTACTTCTAAAATATCAGTGTACAAGGTGCAATTACAATGAATAAATCAACTAAAAGCCTATTTTGTCCCCTGGGTTATGTCAACTCAAACATGGTATAAAATTCTATATGGAGAGGAAGGTTTCTTACAATTTTATTGTGAATATGAAGTTCATAAGCTGACATATAGCTTCATTCTAAATTTTTAAGAAGGATAACAGGACTACAGGAGTAAATCACTAATCCAAAGGGGATGATTTAAGCACTTATTAAAAAAATGTTTAACAATCAATCATGAATAACATATTGGTATGAAGAGTCCAAAACAATTTCCAAATTATAGGTAGCCAATTAACTCCTTTATAGAAATATCATGAAACAATAGCTAGATTGAGCCTTTCTGAAGAGATAGGAAAAATGTTACACACCTCTTCAATACTTGTGCTGTGATCAGTGGAAAGCTGAACCGCCCTCATTTTTAATCTGCAAAAGGAGATCTCTCTGTTCTTATTTGCCTTGTTAACTTGACAGTTCTGGTTATGCATAGGAGACTCCTCAGATATTCTATCCAGTTCCATGCGTACAAGTGACTCTCGGGACCTATTCCGATGCCTCATATCATCCTTTGCAAGATTTGGGTTAGGGTGGCGATCATTTGGCCTCTCCTGTGCCAGGATCACACGGCTATCCCCAAGGTTCATGACATACACATCTTGATCCTTCATTAACATCACTAAAACACAAGAACCCATCAAAGCAAGCTCTGGGTTTTTGTCAAGAGCTTTTTCCACCATTTCCATGTAAGCCTCCTCAGTGGTTTCAAGTGCTCGAGCCATTGCCCTCAAGACTGCATCATGATCAATAACTCCTGATTTGCATCTCCTGACAGGTCCCGAGGTTTCAGCCATCCTATCATCAACACAAGTCTCCTCCCTGTGCCAATCATAACTCCAAGGGAACAGTTTCTTACGCAAGGACTTCTGTTTCCGGTACATTTTTCGAATCTTAGAACTGATAAGGGACTTTCTCATACTCTGCCTTTGCTCTGAAACAGAGAGAGGGGCTAGAACGCTATTAGATTCCATCCGGACCCCGCCATTTTCTCCTGAAGTGGTGGGATCTTCACAGTGCTGGCTAGAACTATCTCCTTTTGGGCTGGTCACTGAGCATGACCTGTGTTGTTCTTCTTGTAAAATTCCCCTGGAATGCAAAACATCTGAACTTGGCTGCCAATCCCATGAACCCCTTCTTTGGTTTCCGCCCTCAGAAACTGAAAGTGAACTTTCTCCATCCCATGATTCCATCTGAAGTAGTTCATAAAGTCGCTTGCTTTTCCTCCCTTGACCAGTTAAGTTTGCAGTTGGCGCAGAAATGGATTCTACACCCAAGACACCAGGCTTTCCACAACTAGATTGCAATTCAAGAACCCCCCTCACTCCATCTTTTTCTTCAACTATCTCACAGTTAGAGCAGTGATCCCTGATAGTGCCTGGGTTGCATGATTCTTCTAAAGTACCAGAAATTACTTCATTTAACTGGGAAATTGGATGGTTCTCCTTTCCGCATTCAGAATCAACTGTAGCATCCCTATTCATGGGGAGTTCAAGATTCAGCAGATCATTCACAGACTTTTCCTCATAATCCCAAAGCAGTCCTTCCAATTCTTTGTCTATAGCTTTATACAGATGGCTCATCAAAAAATCCGGTGCATCTGGGCCACTAAAACCATCATATATTCCAATAAACAACCATCCTTGTTCTTCAGAAAGCACAACATGAACCCTATCCTCACCAGCCTTGCCATGAGCCCATTGCAAATTGTGAGTTTTCCTATACTCCCCTTCCGATGGCCCCACATCAAGACAGTTTCGTGGAGCCTCTGGCCGGAACTTTGGCTCCCTAGGATGCCATGCAAATTGGCTGACTGGGTGCAAGAAAAACCGTTGCATCCAATTGGATCCAATTGAATGTCTAGAGAAGGTTCGGGACAGGGTGCTTTTCATTGGCCCACTCACACTCCTCATCAATCGCTGGAGGCCTGGCCTTCTACGACCATGTGCAAGCGGTGCCGAGAAGTTGGATTTGTCAGTAGCATCCAAAGGACCCGACATTACTCCTTTTTCAATGGGCCCAGACATAAAACCACCTCCCCTCTCCAAAGGACCTGAAGCAAAACCTCTCTCGAGAGGACCAGACATAAATCCATTCAGAGGTCCAGACCCACGAGGTACTGGCTGCAAAGGTATTGCAGCAAATGAGGATGTGCTCTCAAATGATGCAGCAGGTTCTTGGTCACTTGTAAACAATGCATTGGAGTTTCCAGTTCGAGCCGTAGAAACATTGGCACTCACCGATGCCCCTGAAATGGCTTTAAATGTGGTTTCTGGGAAACACTTGTTGGGTCTGTGTACAGCCGAGGGATCATCTATATTCTCATGCCGAAAGGAACCACTCAATGTTTCTGAATCAAGGGTGCTCGAATCAACAGTAAACCTCTCAGAGTTTGATGGGGTAATAGCAGGAGAGTCGAGAATCATGGGTCTAACATAACAGAAGGAATGGCCTAATCCTTCATCCAGTGGCTCCAGTAAGTCTAAGTCAACACCACCTTTCCCATTGAAGGGCACAAAGCACCCGACAACTCGAGAAGTGCTATTCCCCATTACTCAAAAACCCTTATCAAATAGGACACATTAGAAATGGAGGGTTTCTGCGGCTTTGCACCATAAGCAAGAACAAAAGGAATGATCTCAGACCAAATCGCCAAAACCCAATAATCCCCTCAACCTCCTGGTGATTCTTCCGGTAACTATGCATCATCTAATCCTCAGACTTGAAGCATTGGAATCCGAAGCTAATTTTATGACAAAATATAGGTTTTCTATAACAGCTAAAATAAACCCCACCTTGGGTTTATCAGTTTGTGGGCAAAATCAACCCAGTCTTTCATCAATTTTAACTATAAATAAAACATAGAGCTACCTTAAACAACTAAAAATTGGAAAGTACAATGATCTGACCTTCTCAAAACTGTCTGGAGTGAAACAAAGCAGTGGATCGGGCACAGCAGCAAACAGATCTAGTGCCTTCAAGGACACCAAATAGAACGCATCACATACAAACAAAACCCACAAGACAATCAAAGCTGAGATTGGTTGGAGCAATTGAAAATTGCCCACTTTTCAATTTCAAAAGAAAAACTGTAAGTGATGAGATAATAGATATTCACAGAGAAAACAACAAAGGAGGGGGATGAATGAAAAACGGAGAAGAGATGAAGAGAACTTCCAAAAAAAAAAAAAAGGCAGACCCAGAAACAAAAATGAAAAAAAAAAAATGTGGGCTTTTGTAATTAAAAAAATATGGGATTTGGTCTATGATGAATCAATGTTTGAGTTCATCAAGGACTGAGGGGAGGAGGGGTCTCTGTCTTGGGGTTTTCAAATGGTTTGGGAGGGTAAAAAAAAAAAATTAAAATCAAAAGAAAAAGAAAAAAGAAGAAAATGTATTACGTTGAAAAGTTGAAACAGTTAAGAGTTGAGATGGGGCTTTGGTCCTTTTCTCTTCAATTTTTGCCATCGAATGATTGGTGGCGTATTGGTGCTGTTGGAGTCAATAAATAACCACTGCCCATCATCATGGCCACGATTGAATTGATTTGTATGTGTGGGGTTTTTGTGGGGTCTTCCCCTCCTTTCAAACCCATTTTTGCTCTTTCATTCTCATCTTTTTCATATGACACCAAAGTAGACTATATAATTGATTTGAGTTTTCCAAATGATAGGTTGAATCCCCTCAGGGAATATATTTCATCCTCAAATCTGTTTTCTTCTTGTATTAATTCGGAAGAAAAAGAGAATTCAAATACCATTAACAAAGTTAGGATATATTTGGCAAATAGACAAACCCTCTTCTTTACTACTGAAAAGTCTTAAAGTAGTTGATGATTATGTGTGTGTTTTCCACGTAGCAAGTTGAATGGGGGTTTATGGTGATAGGCATGTCTGAAAAGAAACCCTTCACACAAGTCACAACCCGGAAATGAGAAAAGTCTGGCTATTCATGTGAAGATGCTTGCTGAGGTGGAATATTATTAGGACACAATTCAATTTTTTGGCTTTAAATGGTTTATTCCATGTCACATGTGCTTTAAATAAGGAAAGAAGCTGAACAAATGAAAAGGATTCGTGCCTCAAGTAATTCGAATTCATTTGTTCAACGTACAAAAAGTCATTGGGAACTTCAGTCTTTTGACCACCCTTTGTAATTAGTATTAAATTATGGTTTTTGCTCTTTTCTTTTTTTTCAGGTTTTTAATAAAATTTAATATTTATTATTTATTTTAAGTATTAAGATTATTTGATAACATTAATTTAAAATTAATTATTTTTATTTAAATTATTTTTGAAATCATAATCACATAAGAATCTAACAAGATTTTCAAGTGGATTTTGAGGCCAGCAAAGGCCAGACTGGTTGAACTCCCGGCTATGGTGGCTATTGTTAGGTCTCCCACGGCAATAAAGACAAAATCTTCTGATTTCATTGTAGGCCAACAGAACGTTTCCCGCATGCTTGCATTAATGAAATAGGGGCAATTTTCCATGGCACTTCTTCTTGTGATTGTGGTAGCAGAGAAAACCCACTCAGCGTTGTTAAAAAGTCAATAAATTCGTCCGAAGGTGCATGAACCTCTGGGCATATGCAAAGGCAAGGGGTCCCATTAATTTAAGAGATGGGTTAGGGCGGAGGTGGGGGGTCTTGACCTCACTCCCTAATCTCATATATTATATACATAAAAATAAACTTTTGTAGAAGTGAAGTTACAAAGCGATGTGGGATGGAGACAAATGAAGCTTTACGTCATTCACATTACATGAACATTAAATTTAAGGAATGTGTGTTGTTTAACTAGATTAGTGGTAAATAGCATGAGTTGTTTTTGAATTTTGTCTGCAAATTCACTGTGGTGCCTAACATGATAGTGGGTGGGGCATGCAAAGACCAACTCCACCATCATCCATCTCTTTCCTACTTGTTGAACAACCAAACTCACTAAATGTGCTCTATTTTTCAACGCTAGATATGGATAAGTCTATAATAACTTCAAATTTTTCATCACATTAGATGGATTCAGATGGATTGTGGTGCTTAATACAGTAAGTAGTAGAAATAAAAACAATAATAATATTTCTTTATGGGAAAGAGTAGTTGAAGCAGGCATCTCCAACCAATCCCCACAAAAAAATATGTATACTTTTGAGGGGCACCCAGGAGGGATTGCATCATATATGCAGACCAAACAAAACCCAGAGTCAGGAAAGGGCATTAAAGAAAAAAGATAGAAAAACAAAGGAAGCCTAATTTGATTCCCACATCCTTCCAAGGCCACTCACCATTTAAATAAAGACATACTTAGGTCTGGGACTCTTAAGTAGTGAGGCAGTTGAATTGTGATGAGGATTACATCACAGTGGTCACTAGGGAGTATTATATTCTCTAGGTTAAATCAAATGCCCTTTTGAAAATATCAAGCTATTGTCAGTTGATTATTGTTTGCTAAAAGGTCAATTGATTTTGATAATTATGCGTTATGTCTAAAGTCTATTTTGAATTTATGATCAATGATTTGCTCCATTCAAGGGACTAAGGGAGTGCCTACCCCACAAGCTTTCCAAGCACAGTAAGTGATCCTGCCAAATGATCACACTCGTGAGCATTAGGTACCAAGACAATAATCACAACTATGTGAATCATTTCATCTGGCAAAAGAAGGAAAATAAAAACTTGGACCTAGGACCACTGGTTCTATATACAGATCATGTGATGCCCTTAAAAGAGGAAAGGTTCCTCTTCCGGTGTCCCTTTCAGATTTTTATTTTATACAAGTAGAAATACTAGGGTCAAACTCTCTTGTCTCTGGTCCTGATTTTTCTCATTTTAAAAGACGTGGAAAGGATCATGATTTCACTGTTCACGTGGACTCTTGCCCTAGGATTCACAGCAGTGATCAGAAAATGCCAAAACTCCAAGAGGGGAGATATAATTATGAACAAGACCAGTGATTCACATCCTAGAAATCCTGGCTATGATTCTCAGTAAAGGGAATTGATTCTAAAGCATTCCAGGCTTCTTTTTTTCGTTTTTTAATGCCTATAATAATAGGAAATAAGGGAAGGGCCTACACTTACCCTAGTTTTCTAATACCACTGAAAGGGGTCTCTGCAGCATTTCAGTATGGTAGAGGATGCTAATGGACAAATGGTATCAGGTTCCTACGAGCCTATTCTACAGATAAATTTGCATGCAAGTGGGTCAAACATGTTGGACCCACCTAAGAAAATTATCCTCTTGTCTTGTGAGTTGATTTTGTGTGGCTCTCCAATTCCAAAGATCATTTTCTTGAATTTTCTCACACTGTTGAGCTGTTATGCCTATTTCTATAACATGTCAGACTTCCTTTTTTTCTTCCCAGTCATTTTTCGTTACCATTCCAATCACCATGGATTGCGGGACACATGGCGTTGGACTCTGTGAGATCACTTTAATAAAGGAACTCTCAAGTCATTTTGATGTTCCCCATGTTCCCATTTTTCACTTTGAATTAGCTCCATCTCCTGTCCCCAGTGCCATTGTTTTTCTTTTTCACCTCACCCAAAGAAGGACAAAAGGAAAAAAAAAAAGGTTGTGCCTTTTGTCAAAGTTTTCTTTAACTAGTTTTTTTGTTCACTTTTACTTATTATATTTGATCTTTTTCTACAACTTTTAAACTTAATCACCACTTTTTGTTTTGTTCATGAATAAAGAGGAGAAAATTTTTGGACTCAATCCAAAGTTGTAGCAATGGAAATATGTGTTCTGCCTCTAGCTATTGAAACCCAAAGCTTCCTTCTCCATTCTTAAAGATAAATATAGTTTACTAGTGGGGTGAATTTGACTGGAAAGGCCTCAATGTGAGTTTCTAGTACACTAGAATTGACTGGATAGGATAGTTCTTACACATGTTTCCAAATGTTTGCACGCATTTGGAGGTTGTTCTTGTTCATCTGGAAAATATCTTGATTTGATATACCCTCAGATCTCAAGGGAACCAGTGACAATGGATCCTAACTATTACAGCACCAGCAGGTGCTGGCCTATTAAAGCAACCTACTGATTCACATGTGACCTTTGAAGTTCCAATGCTTTATAGGCTAAGAAAGATTATAGAGAAATAGGATAATTATCAAAAAAAAAAAAAAAGAAAGAAAGGGAAAGGGAAAGGGAAAGATAACATAGGAAAAAAGATACATAATCAGGCAAAAAAATATGTTGATTGTTGATCAATTATATTATTGAGCTGGCATACTTACATGAAATACTCAGGAATAGTGACAACTCTACTGAGCAGAAAGGGGGTTGCGAGTTCTTTTCTTTGCTTCTTCTCGAATGCACGTAAGGTTCATTTTTATCTCCCTGCTCAGCCTTCCTTCAACAAGGTAGACAGGCAACCACAGCTTCGGTTCCACGTCAACTACATATGTAAGAGTAGTATAAAATTCTTGGCCTACCGAGGAATCTTTGCCTTTCCATGTATTTGTATTGCGCTGCAACAGTCATCATTTCTTAAAATCATCACTCTTGAATGTGGATCACAAAATCCTGCTTTATGTAGTTGAATGCAAGCCACGTTGTAGATGCAATTGCCGTAATAATTATAGTGACTCAATGTTTTATAAAACCGAGACCCTTAACCAAAGCAGAAGAAGAAAGAAGTACTGTACACTCTCCAGCCCTGAATTTTTAAGTTACAAATACAGCACAAGAAATGCCAAGAATACCACAAAAAGATACTCTTCCTCCCCTCTCTCAAGCTGGTGCAAACATACACAAGACTGACCAACTCACCATATCCACATATCTAACACTAGTGTTATTTATCTGAACCAACAGAATCTCAACCGAATTGTAGAAACAGCCATTGCAAGGATTGAATAGTAATGCTGAGAAAAGCACAAGCAAAAAGTTGCAGTCCTCAAATGCTGATGCAAAGCTTTCAACAAAAAGATTCCTGTTGATTCAATTCTCACCTAGCTTAAGTTTACAATGAATTTTCTTTTTGCTGGCCATTTAGTCATCAATCACTCGTCATTGTTCTAATCAGTCTACCTACTTAAATTTTTCAAGGAAGAAAGAAAGAAAAACAGTGATGGTTTCAAATCACAAAAGTAAGTTTTAAAAAGTGAGATAACATGCAAAATTCAAACCTAGAAATGCACAACCTAGAAACAACATTCAAAATCTTACCTGCTCAATAGACCATTTTCCTTCAAAAATTTGAAAGTCACCTTCAATCATCTTAAATTCAATATCACGCTTTTGACCAGAAGGGAGACTCTCAAGATCTTTCTCATAGCAATCTACAATTCCTTTGGCATTAAATTTCAGTCCAAATGCCAAATCTTGCTGTCCAATCTGTTGAAAGAATATAACGACATATTAAGTAGGGTTCAACAGGACCAAAATAATAGGGCTGAAGTAGAGCTATGTGCATAAGTTAAATATTGTCTTGCAAACTTACAGATCATTGAAAGAATGTAGGGAGAGAGGGAGTGAGGGGGTAAATGTATAATATATCAGGATATTTAAGGGATGGTGAAGAAAGGAGAGGACCAAAACAAGAGATATACTCAAAATCTCAACCAGAACTTCACACCCAGTCGTATATATATTTTAATATTTTAATGCTTTCCATCCACAGATTCCCAAAAAAAATGCAAAGATCACGACCTCCTGAAACTAGTGGCCTCTCACTCCAAGCTTTAGACCTCTAGCAGCAAGGAAGATCAAGCACAGACTTATGCATTACCCACTACCTGCCAAATTTAGAAAAAACCAGATTCAACACTAAGTAACAAAATGGTTAACAGATTACTAGTCAATCTTACAGAGTCTGAAGATGCTAGCATATAGCACAACAAGCACCTTCACCTCTGAACAATAACATGATCCATCAACAGAACCTGGTCTGCAGTTCCAAACCACAAAGAAATGATAGTTTTGGAAGGAAGCTCTGCTTTCCAAATAAGCTCAAGGGAAGAAACCTTCAAGGAAAAGCATACAAAGCCTTCTAGAAAGATTTCCACATAAATGTGCCTGACTTACAAAATAACCATTCTCCCTATCTTCTCAGAATGCTCCAAGATGGAAGCTATACAAAACAGTTGGAATGTTCTATTCCCCATAAAAGTCCACTTCCCAGTCATTTACAAGAAAGGCACTGACACAAGCTGAGTTACCTAACATCAGCCTGCAATCAGACAGGAGCCCTTATACTAACCATAATTGCAAAAAAATCTGAGAGGGCTATCTGCAAACTCGTCTCCAAGCTACTGGTTTGGGACCCAGAAATAATGAAAAATTAATCTGAAAAGCAGTTTGAAGATAAACAAGAAATTTCAAGGGAAAGCCAATGAGAAAGGACGAGACAATGGATATAAAATATCATTATGAAGAAAATTTCCATGCTTAAGAGACTTCATCTACATGTCACAGAAACATAATGAAACTCATGTTCAAGAAAGGGATAAATATTTTATTTCTCAAGCATATTTTAAATTACTTGAGTGATTTATCAGGAAACATATATGGGTTTCCTAATAATTTTAAGAGAAGTCCACCATTGGTTTCAGAAATGGGATGCAAGGCCCTGGGAATAGAGTTCGAGGTAGTTAGTACTGACGATCACTGTTTGTTACGTCAAAAGCTTATTCTCACACCATTACACCACACCTGATTAACCTCTTCAGGGAAAAACAAATTAGGAGATATTTTTTGCAGGCCACATGCATTGTACTATTAACTCAACCCTAAACCTGCCAAAGAACAATCTCTACATATTTAGTAGCAACTATTCTCCTCTACAAGTTTGCAACCTATCTTGCTCCTTTTTTTTTTTTTTTGAATAAGAAAAAAACAATTATAGTTATAGAAGGGTAGAAAAAATAATGTGGGGGCAATCAGTTGTTAAAGGAAAACAACCAGTAGCATACAAGCAACAAAAAGAAGTGCAAAATGAAATCAAGAGTCCAAGACAACTATGGTGGATACAATGGCATTTAAAGTACTTCAAGTTTGAACCATTTTAGGTATTGACTAAGCTATCTGCCCACAAGAAGCTCTGATCAAAAAGGAAGACAAGATAGCAATGCTACCAACTCCCCTTTTATCAAAGCTTTGTTCCACTACATGAAGTGATACTTGAATCCTTCCTCATCACCGCTCTACAGATCAACCTAGGTAGGTAACAGGAAATAGTCAGGTTAGGGAGTTTTAAATTTCTTAAGTACTCTTTTCCAGAAAATGAACCACTCCTCCATAACCTAATGTCCTTTATGGTAATACTAAAAGACCAAACCCTATTATCTAGCCCTTCAGAAGGGAAGGATATACTATATGCAGAGTATTCTCCATAAGACATAACCCAATATCCTTTATGATACTAAAAAACCAAACCCCAGTATCTACCACTCCAGGAAGGAGGCTATACTATATAGTAGAGTACTCTCCATAAGACACAATAGGTTCTTGACCAAGGAAAGAGAAGTCAGAAAGTTTTTGCTTTTAAAATACCATGCTATACCAAAGATTAGAACCCCTGACAAGCAACCACCTCAAAGCATTACTAGGTGTACCTAAAGAATTCAACTAGTTGTCACAAGTCATGGAGAAAAAGGAGAACATGGGCCAAGAACAAATGATCAATAGAAGTAGCTACATGTAGAATGCCAAAGCATTCCTCCACCAGCCACACGTTCTCATCTTGATATAAGTCAAGGAAGGTCCTCTTCTTAGTTGGTAAATAGCAAGTGATTTATTGCTTAATAACAATACCTAGCGACATTTAAAACCAATGATCAGAAGAAATGCAGCATTTTGCAAGAGAGAATCGTTCATAGAGTATAGAAACTCTATCTAGCCAGTATAGTCTTTACAAGCTTATCCCTATCTGATAACCTTTTTCCCTTCTTGAGCTAGAATATTTACAAAAATGTTTATAATAACTTTCCTTATTCTACAAGGAAATCTAATATTATAATGTTTTTGATAGATAATACCAATTGCATTAAAAATAAAAATGCCACAAGAACGCACCAACATATACACAAGACGTATACAAATAGCGCCTAATAGCACAAAAACACGAAAATAACCACAACAACCCCCACCCTTAACCAGAACCAAGCCACTCAATGAAATCAAATAAAGACAAAGAATCTATCTATATGTACTTCTTTTCCCAAGTGAACAAATTTCTGAGAAAGAACATCTTCAAAAACTGAGCAAAATGCTCCTCATTATCAAACAACCTGAGATTCTTTCCTTCCAAATCGTCCAAAAGATACATAATGAAGCTACTCTCTAAACCCTTTTTCATTTTTTGCCCACAAATGAATTGTGCCACTCTAATAAAGCCTCATTAACTATAGCAGCTTGCACCCAATGGATACCAAAGAGATCAAACAACAATTACCAGAGGATCCTAACCAGTGAACAATAAAGAAGGATGTAATTTGTGGATTCTTCATCTTCATTGCAAAGAAAACACCCACTGACCAAAGACCACCCGCTTTTTATAAGTTGATTTAAAATCAAAACTTCGCCTCAAGAAGCCTCCCATGCGAAAAAGTTAACTTTAAAAGGGACCCACGAGTTCCAAACTTTTCGCATTGGAAAAGAAATAGCAAACCCCAGTTCCAAAATAGCATATAAAAGCTTAACAGAGAACTTATTATTGTCCAAATTTATCCACACCATCTTATCTTCTCCCCCTGTATCAACTACCATTCCTTGCAATCGTAAAAATAAATCCTCCACTTCATCCACCCCCCAATCATTCAAAGGTAAAAAAAAAAAAAAAAAAAAAAAACAAGGGTTCTAATAACCTCTCACCCCTATCTGAACCCAAAGATCCGCCACCCATGCTTCTCTTGAAATAGCCAAGGTATATAAAGAGAGGAAGGAAACACATAATGGTTCATCACCACACTATTTATCCGTCCAAAACTTTACCCTCCTCCCATTACCCAATACAAAAGAAAAATGACCCAAGAAAGAGTTTTGTTCCTTTGTAATGGATTTCCAAAGCCTTACTCCATGCCCATCTTTAACTTCACCAAACCACCACCCACTCTCATCCTTTCTATATTTGCCCCCAATCGCTTACGTCTAAAAACACCTTTTTTAGTGGCATACCTCCAACTCCATTTGAACAAAAGCGCCTTATTTAACAAAAAAATACACCAAATCTCTAACTCACCCATGCTCTTCTCCAAATACATAGTGGACCACTTCACAAGATGTATTTTTTTCACCAACCATCCACCTCTTCACAAGAAATCCCTTTGAATTTTTTCCAACCTCAATCTAATTGCCCTCAGAATCTAGAATAAAGACAAAATAAATGGGAATGCTAGATAAAGTGCTCTTAAATCTTAATGAGAGTAAGTTGCCCCCTTATAGAGATGAATTGCCTTTTCCACAATGAGAGTCTTTTACAAAACCTCTCTTCCACCCCATCCCAAACCGACACTAATCTAAACGAAGCAACTAGAGGCAACCCTAAATGGGTAGAAGGAAGTGTGCCTTCTTGTACCCAAGCTCTAAAACCAACTCCTCAACTTGATCCACACTACCAATAGGAATCAACTCACTTTTCTCCAAGTTCACTTTCAACCCCAAACAAGCCTCAAACCACATGAGCAACTAGCATAAATGAACTATTTGATCTTGAGATGCCTTACAAAAAACAAGAGTATAGTCAGCAAACAACAAATGAGACACCTCCTCCCCTTCCCCTTCTCTCCTCTTCACCTTTACCCCTAAAATATAACTGCCTTTTGTAACTCTTCAAAGAAGACAACTTAGAGCCTCCATTGCCATAACAAATAAATAAGGAGACAAAGGGTCCCCTAGACTCAAACCTCTAAAACTTTGAAAGAAATCCAAGGAGTACCGTTAAAAAATCATTGAAAACTTTGCAAATGAGATGTACCATTTAATCTAATCTGCCCACCTTTGTCTAAAATTCATCTTTTCAAGAACGGACAACAAGAAGTTTCAATTCACATGATCATAAGTCTTTTCATTATCTAACTTACACAAAACACCACAAACATTACTCTTTAGCAAAGGGTCAACGGCCTCATTTTCTATTAGCACTGCATCAAGAATTTGTTCACCTTCTACAAAAGTATTTTGTGACTACGAAATCACCTTACCCACCACCAGCTCAAGTCTATTAGTTAAGACCTTTGTAAGGACTTTATACGGATTGCCTACCAAACCAATAGGCCTGAAATCATTAAGATCCTCTGCACCCCCTTTCTTTGGGATTAACACCAAAAAAGGAGCATTAAGACTCTTCTCAAATCTCCCTTATCATAAAATTCTCTAAAAAAACTCACCACTTCATTCTTCACAAAATCCCAACTAAAATGCGAGAAAGCCAAAGAAAACCCATCCATCCTAAACCCTTATCTCCATTTAAATTCAACAAAGCAATGAAAACCTCCGCCCCTGAGAATAGCTCTTCCAACTATTCTGCCTCAGAAGTGCCTAAAACTTTAATAACCAGAGCATTGATGCTAGGTCTCCAGTCTGGAGGTTCTAATAAAAGAGAACCATAAGCCCTTACTACCCCTTCCTTCGAACCATCCACCTCAGAGAACCACTCGCCATTAATTTTAATCCAAGTCAAGCAATTTCTCCTCCTATGAGTATTAGCCATTTTGTGGAAATACCTAGTATTTTTGTCTCCCTCTTTAAGCCATAATTCCCTAGATTTCTGTCCCCACGAAATTTCTTCCGAAAGGCCCCACTTACTGTACTCCTCCGTATCAATAATTGTAAGGAATTATTATTACTATTATCATTGCATGTCAATAAGAAAATATTCTATACAATATTCTCTAAAAAAAAATATATAAACTCAGTTTTGGCTTATTTCCAAAAATCCACTTCCAGGGAATCCAGGGTCTCTATCTCATCCAAAACAAATGCCCTTGAAAGGACAAGTCATAGTTGAAACGAAGGCGGTCCATATTTTCTGTCAATGGCTTCATCCAATATGCAGAATCAAAATAACTCTACTCGTCTTTTGTATAAAATCATCGCGAAGACAAAGCCCAAAGACCTCACATCACTGAGAGACTAGCATAGCATATGAAAATTTAATACGAGAAATGAAATAACTGAACCTGAAAAAGTCGAGCGAATTTTTCTCTTTTTTCAACCAACTGGCTGACTGCGAGGCCCGGAATAAAATCGGCCAATCCCTCGTAATCAGTCAAAATGCTCCAAACAGTGTGGAGGTTAGCGTCAATAACAATTTTGGATCGAATCCTCCGAGAGTTGTTTCCGAGCTTCTCTATCTCAACCTCTTCCACGCCATTGTTCTCAAGCTTCTCTACCTCAATCTCTTCATCACCATCACCTTCGCCACGGAAGGAGGTGGAATCCTCATTAGAGTACCCAAATTTGTAGGAAAAGAGCTTCGGAGAGGCGGCAGCACCTACCAAGGCATGGGAAGAGCTAGTGGAGCTAGGACTTCTGATTCTATTCGCCGCGGCGGCAGCGCCAGGGGAGGTACCCCCACCGCGGAAGAAGAGAGTGTGGGGCGTTCCTGATGAGATTGGAAAAGCGCGCATATTGGGGATCAGGCTGATCAGCAAATCCACATCCGCAGTGCCACTTTCTCTTCTCAAATTGGACTGGGTTTTATTCCAACTCCCTAACGGCTTTTTAGAACTACGCCTTCTTATCTATATTTCCCAAGTGCGACAGTAAGAACTGTTTGGGCTGGGCTGGGCTTCCGGCCCATTTCGAAGAAAAAGGAGGACCGGTTTCACTATTAACGAAAGCCCAAGGCTTAAGCAATGAAATATTATACATGGTCTGAAAAACGGGATAGGACCTGGTCTGCCCATTGGCCTATTTTGGTTCAGTTCGGTCATTTGAACCGTCCAAGGATTGGACCGGCCTCAAACTAAATGAACTGGCATTGGACTGGTGAACCAGATGAATCGATGGTTGGACCGCCGGCCGAACCTCCAGTTGCACCACCGTCGAAGTAGCCGCTGCTGCCGGACCCGCCGACGAGGATGCCAATAGTCCTCCGAATATTGCAAAGTTGCTGTGAGTTGCAAAGAATATTACATTTTAAAATTTTATTTTTAATATTTAATATTTTATTCATTTATTGCATATTGATTTATTGAATATTCATTATACATTATACATTATACATTATTCATTAAATCAATTGAAATTTCAATCATTTTCATATTCTAATTAGATTTTATATTTTTATTTACTTTATTTTAATTTTATATTGATCTTTAAAATGTTTTATTTGAGTTTAAATAAATTAATGGAATCATTGAAAACATTAAGAATTAAATTAAATTTTTGGTAATATTAGGAATTCAAATAATTATATGATTTTCAAATAATTTTCTGATTTTAAAATAAAATTATGATTTTGAAATTTTAAATGAATTTTTTATTTGAAAGTAAATTTCTAATTTTGAAAACAAAAAATCTGTAATAAATTTCAAAATTTTTAATCATTTAATTCTTTAAATTAATGTGGGGGGTTTTAAAATAATCGATGATTTGATTTTTAAATTAAAAGGAAAAAAAATAAAGTAGATATTATGAAAATTTAGATAGAATTTATTATTTTTATTTTTTAATTTTAATAATATATAAAATATTTATTTATGAGGTCGGTTTGTCGGTCCTACCAATAAACCATAAATCCATATTTTTTCTAGTTTAATGTCCATTCTAATTTTGAAAATGTTGTTATTATATTGATAACAAAAAGAAATTATTTTTATCTTATTTTCATAAAAAGCTCTAATTTAAATTTATAACAAAATTATTCAAAAAAATAGAAACAAAAACTTTTGTTAAATAAAAAAAAGTGCTTGTTGAACGAGGAGGAACAAACTTTGTTGGGGATCGGAGTTCCTAAAGTGAATTCAGAGAGAGGACGGGAAATCTAAAGCGGCGGTCGGAGGAATCAATGGGGGGAGGGGCAAATGTGTAATAATGAAATTGTGTTCCCACAGTGTGTTCGCACAGGGGGCGCACGTTAACACCAAGGCATGCCAACACAGCAACCCACGGGCAACAGTTAAAAAAATAGGCAGACAATAGATTTTGTCCACCACTTCCCTCATCCTCTCCAATTAACTTCACGCCAGACAGCCTTATCTTCTGAATTTTAACCCCCAATCCCACAACCATGGCTTCCGCATTTTCTTCTTGCTCTGTTTTCCAGGTTCTACTCTTTTCCCATTCTCACTACCTCATGTATATGCAGATGTATGTTGCCTGGTTGATTTTTTTTGTTTTCCCTATATGGCTGTGTTTGATTGATACTTTTATTGGGAAAATAGGGTTGTTTGATTTTTGGTCTATCATGGCAATGATATGATATGTGGGTGTGGGTTTGCTTTTTCAGGCCGTCTTCAGCAAAGATATCCCCAGTTTGCCAAGGAGGCCTGTGGTTTCTTGTATTGGAAAGACCCCAACTTTAAGCTGCCATGGGCGAGGCTTGGCGTCAAAATCTCATTATGCCTCTTGTTTTTCTATCACACCACTTTCTAAAGCAAGTTCAGCTGGTCACCGAAGATTGGTGTGTGTTAACTCTATGGCTAATGTAAGTATGCTATCAGATTAAGATTCCCTTCCCCCCCCCCCTTTCTGGGTACTGTTTATGAAATTGAGATCATGGTCAGCAAACAATGAATTGGGAGGGTAAGAAATTTTGAACATTCTTAACTAGGTATTGTTGAATTTGGATTTGGTAGGATACTGCAGAGAATGTATGTTTCCCTTGAGATAGTTTTTGAAGTATTAACCATTGTTCCATTTTCTTCTATAGAATTCTGTATCTTGGTATTGTTTTTCTAATTTGTGGTCTGTACTTGTCTTGGTTTAGATGCTTACTTGGTTGTGTTATCTCAGGAGGTGGAGCTGCAAGCGAAAGTGACAACCAAATGCTTCTTCGATGTAGACATTGGGGGTGAACCTGTGGGTAGGATAGTAATTGGCCTCTTTGGAGAAGTAGTTCCAAAGACTGCTGAGAACTTCCGCGTCTTATGTACAGGCAAGCTTTGGCTTCCTACTATCATCACCATCATCATGAACATCAACTTATTTGTTATTATTACTATTGTGGATTGGTGGATTGGTGGATGTGGCAGTGCATTTGAAATCTGAATTTGAAAAAATATATTTGAAAATTCAGGAGAGAAAGGATACGGTTACAAAGGATGCTCTTTCCATCGTATTATTAAAGATTTCATGATCCAAGGAGGGGATTTCACTGAGGGAGATGTAAGTTATTCTTGTGTGAGGCTCTCCTAATGAGAAGGTTATTCTCATTAAGCTGAAAATTGTGGTGTTTACTTGCTGCAGGGAACGGGAGGAATCAGTATCTATGGCTCTAGTTTTGAAGATGAGAACTTTGCCTGTGAGTGTTTGCTACAGCCTGGATAGGAGTATTCTGGTTTAATATTTTATATTGAAAGCTTTGCTAAATCTCTTCCCGTTTCATAAAATTGGAAATTCTATGAGGGAGTCTTGAAACTGCATGGCTGGTACTGTATCTAAGTTGCTGAATTGTAGTGTAATTATTTGCAGTGACTCATGTTGGACCTGGGGTATTGAGCATGGCCAATGCTGGTCCCAATACCAACGGTAGTCAATTTTTCATTTGCACCGTAAAGGTGAGATATATTCAACCTTTTCAGCTCTGTTACAGCATCAGTTTCAATTTTTTTTTGTGGGCAAATTTACACACTTTCCTTTTCTCATATGTTAGTACAAATGCCTCTTGTATTCTATTATCCCTTGAAAGCCTGGTAATTCTCATATTTAATTATCAGTGACGTTGTTGGTGAAAGCTATTCAATATAGATACATTTCAATTATGTCAAGATCGCATAAGATTGTTTAATTCGTTTGTGATGGTGCTTGCTGGAGGAAAGGAAATATCAGGTCTTGGTGTCGTAACTCATTTTATCACTATTTTAAATAATGAATTGATTATAAACAAGAATAGTTACATACGTCTTCAGATTGATAATGACTGCACATGCACCATTCACCTGCCATATGAAAATGATTATTTGGAGGAGCATGTTGTCAATGGGCTCAAATCCTGACACATCTACCAAGAATATCTTTATATATGCTTTGGTCGGTCACCAAGGTGATGGATGAATTCCATTACTATTCCCCCATCTGCTCAACCACCAGAGTGAGCATTAATATCAAAGAGTCATGAAAGAGACTTGAAAAGACTGATTACATTAACATATGGGATCAGGTATTATTTGGCAGAAAAGATAGAAATGGTTTTTAAGGTATTTCTATGGTAGAATGTGTTTTTGGTTAATATGAGAGATATCTTGGAGGCAAGTTGGTCCTAACAGATCTGACGTATCTCCCATTTTATGCATGTGCATCAATGTACCCCTGAGAAATGTTCTTAGTTTTTCTCTAGATGAACTCAACCAACTTCCTTCCCAACTCATGAATGGGAAAGAAAATAAATTGGAGTAGGAAAGTTACATGATTTTGCGGTTCCTAGTTTCTCAATTTTGTTAATCTCAAGCATGAGGGATACACTTGATAATTGGATTGCTGTCCTTTTCTGTCTAAGATATTTTGGTAGAATTTAAATGAGAACTGATCCCTACAATTGAATATGCATGGATATAAGTCTGTTCGATCAAATAGGTAATCTTTTTGCTCAACTTCTCTGTACAAAAAAATGTCCTTAATTTGCATTTTGTAGACTCCATGGTTGGACAGACGCCATGTTGTGTTTGGACATGTCATTGACGGAATGGATGTTGTGCGGAAGCTCGAGTCCCAAGAGACAAGCAGGTCAGATTACCCGAAGTTGACATGCAGAATTATAAATTGTGGGGAGTTGCCCGTGGACAGCTGATCTGCCAGCTGACTAAATAATACCTTGGATCTTTTTTTCTCTAGTTTTGTCACCTTTTGGGGTATGTAATGGCTTCACCAAATAGGCTTGTATGTGAGATTATTAGTTTTGTATTGGCTGAGAAATTAAGAGGGAATTCTACAAGCTCTTCCACATAGCTTCTTAATTTATCCATCTTTATGCAACTGGCTGATATATGGCGTGCATGAATACTGAATTCATTGCATCCAATCTCTTAATAAAGTGAATAGATGTTTGGAGAAAAACACGGTGATACGCATCATGAGATTTTGTTTTGCTTCATTTTAGTAAACATGCTGATGGAGTATTACATAAAGATTCTAGATTTACTTCATTTCACCTTACATAAAGATACTTCCTGCAAAACTACGAAGTATTCTGCAGGTGAAGTTTACATAGATATATCATATATCTGAGACTAGTGGGGTACCTATGCAAGGACTATAGTTTCAACTGCAGTGGTTTGAATAACTTGCTCCAACTGCTCTCCTTCTTCACCTTCCCATATTTCAGGTAGGGCTTCTTTGATATTGTGGATGCTGCCCAAGGCATGGTCTGCACCAGGCACAAGCACCGAGCTCCCCACCTGCCATCAATATTCTCGTTCGGTCAATTTGCAGGTCATTGTGATACAAGGCAAAGATAAGAGCTTACTATAACTGTATGAAGCCCAGCTGCTTTCCCGCTTGTGATATTTCGAGCACTGTCATCGAAGAATATCTGAGGAAGGGAAGCAAAATCCATCAAACCATTGTGATAAAAATTGTAATCATGGCAGATAAAGAAGGAACATTAGATCCCAAGAGGGGACGAGTTTCTGGGCCCTTACTGTTTTCTTAGGATCATCATTTGCAATCCGTATAGCAGCTTCAATGGCCTCCACAGATGGTTTACAGAGAATTGGCGATCTGGGGCGGAAACTGTTACTTTCAGCCATATCAGCTGCATTATCTTCTGACTCACTTTCGCCTTCCTTGCAGACTCCATTTCCCTCCAGCTCCTCATTGTATTCAGTTGGTTCAGGAGGAGGATTAAGAGTTTCAAAGCATATGACACCTTCAAAACAACCTTCCAAGCCCAACCTGTTGAGAACTTGAGCCACATGCTCTCTGTCCGCATTAGTGAAAATCTGAAAAACACCAGCACACATTTTGGAATGTCATATGGCATGTTTGCAAATGCAGCTAAACATTTACTTTTCTTCTGAAATGAAAGCTTGTGGACATATTTTACATACTATTTTACGCTGTGGCATTGAGAGCAGAAGGTTCCTTAACACTGGATCCGGCTTTAGTGACTCATAGGGTAATCTTCCATGAACATAGGCATGAAACTCATCATCATCGAATTCATAACCAAGAGCCTGAAAGGTAGAGACTGAAACTCATAAATTCCTCGATAAAATGAACAAAGGTACCAAGAGCTGGGAAAAACAGGAATAACAATGGAGAAGATAAACCCAGCTCTGTTTCACCTTTAAACCAGCCATTGTTGTCCCATACTCCCTGTATAGTTCCAAGCACATCCTTGGCACTTCACTTTCTTCTATATTCAAGTGTTGCAACATGTAGTCTGCAAATTGAGATCACCCATCTTCAAAATCACCATAAATTCACAATAATATCAGCATCTCAGTATCATGATCAGTATTGTTTAGAACCATACCTTCTATGTTCTTGCGGCAAGCCAAGTTCAGGCCTGAGCTCATGGGGTACAAGGTATCATCCATATCTGGGAAACACATAAAGAACCCATAAATAGAAGAAATCTTTCATATATAGTTTTCAGTAAACAAGGTCGATTTTAATTCCAATTTCTCTGCAATAATATTAAGTCGAATGTCCAAATAAATCTCTTAATCTTCAACTTGGTGATCTTGCCATCTTGATCATTCATTTGGGAAATATTACTAATTTTTGTTTTTAAGGACAAGATCATGATCATGTTCATTCAATGTCCCTTCTGCCATCAATAAAAGGCGGCTCAGTCTGGTCTTTAGAACATACCAAAGAGCAGGCACTCATACTTGGCTCTATTGGACCCCTCAACAGCATCCATCTTCAAGAACAAATCTGCAGGAAGATTGCACAAGATCAGAACAAAAGCGTATTGAAAATTCTATTCAACATGCCCCATACCCCACACCCACAGAAGATGGAGGAGAATTATTGATCTGTTAGTAGCCTTAGAGATTCATGAACATCAGTAGAATACATTCATTGTTTTTTATTTCTAGTTGTTCAGAGCCTAGGATTCTTAAACTATGACTAATATGGTGGGAATTCATTCAAGCCAAACGACTTGGAAAACATTGAAAATGAAATAATCACAGAAAAGCTAAGCACAATAAGATGCAGTGAAGGGAAAAAAAACCTAGTGAACCCATCAAGAAGAGCATGGATGAAGAAAGGTCTAATGCTCAGAGCTTCCAATTTATAGGCAGGATTACCCTGTCTCATCTTGTATGCAAAATTGATGGGATTTGTGATGAAAACAATGCAAGCTTATCAATGAGAATCGCATCATCTGATATTAAATAAAGCCGAAGCTTTATAGAATATAAGAGGCTTAAAAAATAAATAGACGGTGCAGCACTTAAAGATCACCTTCAAATACAAATATACAATAGATGACTCTTGAACAGTCCGATGCACAACCAATGGTTCGCTTACAGGGCCTATTTATATGACCTAAAGGGTGGCCCACTCTCAATTAAGACACTTTTGAGGTGACAGCAGCAAGCATATGAGGTGGAGCATATTTCTTCTTCTCTTTAAGACAATGCCTAATTCTAAAGTCACTTGCTTTCTATTGAAGGTCGTTTTCAGTAAAATTTGGTGGCTTTAGAGGCCTCATATGCCGCCACACCCATATGCCAGGAGTTGGGTTTCAATTAAACAACACTCTATGACTCTTATGCATGTTGGCCACCATGTTCATTTATTGATGATGATCATTTTGAAAAAATGGAGTGGATGCTGATTGGACCACAGACAAAACAGGAGATGGCAAGTTATTGTTTCTTGTTGTCTAGAGACTGGGAATAATTCAAATTGGTCTTGGATTCTGAGAATCCAAGAAATGGATGAGAATAGTTGTTAGTGGCCTTGGGAAGATGAGGATTATTCCTTAGAAGTATGGAATAACCGCAGAGTAGCTATATTCTACTTAAATTCTATACGAGAAAATGTTTAACATGCTGCACAATCCTTTTGCTTCAACAGGAAGCCAAGCCTGAAAGTTCAATTTTCTGGTTGCAATAGCAGAACATGAAGAAAATATCAGCAAATTGCCTTAGAAGTTACTTGACAATTAGAATGAGCAAATTCAGCGTGCTGTTACCTTTCATGACAGATTTGACAGTTCAGTTTCCAGAAATTTGTGCTCTCTTATCTACCTTAACATATCATTCAATCACATGGAAGGTACTGTAAATCTTTTAAGCATAAGCGGAGAACTGATTCTTTCTAGTTTTCGCGGAGGACATAAGCTGTCAATGTCCAGTATCCCTTTTCTTTTGGTTTCTCTAACAGGTGGCACAGAAATTCTTGTGGCATTTTCAGAGGCATGCTTAACTTTCTGCTTGAGTTCCATGTGCTTTTCCACATATATTCTTCCATAGGACTCCACTATCCCATCTTTTGTACCCTTCCATCCATTTGCTAGTCTGAATAAACCGAATATTTTCCATTCTGTTGCAATGCCCCATCTCATCATCGTTCTCGCCTTTCCAACTGATTGGTGTATGAACAGTCTTTCCATGGTGTAACAAAAGATCTTAAGAACAACTGAACAACACTTTGCTTTGTATGAGAAAATGTCTTAAACCCAACTCTTGTTATGCTGTTCTTTCAAATCAGCTACCAAGGAATATATACTTGTTCTGAGTTCTGCTAAGTATCTGTCATTTTTGCATGACTATTCCACCTCCCCATGAACTTCCAAAATGCTGTGTCAGCTCCAAGATGTATTATGTGGCTCTCCTTTGCCTTGAGGAAATAAGTGCTAGAAGAACACCTAGTCTTGAAAATTTTTCTAAGTAGAGACAAGACAAGAGTCACATGTGTGCAGTACTCTTCATCAACTCACCTAATTCTCCTTGCCCCAGCAGCACTTGGCTGAGATAGAATTCATTTCTCTTCCATGTTTCATTTTCAAATCTTGGAATGGGGCCTGGGCCTGGTCTATAATGGATGGCTTCTTTTAGTGTTGTAAGCCTCTTGAACTCTATAGAGAAATTTCTAAAGCCAGTTCCTTCGAGAACGTTTCTCTGCTGAATTTGGCAACAATGGAGGAAGACCCAAAATACTGCTGTTTGGTCATTTTGAATAACGAGGACCTGGGGTTGTATCATATTAATTAGTAAAAACCAATAGTGCTGACTGTACTGGACTTATCAAATGATCATTGGTTAAAATGACAAAATCTTTGATTATTGTTGTGTCCTTGGGAAAAAGGAGGGAGTTGTTTGGGAGAAAAGGGCCATTATTGCTACTTTTGACTCCTTCCATCTTCTCCCCTGGTTGGCTAGTAGAATACCAGCCTTCCATGAGTGTTAGAATCATTTCATGTTGATTGTTGGACCTTTCCTATAGTTTTAGTTGGTGTTTGCTTTTTTACTTGATTTTACATACAAACTAAAATGTATTTAATAGTATTAAGTATTAAGTTGATATTTTATTCTTATTAAGTGTTAAAAAAACTCAATAAATTATTTTTAATATTTAGAAAAAAAGTCAAGTATTTTATCTTTTTATATTCAATAAAAAAAATTAAGAAATAAATACTAAGTTAATAAATAAATAAATAAACAATTTAAAATCTGAAAGTAACAAAAAAAACTAAAAAAAACAAATAAATACCTTAAATTGCATTTGGTTTTAGAAAATTTAAAAGAAGACACATGAAATAAAATAGAAAAAAAAACAGAGAGAAAGAAAAGTAAAAACAAAGGCTTAAAATTAATAAATTAATTTTATATACCATTTCCAATTTGTTTCATTTATTTAATTTTTCTACATAAATATTAAATAATTTTAGAATATATAAATTTTTAACTATTTTTTAATTATATATATATATTTTTTCATATTTTTAATATAAGTGAAAATAATAAAATCAATTTTTTTTTTTTAGTATTTTCCTTAGAACAAAGCATAGTTAAACTTTTTAAATTAGTTTTAACATGATATTGAAATTTTAAACCAAGAACCCACCTACTTTATTTTTTTTTTGAAAAAGTGGTTTAGTCAAGATTAAAAGTCTTAAACTTTTAAGTCAAATAATAAGCCACCAACTTTGAAAATGGACTTAGTTGTTTAACAATTTATAAAATAATTTCTTTCTTTGAGTGGTTTAGTCAATAATTTATTCCCTAGGTTGAAAGCCCTTAAAACCTAGAAAATTAGGCTTGCTTTCAAACTTCTAAGATATTTCCTTTATGAACACAAAATTATTTTGTGAAAAATATTAACATGTAAAGAATATTAACTCTGAGATTATACCCATAATTAATTACTTTAATATAAATTTTTGTTTCGTATATTTTTTATATTGATTTGTCTATTTTTGCTGGACTTTTCACAAAAATTATGTGTACAAATATATAATTAATTAAAAATTAGTAATTAAATAGTAATTAGGATTTCTAATTATGCTTTGTTACTAAAAAATAATAGAAAATTTTTAAATCGAATTTCATTGGTTACTCACTTTTTTATGTGATGTGTCATGTGTCTTTAGATTTGTGGATTTGTCATTGAAATGTATGTGTAATTGTTAATGTTAATTTGTTAATTTTCTGGTTTTTAATTTAGGAAAAAGTATCAAATTCTAACTTTTTATTTTTAAAAATAATTGAAATAGATGGGTGGGAATTATGTTTTCAAGTTATAATTTAAAAAATTAATCCAAATGGTTTATTTTGATTTTGTTGTATGATAAGACTTGAAATGGATAAGTTACGAGGAAAAATAATGATTAATAATGTGTTTGACATTTATTTTAGAAAATGTTTCTACCATCTCTAACACTTAAAAATGAAAAATTTTAAGTACTAAAAATATTAGAAACGTTTCCAAAAATCACTATCAAACAAACTTTAATATAATAGAATTTTGATTTCAATTTTAGAACTATATGAATGTATATTAAATTTATTTCTTATACAAATTAAGTTATTTTTAGTAACAACTCATAAGAAAATTTTATTACCCAAATTCTCTTGTGAAATAAGAAAAAAATAAACAAAATAAGAAATCATTGAGTTTTTCCTTGTAACAATTTTGATATTTTATAACAAATACATTTCTTATTTAAATCATACAAAATTACAATAATTTGATTTGTTTTCTAAGATAAGAATTATTTAAAAAAATTATTTTATTTTATGTGAGAGATTGAAATATTATAACTAAAAAGAGAAATAGCAGTCATTGTTTTAAAAGTAAAAGAAGAAATTTATCTCTTTTATGAACACAAAATTATTTTAGAAAAAAATGATAAGACAAAAAACAAACATCCTAAACTTAAATGTTCAAAACTTTCTTTTTTTTTTAAAGACTTAACGGCTATGTTCAGTTCCCGAAAAATTAGAAAGACAATGCAAAATGAAGAAAATAAAGAGGAAAAGTAAAAAAAATAAAAAAATAAGTTTAAATTTAATAAATATTTTTAAACATTCTTGAAATTTATTTTACTTACTTTTTTTGTCATAGGATTAAATAATTTAAAAATATATAAATTTTAAATTAATTTTAATTATATTTGATTTCCTTTTATTAATTTTTATAATAAAACCAAATATGAAAAAAACATTTTTCTTAATAATTTTTTTCCCTATTATTTTTTGGAACCAAATATAGCCTAAAAGCTTTAAAAAAGGAAATTATATCTATCCATATATCCACCTAAAAATTAAAAATTTATTAATACATTCACCTCATTGAAAAGTTACCCAAAACATACTTTCTATTATCATTCTCTAATCCCATCTTTCTCTTTTTCTTTGAACATATTTTTTTCCAACCACAAACCCTAAAATTGCAGGTATATTCATAGCTAATTTGAAAATTTTATGCTTTTTATTTGAATCTATATAACATACAATTGAAATGTTGTGATTTTTTGTTGAAATATCGCCTAGGCATGGGTTCAAGCTTAGTTAACACTAGGTCATCTTCTTTTTTGTTAATATATATGCATAATAAATATGTTAATATTTATTATTAAAAATAAATAAATAAATTCTAATTCTATTATTTTAAAATTTATTTACTTAATAAATAAATATATAAAAACCATGATTATAACTTTCTTAAGTATTTTTGTTAATTTCATTTATATGATAATTAAATATAAAAAATATAAATATTAAAAATTCATATTTATTTTACATTAATTAATGAATTTGAATTAAATAAATTATAATTTAATATTAAATATATTATCATTATCTCATTAATTATATTTTAAAAAATTACTATCACTTCATTTTAAATTTTTTATATTTATCATTTTAATTTTGAATGTTTTATTTTAAAATATTAAAAATATAAATTTATTAAAAAAATAACTAAAATATAAAAAAAATTAAGTTAAAATATTTTATAAATTAAAATTAATTTAATTAAATAAATAATAAATTATTAATACTGATAAATCATTGCTTACTGATATATATATATTTTTAATTATATCTACTGATCATACTTAAAAAAAAAATAACTTTAACACGTGTATCTTATGACTACAATTTTACATTTGGAGTGTCACACGATAATATTTTTTGTTGAAAAAACCTAGGAAGTGAAAATTTGCTACATAAAGAAAGATCAATTGTGAAAAAAAAAATATATATATATATAAATAAAGAAAGAAAATGGGGTTGAATCCAGGAGAAGTTGGATTTGTTGGGGTGGAGTGGCGCCACAATGGGTACTTCGACGAGGCTGGTGAATGGCTTGTCGCTGATCGCCAAGGAGGCTGTGAAGCGTTCGGAAGTTCTAGACAACGCCAGAGCTGGAGATTTGGAAACCCTAATTTCATCGGCGGTGAAGAAAGCCATTGTCACAGCAACAGATGCTTCCGGCCTTACAAAAGGGAAGGTTCGAGAGTTTTCTATACCCGCCACCTCCTACGCCTCCGACGAGTCCGATGTTGCTATCACGACGCAACAGGTTTCTGAGAATGCAATCGAACAGGAACAAGTCTCTGTTCCGGAGAGAGTTCAAGATTCCAATGCTCAGCAGAGTGCCGGTGCTTCGGAGTCTGAGGATTCGGGTGGGAATGTAGATGTGGTTGTGAAGAGGCGGAAGCCGAGGGAGAGGAGAGTTCCTTCAACGCCTTTTTCCCGGGCCCTCGGGTTTGTGTTTCACGTTTGTTCTTCATTTCGTGGAGACATTTCTATGGCCGAAGCCCTAATTTTTCTTTTTCTTTCTTTTTTAATCCTGCATATGAAGGTTTGCTGGATTAGGGGTTGGTATTGCATGGGGAACGATTCAGGAATCTGCGAAGAGGATCGTCTTTGGGACTCCTAATTCTCAAGATAAGCAATCTGCTGTTTCCCCGTTCTTATCCGAGAAAAATGCAGAACGTTTGGCTCTTGGTCTGTGTAGAATGCGTGGAGCGGCTCTTAAGTTAGGGCAGATGTTGAGCATACAGGACGAGACCCTTGTACCTGCTCCGGTATTTTAATTCTTTATTTTTTTTTGATAGGTAAAGAGTAATATTATTATATGCATTAGAATTTTCATTCATTGGGGAGTGTTCATTTCCACATAATTTCTGAGAAATAATTCCATAGCGTCTGAGATTTGAGTTGAAGCAGAGTTATGGAAAGTTTAAACTTCTGTTAATGTGGGTTACATGTGCTCATTGGAGAATGGCCATCATTTTGTCTTTGAATATATGGGTCAGTAAGGATAAATCATAGGGGATCAGTTTGTGGTAGCAGAATTTCCTACATAGATGCATGTTTAAGGGCAGAAATTGACGAACCATCACTTTATGCATTGCAATGCAGCTTGGGAACTCTTTACAGCTAATTTTTCCATTTTGGTTAACAGGACTTCCTCAGGATTCTTCCAAAGTTTTAGAGGTTTAAGGCAGGGGGACCCATTCTAACTGTACCTGTTTGTGATTGCTATGGAGGCACTTAGCTGCCTTCTAAGGAGAGCTGTAACTGGGGGTTTTCTGTCAACCTGTAAGGTGAGGGGTAGAGGTGGTGAAGGGGCTCATGTGTCCCACATACTGTTTGCTGATGACACTTTGGTTTTCTATGGGGCTTCTCAGGATCAGATGAAGTATTTAAGTTGGATTCTAATGTGGTTTGAGGCCATTTCGGGGTTGAGAATTAATTTAGATAAAAGCGAGTTAATCCTAGTGGGATGTGTGGAAAATGTGGAGGCTTTGGTTGTAGAACTTGGTTGTAAGGTCGGGAGTCTTCCATCCTCTTACTTGGGTTTACCTTTGGGAGCTCCTTTTAAGTCCGTGGCTGCTTGAGATGGAGTGGAGGAGAGGTTTTGAAAGAGATTGGCAATGTGGAAGAGACAATATATCTCTAAAGGAGGGAGACTCACTTTGATTTGGAGTACCTTGGCTAGCTTGCCAATTTATTTCATGTTTGTGCTTACTTTGCCTAGGACAGTTAGATTGAGGTTGGAGAAAATTTAGAGAAATTTTTTGTGGGGTGGTGGGGCTCTTGAGCGGAAACCTCATCTTGTAAGATGGGTGCTTGTTTGTTTAGACAAAAGAAAATGGGGTTTGGGGGTGAAGTGTCTTTCTTCTCTTAATAAGACGCTTTTGTGCAAATGGAGTTGGAGGTTTGCAAATGAGAGAGGGGCCTTGTGGAATCAAATGATTAGGGGAAAGCATGGGGAGGAGTAAGGGGGTTGGTGCTCCAAGGAAGTGAGGGGTGGATATGACATGGGGTTGTGGAAAGCAATTAGGAGGGAGTGACATGTTGTAAGCAATAGAATCTCCTTTGTGGTGGGCAATGGTCAGAGGGTGAGATTTTGGAAGGATAGATGGTGTGGAGATTCACCTTTTTGTGTTGCTTTTCCCACTTTGTTTGCTTTAGCTACATTCAAGGACGCCTGGGTAAAGGATGTGTGGAGTTTCTTTGAGGGAGGGGGGAGTTGGAGCCTGCATTTCTCTAGACCCTTCAATGATTGGGGGATGGATGAGGTACACTGTTTTTTATTGGGTCTTAATGGGAAGAGTGTTTAGTGGGATGTGGAAGATAGGGTGCTTTGGATAGAGACAAAATGTGGGAAGTTCTCAATTAAGTCTCTCTACAAAGCCCTAGAATTTGGACCTTCAACCTCTTTCCCATCAAATGTCATTTGGAAATCTTGTGTGCAGCCCAAAGTGAGTTTTTTTGGTTGGGAAGCAACTTGGGGGAAGGCCCTTACTTTGGACCAACTTTAGAAAAGAGGATGACCTTTAGCAAATAGATGCTACCTGTGCCAAATGCATGAGGAATCGATAGATCATATCCTCCTTCATTGTGCCAAGACAAGGACTCTTTGGGCTTTGCTTTTCACTCTCTTCGGGGTGCAGTGGGTGCTGCTAGCCTCTGTTAAAATGACGCTCTTGGGTTGGAACGGGTCTTTTGTGGGAAAAAAAAGAGGAAGTTTGGAGAGTAGGTCTAATCTAGAGAGATTGTTTGTTTTTACTTTGTATTTTCTTGTATTTGTTTTCTTGTAATTTAGTTTTTCTTGGGTGGGAGGATTTCTTATCCTTCTCTTGTACTTCTTTTTATATCAGTATATCCCTTTGTCGTTTCCTATCAAAAAAAAAAAAAAAAAAGTTTGGAGAGTAGGTCCTTTATGTATTTTTTGGACGGTTTGGAAGACAAGAAACAAAATTACTTTTGAAGATGATGTGTTGTCCATTTAAAGACTTAAGAGTTCTTTTATTTATTTTCTTTGGTCGGAGACGAAATTGTTCATAAAAGATGATCCTCTCTCTTTAGTAGGTTTCATTGATTGGGTAGGTTCTCGTTGAGGGTGGTTTTTTTGGCCCCTCCGCTCTTCTTGGCTTTTTTTGTCCTAGCTGGGGAGGGCAGTGTTCCTATGCTATATATTTTTGAGTCGCTATTTTAGCGCCTCGTTTTAATACAATTTCTTCTCTTTTACTTATAAATAAAAAATAAAAAATAAAATGCAGCTTGGGAACTCTTTGGTTGTTATTCCTTTGCTAGGGTTATGATTGGTCTTAGGTTTGAGGAATGATCATAGGAAAGGGGAATCACTATCTTCCTTGAGTGATGTCAAACAAATGGAATTGAGGGATTATGATAATGCAGGCTTGGCCATATTTAAATTCCAGGAGTAGCTCTGAAAAACATTTTTTTTTTTTCAAATTTTCCCTATGATACTGTTCCCTCGATAGGCAGTTGTTTCAAGCTGTATTGAATTGTATATACTTCACATTTACTATGCTTTAAACCTTCGTTTTTTTTAATGAATTGAAACACTTCAGAAGTAGAGGCAGAGGACAATAACTGAAGTAAAATGCATAAAAGTCTTCTTGGAAGATTACCACTTAGGGAGGATTGTATGTATATTTTTATTTTTTCAATACATATAGCATCAACTTATCATATACTTTACTATTTGACCATTTTAAAGAGGTATGCAAGAAATCATCTACCACCACCACCACCATCATCATCATCATTTTGTTGCATTTCCCAACTAGGTGACTTCATTCATTTCCCAACTAGATGACTTCACCAGCATGAATCCATTCTGCTTTCATGCATATTAACTGCAATGATGCTGTTGCCTAAGCTTAAAATTCTCAGGTCAGTGTATGTAAGTGCTATTTTCTTCAAGATTTTCCCCCCGATCTAATCCTCCCATATCTGGTCTTGGCACTGGCACTGCATTGTGTGGTCTAGAATTGGCAGAATATCTCTTAAACAACATTTGATTTCTCCTATTTAAATTTCCTCCTATTATGAAGTTAAATTTCCCCTACAATTAAATGCCCTGAATTGAAATCAATTAAACATATTTGTGACATCTTTTTAATTCTCCATATAGATTTTGGCTGCATTGGATATAGTCCGTCAAGGTGCTGATGTGATGCCAAAGAAACAGCTCAATCAAGTTTTGGATGCTGAATTGGGTCCTGAATGGAAGTCAAAGTTAACCAGTTTTGATTACGAACCACTGGCTGCTGCCAGTATAGGCCAGGTGATTACCATCTGCTAGATACTTACCTTTTTCTATCCCATGTGCTGCACTCTTGAGTGCTTTAACCTTTCATGGGAGTCGAGAATGCTTTTGTGCCTTACATGTTAGCTGCATATCATATTTCAAAGGTGGTTTTTACATACATTTCATTTAGACTAGCCCTGCTTCACTCCATTTTATCTTATCTCCAAATGGGGGTTGTTAAAAGTACCGTTTCTCATCTAGATGCAATGTACTCTTTTGTCATTTAGCCTGTTATTGCTTATCTAGCCTCACAGTTCTAACACAATTTTCAGGTGCACAAAGCCATAGCAAAAGATGGTTTGGAGGTTGCGATGAAAATTCAGTACCCAGGTGTTGCAGATAGCATTGAAAGTGATATTGAAAATGTCAAACTGCTTTTGGATTATACAAACCTAATTCCAGAAGGACTTTATCTTGACAAAGCTATGAAGGTAATGATGATATAGTCCGAGTCTTTGGAGTTGGCTTTTTGCTTATAAGGTTCAGAATCCTTCTTCTCTTCTTATGTGTTCTTTGCAAGCTTCCTAATATTCGAGACTCAACTATGTCTCATTCTAATTGGATTGGCTATAAGAATCCCTTGTGGCCATTTTGCTCTATCTAGGGCCACACTGCCATTAAATTGTAGGTTGCTGTCACTCTTCTCACAACAAAGGGGCACATTCTTGTAGGATTTTTTTATAAAGGAGCATTTGGATGTGTTGGCTTGAGAAAAGCCCATTAAGTCTGAGTTGGGGTGCCAAATTTATGCCTTTAGGCTTGTATGACATCATGCTCAGGTGTGTGGCCCAAGTTCAATTAACATAATCAATAGACGCTTTGGGTTTGCCGTGAGGAAACTTTCTAGTGCTTGTTTTAGCATAATTACCACATACTTGACTAATCTTTCAGTGAAATACTCTGTTTTGCCCAACCAAAGTGTGGCCCCATTCGCTTTCAGGCAGATCCCAACTTGGCCCTTTGGAGCTTTACTTGTACTTCTACTTCTTGCACTGTCCTTGCAATACCCGAACTTTAAACCATATACTTCTTATTGTTTGATTCATTCAATATGGTATTGCCCATCCATTTTCAATTGGTACTACCTTAACTATTTTAAAATGCATCTTTCTTTCTAGCCTTTCTTCTCATGCTAGTCACCAATCTCAAACTGCATTATAGCCTGACCATAGATTCAAACATAACACTTTTCCCTTTAATTTGACGGGTCTGAACATACAGCACCTTGGAGGCACTTGTCCAACTCAACCATCCTGCTCTAACCTAGGGGCACTAACCTCTTCAGTCTCTTTCTTATGAACTATCAAACTACGATGCTTGATCCTTTATAAATGTATGTATATATAAGTATCTGTATGGATCTTAGTGCATGATTTGCTGATGTACTGACTAGAGCTTGAAAAGACTAAGGTGTATGATGCTGCTAAAAATGCAAGTTAATGTTCCTTCTGAACTTCTTGACAGGTGGCAAAGGAGGAATTATCTCGTGAATGTGACTATGAGCTGGAAGCTACAAATCAAAAACGGTTTCGTGATCTTCTATCCAATTCCAAAGGGTTTTATGTTCCAATGGTTTTGGATGATATTTCAAGCAAAAGAGTCTTAACAACAGAACTTGTTTCTGGTGATTATTCTATATATTTGATATACGCTCCTGCATAAATATATTGTTTGTATAATCCGATCATAAAAGCTTTACTAATGCTCTTCATCAATTCAAGAAGCATAGAACAATTTCTTGTCCTTGTGTTGAAAGGAAAATTCTCTACATGTTCTTATCAGAGGACCTCTGATAGATTATTCTTGTAAATGTGAAGAAGATTTTTGTGTATGTACTTTGAAAAGAACTTCTGGTAGATATAGTCATATAAACATCATTGTCCATGGTGGATTTCATTGATTGGTTAGGGTTGTTTTGAGGGAGGGAGTAGCTTTTTGTTTTCTCTTCCTTTTTTTGGTTGCCTTTGTATACATCGTGTGTACTTTGGTACACCCTTTATGGCACTTTTTAATACAAATCTCATTTACTGATAAAAAAAATAAAAAATAAAAAAAGTCATATAAACACCATTATTTGCTCTAAATAGGTAAAGATCTCCCTCTTGGTAAATTAATCATGTTTTCACCTAAGAAGTATTACCTTTACAGTTAAAGTCCTTTTTTTTTTTCTTTTTTTTCTTTTTTTTAAATTTATATTTGGATATATATATTATTTTTTATCGGCTGTAGAATCAGACTGGACTGCATGTGATAGGCCTGAAAATTTTTGTAGGAAACAACTTTGCCTCAAGTAGTTGCATCCAGCCTTTGAAACTTGCATTTAGCATTTGAAACTTGCATTGGGGGTGATTGATGTTCTTGCTTTTGTATTAGACTCAAAAGCATGGATAATATAGAGATTGTATGTAGTGCAAATATTTTGTCACCAACCCCATGGTGCATCTGAATGGTACAGATAAACCTGTAGTGTAGCTGCTTACTTTTATCAATCGAGTTGGAATCTCAGTATTCATTTTTAACATGAGATTAATTTTTTCTTGCCATAGGAGTTCCAATTGACAAGGTGGCTTTACTAAATCAGGGAACTCGTAATTATGTTGGGAAAAAGTTGCTGGAGCTCACTTTGATGGAGCTATTTGTCTTTCGTTTCATGCAGGCAGGTTTTCCTTTTTCTTTTTCCTTTTTTCTCATGTTAGTTTCTTAAAAAAAAGGCAAAAGTTCACTCCTGTAGAACTTTTTTTTTTTTCTCATCCTTTGCCTTTGGGTTCCTATCTTTGCTTTTCCTGCAATACCTTTTATCTTGAGTCCACTTTAGTAGGTCCTGGAGTCACTCAACTATAAACATGAAACTTTTGACACAGTTACTGATATGAAAAATTCACCTAATAAAGTGACTCCTTCCAATTAGAAGACCAGATTTTCCATATGCAAATGAATCCCTCTTTTTCCTAAGTGATGGTAGTTAAAGAGATGTTATATTTATATTCTGAAGGATCATGTAGTGAAAAAAAGGTAACAATATAAATGCCCATGAAGAGAAAGAGATAATGGAAATAATAGCAATCTGCTTAATGTGAACCTGCGCATATCAATAAAAGAAATGACAAATGTAAACCTGTTCATATTGAGTATGTTGCAGGTATCAAATTTTGATACTACTAGTCAACATATATTTACCCATCAAGTATGGTTTGATGGGTGATGCACTATTTAGTTAGAAGGAATCTACTGAATTGGCATGGGCCATTTGTGTGGAAAAAGCAGAAAAAACCTTGGAGGGCTGCTCCCTGGTGTTTGTTTTGACTCTATGGAATGAAAGAAATAGGTGGGTGTTTAAAGGTGTTCAGCAGTTGGACCAAGCAATCAAATTATATTTTATATCTAGTTTTTTTGGATTGGGTTTTAGAGTGTACGTAGAGGACCATTCAGTGTCTATGATAGAATTTGTAGATTGATTGAGCCTCTATTAAGGAGAGGGATTCTGTTTTTGTTTACCCTTTCCTTGTTTAGCCTAGGCGACTATTGTATACATCATGTGTACTTTGGTGCATCTCCTCTTAGTCACTTTTAATATATTTTCTTATTTGCTGACCAAAAAACTAAAGAAAAAAAAAATCAAGTATAGTCTGATATAATGCCCTCATCCAATTTGCATGCAACTGTATTTCATTATTGCAGTTTCCTAAAATGTTAAGAATGAGGACCTCTTGTTAAAGATACCTGACCTGATTTGGTCATGATTTCCACTGTACTATCTGGTTGTTTCTCTCTATTCAAATCATAGCCTATTGCAGCTGTATGACCTTTTACATAATACTTAACCATTTATGTTATTTCTCCTAATTTTCTTATCTTATTGTGTCTTGATCATTTTGTGCTTGACTAATGTAGACAGATCCTAATTGGAGTAACTTCTTATATGATGATGCCACAAGAACAATAAATCTCATAGACTTTGGAGCTGCTCGAGATTTCCCTAAAAGATTTGTTGATGACTATTTAAGAATGGTAACTTCTCTTTGCTTCACATTTTTGTTTCTTTTTGGCACTTTGTCAACTATCATTTTCTCTTATTTCTGTGGCATACATCCAAATGAAGGTTGCAGATTTTGATTTTAGGTTGAATTTTTTTTTTCCTTTTTGGAATTTTATGGGGCTTAAAACCAAATCATCAAATTTGAATCTCAAAAGGTTTTAGATTTTGCCTTTGTTACAGAGTTGGATTATACTGCTGATCAGGAAGCAATTCCTCTTAGATTGTTGTAAAGTATGTGCTCCATTTTTTACAATGAAAATCCTTTCTCAGAAAAAAAAGGACATATTTTAGCAAATATGTTATGAGCTGTACCAATAACCCCACCACAAGGATTTATAGATGGGTTGAATGTTCTAAACACAGTCAATAGTTGTCAAGAAAATAAGACTGCTCAAAATCCTTATTGAAGCTTTCTATAGATAGTCGGACTATTCTAGAGGTTTTTAGTTATGGAATTCTCCAAAGTAGTTGTAATTGTAGGGAGTAGTTTAGAATGCCATGGAATTACAAGGAGACACCCCATCTACAATACTCCCAAGTTTTGAGGAAACTTCTACATAGGAGTTGGGTGAAAGGTTTTGGAGTCTCCAAAAGAACTCAGTAGTGTTTTGGAACCTTCTTTGGGTAAGGTCTCATTTGTCCAAGGCAACAAGGAGTTGAGAACTCCCAAGGCATTGTAAAGCTCCTAGCTTTATAAAGCTTGGATTGTTCAAAACATATATTTCAAGCTTCCAAACGTTCTTGTCCTACTAATTAATTTTCATGTGATATCTAGATTACCACAATATCTGATGACACTATAGAACACATTTCTACTAAAACAAGTTTTAGCTGCCCATTAATTGCCATTACGTGGATGATGAGGAAAACAACTGACAAAAACTTGAGTTTTCCTTTTGGAAATAGTTTTCATTGCAACCTATTTGGGTTTTTAAAGCTACCATGCCCTTCAATTTCATGTAACGAGCTACTTTGAGCAGGTTTATGCATGCGCAAATGGAGACAGAGATGCAGTAATTGAGATGTCACAGAGACTTGGGTTCCTTACAGGAATGGAATCAGAAATAATGATAGATGCTCATGTTCAGGCTGGCTTTGTTGTGGGATTTCCATTCTCCAAGCCTGGTGGCTATGACTTCCGCTCCAGCAATATTACTCAAAGCATTTCAAATCTTGGGGCAACAATGTTGAGGCATAGATTGAGACCACCCCCTGATGAGGTGTATAGCCTTCATAGGAAGCTTTCAGGCGCTTTCCTGGCTTGCATCAAGCTTGGTGCCGTGGTACCATGCAGGGAACTGTTACTTCAAGTGTATGAGCAATATCAATTTGGTGAAGAAGGTGGAGAAATCTTGTCAAGCGCCTCAGTTTCATGACAATTAATATAATTTTTTCCGTTTCATTGATTTTTTTTCCCCGTCTGTAATAAATCATGGGATGCAGATGAGCATCCCAAGCAACTGAGTAGAATGCCCCTGCTACATTAATGGGGCGATAGAGTCTGCGGTTACTTAGCTGAAATTAAGTGCAATCTCTTATTTTTCATGCCTTCAAAGGCTTTTATCTGTGAGGAACATTATAGTTCATGGTGTTATACATACACTATGGCACCAAATATTCATATTTGAGTTTGTTCTCTCAGCATTCTTTTAAAGAGAACACAGACAAGCACTTTTAGTTTGTATGAAAGTTCCTTCTTCCTCTTTCAGGAATTCCGACGAGCTTTGGTAGATCTAGATCCAATTTTTAGTAAAAATGGCCTTTTTGTTTGGCGCAAGGCATTGTTTTAGACATTTAGGGTGCGTTTGGGAATTATTTTTAAAAGCAATTTTTTAAAACAGTTTTTTGATATTTTATAAAATAAAAATTTGTTTGGAAATATAAAATATTTTTAATATTTTTAAATATATTTTAAAAATAATTTTTATGTTTAATGTTTTGTTTTAAATTATTCTTATTTTTTAAAACAAGTATAAACATTATAAAACAACTAAAAAATGGTTTTTAAAAATATTATATTTTTTATTCTTAAAAATAAAAAATAAAAAATAATTTTTGGTTTTCAAATTGAAATCTTATTTTCTAAATATATATATTATTTTTATAAAATTGTATTTTTAAAATACTATTTAAATGTAATTAAAGGGCTCTTTAAGTAAGGTTGGTTGGATAATAAGTTTGGGGTTTGTAACTTGTAAGGTGGGGCGGAGTCTTCAAGAGTGGGGGGACACCGGGCTCCCCACACAACGAATCCAATTATTGACGTGTCTGTCGGTGGATCATCCTCATTTCTAAGACGGCAAAATCCAAACTGACCAATGAAAATGAAAAACAGTGGGGTTTGCAGTCCAAACAGACTTCAGTCCCATAGAATCTCCTCCAAGTCCGCAGCCTGCTGCGCCGTATGTGAAACTGTTCATACACCGCAGCCATCGGGTTAGGCTAAAAGACACATTAGGAAAAGAAAAAAAAAATCAAATTAATTGGTTTGAAAGTATATGGAATTTAACTTTAAAATTTTATTTTATTATAGAAGCATACTTGAACATATCATGCCAATCAATTATCATGCACTACAGCTGGATTGCCATAACCTTTCATCCCCCATCTCCTTCACCCATCATCGTCATATGTTATCCAGAAGACCAAAAATATGGGGCTAGAAAAGGAAAAGAAAGAAATAACGACAAATTTAAATATGGAAGAGTCAAGACATGTCCATCCTATGAAGCAAAAAGTAGAAAATAAATATTTATTAATAATGGTGATAAATGGGGTGGAGGAGACGAAAATGGGAAAGTAGAGCGGGAATTAGGAAGGAAAATTCAGCTAGAGGACAAACAGTCAACTGGCTTACAAGAGAAGCGCTTTTCGTCATTCACAATGTCGTATTAGTTTAAGCATTTCGTTGCCTCCCCTCTCTCTCATACCACAACCCCAGATTAGCAGTGTGTGAAGAGAAGCGTTGGCATTGCATAGAAAATTGGAGATGTCGGTTATGGCGGTGGGGGTTGTAGCAGTGGCGTGGTGTTTGTTTTTTGTGAATGGGCATGTGTTGGGGGAAGATGGTTTTCAAGGCTTGTTGGATTTGGAGGACATTCCCTCCCCAAATCTTCTCATGGTGGGCCTCACTCTCATTCCAGGAGCTGCTGCTAAAGGAGCTGGTTTGTTTTCATTTCTTCACGTCTTCTACTCTCTTTGCTTCCTTCTTCCACATTTATTATTACTATTTTTCTACTTATACATCTTCTTCCAATGCTATAGTTTGTTTGGATGGAACTCTACCTGGTTACCATTTCCATCCGGGTTTTGGATCAGGTGCCAACAGCTGGCTCATTCAATTGGAGGTGTGTAAATGGATTCCCAAGATGAATCAATTTTCTTTCTTTTCCACTGCCTTGGATCCAAGCTTTTAGATTTAAGCTGGGCAGGACATTCTCACAATCCTGAAAATTCTATAAGAAAAAAAAAAAAGAAAAAAAAAAAAGATCTGAGCTTTTGGAGCTGAAGTCTGTGATTTAACTGAATTGGGTTTCTTGATTGCAGGGTGGGGGTTGGTGTAATAGCATAAGATCTTGTGTTTTTCGCAAAACAACTCGCCGGGGTTCATCCAAATACATGGAAAAGACATTGGCCTTCACGGGAATACTAAGCAATAAAGCTGAAGAAAATCCTGGTTCTGTTTATTCCCATTTCAGCAGTTCAGTGGCTCTGCTTGTTGCTTTTACTCTATATTCTCTTAGATTTTATTCATGGTCCTTTACTCCTTTATGCTGCAGATTTTTTCAACTGGAACAGAGTCAAACTTAGGTACTGTGATGGCGCATCTTTTAGCGGGGAAGGTCAAAATAAGGTTGGCGAGAGCATCTACCCATCATAAAATTTTCCCTAAAACAATTATATTTTTCATGGCATGTAAGACTAGTCAGTCTGAACTCTACCATGGAGGTGCTGTGATTAGGACGTCAGCCTGCTAAATATATAAATCCTCTAACTTTAAATTTTCTTATTATTAGAAAAATTGTAATGAGCAGATGATAGCCTAATAATTCATTAGTTTCTAGTGGACTTTCTGTAATTGGATTCTATGATTATTGGTAGCCTATCATCTGCTCAAGCATAGGACTTACTAAGATACCATTGCTTAAAAAACTTCACGTTCATATTTTCTAGAAAATCATTTCCTGTTCTTGTCTGCAACCTCTAGAAGTTCCAAAAAAAAAAACCTTGCCTTTTCATAATCAGGGAAGTTGATTTTTCTTAGTGATAAGCAATTGTATCAGAAGGGAAATTGATGTGTTGGGTTCTTTGGGGCTTTTTGTTCATTGTTAGTATTAACCAATTGTAGCTGATGTTTGCTGATTCTGTTCTCAGGCCAATGGACTTTATTTTCGAGGACAACGGATCTTTGAAGCTGGTATGGAGGAGTTAATGTCAAAGGGGATGAAGAATGCTGATCAGGTTTTGCACTTGGCATATTCTGTAAGCTCATCTTTTCAATTTGAATTTCTTGTTATTCTATAAGACAAACAAATGTGGTTCAGGCTCTTCTTTCTGGATGCTCTGCTGGGGGGCTGGCGTCTATAGTACATTGCGATGAGTTTGGCGGTTTATTTCCTAAAACTACAAAAGTGAAATGCCTGAGTGATGCAGGGCTCTTCCTTGATGCGTAATTTTCCATCCTTAATTATCATTCATATAAATTTGATTAGTGCATAGCAACTTCATTGGCTTGAAAATATTGTTCTCATTAAGGGTTTTGTTTGGATTTTAGAACCGATGTAGCTGGTGGACACACCATGAGGAATTTGTATGCTGGTGTAGTTAGCTTACAGGTAACACCCATCAACTTCTTTTTAGCCTCAAGACTTTAAAATCTTTGGCTTTTATTTAGTAGAATGTTTCTAAATCTTTTGTTACTTCTTAGATATGTGTTTTCCGACTCTTGATTATAATTTGAAAGGTTTAGTTTGTATAACCGTCTGGACACTGAAGCCTTGATTGATTACCCAACCATACCATCACTCTGTTTTTGATTATGTTAGTTTTGATTTTGGAACTTGTATGAAATTTTAGGGAGTAGAGAAGAACCTGCCAAGCACTTGTACCAACCGTTTAGATCCAACTTCGGTAACATTCTGCCTTCTCTTGATTTTATTTAATCCCATGAATCAGATATTGTACGAGAACTGATGTTAAAAAATGAGATTTGCTTACTCTTTCCCAGTGCTTCTTCCCTGAGAACTTGATCGACAACATTAAGACTCCGCTCTTTCTTCTCAATGCAGCCTATGATGCATGGCAGGTAACTTCTATTCCCAACAATGTGAAATAGTTTCATACTCGTAGGATAATCCACTGAATGATGAGTTCAATTTGCCTTTTCTTTTTTTTCGGTTTTCGATCCCTCAGTTTCAGGAAAGTTTAGTTCCATCTAGTGTTGATCCCCATGGTGAATGGACGGCATGCAAATTAAATCATTCCAATTGTAATTCAACACAGATCCAGTTTCTCCAAGGTAATTTCCTCATTTTCGTTCCATCTTTCCATGCCCCTGGCATACAATGTGAGAATACATAATGATCTCCTTCTGTTTTTCCTGCTCTATGAAACAGATTTCAGGATGGAAATGCTTGATGATGTCAAAGGTTTTGCAAGGTATGATCAGAATGGGCTCTTCATAAATTCGTGCTTTGCTCATTGCCAGACTGAGAGACAGGATACATGGTTTGCTGATGACTCTCCTCTTATTGGAAAAAAGGTATGCCATGGATTTGATCCATTCATTTTGACATTCTCCTTCCATGATTTAGAGCAGAATTAGTATAAGTTTCATGGCTTTCAACCCTCTCATTCCCCTGTATGGTTAAAGACTCGGCACAATAGAAGGCATGGAAATTGAACTCTAAATTAATTAAAATTTCAATATTGCAGAAGATTGCAGAGTCCGTTGGAGACTGGTATTTCGATCGAAGACCCGTCAAAGCAATCGACTGTCCATACCCCTGTGACACCACCTGCCACAACCTGGTCTTCAAGTGAGCACAACCTGCCCACCAGCTCCTCCTATGGCTTCTCCTCCTTCCTTCTCCCTTCTCCCTATTGCCATTTCAACGAATTGTAACATTTCTTAAGATGATAAAGCAATCATTTTAGCAAATGGAGAAGTAGATGCTACAGGACTTGCCCCATGTAATTCCCAGAGGATTCAAGTCATGGAAATGAAAATTTTTCATTCCAAACACAACTGTTTAAGTAGCTAAGCACAGAAATGAATACAAGTTTGGGGTTTTATAATAAATGCCATTTTTGGCGAAAACTCATCCACATGGTTGTAAGGTGGGGGGGAGTCTTCAAAGAGTGGGGGGACACCGGCTCCCCACACAAAGAACCCAATTAATCATGTATCTGTCGGTCGTTTGTCCTCATTTCCAAGATGGCAAAATCCAAACTGACCAATAAAAATGAAAAAGAGTGGGGTTTGCTGTAACACTCCAAAAAATTTACTCTAAGGGTAAAATAATAAATTATAAATAATTAATTAATTAATTAAATTCATTAAAGGGTAAAAGATTCCTTTTACAACTAATAATTTTAGGTATAAATTAGATTTTACTTTTGTCTTCTTCCTTCAGAAAGTTTATCAATCAAAATTAGAGAATTGAAGATTGTAGGGCTCAAGAGTTGTAAGATTCTAACCCTAAATTAATATATTATATTCGTTAGTTAGTTTTGAACATGGTAGTCATTCTTTGAAATTTTTTTAATTTAGATTAGGGTAAGTTTACTTTTTTGTTAATTCATTTTAATACCAAAATATTAAAAATTTAAGATTTTGATTTATTGTTGGAAATTGGGAAATCTTAAGTTCTTAGATGAAAAAAAAAAAAAAAAAAGATTCTTTGGAAGATTTCGACTTAGGCTAGTTTTAATTTATTTTAAAACTTTTAGGTCAAAATATGGAAATTAGGAATATAGGTTGTTTTATTAATGGAAATAGGGAAATTCAAAATTTCTTAGATTAATAGATCTAAACAATGAAATTTTAAAAGTTAAATGAGTAAATAAATATATGATCATATGTGGGAGTAGAAAAAAAAATATAAGATTTCAATGTATTGGGTGATTTCTAACCGTGTGTAATAATAATAAATAGGTTTTGAAACCGTGTCACAATGGCAAAAAAAAAAAAAAAAAAAAAAAAAAAACCAATATGTTGCATGCGTGTGGGAACTGGAAGATAGAAGAATGATGAAAAAAAAAAAAAAAAAGAGTTGCATGCGTGTGGAAACTAGAAGATAGAAGAATGATGAAAGTGATAATAATAATGAGGCATACATTGTACATGGAGTGTGTGAGTGTTCTGGTAGTTGTGTTTGTAAAAATATGAAAGTGATAGAAATAACTATGTATAATAAACGAGACGAAGTATAAATTAGTTAAATTTATAGTATTATAATTAAATTAATGATAAATATTAAGTTAATAAGTAGCATAAAATTTAATTAGTGAAATAAATTGTAGTTTAATTAAATTATGTTGTGTCCCAAGAAATAAATTGAAAATAAAATTTAAGTTCTATATGAATGAGAAATTTATTAATTTTTCTAAAATAGAAATAAATTAAATTATCTTTCATAATTAAAAACATTAATTTGAATACCTAAAATTTTAGGATTGTCAAACCTATAATTTTAGATAAATAGTAATGGTTATTTCTCTTATACTTTGTTAGGTGGAAAGTAGATTTTTCCGAAACTATTTTTCTCTAAAGTTTTTTAGGACTTCTTTTGAGGTAAGGGAAATTAATACAAATTTTGCAAAAGAAAATAATTTTTTTTTTTATATGTGTTGTTTGAAATGTGTAATTGTTAATTTTGTTTTTAAGCATAGATAAAATATATTTTTCTAGGGAAAAAATGTGTTATGACATTTATTTAGTTTATATTGAAATACTTGGGGATTTTATGCTTTTGTAAGTTGGAATAAATAAAATAAAGAATTTAACTCTGGTTTGTTTGGTTTTTGTCAACGGTATATAATAGTTGACTTTTTGACTTTTGTTAATGAGATATAATAGTTGACTTTTATATTTTCATGGTGGGAAATGTAATTGATTTAAACCCTAACCTCTAGGGGTTTGGTTAGAGGTTACTAGTACTAGTAGTGTTTGGTTATGTCCACCTTAAAAGGAACATTGAAAGCTAGTCACCTATTTGTAAAGTCCTACTTAAATGGACACTATTTGCTATTTGATAACAGTGAAAACAATTGAAATGTATTTGATTTAAAATGGATATGAAATGATTTTGATATATAGGAAAATGTTTGGTTAAACACCTTAAAATGTATTAGCATATTTGGACTCAAATGTTCTTATGAAAATGATTTTACATTAAATCTCCTATTTGTAAGCATGATTGAAACTATTTGCTTCATGAAATTGTATTAAAATTTTATTTTATCATAGAAACATACTTTTCTTCATTGTACATATCATGCCTATCAATCATCATTTACTACTGGATTGCCACCACCTTTCATCCCCTACCTTCTTCACCCATCATCATCATATATCATATCTATTATGACATGTTTTACATCTTTTTATTTTAAAAAATACCCTTATTAATACTAATAATCAACTTAAATAAAAATTTAATTTTTTCACCTTTAATTTCTATATCATCAATCCTTTCATTAAGGTTTTAATTACTTAATGTAACAAAAATCTATAATATTTATAACTTGATTTTGATTTCATACTCGGATTGAAATTGCCCTCAGAAACCTATAAAAATAATTGGACATGCTCAATTATGAAATTGCTCTCAACCTAAAGAATAATTGGAAATTTAATTTTTTTATTTACCTCCAATTTCTATCAATCATTTCAACAGGGATTTAATTACTTATTGTAACTTAACATAATGGAAATATGTATGTTCATAACTTGATTTGGATTTCATATCCAGATTCAATCTTGAAACTACCTTAAGAAATTTTTAAGGAAGACGTTAATATTTGTGGGAAAACCTCTCAAACTAGGCATTCAATTTATTTTGTACTCTTAGCTTAATGAGAAAATGAATTGGATTCTATAGGATCAAACCTATGGGAAGTTAGGAATGATGGAAGGGAATAAAAAAAATAAAAAATAATAAATAAATAAGTAAATAAAAATGAAGTGGAAGAACCTAGATTCCAAATAAGTAAATTCAAACTTGAAAATGATCTTTTTCCCTCCAAGCCATACATACGACTTTCCATAGAATTCTATATGTATCCATGAGATTGAGTATGGAATTCTATTTGCTCACTTTACATTTAGTATCAGTTTTCCTAATTTTCTTGGTACGATTGGAAATCTTGTATTTTACATTGAGTTCTTGGGTTTTCAAAATAGTGTAAAAAGAAGTGTTCTGAATCATTGTTATTTGATTGGGACTTGTTCTAAAAAAGTTAAGGCATCCAACTTCTACATGTTGATTTGGACTTGGCAACAACTCCTAAGAGTGTTTTTCCATCTGAATTAACAGGCTGGAATGGTCTCAAACATTGTCAAAGGCCAATGAGAAAGACTGCAGATCTTAAACATCGTAGGTGGATTAGGCCTCGCTGTAAATGGTAACATTATCGATTGAATTGGGTGATGGTCTGACATCCAAACTTGCATATTCAATTGGCACAATTGTCTTTCTATCACTTAAGCAGTGACGTTATGCCAGTGGTCCAACGTCCCATTCGAATCCCTTTGAGAACATGGCATATGCCTACTCAAAAACCTTGTTTTTACATTAGTTTTTAGGTACCTCATCCTTCGTCCTATTTAGCTAAGTGTCGCCCATGATCCACCGATCTGATATTTATTAGTCTCAACCATGGAGTTTGGTCTAATTATTATATGCGTGGAGAGAAGTTTGGTTTTGATAGAAGATTACTGCACAGTATTTTTTGAATTTCAAATTCAGAACAAAGATGAAAAACAATTAAGGTCTATTTAGAACTTTCCTACAAATTAGGGTTTTATTTTTTATTTTTATTTTTTTTGTCTTTGAATGTTTTTTGAGAAAATAAATAAAATCTATTTAATATTTATATTTTTTTTACAAGAAAATGTATGGAAATGAAACATTAATTTCACAAATACAATTTTCAACAAAATAATGTAAGTCAATACTTTTTCTATTAAGAATTTTTTATTTAAATATAATTTTTTTATTTTATTTTTTTTCAAGAAAATATATGGAAATGAACCATTAATTTTTTTTTATTTACTCTGACTTTGCTTAGTTGCCCCATCATAATTTACAAAACACCGTTTATTTTTTAAGTTTTCTATTAATTGTAATCCATTTTTTTTTTCTACTTCATTTTATTTTCATTACTTTTTCCTTTCTCTTTTCATTATTTAACTAATATCAATTCTTTAATTTTTATGAAACCTTCAATTTTAGTTCATTAATCAATATTAATTTTGATTTATTGAATAAAAATGAAGGAAAAAATGCTAATAATCAATTAATGTTATATTAATAATTAAAATATAATATTGATGTCTCTTACATACATGATGTCTTGTCTTTTTAAATCTTCATCTCTTAGATGTAATCCAAGGTTCAACAATCATATTTCTCTCTTAAGCGCAGACCAAAACAATAAAGGCAATAAAGATGAGACAGGTGATGTAATTCTATAAGAAAATTAAAGGAAAGACAAAAAAGATGGAATTTTGCTTCTTTTATTCTCAATTATAGTAACCTAATATATCTTGAGTATATTATTAAGAGTCACTTGCCTAATTTCATTTCATATGGAGACTCAATTTAAACTTTCCATATCAAAATTTCAATGTTTTCAAAATGAGAGAGTAATTGACCATGCCTTACTAAATATGAGATTTTCCCCCTTTTTAATAGGCACAAATTATGCATTAAAAGGTTCTTGGATACAAGTTTTTAAATCTTAAACAAAGATTGTTGAATGAAGTTTCATATGAACATAGCCCACTTTATTAGAGATGTTGTTTTTTCAATATTATACTAAAGAACCTTATGTTAGTTTATTATTGTTGTATTTTCTTTAAATGACTTATCAATGTTTTGAAGTTTTTTTATATATCTAATTTGAGTGACAGGTTTGACCATTGGAGCATTTTCTTGAGCTTTTTCTTTACAATTGGTGTTTTGCTCCTTCTCAAATACAAAGTGTCTAATAACCTTAGTAGTAGTATTTAGTTTTTGGTTTTTTGATAAATTCCTCATTTATTTGTTGGTGCAAATTGAAATTTTTGTTTCAACCTCCATTGATTTTATTTGATCTTTGAAGCTAAAGAGAAATTTAATTACCCGAAGATTTGAAATCTTTTTCCCTATAATTTAACTTAAATGAATTTATGCTTAGTCCAAAAAATTTCCAATAGACTAAAGTTGTATTGAGTCAATTTCAATCTAAAATCCAAACCGAGATTTTGTAATAATATTTTTATTAAACTTAATAAAAGCTTCATATTATAATAAATTAAGTGGTCTCATTTCACACTTATAACATATTGAGATCAAATTTTGATTTATATTAATATTAATATGTCATTTTATAAATATATAATTTTTTTGGCCATTCTTATAAAATGGGAAATCCTTTTTTTTTTTTTTTTTTTTTTTTTCTTGTGATAATTATTATTGTTATCCATCGGATCCTTAGGGCTTTGAAGTAGAGAGGTTTGCAATGCTTTGATGATCTTATCTTCTTATCTTCTTTTCTTTTTTTCTTGTGTAATTATATTTCCTAAATTTTTCATCAAATATGTTGATTAGTTTCATATTTTAAGTATGATTGGATGGTTCATTGTACATATTAAGAGGTTATAACAAGATTTTAAAAAGCCCTTTTAACTATTTGTATCTTATTATTTACGTATAATCCTCAACTTACGTGGTATGAGTTGTTTTTCATTTTTTTATTTTCAAAAATACCCTTATCAATACTAATAATCAACTTAAATGATAATTTAATTTTTTTATTTAGTTAGGGTTTTAATTACTTGATATAACGGAAACTTTTTCTGAAGTTATTATCACAAACTTAAAAGGTAATTCAAAATTTACTCTTTTCAATAATAATAATTAACATAAATGAGAATTTAATTTTTTTATTTAGTTAGGGTTTTAATTACTTGACATAACGGAAACCATTCATAAAATTATCATCACAAACCTAAAAGGTAATTCAAAATTTAATCTTTTTCATACTCAAAATCAACTTAATGAGAATTTAATCTTTTCATTTTATTAGGGATTTAATTACTTGACATAACCAAAATTTAATCTTTTCAGTTTGTTAGGGATTTAATTACTTGACATAACCAAAATCATTCTTAAAATTATCATCACAAACCTAAAAGGTAATTGAAAATTTAATTTTTTTCATTTACCTCTCATTTATAATCCATCAACTATTTCAACATGAATTTAATTTAATGTTTTAATTATTTGACTTAACCGAAATTTGTATATTCATAACTTGATTTTGATTTTATATTCAAATTTAATACTTCATTTTAATTTTATATTCAAATTCAATCTTTCTCAAGAAACTATAAAATAAAATGTTAATATTTGTGAAAACCTCCCAAATTGGACAACAGCCTTACATCCCATCCAACACAACAAATGATGTTTATTAGTCTCAACCATAGATTTTGGTTTATTTATAATGTGTATGAAGAGAAGTTTGGTTATAATAGGAGATCATCACAATGTGTTTTTTCGATTTGGGATTTGGGATTTGGAATTAAAATGAAGGACAATTAGGGTTTGTTTGAAACTCTCTCACAAATTATGTTTTTTTTTTTTTTAATAATAAATTTAAAATATTTTAAATCATATTTGAATGTGTTTTGAGAAAATAAATAAAATGTATTTAGTAATTATATTTATTATTATTTTTATTTTTATTATCCTAACCTATCTTTCGTTTCTTCAATGAAATAAATTATTTTAAAAAAAAAGTTACATGAAATATTTTACTTTATATAACTATAATAGTGATTTTCATTCGTTTTGAGATATTTAAATATTTTATACTTTTATATTTAATTAAATAATAGTGAACTAATAATAACATTTATTATATTATAGATAATTATTGAATAAAATGTTTTATCGTTCATTTATATTACTTATTTAAAAAATTTTAAATTTTATTAAGAAAATGATAACATTGTTTTAAAAATATTAAGATTTTGATATAAAATTTACCAAAATGAAGAAAAAATTTCTATTGAGATTTTAATTCTTTTAATTTTTTTAAATATTTTTAGAACAAAACATATTTTTCCTTTATATTTTTTCCATGTGGTTGAATAATTTGATATATTATATATTTTTCTTTTATATGGAATTATTATATTTAATTTGGATGGTATTTTCTATCTTTAGAAACAAAAATAATAATAAGTTTTACAAATATAATAATTTTTAAAAACTACTTAAAAATATAATTTTTAACAATATAATATAAGCCAATAATTTTTTGATAAGAATTTTTAAATTTAATATAAATTATTCATTTTTTATTTTTTAAAAGAAAGTGTATGAAACCAATCATTATTATTTTTTTATTTACTTGTAACTTTATTTAGTTACTTTATCATAATTTGTAGAACATCTTTTATTTCTTAGGTTTCCATTAATTGTATTCCATTTTTTTTTTTTTACTTCATTTTATTTTCATTACTTTTTCCTTTCCTTTTTCATTATATTGCAGCTAAGGCTTTTTTTTTTTTTTTTTTTTAACAATTAACTTAGAGAAATCCTATATTTCATATGATCTATCAAGTTTAAGATTGATCATTAATAATGAATTAGATCATATCTATATGAATATGTTTTATTCCATATATTTGAAGTATATCTATATATAACCACATGGATAGTTCAATGTGCTCTTGAGGGCTTGACCTTGAGATGTGGATCATCCAAGACACATTAGCATGGTGTACTCCTCTCATTCAAATTAGGGTTTGAAACCAAACTTCTCAGGAGGATAGATTGGGTAATTCAAGTGAGATCCAATGTAGATCCAACTTTCTATGGTTAAACTTATCAATAGGTAGAACCTTTTTGGTATGAATAATATACAAGTTTGAGCATGGATGTTCTTATTTGGACATCTTGTTTGGTCTACTAGGTTTATGTTTTTAACTTCTTGGCATGGATATTAGGAAGAATTTTTCTTGCAACTGCCTTTTTCCTAGTCATACCTTACATAATGAATCTAACATCTTTGATAGGTATAATAACAATATTATTATGAGCTACTTTAACTCTTGCTCAAAAAGATATTAAGAGAAGTTTGGCCTATTCCACAATGTCTCAATTGAGTTATACAATGTTAGCCCTAGGTATGTGTGTGTATATATATATATATATATGTAAACCCTTTCTTTGGAAGAATTGATTTTTGTTTTATTTTTAGTAATTTTATGAGAGGATTTTGTTCTTTTTATTCTCAATTTAAGATTATGAGTCTCAAATAAGAGTTATAGGTTTTTAAATTGTAAACAAAGGTTATTGAATGAAGTTTCTAAAGCTTCAACACCCAATTTATTCATTGAAATTGAAAAATTGATATCTAAAAAAAAGCATTCAAAGTCTTTAGAAACGGATGGTAAGAAGGAAGACCATGAATACTAACATGTTAAATGAAGTTATCATCCATAAAATAGAACAAAATTGTTATATCCTTCTTCTTCAAATTTCAATAAAATAGATATGTGCATGAAACCTTTTGTCTTGACCATCTTAAGTTTGGAGATAACCCACTATATCGGGGATATTGCTTTTTTAATATCACACCATACAACTTTATGCTAATTTATTATTGTTGTATTTTCTCTAAATAACTTATTAATGTTTTGAAGTTTTTTTTTTTATATACCCAATTTTAGTAATAGGTTTGACCATTGGAGCATTTTCGGTTTGAACTCTCATCCAATATGAAGCTGGAAAGAAATTTAATTACTTGGCTTGAAGGTTTAATTTTTTTTCTTATAATTTAACTTAAATAAATGTATACTTAGTATTTCCAATGGCTTTTGTTACTGTAACGTTCTCGACAACAAATTTTTTTTCCTTTTTCTATGCATAATACTACTTTTTTTCTATGCATCCAGAAGACCAAAATATGGGGCTAGAAAAGGAAAAGAAAGAAATAACGACAAATTAAAATATGGAAGAGTCAAGACATGTCCACCCTATGAAGCAAAAAGTAGAAAATAGATATTTATTAATAATGACGATAAATGGGGTGGAGGAGAGGAAAATAGGAAATAGAGCAGGAAGTAGGAAGAAATTCAGCTAGAGGACAAACAGTCAACTGGCTTACAAGAGAAGCGCTTTTCGTCATTCACAATGTCGTAATAGTTTAAGCATTGCGTTGCCTCCCCTCTCTCTCATACCACAACCCCAGATTAGCAGTGTGTGAAGAGAGGCGTTGGCATTGCATAGAAAATTGGAGATGTCGGTTATGGCGGTGGGGGTTGTAGCAGTGGCGTGGTGTTTGTTTTTTGTGAATGGGCATGTGTTGGGGGAAGATGGTTTTCAAGGTTTGTTGGATTTGGAGGACATTCCCTCCCCAAATCCTCGCATGGTGGGCCTCACTCTTATTCCAGGAGCTGCTGCTAAAGGAGCTGGTTTGTTTTCATTTCTTCACGTCTTCTACTCTCTTTGCTTCCTTCTTCCACATTTATTATTACTATTTTTCTACTTATACATCTTCTTCCAATGCTATAGTTTGTTTGGATGGAACTCTACCTGGTTACCATTTCCAACCGGGTTTTGGATCAGGTGCCAACAGCTGGCTCATTCAATTGGAGGTGTGTAAATGGATTCCCAAGATGAATCAACTTTCTTTCTTTTCCACTGCATTGGATCCAACCTTTTAGATTTAAGCTGGGCAGGACATTCTCACAATCCTGAAAATTCTATATGGAAAAAAAAAACAAAAGATCTGAGCTTTTGGAGCTGAAGTCTGTGATTTCACTGAATTGGGTTTCTTGATTGCAGGGTGGGGGTTGGTGTAATAACATAAAATCTTGTGTTTTTCGCAAAACAACTCTCCGGGGTTCATCCAAATACATGGAAAAGACATTGGCCTTCACGGGAATACTAAGCAATAAAGCTGAAGAAAATCCTGGTTCTGACTCCAATTATTTATTCCCATTTCAGCAGTACAGTGGCTCTGCTTGTTGCTTTTACTCTATATTCTCTTGAATTTTATTCATGGTCCTTTACTCCTTTATGCTGCAGATTTTTTCAACTGGAACAGAGTCAAACTTAGGTACTGTGATGGCGCATCTTTTAGCGGGGAAGGTCAAAATAAGGTTCGCGAGAGCATCTACCCATCATAAAATTTTCCCTAAAACAATTATATTTTTCATGGCATGTAAGACTAGTCAGTCTGAACTCTACCATGGACGTGCTGTGATTAGGACATCAGCCTGCTAAATATATAAATCCTTTAACTTTAAATTTTCTTATTATTAGAAAAATTGTAATGAACAGATGACACCCTAATAATTCATTACTTTCCACTGGACTTTCTGTAATTGGATTCTATGATTATTGATAGCCTATCATCTGCTCAAGCATGGGACTTACTAAGATACCATTGCTTAAAAAACTTCACGTTCATAGTTTCTAGAAAATCATTTCCTGTTCTTGTCTGCAACCTCTAGAAGTTCGAAAAGAAAAAAAAACCTTGCCTTTTCATAATCAGGGAAGTTGATTTTTCTTAGTGATAAGCAATTGTATCAGAAGGGAAATTGATGTGTTGGGTTCTCTGGGGCTTTTTGTTCATTTGCTGATTCTGTTCTCAGGCCACTGGACTTTATTTTCGAGGACAACGGATCTTTGAAGCTGGTATGGAGGAGTTAATGTCAAAGGGGATGAAGAATGCTGATCAGGTTTTGCACTTGGCATATTCTGTAAGCTCATCTTTTCAATTTGAATTTCTTGTTGTTCTATAAGACAAACAAATGTGGTTCAGGCTCTTCTTTCTGGATGCTCTGCTGGGGGGCTGGCGTCTATACTACATTGCGATGAGTTTCGCGGTTTATTTCCTAAAATTACAAAAGTGAAATGCCTGAGTGATGCAGGGCTCTTCCTTGATGCGTAATTTTTCATCCTTAATTATCGTTCATATAAATTTGATTAGTGCATAGCAACTTCATTGGCTGGAAAATATTGTTCTCATTAAGGGTTTTGTTTGGATTTTAGAACCGATGCAGCTGGTGGGCACACCATTAGGAATTTGTATGCTGGTGTAGTTAGCTTACAGGTAACACCCATCAACTTCTTTTTAGCCTCAAGACTTTAAAATCTTTGGCTTTTATTTAGTAGAATGTTTCTAAATCTTTTGTTACTTCTCGGATATGTGTTTTCCGACTCTTGATTATAATTTGAAAGGTTTAGTTTGTATAACCGTCTGGACGTTGAAGCCTTGATTGATTACCCAACCATACCATCACTCTGTTATTGATTATGTTAGTTTTGATTTGGAACTTGTATGAAATTTTAGGGAGTAGAGAAGAACCTGCCAAGCACTTGTACCACCCGTTTAGATCCAACTTCGGTAACATTATGCCTTCTCTTGATTTTATTTAATCCCATGAATCGGATATTGTACGAGAAATGATGTTAAAAAATGAGATTTGCTTACTCTTTCCCAGTGCTTCTTCCCCGAGAACTTGATCAACAACATTACGACTCCGCTCTTTCTTCTCAATGCAGCCTATGATGCATGGCAGGTAACTTCTATTCCCAACAATGTGAAATAGTTTCATACTCTTAGGATAATCCATTGAATGATGAGTTCAATTTGCATTTTCTTTTTTTTCGGTTTTCGATCCCTCAGTTTCAGGAAAGTTTAGTTCCATCGAGTGTTGATCCCCATGGTGAATGGAAGGCATGCAAATCAAATCAATCCAATTGTAATTCAACACAGATCCAGTTTCTCCAAGGTAATTTCTTCATTTTCTTTCCATTTTTTCATGTCCCTCGCATATAATGTGGGAACACCTAATGAGAGATCTTCTTTCGTTTTTCCTGTTCTATGAAACAGATTTCAGGATGGAAATGCTTGATGATGTCAAAGGTTTTGCAAGTTATGATCAGAATGGGCTCTTCATAAATTCGTGCTTTGCTCATTGCCAGACTCTGAGACAGGATACATGGTTTGCTGATGACTCTCCTCTTATTGGAAAAAAGGTATGCCATGGATTTGATTCATTCATTTTGACATTCTCCTTCCATGACTTAGAGCAGAATTAGTATAAGTTTCATGGCTTTCAACCCTCTCATTCCCCTGTATGGTTAAAGACTAGGCACAATAGAAGGCATGGAAATTGAACTCTAAATTAATTAAATTTTCAATATTGCAGAAGATTGCAGAGTCTGTTGGAGACTGGTATTTCGATCGAAGACCCGTCAAAGCCATCGACTGTCCATACCCCTGTGACTCCACCTGCCACAACCTGGTCTTCAAGTGAGCACAACCTGCCCACCAGCTCCTCCTATGGCTTCTTCTTCCTTCTCCCTTCTCCCTTCTCCCTATTGCCATTTCAACGAATTGTAACATTTCTTAAGATGATAAAGCAATCATTTTGGAAAATGGAGAAGCAGATGCTACAGGACTTGCCCCATGTAATTCCCAGAGGCTTCAAGTCATGGAAATGAAAATTTTTCATTCCAAACACAACTGTTTAAGTAGCTAAGGACAGAAATGAAGACAAGTTTGGGGTTTTATAATAAATGCCATTTTTGGCGAAAACTCATCCACATGGTTGTAAGGTGGGGCGGAGTCTTCAAAGAGTGGGGGGACACCGGCTCCCCACACAAAGAATCCAATTAATCATGTATCTGTCGGCCGTTCGTCCTCATTTCCAAGATGGCAAAATCCAAACTGACTAATAAAAATGAAAAAGAGTGGGGTTTGCTGTAACACCCCAAAAATTTGCTCTAGGGGCAAAATAGTATATTACAAGGAATTAATTAATTAATTAATTAAATTCATTTAGGGTAAAAGAGTCTTTTTACAACGAATAATCTCAAGTATAAATTACATTTTCCTCTGTCTTTTTCATTTAGAAAACTCTATCAACCAAAATTAGAAAATTGGAGATCGTAGGGCTCAAAAATTTAAGATTTTGATTTATGGTTGGAAATTGAGAAATCTTAAGTTTTTAGATGAAAAAAAAAAAAAAAGATTATTTGAAAGATTTCAATTTAGGCTAGTTTTAATTTATTTTAAAACTCTTAGATCAAAATATTGAAATTAGGAATATAGGTTGTTTTATTGATGAAAGTAGAGAAATTCAAAATTTCTTAGATGAATAGATCTAAACAATGAAATTTCAAAAATTAAATGAGTAAATAAATATATGATTATATGTGGGAGTGAAAATAAAAATATAAGATTTCAATGTGTTGGGTGATTTTTAATAGTGTATAATAATAATAAATAGGTTTTGAAACTGTGCCACAATATATATATATATATATATATATATATATATATATATATATATATATATTGCATGCGTGTGGAAATTGGAAGGTAGAAGAATGATAAAATAAAAAAAAAGAGTTGTATGCGTGTGGGAACTAGAAGATAGAAGAATGATGAAAGTGATAATAATAATGAGGCATACACTATACATGGAATGTGTGAGTGTTATGATATTTGTGTTGGGAAAAATATGAAAGTGATAGAAATAACAACGTATAATAAACGAAACGATGTACAAATTAGTTCAATTTATAGTATTATAATCAAATTAATGATAAATATTAAGTTAATAAGTAGCATAAAATTTAATTTGTGAAATAAATTGTAGTTTAATTAAATTATATTACGTCCAAGAAATAAATTGAAAATAAAATTTAAGTTTTATATGAATTATGAATTTATTAATTTTTCTAAAATAGAAATAGATTAAATTATGTTTCATAATTAAAAACATTAATTTGAATACCTAAAATTTTAGGATTTTTAAATCTATAATTTTAGATAAATAGTAATGGTTATTTCTCTTATACTTTGTTAGGTGAATAGTAGATTTTTTCAGAATTATTTTTCTCCAAAATTTTTGAGGACTTCTTTTAAGGTAAGAGAAATTAATACAGATTTTACAAAAGAAAATAATTTTTTTTTATATGTGTTGTTTGAAATGTGTAATTATTAATTTTGCTTTTAAGTATAGATCAAATATATTTTTCTAGGGAAAAAATATGTTATGACATTTATGTAGTTAATATTGAAATACTTAGGGATTTTCTACTTTTGTAAGTTGGAATAAATAAAATAAATAATTTGACTCTGGTATGTTTGATTCTTGTAAATGGGATATAAGAGTTGACTTTTTGGCTTTTGTCGATGGGATATAATAGTTGAGCTTTATATTTTTATGGTGGGAAATGTAATTGATTTAAACCCTAACTTCTAAGGGTTTAATTAGAGGTTATTAGTACTAGTAGTGTTTGGTTAGAGGTAATTGATTTAATTACCCGAAGATTTGAAATCTTTTTTCCTATAATTTAACTTAAATGAATGTATGCTTAGTCCAAAAAATTTCAAATAGACTAAAGTTGTATTGAGTCAATTTCAATCTAAAATCCAAACCGATATTTTGTGATAATATTTTTATTAAACTTAATAAAAGCTTCATATTATAATAAATTAAGTGATCTCATTTCACACTTATAACATATTGAGATCAAATTTTGATTTATATTAATATTAACATGTCATTTTATAAATATATAATTTTTTTGGTCATTCTTATAAAATGGGAAATCCTTTCCTTTTTTTTTTTTTTTTTTTTTTTCTTATGATAATTATTATTGTTATCCATCGGATCCTTAAGGCTTTGAACTAGAGAGGTTTGCAATGCTTCGACAATCTTTATTTTCCTTTCTTGTGTAATCATATTTCGTAAATAAAATTTTTCATCTAATATATTGATTAATTTCATATTTTAAGTATGATTGGATGGTTTATTGTATATATTGAGAGGTTATAACAAGATTTTAAAAAGCCCTTTTAACTATTTGTATCTTATTATTTACAGATAATGTTCAATTTATGTGGTATGAGCTGTTTTTCATTTTTTTTTATTTCTAAAAATACCCTTATCAATACTAATAATCAACTTAAATGATAATTTAATTTTTTCATTTAGTTAGGGTTCTAATTACTTAATGTAACGGAAACCATTCTTGAAGTTATTATCACAAATCTAAAAGGTAATTCAAAATTTAATCTTTTCAATAATAATAATCAACTTAAATGAGAATTTAGTTTTTTTATTTAGTAAGGGTTTTAATTACCTTGATGTAACAGAAACCATTCCTCAAATTATCATCACAAACCTTAGAGGTAATTTAAAATTTAATCTGTTTCATACTCATAATCAATTTAAATGATAATTTAATCTTCTCATTTTGTTAGGGCTTTAATTACTTGATATAACCAAAATCATTCTTAAATTTGTCATCACAAACCTAAAAGGTAATTAAAAATTTAATTTTTTTCATTTACCTTCAATTTCTATTCCATCAACTGTTTCAATATGAATTTAATTTAATGTTTTAATTACTTGACTTAACGGAAATTTGTATATTCATAACTTGATTTTGATTTTATATTCAAATTAAATACTTCATTTTAATTTTATATTCAAATTCAATCCTAAAATTGCTCTCAAGAAAACTATAAAGGAAAATGTTAATGTTTGTGAAAATCTCTTAAATTGGACATTCATATTCGGCACAATAATCTTACGTCCCCTCCAGCACCACATATGATGTTTAGCAGTCTCAACCATAGATTCTGAGTATTTTTTCGATGTGGGATTTGGAATTAAGATGAAGGACAATTAGGGTTTGTTTGGAACTCTCTCACAAATTATGTTTTTTTTTCTTAATAATAAATTTTGAAGTATTTTAAATCATATTTGAATGTGTTTTGAGAAAATAAATAAAATGTATTTAATAGTTATATTTATTATTATTTTTATTATCCTAACCTATCTTTCATTTTTTCAATGAACTAAATTAATTTTTTTAAAAAAATTACATGAAATATTTTACTTTATATAACTGTAATAGTGATTTTAATTCATTTTGAGATATTTAAATTTTTTAATTTTTATATTTAATTAAATAATAGTGAACTAATAACAACACTTATTATATTATAGATAATTATTTAATAAAAAATTTTATTGCTCATTTATATTATTTATTTAAAAAAAATTAAATTTTATTAAGAAAATTATGACATTGTTTTAAAAATATTAATATTTTGATATAAAATTTACCAAAATGAAGAAAAAATTTCTATTGAGATTTTAATTCTTTGAATTTTTTAAAATATTTTTAGAACAAAACATATTTTTCCTTTATATTTTTTCCATGTGATTGAATAATTTGATATATTATATATTTTTCTTTTATATGAAATTATTTTATTTAATTTGGATGGTATTTTCTATCTTTAGAAACAAAAATAATAATGAGTTTTACAAAATATATAATAGTTTTTAAAAGCTAATTAAAAATATAATTTTTAACAACATAATATAAGTCAATAATTTTTTTATAAGAATTTTTAAATTTAATAGAAATTTTTTATTTTTTATTTTTTAAAAGAAAGTGTATGGAAACCAATCATTAATTTTTTTTTTTTATTTACTTGTAACTTTATTTAGTTACCCTATCATAATTTGCGAAACACCTTTTATTTCTAGGTTTCCCATTAATTGTATTCCATTTTTTTTTTTTTACTTTATTTTATTTTCATTACTTTTTTCTTTCTTTTTTCATTATTTTGCATACTAAAGCTTTTTTGTTTTTTTAACAATTAAGTTAGAGAAATCCTATATTTCATATGATCTGTCAAGTTTAAGATTGATCATTGATAATGAATCAGATCAGATCAATATGAATATGTTTTATTCCATATATTCAAAGTATATCTATGTATAGCCACATGGATACTTCAATGTGCTCATGAGCACTTGACCTTGAGATTTGGATTATCCAAGGCACATTACCATGGTGTACACCTCTCGTTCAAATCAAGGTTTGAAACCAAACTTCTTCTCAGGAGGATAGATGGGGTAATTCAAGTGAGATCCAATGTAGATCCAACTTTCTATGGTTAAACTCTTTAGAACTTATCAATGGGTAGAACCTTTTTGGTATGAATAGTTTATAAGTCCAAGTGTGGATGTTCTTATTTGGACATCTTGTTTGGGCTATTGGGTTTATGTTTTTATTTTCATGGCGTGGATATTAGTAAGAATTTTTCTTGCAACTCGCCTTTTTCTTTTTTTCATAATCATACCTTACATAATGAATCTAATAAATATCTTTGATAGGTATAATAACAATATTATAAGGGGCTACTTTAACTCTTGCTCAAAAAGATCTTAAGAGAAGTTTAGCCTATTCCACAATGTCTCAATTGGATATATATATATATATATATATATATATATATATGAACACTTTGTTTGGAAGAATTGATTTTTGTTTTGTTTTTAGTAATTTTATGAGAGGATTTTATTCTTCTTGTTCTCAATTTAAGATTATGAGTCTCAAATAAGAGTTTTAGGTTTTTAAATCATAAACAGATGTTATTGAATGAAGTTTCTAAAGCTTCAACAACCAATTTATTCATTGAAATTGAAATTTTGATATCTAAAGAAAGCATTCAAAGTCTGTAGAGACAGATGGTAAGAAGGAAGACCATGAATACTAACATGTAAATGAAGTTATCATCCATAAAATAAAATAAAATTGTTGAATGTTTTTTCTTCAAATTTCAATAAAATAGAAATCTGCATGAAACTTTTTGTCTTCACCATCTTCAAGTTTGGAGATAACCCACTATATTAGGGATATTGCTTTTTTAATATCACACCAGACAACCTTATGTTAATTTATTATTATTATATTTTCTCTAAATGACTTATTAATGTTTTGAAGTTTTTTTTATATACCTAATTTTAATGATAGATTTGACCATTAAAGCATTTTCAATTTAAACCATAATCCAATATGAAGTCGGAAAGAAATTTAATTACTCTGCTTGAAGGTTTAGAAATTTTTTCCTTATAATTTAACTTAAATAAATACATACTTAGTCGTTTCAATGGCTTTTGTTACTATAAACCACAATTTTTTTTTCCTTTTTTCTATGCATTTCACCTTGAAGTAAGAAATGGTACCGACACTAGGTATAAAAAAAATAGTAATAGTAAGTTAAATAAAAATGAGAAATTCCTTATTTAGCATTTACTAATATATCCAAAAGACCAAAAATTTGGGCTTAGAAAAGGAAAAGAAAGAGATAACAACAAATTAAGAAGAGTCAGAGACGTGTCCACCCTATCAACTATAACATAGAAAATAAATATTTAATAATAATAATAATAAATGGAGTGGAGGAGAGGAAAATGGGAAAGTAAAGCACGAAGGAAGATTAACAAAGGAAAATCCAGCATGTGGACAAACAGTCAACTGGCTCACAAGAGAAGTGCTTTTCGTTATTCACAGTGTCATTAAAGTTTTAAGCATTGTGTTGCCTCCCCTCTATCACATACGACAACCGCTCATTAGCAGTGTGAAGAGAGGCCTTGGCATTTCATAGAAAAATGAAGATCTCGGTTATGGCGGTGGGGGTGGTAACAGTGGCGTGGTGTTTGTTTTTTATGGATAGGTATGTCTTGGGGGAAGATGATTTTCAAGGTTTGTTGGATTTGGAGGAGACTCCCTCACCAAATCCTCTCATGGTGCACCTCACTCTCATTCCAGGTGCTGCTGCTAAAGGAGCTGGTTTGTTTTCATTTCTTCACGCCTTCTACTCTCTTTGCTTCCTTTCTCTATCTTTATTAATTATTATTATCATTATTATTATTTTTCTACTTATACTTCATCTTCTTCTAATGCTACAGTTTGTTTGGATGGAACTCTACCTGGTTATCATTTCCATCCGGGTTTTGGATCAGGTGCCAACAGCTGGCTCATTCACTTGGAGGTGTGTAGATGGGTTCCAAAGATGAATCAATTTTCTTTCTCTTTCACTGCATTGGATCCAAGCTTTTAGATTTGAGCTGGGCAGGGCATTCTCACAATCCTGAAAATTCTATATGGGAAGAAAGAAAGAAAAAAAGATCTGAACTTCTAGAGCTGAAGTCTGTGATTACACTGAATTGGGTTTCTTAATTGCAGGGTGGGGGTTGGTGTAATGACATAGAAACTTGTGTTATTCGCAAAGCAACTCGCCGGGGTTCATCCAAATACATGGAAAAGACATTAGCCTTCACGGGAATACTTAGCAATAAAGCTGAAGAAAATCCTGGTCCTGACTCCAATTATTGATTCCCATTTCAGCAGTGGCTCTGCTTGTTGCTTTTACTCTATATTCTCTTAAGATTTTATTCATGGTCCTTTTCTCCTTTGCGGTGCAGATTTTTTCAACTGGAACAGAGTCGAACTTTTGTACTGTGATGGCGCATCTTTTAGTGGGGAAGGTCAAAATAAGGTAGGTGGGATCTAGCCAATCATAAATTTTCCCTAAAAAATTGATATTTTTCATGGCATTTAAGATTAGTCAGTCTGAACTCCACCATGGAGGTGCTGTGATTAGGACATCAGCCTGCTAAATAGATAAATCCTCTAACTTTAAATTTTCTTATTATTAGAAAAATTGTAATCAGCAGATGATACCCTAATAATTCATCACTTTCTAGTGGACTTTCTGTAATTGGATTCTATGATTATTGGTAGCCTATCATCTACTCAAATATAGGACTTACTAAGATACCATTGCTTGAAAAACTTCACGTTCATATTTTCTAGAAAATCATTTCCTGTTTTTGTCTGCAACCTCTAGAAGTTCCAAAAAAAAAAAACTTGCCTTTCCATAATCAAGGAAGTTGATTTTTCTTAGTGATAAGCGATTGTATCAGAAGGGAAAGTGATGTGTTGGGTTCTTTGGGGCTTTTTGTTCATTGTTAGTATTAACCAATTGTAGCTGATGTTTGTTGATTCTGTTCTCAGGCTGCTGGACTTTATTTTCGAGGACAACGGATCTTTGAAGCTGGTATGGAGGAGTTAATGTCAAAGGGGATGAAGAATGCTGATCAGGTTTTGCATTTGGCATATTCTGTAAGCTCATCTTTTCAATTTGAATTTCTTGTTATTCTATAAGACAAACAAATGTGGTTCAGGCTCTTCTTTCTGGATGCTCTGCTGGGGGGCTGGCGTCTATACTACATTGCGATGAGTTTCGCGGTTTATTTCCTAAAACTACAAAAGTGAAATGCCTGAGTGATGCAGGGCTCTTCCTTGATGCGTAATTTGCTATCCTTAATTATTTTTCATATAAATTCAATTAGTGCATATCAACTTCATTGGCTTGAAATCATTGTTCTCATTAAGGGTTTTGTTTGGATTTTAGAACCGATGCAGCTGGTGGCCACACCATGAGGAATTTCTATGCTGGTGTAGTTGGCTTACATGTAACACCCATCAACTTCTTTTTAGCCTTAAAACGTTAAATCTTTGGCTTTTGCATAGTAGAATGTTTCTAAATCTTTTGTTACTTCTTGGATATGTGTCTTCCGACTCTTTCATTATAATTTGAAATGTTTAGTTTTGATCATGGTAGTTTTGATTGATTACCCAACCATACCATCCCTCTGTGGTTGTTGATTATGGTAGTTTTGATCATGGAACTTGTATGAAATTTTAGGGAGTAGTAAAGAACCTGCCAAGCACTTGTCTCAGCCGTTTAGATCCAACTTCGGTAACATTCTGTCTTCTCTTGATTTTATTTAATCCCATGAATCGGATATTGTAAGAGAAATGATGCTAAAAAATGAGATTTGCTTACTTTTACCTAGTGCTTCTTCCCTGAGAACTTGATCAACAACATTAAGACCCCGCTCTTTCTTCTCAATGCAGCCTACGATGCATGGCAGGTAACTTCTATTCCTGATAATGTATAATGGTTTCATTCTCCTCTGATAATCCCTTGAATGATGGGTTAATTTGTCCTGGGCCCTCAGTTTCACCAAAGTTTATTTCCATCAAGTGCTGATCCCCATGGTGAATGGAAGGCATGCAAATCAAATCCATCCAGTTGTAATTCAACACAGATCCAGATTCTCCAAGGTAATTTGTTCAATTTCTTTCCATCTTTCCATGTCCCTGGCATATAATGTGGGAACACCTAATGAGATATTCTTTCGTTTTTCCTGTTCTATGAAACAGATTTCAGGATGGAAATGCTTGATGATGTCAAAGGTTTTGCAAGGTATGATCGGAATGGGCTCTTCATAAATTCGTGCTTTGCTCATTGCCAGATTGAGAGACAGGATACATGGTTTGCTGATGACTCTCCTCTTATTGGAAAAAAGGTATGCCATGGATTTGATCCATTCATTTTGACATTCTCCTTCCATGATTTAGAGCAGAATTAGTATAAGTTTCATGGCTTTCTACCTTCTCATTTCCCTGTATGGTTAAAGACTCGGCACACTAGAAGGCATGGAAATTGAACTCTAAATTAATTAAATTTTCAATATTGCAGAAGATTGCAGAGTCTGTTGGAGACTGGTATTTCGATCGGAGGCCCGTCAAAGCCATCGACTGCCCATACCCCTGTGACTCCACCTGCCACAACCAAGTTCTCAAGTGAGCACAGCCTGCCCACCAGCTCCTCCTATGGCTTCTCCTTCTTCCTTCTTCCTTCTCCCTTCTCCCATCTCCCATCTCCCAATGGCCATTTCATGTAACATATCTTAAGATAATAAAGCCATCATGTTATCAAATGAATTACTAGATGCTAGGACTTGCCCATTAATTCCCAGAGGCTTCAAGTCACGGAAATGAAATTTTTTTCATTCCAAACAGTACTGTTTAAATAGCTAAAGCACAAAGCAAACCAGGAATTGGGCAAGGAAAAAATCAATGTCTGGATCAAGATCCAGTCACTAAGACAAAAATATCTTAACCGTGTTCTAATTGATGTCCATGCTGTCTGGTGAGTCGTGACATACGAAATAAATTAAAGGAAAAGGGGAAAAAAAAGAGAAGAATGGTACTAGCTAGATTAGAAACTAGAAAGGGAATGCTGTGGGACGTCACCAAAGTAATAAAGGGGTCCTTTAGCTGCAGGGTGGGCAGCTTTTCCCATTATCATTTACCTCCAAAGGATCACATGGAAAATTATGTGTCGTGAACTTTATACTTTTTGAACGCGGATCCCATGGTTTTGCAGGCTTCTGTAAATGGGGAATTCAGTGAAATGATTTTGTCGGATAACTCCTATGCATGGCATTTTGGAAGTCCTAACTACTAACCATTCCTTTCATGTTGCTGTAAAATGTTAGAAAAACCTCTCCACTTATCTACACAGATGCAGGGGAGTGGGGTATATGCAGAATATCCAAAATCATACTTACAAACTCTTTTTTTTTTTTTTTTTTTTTTCCTTTTCTGAAGTTTATGCTCATGTACTCATCCACCATCCATGGCGGAATATTTACAGCAGGGATGTAAAGAGGATCCCAAAGAAAAAAAGGGAAAAGAACACATACAGAAGAAGCCCTTCAATGGGCTCTGTTCTTTCAGAAATGGAAATCAAGAAGCAATGCAGACGCAAATTCCCTCTTCACACCCCACAGAAGCAAAAAAGGGGAAAAAAAATTTACAATCGGGACAACAAAAAGTAAAGCATTAGAATGAAAACTGTAACTGGGTTAGCTAGCAGCTGTGGCGGGAGGTGGATGCCAGCGCCACCGCCTGTGCCCATACCTTGAGCCGGGCCTTCACGTCTCGTGGGTCGTCACCTGAATTCCACAAGTGGGAAACCCCATTAGATGTTATGTGAAAATAGGGATTTGTGCGAGGAGATGGAGGAGCGTGGAAGTGGGTGGCTTACCAGGGCTGGAGATACGCCAGGAGGCGATGGGGGAGTTGCCTCCACTGCTGGTCTCGAGGGTTGATCCGGAGATGGAGATTCGAGTAGGTATCTCCAGCATGCGTTCGTGTTCCAACTCGAACCCCAGATCTCTACAGGCTTTCACTTCCTCCAAGTCCATACACAGCGGTCTTCTCCCTCCTTTTGGCCTTGTTATCACCACTAAGCCAGCTCCCTCGCTCTCTCCACTAAAGCTGGTGAATCCGCCTCCACCGCAGGCGACGCTGCCGTAGCCCTCCTCCTCCTTCTTCTTCCTATTATCCCAAGTCTTCTCCTCCCGCTTCTCCCTCACCACCTTCGCCCTCCTCCTCTTCATTCTCTGTTTCAAACTACTCTTCTGAGCTTCGTTCTCGCTCGCGTACTCTTTCACCCCTACCACCTTCAACAAACCGCATCGGTTCCTCCTCCGCGGCGGCGTCGCCGGCAGCGAGTAACACCCCGGTTCCTTGTCTGAGTCCGATAACAGGCCACCCAGTTCTTCCTTCCCCTCCTTATCATCAGACAGTTCCTCATCGGCGTCTCCGTCAAAGCTCTCAATTGACATCATGCTCGTCCCAACCCCATTAGCGTCATCCTCGTCTTCATCAAGCGACATGGAATTCAAAGTACACATAGAGAGCCTAGACAAGTTGTGAGGATGATGCAGCAGCTCATACCCACTTCCATACCCATATACATACCCATCATCAGTATCATCACAGTCATCGTCATGCGAAAAAAAGCTTTGATTTCTCATACTCTCGGGAGAAGCCATGAAGACGATGAAGCTCGCACCAGTAGGACTGTTTGGACACGGAATTCAAAAGCCACCGTGGGAAGAAGCTTGTGGACCGCTCCTTTTTTTTTGGTTTGTGATAAGGTAAACTTTTGCCCTCATCCAAACGCCCATATTTATACCAATCTCCCCTCTTCCAATTTCCAATCATACCCCCACAAGCTCCCACTGTACCAAGGGGTGTTTTGGTAATAACCCAAGTCAGTGTAGAGAGTACGTGGGATGTAGAAATGCACGTGGCGAGAACAGGGGATTGAGGTGCGGAATCTGCTTTAAATGTGGGGACTGGGGGGAAGGTCCCACTGTACACAGCCTCAGGGACACGTGGTACGCCCTTTGTCGCTGAGTTTGAGTGATTGGACGACGGTTACGACTCTTGAGGCAGCACATGTGAACACAATGAAATATGAGAAAGTAGTGACTAAGTTTTCCCCTGGAGGCGTTGATGTCTACTCACTCCACCGCTGACCGCTCATCCCTGGTGGCACCATCGTCGCCTCTAACCAACCTCACTCCTCTCAACCTTGCGAAACCTAGTGTGTCGAAGATGTAGCTATCAAAATTCCAATCTTTATCATCCAGAATGTACCAAACAAATTTCTACCATTGAAGATAATATAAAAAAAATTCATAAATCATAATTATTTTTAAATGAACGAAACACGTGTTCAAAAAATTTTGTGAACCAAATTAGCCTTTTTCGTGCATGATATAAAAATTAGGTTGCTTTTGAAATTTATATATAAATCAGTCCCTTTAAATCCGTGTCATTTGCTTTACTTTATCCTCACTTTTGCCCCCCTTCTCTCCATCTCGTTACTTTTTTTAATTCAAAAATAAAATTTTAATTATTAATTACGATTTTAATTTAAAAATATAGTCTCAAATTAATAATTAATAATTCAATTAAAAAATAAAATTATAATTATTAATTATAATTTTAATTTAAAATCGAAATAAAATAAAATAAGATAAATATTATTTTAAATAAATAGGATAGAATTGAAACAAGGACGATCATTTCAAATCTGCCTCGTTGCCATCCTTACTATTGGGAGATATTAGTGGTGGGAAGTTAGGTGGATCCGTGAAGTGTATTTTATGATTTGCTTCGTTGAATGGTAGTTGGGTAGGCGAAGGGAATAGCCCCGGTTTTTTCTTTTTTGTTTTAACGTTATTTTTCTCCATGGTCAAAGACCGTTAGGATTTATCCATAATCATTAACGTAAATACAAAACTTCTTTAAGAAAAGACGATAATACCATTTCTATACATTGAAGTAGGCAGAGACTACCTTTTCATCTTCTCTCTCAAAACCGATCACCAAACGAATGCGCCCACGCTCCTCTTTTAAAAGATCAATTTCACGCCAACATCATCACCCATGTTAGAAAGGGCAGTTTAGGGATTGGATAAGGATGATGATAAGTTGATAACTATTCGGATTTGAAATGGGTCCGGACTTTAAGCCACGTAGGACACCACAGCTGTCCTATCCTCACTGACACTCACTGTCACACTCTGCCCCACTACCTAAAAACAAAACATGGGGTCCACCTCAGCACCACCTATTCATCAGAACCCACGTGGCACCTCTTTTACCCCACACATCATCACCTTCCCCCCCAACCCCCTTGTCCCGCGTCCCCCAGAGTGGGTCCCGACATTAATATAATTTTGTTTACCTTATCAGGCCGTCCGGCGTAGCTCACCGACCGTTGATATTTTGACTGGTCTTCTTGATGGAAATGGTTCCAACTTCCAACCTGACTTAGACTTACCGAAATAATAATAATAAGCTACCATCGGCGTTTGGATGGAAGGAAAACTGGGGTGTCTTTTCTCAGCCTGAGCTGGACCATCCGAATGCGAAATGAGTTGAAGCCTGAAACCATTGATTAATTGTGGTCTAGGGCTGGACATGTAAAACCCCTATAAAGCATAATAAAAAATATATATTTTTATTAATAAAAAACTTATAACAAATAAAATTAATTCAAGAAATTAACGAAATTTTAACATGATTTCATTAATTTTGTTTATGTTTATGAATGAAAGATAATTATTTTATTATACAATAAAAAATTTTATAAATGAGATAATCGAATATAATTATTAGGTCCTCGAAATATCTTATATTTTTTATTTTTTATATCTATATCCTATTATAAGCTCTTTCGCTACATCAAGTATTTTTCGTTCTTTTTCATCTATCAATTTTTTTTCATATAGTTTTTACCAACTCATCTCCATTTCACGACTTTCCTCGAAATGACAAAGTGGAATATGAACATTCCTCTGCATTGACAAAATTGAAACAAACAAAACCGAAAACAATTCTCTAAAGTTGGAACTCGTAGAAAAATTCTTCACTGGAAAAATCTTCAATCTTTGTTATGAACGATACCGACTCTATCAAGAAATATAAACTAACATAGAGTGACACGCCAAGCACACGGTGAAAAATAGAATAAACACATTGTGAGGCTCCTCAACGCGGTAACCAATCATGGTCCGACATTAGGCTCGGCTTTGGATTAAACAAAGAGGGTGCCCATGATCTTATGATACTAAATTAGATATGGTTAACTAGTCAAATGTGCCGACAGTTGAAGCAAAGGCCACGTCTAGAGGTGGTAGGGGCCATGGGGGAGTGAAAAGGCCATGCCCATGGAGTTGGTTATGACAATGCTATAGACAATGGAAAATGTTTTGTGTGGACTCTATTAATTTATGTATGATTTTTAGGACTTTGTGGTTTTTCCTCCTACCATGTCCTTGGAAGGAGTGGAGGGTAGAGTTGATATGAACATTTTTGTCGCTCCCAATTTGGAGCTTTGCTAGCGTGTCACAAGCGTGACCAACTTGTCAAAACAATGAATCGATTGCGTTACTTTTGTGCCCAACAAATGAAATTAATTGGATAAAAGTATGAAAAGTGATGAAAAAAATTAATTTTTTTTTTTGAACATATATTTTCATTTTGGTAGGTCAAGTTTGGCATGGCTATAGTTTTGGTCATATTATATATACATGGTACCATCTAGGAAGCAGATGTGTCGTGACTAATAGTTTTTACCTTATTAGATAGTAACGGGGTATAAAAGACAGTGACTTACCTTATTTGAAGGTTTTTATCTAATTATGATTAAGCATGTTTTAACCATAATTACCCGACATGTGGACAATGTGAGATTATGACACTTGGGATAGGCCCGACAGCCTTTGAATTGAAGCTAGGCGTTTGGAGGGTTCGGACAAAGTAGTGGGCTCATTCTAAATTAGCTTTTTCTAATCCTACGACATTGAATTTGTCCCTTGAAAAGGAATGGGACTAATAATTGATGTACAAAATTATGTGAGAGTGTTCAATTTCAATTTTGATGGGCTCGGGGTGCAGCCCAATTGAAGTGGCGTGGGGCTCATCCAGGACCCGACCCATGAAGGATGGATCGGAGGGGTTTTTGGAATGGTACAGAGGTGAGGGGGAGAGTAGAGACAGGGTGGAGGAAGAATTGGTTGGAGGGGTTTGGGAGAGAGTGGATTTGGGATGGTTTTCTTGACATTGATAAAACGGGGTTTCCGTATTTCCCTCTGGCTGTCGGGGCCTGTGTCTGCGTCAATGGATATCCGAGTTTCACTGAGGAGACCGAGTCGTCTTCTTTTCCACTCTTTTTTTCTCGTTCACTTGGAGGGCTGGTTCGAAAACCCACCAAGCAACACTACTGCCGCTGCCTTTCTCTATGGTTCGCCGTTGATGAATTTGTAAGATAACTCAATCCCTTCTTTGTTTTTACTCTTTTTTTCAATAATTTCATCTGGGTTTCATTAGTAGCTTATTATTTCATAGAGCTGTTGGGTTTTGATGAATTGTTAATAATGGAGCTCTCCATGATTGCTGGAGTTATGATGAATTGTTAATAATGGAGCTCTCCATGATTGCTGGAGTTATGACAAAAGGCATATATCATGACAATCTTCCTCCATCTTCAGCTCTTAATGATATTTTGCCTGTATATGACACATTGCACTCTCATTTTAAAATGGAAACTTCATGGCGGTACATCGAGATGATTTGAAGCTGTTTCACGTCTTAGAGTCAACCTATTTCATTTCATTTCTTCTTGATTCCATATCCTAGGAGTTTGGGATTTAAAATGATTAAAGAAAATTTCCTCTGTGCTAGAAACGGTAATAAATTTATATGCTACTTGCTAAATTGGGATATGTTTGTAACCATTGAAAGGGGAGGTTGACAGGCTAGGAAGAAGGTGGCAGTAGCAAAATATAGGTAGAAAAAGGAGAGAAACCGACTGTAATTGGATTGGCCTTGGGCCTATTTGAACCCAATTCATTTTCCTTCTTTTCTTGGTTAAATCTGATATGACTTGGAAAATAAACAATTGAAAAAGATGTTTCATCTGAGTTAGTAATGCTAGTGATAAACGGTGTAAAAGGGTTGTTATAAAGTCAGACCCATTTTAGTTATGAACAACATTCTTCTAGGTAGATGGTTTTGAAGGTTTAAGGTGGAGGTTGAAAATCTACAGAATGGGGTGATTGTTTTGAAATTGGAAATGTGGTGGGAAATCAAATGGGGACTATCATTAGTAATTCTGTATCCTTTTGGGCCTCAGGAGAAAATTTTCATTATGAAAATAAAATTCTTTATTAGTAAACATAATACTTAGGTGATGTTTGGATACATTTCTTGTTTTTTTGTTTTTAAAAATAATTTTTGTTTCTGCATAAGAGTTCTCATATTTTGTATATGCATTCCTATTTTTGTAAGTAGTCATAATATATATGTGAGATACATTAAAAATTTCCAGGACTGAGATATACTCTTTTTTGCCCATCAACAAAGAAAAAAAGGACTATTTATACAAAATGTATGGTTTTGAGCCCAAGGCTTTTGGTTGAAACTCTGCACTTATCAAGAAATTTGATAAATGAAGGTCCCATTGATGAACCTTTTTCAAAGAAGAAGGGACTGCTTCAGAACATATTTGAATCATTATTCCAATAGAATCCAGGATTCTGGAAATTATGAAGAATTGACATCTGAGATAATGGTGATGCTTCAGAGATTTTGTGGGAGAACAAGACAATTCAAGAAGGTTGGTCCTTGGTACTGCCAAGGAATGTTTATACACACCAGGAATGAGCAGAAAGCCAAGAGCATGTATTGAAGATACTTGGTCAGTGTTGTTTCATGTATATGTGTATGTGTACTTAAATCTCGAATTTTTCTTTTTGATAGGTAAATTTTTGTCCCCATTAGGACTTGTACCTGGAACCTCCCACAAACCCTACCTACCCCTTTACCACTTGAGCCAGGCCTTCTTTTATCTTGAATTACATACTGATTGAAATGATTGATGATGGCTCGGGTTTTACAGGTCATTCAAGAATTATACAGACACCTAATGAATCCCTTCATGGGTCAATACCCATAATTTGGTGCATTACTTGAGCTGGGAATTCACATCTTCCTTTTCTGTCTCATTGTGCTCCAGGTAGTTTCTGCATTTGGCTTTCTGCAAAATCATTTTGTACATTTGTCCTGTGTATGATGAAACATATACAAGTATCAGTGTCTTTCACAGCTATGAGGTATTTGAAATGTTTTCCTCAGAAACATTAGGTCAAATATATAGCCATAGACAGGTGCAGAGGCCTAAAAAAGAGTCTCCTTGGTAGTAGTTGTAGCTTTAATTGACACAAATGTTAGTTGTGTAAATTAACTTTTGTAGGCGTTTTTTTATATTAGTTACGTTTGTCTGTCAAAAAGAACCAAAAAAGAAAAAAAAAAGTGTTAGTTATTCTTCATGTTGGTAGTGTCTGGTAACTTGTATATGTTCAAAATAGTTCTTTCAATATGTGTTTCCTTTGTGAATGACCAAAATTAAAGTTGTATTGATATCTTGAGTTAAAATTCAATAGAGTAGTCTTTCCTCTTCAATTAAAATGCTAGTTGAGCCTTTATGATCTTTCTCCTTCTCTTTTTCATCTTTCCTTGTTACCGATCAGTAAAATCATCAATTGATATCATTTTTATGCTGTAGCATATAAAAAAGGTCGTTTCCTATGAAATAAAGTCTTGTCCTGATCTGTTTTGAATTAATCTTTCATTCCACTAATTATTATTCTATGGCTTCATACATACAGCTCAAGAAACACTGACAGGATTTTTCAAGGCTGAATAATGAGTTTCAATTCTAGTATTTGGGAGGAAAGGCTTTGTCAGTGGAGGCTGGCAAGGGAGAGACTGCTACGAAGAACTGGAAGCCAAGAAGAGATACCTGATCCATCTGACCTTGGTTCGGTAGATGAGATGGAACTTCGACAGCCAGAAATGTATGCAAATTATTGCCACTCAGAATATGTGTTCAGTATAAGGTTTAGGATGTTGTTGAATATTACATGGCAATGGTAATTCTATATTTTCTTCCATAGCCTTCAGATGAGTCTGATCAGCATAGTAAAATCTACTTTGTTGCATATATCCTATCACATCTTGTGTTTAGGCCTTTCCTTTCTGTCCTTGTTATTTACCTATTTATATTCATTCCCTCCAATGAAGGTATGTCTTCTGTTGGGGCCTTTTTAGGATATCATCAATAATGTGATACTGAACCTTATCACTATCACAATTATTATAATAAATATTTGGGTTTTGACGGAAAAAAACAACAATATTTTTGGTGCCAATTTGAATACAGTAGTTTGAAATCATCAGGTTGGGGGGAGGGAGGATTATGAAGAAAAAGATGAAGTGCACAATAAAATGTTGAAATTTTGATACTTTGCATTCTGACTATGATGGCAGTTATCATGTTTCCTATCTGTGATATACATTTCATACAAATATACATACGTAGATGCATACATAAAATCATATATGTATGAATACATAAGTAGGTACACATGCGGATATAAGCTGTTTCTCAAGGGCAAGAAGCTTGTTCTATTTTTGTGAAGTGTGGGATTTTTGTTGCTGAAATCTCTCTGTATGCGCACTATTTCAAGTTATGGCTTTCATTATCTAATAATAATTCATAATTTATTGCTGTTTTTTCCTTTTTCTTTCTGGTAGGGATAATGAAAGTCGGCAATTTCTTTCAAGAAAAGTTCCCATACCTCCCTCAATGATCTACCCCTATAGGGTCTCAGTGATCTTCCGGCTTGTTATTTTAGTTTTTTTCCTCCGATATCGATTGACCCATCCTGTACATAATGCATATGGGCTTTGGTTAGCTTCAGTGTTCTGTGAAGTTTGGTTTTCCATATCTTGGATTCTAGATCAGCTTCCCAAGTGGCAACCAGTAAACAGGCAAACATTCCCTGAACGCCTTTGCATGAGGTGAAGAAGTTATTATATTATAATAATTCTCTTTGTTTTTGCAAGAATATCAGGATGAGGGTGAAGGCAGCTAGCATCCATTCTCTCCTCTGCCTTCTGTGTAGAGCAAATACTGAGTGGTCAGATAACCCTAATCATGGATGCCAATTAATCCCCATGGTAAAAAAACAGCAAATTGGATCATTATACGGAGACACTGCTTGGATTTTCTATACTTTAATTACAAAAGAATGACATTAAGAAGTTAAGAAGTTCAATTCATTTCTGATTGGATTAGTTTTGGCCCAGGAGCACATATAGGCATGTTGATGCCTTCTCTTGCCTTTCATTTGTACCTTGGATTCCCCTTGTTTTTTTTTTTTTCATTTCTGTTGTTTCATTTTAATTGATTTTTAGCATTTTTATTTCATTAAAACATGCAGAAGATGATAACTATTTCAGGTACAACCAACCTGGAAAACCAAGTGGACTAGCTTCTGTTGATGTCTTTGTCAGTACTGCTGACCCTCTGAAAGAGTCACCTATTGTCATATCAAACACTATCCTTTCTATACTTTCTGTAGACTATCCAGCTGAAAAAGTTTCATGCTATGTTTCTGATGAGGGGGCAGCTCGATTGACTCTGGAAACTCTAGCGCTAACCTGTGATTTTGCAAGAAAATGGGTGCCCTTTTGCAAGAAATTCCAAATTGAGCCTCCATCTCCTGAGAGTTATTTCTCACAAAAGGTTGACCATTTGAAATACAACCCATATCCGACATTTTCTAAGGAGAGAAGGTTAATGAAGGTGAGGTTCTTCTTTCTTGTGATATGTTCTATTTATAATATAGTAGCATCTTATTATGTTAGTTGGCAGATATGGTTTATCTGCAACTTTCTTGAATATTAAATAGAAATTATTTACTGGTTGTATATGGGAACTGATATTGCTTGGTGTGGAGAGTGGATTTCTGATAGACGATTCCCACGCGTCTTTCAAAAAAAGAAAAAAGAAAAAACAGAACAGAAAAAAGAAGATTTGCCTGCCCATTTTTGTTCCTTAAAATTGTCATAATATCACAGTACTCTTTTTTTTCCCTCTTAACAGTGATTATCCAAGTTTTCAGCATGGATTGACCAACTAAATGGAGTAGAATATAGCTAGAATAAGTTGGAAAAAATTACTTATGGTTTTGTAGTGCTTTCAGTACCAAAATGACACTTTGAGAAAGATACTTTCTGATTTTCATTGAATATGTGGTGAGCGATTAGCACTCTTTGAACCATAACTTTGAGAAAGGACTCTGAGGTTTTACTTCCTTTTGTGCATTCCACCAATTTCTGAAGTATTTTGAGGTTTTTAGGTTATCTAGGTTTACTGGAAGCGAAATAACTAATGTTCTGCAATTATTTGAGTAAGAGGACTTTTGCTTTTGAAGATTTGCAATTTATGAAAACTATATGCTTCCAACTCTCGCTTCATCTTCTTCTACTCAAACGAGGGATTAGCTGCAGAGAGTTAAATCCTATATGATTGATAGGTTTATGTTTGGAAGTCATGTAAATCTTTATTCAACTGAGCAAGCATTAGAAGACAGTGAGAGATTGGGGTGATCTAAGGCATTTTTACAGGTTGGAAAGATTGCCTGTTTGTTTTATTTGTTACTCTGCTTGGAACACCTGTATTTTGATACACATACCACACAAACATCTTTTTATTTACCAGTACCCTACTCTGCACTTTTTTTTGGTAGTTTGGGATATCAACTATGTTATGCTGCTGGAGAGCTAACTAAAACATATGAACTGGGTTATGAATGCAAGTTTAGTCACTCCACCTTTGACCTTTGCTTGTGAATGACTAGTAAAATCAAATGTTGCTAATTATCACTAGGCTGACCTCATTTATGTTAAGCATGTGCAAGATCATCTCACAAGGCTTGAAGACATCTCTAACTACCAGTGAGCAGTATTGTTGCACCAAGATGATCACTACTTTCTCAATTTCCTTGATGTGAGAATTAATTGATTTTTCTAAAATGGTATATTCCCCTTTAGTTCACACCAATAATGATTTTAGGCTATCTAACCTTGTGGAGGTTTTATTAATTAACTTCAAAATTTCAGGTATTCATGACCCCATCCAATTTCAAGATATTAGTAAACTTCTGCTTTGCATTTAATTCTGGGCCATCTCCTTGCCAAAAAATAATAAAAATACAACATGTTTTACAGTATTTGCAATGCTTAGGGATTTTGATGCAACAATCATGATTTTTATTTATCAGTGATTTCAAGTTTTTTCATGGAAGTGGGAATTTACCTCAGTCTGATTTTTGTACTGTTTCACTATATTGGGAATGATTATGAAGGTTCATTTGAATGGTACGTTGGAACTCACAATTCCTTACTAACTAGGAATTTGAGATTAGGGATTTATTTATTGCTTAATGAATAGACCAGAAATTCTTTAATTTTTTTTTTCTTCTGAAGCCTGCTATTTCTATTACAGAGGCAATATGAAGATTTTAAAGCCCAAATTAATGGTCTTATAACCAAGTTCCAAGATGTACCTTCTGAGGGTTGGACAATGAAGGATGGCACTCCATGGCCTGGAAATGACATAAAAAATCATCTGGGCATGATGCAGGTTTTTTGTTCAATGCTCTTAATAAAAACATGCACTTGCCTCTTTTAGCGTCTGAACAAGTTCACTGTTTCAGATAATAATGGGTCACGGTGGGCCTCATGGCAGTGATACTAGAGCTTTGCCACAAGTAGTTTATGTGTCTCGGGAAAAACGCCCTGGTTTCCATCACAACACTAAGGCGGGTGCCATGAATGCCCTGGTACAATGTGAAGTTCTGGACATTAATGTGAAATAGGTGCACAGCAAAAAGAAGGGTCTCACTGTTTGATTTTTAGGTCCGAGTGTCAGCTCTTCTTACAAATGGGACCTACATTTTGAATCTGGATTCTGATCACTATATAAACAACAGCAGAACTTTCCTTGAAGCAATGTGCTTTTTGATGGATCCCAGTAACCAGAAGATATGCTTTGTTCAATTTCCTCAGAGATTCGAGGGTGTTGATGCAAATGATCGGTATGGGAACCACAACACAATCTTCTATGATGTAAGTAATTTGACTGGTCCATTCACTCATTACTTGTTGAAGATAATCTTTGCATGTCAAATGCCACATATAACTGTTGACATGAACCAATCTGCCAAGTGCATGCTTTGGACCATATATATATGCACACTGTTTGTATGTTATGATATGCTAGGCAGCTGTTGCCAAATGTTTAATAAATAAGCACACCTAGTGACCTTCAGAATTACTCTGAATGAGCAACATGTATTTTTCTCCATTGTGGGTGTACACCCCAGGAGCACCCTTGCATAGAAATTTAAAGCAATAAATGTACATTGTTGCCAGAGAAATCAATAAGTGAATCACATTCTCCCTACTTGATGAATCTCTTGCTTACTAGTTTGTTTCCAGTGCATTGTGACCCTTGCGTTATAGCAGCACAGGTGTAAGGATAAAATTGCATGAAAAAGGGATACCATTTGGTCGCTATAACACTTTTAAGTTCAATTTTTGAGATGGAGGACAATTCACTCACTGATTTTGATTTTCCATACATTAACATGCATAAGGTCTTCTATCAGACTACTATTATAATCAAATGTTTACTATAGTTTGCATGAATTTTGATTGTATAGATGCCTCTATGTATAATCTTCACTTAAGAGTTCGGGTTGTTGCTGAGGATTCCCTCTTTTTGTCACCTGTGAGTTCAGAGCTATACTGTAAAAGGAAAAACACAATTACCTGTACTAATTGTTGACCATGCTTGCTGCTACCCATGCTTGTGTGAGGATGGGTTCTGTTTCTCATCCTTTCTTTTATCTTTCTCCTTGTAGATCAACTTGAAGGGTTTTGATGGAATACAAGGGCCTTTTTATCTTGGCACAGGTTGCTTCTTCTACCGGAAAGCTTTATGTGGTTATGACCCATCTTTTGAGCAAAAGATTCTCAACACAAGATGGTTGGATCTTAGAATGAAGAGTCCAAGTGACAACCATGGCCATTATTTTTCTGATGCTTCTGATGAAAGCAGCTCGAGTTTACTCATTCAGGAACTGAACAGTCTTGAAAGGGAATTTCCATCTAGTTTCCAAAGCATGAAGATGTGTTTTGGCCAGGCTCCACTTCTTATTGCATCAAATTTTGTTGATGATGACATATTTTCTTCGTATGCCACAAGTGAAGAAATTCTAAGAGCAGCAATTCACGTAATCAGTTGTGATTATGAAGACAAGACTGCTTGGGGGATAGAGGTAATGGAATAGCCATTAGGAAGCTTTTTTTCACAGGGACTAGCATTTCTCCATAAAGGACTGACTTGCTTGGGAAAAATTTGACAATGATTCTTTAGCACTGAAAGGAATGTCGCACATGGAAACAAGTGGGAAATGAGATTGGAAATGCCCTAGGAAGGCCGGGCAAATAAGAAGGAAATAATTGGAAATGGCCAATGTTTGAAATGTCAGAACATAGTTTTGTGTTAGCCTCGGTTAATTATTTGCAGCTGGTATCCATATGTTACCAGAACACTATGCAATTGTTCACCATGCTACTTCTCATATGTTCTCCCACTGTTTGCCACATTTTTTTCCCCTTTTTACAACTATCCACATTTCTCTGCTTAAGACATAGTAAAAAAGTACCACTTCAGATATCTCAGTTATTCTTGCCATAAACTGTTATGGTGTGGAAATCATTATTTACTCTAATCTCTGTAGGTTGGCTGGATATATGGCTCTCAGACTGGGGATGTTCTGACTGGTCTGAAGATGCATGCTAGAGGATGGAGATCTGTATATTGTATGCCAGTTCGTGCTGCCTTTAGAGGATCAGCACCCATTAATCTTTCAGATCGTCTAACCCAGGTGCTTTTTTGGGCCACTAGCTCTATTGAAATTCTTTTCAGTCGGCATTGTCCAATCTGGTATGGATATGGTGGTGGGCTTAAGCTGTTGGAGAGAGTTGCTTATATAAATGCCGTCATATATCCCATTTTTTCTGTTCCCCTGCTGATTTACTGTGCTTTACCTGCCATTTGCCTTCTCAGTGGAAAGTTTATCATTAGTCCGGTAGGTACCACTGGTTCAGTATGCTAACTTTGGGAACAAACTTGTCTATTTACATACTATGAGAATCAAGAATTCCTATTTTTTGTTCCTCACTTCTCCTATTTTGAAGTGGCGAAATGATCCTCTCTATTATCTTGGAAAAAATATTGCCTTTGGAATGGGAATATCAGTTGTCTTTCCCTGATTTGTGAACTATGTGCCCTCCTCCACAAGCAAAAGTTTAGTAAGATTGTCATGGTGAATGACCCATTTGGATGGTCTATGGAAATTTAAAGGTTTCATTGGTTGTGTTTAATCCAGGTTTAGTAGGGATAGATCCATTTCCTATAAGGAGGTCATTCTTTTTGATTATTTTATTTTATTTTTTCACAATCACTTTTATGACTTTTTTGTTGATGGCTATGTACCTTGAGATACATTGTTTTCATAGTGAGTCATTCAATTTCCATACAAAGTCCAACTTGTCTTCAAATGATTTTAGTTTCATTTCCAATAATTTTTAGGTTTCCAGCAGTCTTTTAAGGTATATTAGAACTTCCTCTTTAGATAGGATATTACTTTAGGCCTTGATTTTAGGCATATACCTCCGCTAGCACTTGAACTGAACTGCTGTACTTGTGATTTTTAGTTAAAATAAAATCTAGAAGGGTTTCATCTTGCAAAAATAGGGAAAGCAACTAGTATTTGAGAAGCCTCAAGGGAGGTTGGTTTATAATATTTACTGCATTCTTTTTAATTACCAAATTTTTGACATTGAAACTCAAGAGCAACACCTTAATTTCTTGAGTATCTCTTTGCGGAACTTGCATAGGCCAAACTATGCCTCACCATGCTCTCCTCTTATTATTAATTTGCAGATTACTTATGAGGCAAACATCTGGTTCATGCTTGTTGTATTGTCTATTTTCGCACATGGGTTTCTTGAGCTTAGGTGGAGTGGTGTAAGTCTTCAAGAGCGGTGGAGAAATCAACAGTTTTGGGTGATTGCTGGTGTATCTTCCCATTTCTTTGCTATTTTCCAGGGTTTGTTTAAGGTCATGCTGGGTTTAAATACAAGGTCAAGCACATTGATGAAGACACATGATGAGGACAGTGCCGTCGAGTTTTATAAATTCAAATGGACATCACTTTTGATCCTGCCAACAACATTGATTCTCATCAACTTGTGGGCTATTGTTGCTATGATCTTTTCAATAGTTGTCCATGGCTATGGGTCTTTTGGCCCACTGTTTGCAAAGCTGTTTTTCTCATCCTTTGTGATTGTTCACCTATACCCATTCTTGAAGGGATTATTAGTTTGGAAGCACAATATTCCAACAGTAGTCATACTATGGTCTCTAATTTTAGCATCCCTATTCTGTCTGTTGTGGGTTCGACTTGATCCTTTTACCACTAGGTTCCAGGGACCAGATGCTGAGGCTTGTGGCTATGAATGCTGATTCAAATGCTTAACTTAGTGTCAGGTTTCACAGCTCATGGAACACTTAAGCTTCTAACCTGCACTTAGAGGAAGACAACCACATTTTTTTACCCCACAAAGATGGCACGAAGGCTGCCTTGCAATTTGGGATATTTTTCATTTGTTCTTGTTGTCTGCTCTCTACTTGTTGCGCACATCAAGGCTTTCTGCTCCCCAGATAGGAGCTTCATTTTCAGGTATTTCCTGATGTCTCCTTGGTTATTTTCCTAGTTTCCTACTGATGACTCAAATCTGTACCTGCATTAATTTCAGTGCCTGGCATGTTACTAACACTGTTTACCCCCAAAAAGGCAAGGGAGAAAGATGTATTTTGTATTAGATAGTCTAGAAATTGTTTGCCACTTTGTGGAGAGCTCCTTGTATCTCAGCTATCATACCACTACGCTGTATCTTTAACTTAGTAATTTACCTAATAAAATTATATGGCTCTAAAGGTGTTATTTATTTGTCAAGTTTGATTTCATTTTCTAACAAATTGAGGGCTAAATTTTGTTTAAACTCTCCTGTTTGGTGTACAGACCCTCATTTGAAGGATACCTTAGTTAGTGGTCTCAATCCTTTTGCCTTGTACATCTTGCAAGATGTGTCTGTCCCAAAAACAAGTCTCCAACATCCTTTTTTTATTTCACGGTAGATTATAGCAACACAGGTGGAATATATTAAGGCCGTAATTATGATCACTGCCCCCAACAAACCATCATCAATTTGTTCATGTACTTCCTAGAAAGCAAAGATATTGTTTGGTTAGTGTTTTCGGAAATATTTTTCTGGCTTTTGAGCGCCAAAACGACTTCTTTGCTATGATGTGACATAGATGCTGTATGTTTAACGTCAAGTTTGATTTTCATCTCACAACTAATCCTCATTTGGATAATGATGTCCTGATATTGATGCCTTAAGCTCCATGACATGATTCCATCCCGCTGTGTATTTTTTGGACAACTTGGAAGGAAAGAAATAGACTAGCATTTAGGGGGGGTTATTTAGATATATAGAAACTAAAAAATTCTTTTGTATGTAATTTGTGGAGTTGGGCTATGGTGTATATGGGAGAGGAGGCCTCCTCGCTTTTAGGCTTTTTGGAGTGGCTTGCAGTTCCTTAAGGGCTGGTGAGGGGGCTTGTTTTTGGTTTTTTGTTTTTTGGGATTGGCTGCTATGTATACTCCCTGTATGCTTTGTGGCGTTTTGCCCTTTAATATATTGTGCTCATTTATCAAAAAAAAAAAAAAAAAAGCTCCATGGCATGATGTATTAAAACTTCCTAGGTTTTTTTTTTCTAAGTTGAAGAAGGAAAATCAGAATGGAACCCGTGATACCCTTCTGATTTTGAGGCATAAAACTTTGGTTCATCCAGTGTTGTCACATGCGTAGGGTTATGAAAGATTTGTTTAAATGAAGATTGATCCATAGGGCTGATAATTGGCAAAAGCCAAACACTCTCTGTACGAAATGTCTTTTACGGTTCAGCAGTCCAAGGATGATTTATTATCACTTTTGAGAATCCAGAAACTATACGGAAGGGCCAATAATGTGGGGTGATAATGTGGTTGAAATACCAGGAGAGCATGGGGGTATGTGTGTGTATGTGTGCAGATGAGAAGATGCCCCTGTGACTCACCCAACAGGAATTATATGCAGTGGGGTCCTGCTTACACAAGTTGGGTTTCGCTCATTTCCTAATCTTGGTATAGAAATTTTGATTAAATTTCATTTGTTTTCTCTCCTAATTCAAGGCCCCTTGTTTTATTTAGATATTCCAATTAGGCTCCTCAAAATCTCAATTTCACATGCACATGTTCCCATCTCCATCAACCACAGTGAAAATTTGTGGGTTGTGGGCTTTTTGTAAAAAACAAACAACCCAAGAGCAGAGCAATCACCCTTATGTTGGTTTTCAAGTTTTTGAGTCTGCAGTCCTTTCCTCACTTGTTATCTCATGTGAAACCCCATCTGTAAAAAGGTGTTGACAATGGAGTCATGTTCTTACATTCCAAGCATCTGAACCATAAGTGGTAAAAGCCTGGTCCCATGCTAGGGGGAATATCACAACCGCTCTCCATATTAACTACTGCCAAGTGGATGGCAGAGATGCATACAAGTGAAGGCTTACTCTCTTCACTTCCCTTCAGAATACAAATTAGAGTTGTGTTTTTTTCCTTCCCCTCAAAAGAAAAACACCCCTCTTTTTCTTTGCAGATTGGAAGTTTCTTGCTTTGTAAAGTGTTTCCTTTAAGATAATGTTAGTGCCTTAAAGGAGCTACAAGACACGGTATATATGGCCCTTATTAGATTGAGAGTCGCCATCTCCTTGTACGGACTCTGAGGTGAATAACTCAAGAGTTCATTTGTGGGGTTTTCGTTAAAAGTTGCCCCTCCTTGCTTTTTTGTGTGTGAGAGAGAGACATATAGAGAGAAGGCATTATCTCCTTGAGATTCTTAGAATTCAAGTAAATTGAGAGATATGGCGAGTTGCTAAGATTGGTTCAAATAAGAGGCATCCTATTTCCACATATTTATTCATTTCCTTAAATCCATCTACACACTTGAAGGCAGGAAAAGAGGCACAAGGCTGTTAAAAAAGTGAATACCACCTCTTGTCTCTGTACGACAATGATAGACATCCATTTGAATCCGGTTCCTTCAATCTCAAACTTGAAAAAAAAGGTCTCCATGGAAAGTCCAAGTAACTTTCAACTGTATGCGAGCGTGTGCGACTGAGAGAACTTTCAACTGTATGTGAGCGTTTATGACTGAGACAATGAAGGAAACCACTAGACTAAGGAGATTAGCATCCCTTGGGAGAGGCTGCTATAGGAGTAAAACAGAAAAGGGAAAGCCATGGCTCCAAAACAGATTTTTTTTTTTGATTGTTTATGGATAGAATTGCAAGATTATAAGGTAAATTCAATGGGGCAAAGAGCAACCGATGCTGAGACAAGCCTTATTCTGCAATTCTACCCCACACCCGATAAGAAAAAGGCTAAAAAAAAAGGGATTGTCTTGCTCACAAATATTCCAAAACCAGAGGTGAGAAATGTTTGTATCAGACCTATGTACAAGAGAAATTAAAAATCTGTGACACACACCTTCAATGAGAAACAGCATTTGATCCAGCCTCTCTCCCATATGAAAATTCTGCAATACATTCCCCCACCCCAAGTGACCAGAGGCCTCACATCCATATGTCAAGATGTAAGCTAAATATGTCCAAAGGTTGCGGGGAGTCTCTGGATATCCGGAGCTTGCAGATGTTCTTGCTGCTGCTGGCTGTGAGCCCACATAGCACTAGACGTCTCGGTTATGAAGTGCGTTTCTGATTTTATCTCATTGTATAAAGGTTGTGGGGTTTGGTTTTGTAAAGCTGCTGCCATTAAAAATGGATTTTGGAGATATTCAGGCCACTTGATGTCCTCCGGTTCGCTTTCTATGATATGGATTTGGGCTCCTTTGTCTTGCGTGCTACAATCTGCCAATCCCCATGGGAAGATGCTGTTCTCAAAGAAGGAGCTGTTACTCTGCAACTCGGCGCTGCTAGTGCTGCCAGAGCTGCTATTGCTACTGTTGGTGGAGGCACCTGCATCCCAGTAACGGGATCCACTCAGCGTGAAAGAGGGTATTGAAGGATTATCAGAGGGAAAAGTAATGGAGGGCTTGTAGGGCATAGGTGAAGGGAGAAGTGAGCTGGTGACAGATGAAAGAACGGAGGATACAGCATTGGAACTGAACTCAGAATTCATGTCTAATGTTTTGCTGGATTGAGTAAACCAGAGAGGTTGGGTTGGGTTAATTGAGAGTCTAGCATTGGATGGGTAATTCAATTGCTGAGGGGCCAAATACCCCACCACATCTGAAGGTTGGCAGCCTGTGGAGTTTTCCTGGTGAGAGATCATGAATCTATCTAGGAAGAAGTCCTTGTTGGGTGTGGGCGACATCAAATTGCTGTTGCTGTTATTGTTGTTGTTGCTGTTTATTGTCTTGGAGCCGGAAGAACCTTCCACTTCCATTCCATAGCCCCGTGTTGCGATTGAAGACGATCTTTGCTCGAGCAAGGCCGCTTCTGGCTTTGAACTTTCTACCTTGAGGAGGTTCAATTCATTGGACACTCCTGAAGCTTTGTCCTGGCTGTCGGTGGGAGGGTTGCTGTCTTCTCTATTTTCAACCTCAGAGAGGGGTTTGTGGGTGTTGGGGTCAATGCCTCTCTGCCTGAGCTTCTTCTTCAAGCAAGAGTTCCATAAATTCTTTATTTCATTGTCAGTGCGTCCAGGCAGCTGTGCTGCAATTTGGGACCACCTGAGGAAGCCCCAAAAACCCAGTAATGTCAGCATACATGAAAAACAATAAAGAAGAAAGGATAAGGTGAAGTTTAGATATTAAGAGAGGAGTGATGACCTGTTCCCAAGAACCGAATGAAGCTCAATTATAAGATTCTCTTCCTGTAGTGAGAATGTGCCTCTCTTCAAATCAGGCCTCAAGTAGTTAATCCACCTCAATCTGCAGCTCTTCCCACACCTTTGCAGACCTGCAAAAAACAAACCATGAAGAATCCTCTTATGCTGTTGTACATTAACGTAATTTTGAAGGGTCAAACACACACACAAACAGAGAAGGAGGTGAGATTGAGGATAGTTTGTTTATAAAGAGTACCTGCTTGCTTTGGGACAGAGCTCCAGCAGCCATGGCCATACTTGGTAATATGCCTCAGAAGTTTCTCATCCTCTTCAGGAGACCATAGGCCTTTCCTTAGCTTCTGCTTGTAACAACAGGAGTGCCTCCCCATTTGGAGTAAGACCCACCACCCCTGCAATGAGGAAGAGAGTTTCCTAAAACAGCAAGTTGTTGAAACCTAGGCTAACTGTCAGCAAAGCCCAGAGGGGGGTTCTGAACGGATTTGTAGGGGGTGCTGTGGTAGAAAAGATGTAGGCAGAGAGAGAGAGAGAGAGAGAGAGAGAGAGAGAAGGGGGGGGGGGGGGAGAGAGTTGATAGGGAGGCTGCGAAAATGAAGTAGCAGCCGAATTAATATAAGAGGGAGCCCTCAAAAAGAGAGAAGTCATAGTCAATATGGTGTTTGTAATTTGAGTGCATATATTTTTTCTTTCCAAGTTAGTTTTTCCTTCATTTTTTTTTTCTCTGTAAATATTTCACAAACTTCTTCGCTAGGAGCGGAAATGGATTAATTATAAGAGTTTCAAATGTCTCATCAAGGTCTGAGAATTAATGTCTTTTGCAGGGGTGGTGGGGCATTTCACTGATATTTTATTGGAGAAAAAAACAGGAGCTGAAAACAACCCATGCTTGTAAACCAAGTGAAAACGGTACCAGTTAAAGGTATGTGAGAAAGATGAAAACAAGTTCACACACCCACACTGCCAAATCAAAGAGTCTTTCACACTAGGCTATTATGGATTTGTTTTGGGATTGAAGCAACCTAATTCAACTAATCGTATTCTAATTATAATTAACTCCCTAACTCCACAACCAGTCCCAATAGAACAGAACAGAACAGAACAGAAAAGTAAAGAAAAGAAAAGAAAAAAATGGAAAATGTCACAGTAAACTAGATACACCCATGCTTGGTTCACTTTCCATACACAGTATATTCCACTTGATCAATCTGAAAATGACAGCAACCTCTTTATACATATCTCCCCTAGGCACAACATACATATGAATATATAAATATATATAACATACAAAAAAAAAAAAAGAAAAAAAAAAAGAAACTAAATATTCCTCCCCTTTCTTCTCTCTCCTCTGTTGAAGACCTTTTGTGTCTCTGGAAAAGAGGACCCTCTCCCTTCTTTACTCTTTGGAGCTTTTTGGGTAATTCTTCCAAATCATGATCACTTTGAAAAGTTTCATCATTACGTGGAAAGAACAAAATATTTTGGTCATCTTCCAAAATATAGGAGTATCTTCCTATTTCTGATGAAAATCACTAGGTGTTGCAAATTACCTCAACCGCTCATGCTTTCCATTTTGAAAAATGGACATCTTCATTTCAGCTTCATGCAACTGCATGATGGGGATACTTTGTGTGCACGGCTACAACCTAATTTCATAAGCAGATAAAATGATGTAAGCACAACATGTTGCGGAGAGGTTCTTTGGGTGTTGTTTTCTATTGAATTGGGGAGCATTTACTATTCCCATACTCTTCTCCATTTTCAAGTAAAACCCATGTTTTGGTAAACACAGTGAAAACCCACCCTCCTCATATATATCCTCCATTTCTTCACTGACATCATTTTCATGGAAAATTAGCATTCAAAGTGTGTCTAAAATGATTAAATTTCAAAGTGTACTGGTGGGTCTGATTCCATGACCATCCTCCTCCCCACATAACTACCTTATCTTTTTTTTTTTCTCTTCCTTTCTTTCCCTTTCCAAGAAGCCAAAAAGGGATGAAATGGGAGTATGAATTGTACACGTCCCAAGTATGATTCATGAACTATGAAGTACCCACTGCCATGGATTATGGGCCATCTCAAACAGTGGTATCCCTTGAATGATTAAACAGGATATGGGAGAGAAGGCTGTACCCTCCCCCAACCCCAGCTTGGATTCCATGAAATGTGAAATCAAATCATTTAGTGTCCATTTACAGAGTCATGCACACCTTCACCTTGCAGTGACTGGATTGGCAGTAAAGTGGGTTGATTCTGGCTTTGTTTGTACTAGTATTATATTAGCCAAAAAATGGCTCTGAAATGACATTTTCTTGGAAATTCCCATGGAAAACTGATCAGATACGCTAAAATCTGATGGACCCAGATGAATATGGAAGCATAACCCACTGTATTTTCCTGCTGTCCAACCAGAAGTTTGGTCTTGCAGAAAATCTTAGCTCCAAATTCGACCAATAAAACAAACCAAGGTTAATTTTACAAGGAAACAAACATGTTGGATAATAGTACTTCAAAATTTTGAGGTCAATCAGTGGGACAAAAGCTGATTCGTAAAAAAAAAAAAAAAAAAAAAAAATGTCAGCTTTGGAAAGTTCATGAATAAACAAATAAAACAGGATTCTCCCAATGGGATTACTTTTATTTTTCTCAATGATTAGAAGTGTACAGTGGCATGATAATACAAATAATTCCCTGCAACTGAATATTTAATTCAAATTATTAATCATTTAGAAGATTCAATCTTAGCTCCCATTAATATACATATATTTTTTTTACTGTTTATGCCTTCAACCAAAAATCCTTGCTGTTCACAGCTCTCCTTGGGACCCTTCCTCATACCCACACCATCAAAAAAATCAAAACAAAGACAAGAAGATATTTATTTAGATAACAATAATAATAATAATAATAATATTAATATTAATATTAATAATATTAATACCCCACTTTTCCTTTTTTTTTTTTTTTTACAAAATTGAAAAATTTGTACATTTGCAGGAGATTTCATTAATGAAACAAATTTATGATTAAAAAATTGACAAATTTTAATGAATTATTCCAAATCATTAGCTGTTAAGGCCATGGTCCACATTGAATTGTGGAACCTCCTCTCAAGTCTTACATTGAAGATTTGAAAATTTGAGAGATGGGTGGATTAACAATTACAAACTTGATCATAAACTATGCCCAATCATCAATCATTTTTCTTGACAAAGCCAATTTGTTTTAGTTTTATATGATTCCAGAACAAGAAAGTAAACCCTTCTTTTTCTTTTGCTTTTGCTTGTTCATTTGTTATCTGGGGGAGCAAATCATAAAGTTGTAACGTGCTTTGTAAGTCATTTAAGCCATTCAATTAGCTTTCCTTTACGTGACAAGAGATGGGGTTAGTGGGAAATCAAAAAATGAATGTTTAATTCAAGCATGGAGAGTCAATTTTGTTGATTCAAAATATCCTTGGGGCTGGACCCATCAGATTAGAGATCAGATGTATTATCTTTTTGGGCCCCTTCTGTTTATCTCATCTCCTAAGATTTGATTTCTAGTTCTTCTTACTTAGATTAGTGATTAATTGGTTGGTTTAAGCTCATAAGTAAGTGATTAATTGGCTAACCAACTAATTAATGTATGGAATTTGAATGCAAAATGGGGTTAGAGTTTAGGGTTTTGGGGATGAAATTATTATACAAAGGACCATTGATTCTATTTCCCTTGACTTTGTATGATGAATGGCCAATTGACTTTGGACATGTCGAGAGCCAGCAGGCTGATATTACTAGGGAAAAAAGCTTTTGACTTTTCTTCCTCTCCTCCTTTCTTGGGTATGACGGTAGACACAACACAACTTTATATTCATGTATTATCTCCAAACACCAATTACAACTGGACGTGTGAAAAGCTCATGATCATACATGGTAGGTGTGAGGCTGAGGCTGTGGGAAGTGATCAAAACGGAGAAGAGACCAAGAAATCTCCACACGTATTGGGGTAGGCCCTCCCACACCAAATGGAATATTGGTCGTACTTCTCCACCGACACCAGAATACCCCACTTCCTTGCCTTTTTATTACCACCATTTAAATGTTATCATCATTTTACATATACCCATATACATAAATTCAAAAATTACTTTTAAAAAAACCCCCCAAAATATGACCACTCCTTTTTCCAATTATTTGATTCTCTCAATGCCTATGGGTCTGTTGTCATATGAGATAAGAGAACTGAACCCTCAGAGAAAGATTCCCTGGCAGATAAACCTATTTCACAGAAGGGGGGGGAGGGGGGGGTTGTGTTCTGAGCTTTGTTTTGGGGGTATGCAGTTGAGGAGAAAGGCAAATATTCCACAAAGGCTGTGAGCATAAGGACAATGAAAGCCATCAAGGAGCATCTTCAACCCCTGTTAGAAGCATTGTTCTAATAATTGTTACACATGAGTTAAAGAAATCATCAACAAACCCAAAAAAAGGGGGAATAAATCTCTGCCCTTGATATCAGTTTGTCTCTTTGTTGTATCATTATGAGGCATCCTTGACCTTAGCAATGTCCCGGTTCACATTTTCCATACTATTATTTTATAATCATATAAATTAAATCCCAATAAGATACTTGAAATCTCAATGTATACACCCTCACCCTCATCATATGCAGGCACATGAACTGTTTCATTTAGTCAACCATTGTCTATATGAAAAAAAATTCACATGATTCAAACATATTTGGAGGTGGTGATTGGGACCAAAAATTTTGGGGAATGGATACACTAGAATTGCCACTATTGGATGAGGAATGGTGAGTTGATGTCGGCAGGTGTGGATTGGGGATGTGGGATGATGGGGTTAAAACGGTGTTGACCGGAAGACCATTCGGTGTGTGGCCTACAGGGGGGTTTGTCAAGAATGACGTTAAGATTCGAGCAGAGGTGTGGTGGAGAAGGGTTGATGGTGGTCTAGGTTCATTGCTTAGGCAAGTTTTGCCAGGAGTCATGATCTTCTCCGAATCAAATGAAGGTTTTATTATGTAATTTGTCCCCCTCAAGTGGGAGTTCGGGGTTGATTAGATTTTGAGCATCCCAAAAAATGTAACCACGTTAGAGAGTCTCTGCCTCTATCCACTTGATGTTTATCCCCAGAAGGGGAAGGAGGAAAATGAATGGAGAAGCTGATAATGAAGTGGGGTCGAGCGTATTTTGTGTCAATAGTCCAATCGGAACCCACCAAAGGGGCCTAGCCCTCAATCATTTTGCCCCTGTTAAGGTTCAAAAATAATGCCAAAAAGGGAAGTACTTCTTTGAGCATGAAAAAAAACAACTGGGAGGCATAGTCCAAAACTAAGGGATGCTAATTCGCCAATACAGCTATATATATTTATATATGTACACTTAAAAGACTCCATGATTTGTTAATTCCATGGTCTTTTCCCTTATACAGTGCATGACCCAGTCGCCCAGGGTACAGTATCTTCAAAAGGTGAGTCTGGGGCCTGGGGACAAATGCATGGATGATCCAGGCTGTTGTGTAGGGAAACAGACCCCAGGGTGGCTTGGAGAAAGGGCATGAAACCATAATTAGAGGATGGGACTTGGGACTTGGGACTCGGGAGTAGACTCTCCAGCCTCCAGCCTCCACACTTTCTAATTCCCAAGCTGATGAGATGTGGACCCAAATGGCTACACACCCAAAAGGCGAACCCATTCTAAGGAGATGTCTCTGTCCTCAGGTCAAGTACACCCACAACATATAACAGCCTGCGCGCAAACACACACACACCCCCTCTTCCAGCCCTCCAGGCCGCTCCACCCACACACCCAACACATCTCAGCCATTCATTCCTCATACATGAGGTCAGTCCAGTCCACATCTACCCACAGCTGAAGAAAGCTATATAGTCTGGGCCTTAGGATCCCCCCATGGGGATTGGGGATTGGGGATTGGGGACCCCCACCCCACGACTCTGATGAGTGGACCTAGACCTAGACCAAGACCAAGACGTGATGCAGAGTATATTGGACCGTACAACCATTATTATCACCACCATGCACATCCATGGATTTCAATCATTCCTCCCAAACCCACCTTCCCCAACTGGAATGCCTCTCTCCTAATTTTCCCAAAATTTCCACCTGTGGGCATATGTAATGTAAAACACATGAAAGTACAGTATAGTTGGAATGAGGAAAAACTAAAAGTGGTTGCAGATATTAATACATGATGATTAGCACAGTGATTGTCGGCACACCCCGTTTTAAACCCCAAAATGATGTCAGATATTACCATGTGATGTACATTCATTGGTGATTGATAGTCTACAAAGGTCTCTGTCTGCCATTATTAATCCTTATTATTCTTATTATTATAATATATCACCTCCCACCCCCATCCCCCACCCCCCACCACCCTTAAATTCACCCATCACTGGCGCCTCGTTTTCCCTTTCCAACTGTAAACATTTGATTTTGATATCAAAAATACTTTCTTCCCTCCTCTCCCTCCTCCTCTCCCTCCTCCTCCTCCTACTACTGTTGGCCAACAGAACAAAACTAACTCCTTTAAAAACATACATCCCCTGTGAACATTGGGAAATTCTCATCTGACTCAAAAAGTTGATCCATTGACCCACATCTTCAATAGTAAAGTATACAACCCAATTATTCCCCTTGTTTCTTGTTCTTATTATTTTCTGCCTTCCTTCTTCTCTTTTTAAAGCCATCATCAAAATTAAAAATGAAGGTATGGGCTAGGGGGGTTGAACATAACTGGAAAAGGCCCCACAACCCACCCCCAAGATTTGTGTCGTAACGGTTTAATCATTGCCATTCTGGAGAAGAATCTAGCAAGATAGCGAGAAGAAGCACCGGCAAAGGCAAAGCCCCCTCCTCTCTTTTTCTTTTTCTCAATTTTGAATGGTGTTAATTTTTTATACATTCTAAAAAAGCATTTCTAATTTAATTTTAATATTATAAAGATTAAAATTATTTTTTAAAATTATTATCATTCGAAAAATGAGTAAAATCTTGTCCCCATGACTTCAATATGAGGAAATTGTCAAGAGATGGTTGTTCATACCATTTAAAAAAATTCCTAAAAAAATTAAATTTTATCAAACAGATGAATATATTTATGTCAAAGTTAAAACCCGAGATAATATCGATTTTATAAAAGTTTAAATAAATATGAAATGTTTAATTTTTTTAAATAATAAGTTTTCCAAAAAAATTAGTTAAATAAATAAAATTAGAATTTCCAAAAATTGATGATTAATATATACATTAATGATATCTATTTTGACGCATAACAAAGAGAGCACGCTTCGAGGATGAAGTACATTAAAAAAAAAAATGATGAATTTTATCCCACATCACATAACCGTTGATAAAGATCGCGGGATCCGTCGACTACTGGAGGGTGTGGATATATGATCCCATGTCGCTATCTCTACCGTACGCCCACGTCCACCTCATGCCCCCCAAGTGCCGTCCCTATCTGATTGGCCCTATGGGCTTGGCCTTGGGCTTCTCTCCTCTACCCTCACCTCCACATTAACTATTATATGGATCTACTCCCCTGCATTTTCTGGGGTTGCAATCAGTCGTTTTCAGATGTGGGACCCCCACCTAGGGCATGGTCAGATTCACATCCACTCGTTTCTCAACATGCCACGTGTCAGACAGTGACCCCTCCACAAAAAATACAACTCTGGCGGTGCGCACGTGGAATATAAAATGTCACCATGGCGTAATTATGAACAAATTCAATCACAATCCCTGCCAAGTGTATGACCATTAATAAAAGGTCCAAAATTATACCTACAAATAGACTTTGTAGCATGTGCTAAATGTGTATTTTAGTTAATTAATTTTAAATTATGGTGCTTAATGAAGGATCAGATGGGTGTGAAGAATTTTGATCCAAAACCATAGAGTGGTGCATTAGGTGGGTTGAGGTTGAACCCTGGCCTCAAGTGGTGGTTTAAGGGGATGGGGTTATTAGAATAATTAGAAATTAATGAGAAGATTGGGGAATTAAACCCAATAATTTGGCACAGCTAATCCAACCACTTGGTCAAGGTTGATATGATTGAATTTGAGAGCATTGGGGATGGAACATTTATGATTGGTATGGTTTTCAAATTTGGTGTATGATTACGACTAATCAGGAATTTGAATTTGAAAAAAATGGCTTCAATTTAGAAACTTTGGTCACTTCATATTTTGTGTCATTATTGCCTTTCCACTTGGAAAATGATGCGTGGCTGTAGGCTAAATTTGTCAAAAATATTTCAACCCTTGGGATCAATCAGGAGTTGGGTCAACTCACATTCATGAGTTAGAAATATGAAGTCATCAAGAAACTTTTTTTTTTTTTTTTTTTTATTTGGAAACTTTTTGAAATAATTCTCAAAACAATTCTTAAAAACAATTTTGCGATATTTTCTTAAATAGTAGTCTATTTTTTGTGTTTTTAAATATTGTTTTAAAAATAATTTTTGTCTACGATATTTTATTTTCAATTTATTTTCATATTTGTATAATTATTTTTAAAGTAAGTGAAAATAATTAAAATATGTTACTCGAGAACATCATATTTTTAAAAGGTTTTTAAAAACCATTTTCAATAAAAAAAATTGTAAATATGTTTTTGAGTTTGAAAAATAACTCCCCTCTTAGTGTTTTTGTTGGATAATTATTCTTGAATTAAAAAAACAAATTATTAGTTTAACAATCTTTTGATGGAAAATAAGAGTCTGTTTTGCGTGTGATTAAAAGCCTGTTTTCTGTTTTAAAAAACGAAAACAATTTTTTAAAATTCATAATATTGTTTATATTTCGTTCTCTGTTATCTGTTTTTAAAAACAAAGTGAATTAAAGAGCAGCTTTTAGAGACAAGTAGCTTCATATGCTCAAAATTTGTTCAAAAAATATGTTGAAAACTTTTGTTCTAAGCATTGATGGTCAAAACATCTTTGTCTAGGGTAAGTTAGAAAACTGTTTTTCATGTTTGAATTCTCGAACCCTAAAACAATTGATAACTGTTTTTTAAAACTGTTTTTCCTTCAAACTGTTTTTGAAAGCGTTGTGGATGAGACCATTAGGGAAATGTAGCAAGAAATCTGACAATCGGAAAATGACATGAAGGACATCCAAGAAGAATACGGAGAAGTTGACAAAGTAACAGTAGAGGTGGTGCCGTCACAAAAATAATGAGGTGAGAGGCTTGTAGTAGATGGCATTGTGCATAGTTGTGTGAGAGGACCTCTATAACCTTCTTCCTATTTCATCCAAACAACACTCAAGTAAAAGAAGGGCTGTGAGAGTGGGGATGTCTAAGAAATGTGTATGTATGGTAGGCAAAGAGGTACTGATATTTGGAGGGTGTATGATTGATTATTGATTCCATTCCATGCTTTTGAAGAAAGTGTAGTGGGTTTGGGTGCTTTAATAGAAGTGTTTCCATGAAACAAGTGCAGGAGAAAAAAGCCCAAATGAGCAAATCAAAAGAGGAAGTGGATACTGGGGAGATTGATGGGATATAAGGGAGTGAAATTCACAAGGATATAAAGATTTGGGAGATTCTAATCAACTGGTCGTTTGAAATCTAGAGGAGCATCAGTGGGAGTGTCAGGGGGCCTCATTACATTATCTTTTTAACCCATCTCTTTCCAAAAGGACGACAACTAATTGACATGAAAGATCAACCATCACCTTGGGATAATGGGATTAGAAATTGTGCTAAGTCCTCATTAAATTCGTTAATAATTTCACATATGCTATTGGACAGCTTTTCATCCTCCCCAGTGTGCTTACAAATTGATGTTCACGGATGAAAATTGGACAGCCCATGCCCCACACCCTCTCTAGGAAGCACACCACGTTCTCCTTCACTCTCTGGCCCTTAATGTATCCCACTTAATAGCCCCATTAGCATTAGCTGCAACATTACCACATGGACTTGTCAATACATCCTCCCTTAAACCCTTCTTTTAAATCCCATTTTCAGCTTCCATTCAATGCAAATAAATACACTAAACCCCCATGTTCACTGCCCCTTAATCTACATCACACCCATAAAGCTAGCTTTTTCTTCTGGTCTTCAGAGTTGGTCACAATTCACACTGTTTTAACCAATGTAAAATGCAAAAGATGAGAAAAGATACTAAGCTTTTAATTGTGATGCACAAAGAAAAGCTTTGGGGAAACCGAAATTATAATGGCAATTGACTTTAATATGAAGGAACACAACATTACAAGAAAGATTAAAGACCTTTAACCCCATCAATTATCAAAAGTTCTGTCACGTTAAATCACTCTGTTTGTCCCCCCAAACTTGAATAATTACATCTCCCCTTTTGCTTGTAGTGGGAAATTATAGTCAACTTTCATCACACATTACATCATTGACCTTTATGTTGGGGGATAATTAGGCCCTTAATCAACCATTATTACATACCCTGTTTTCAATTGAGTTCTTGAAACTAGTCTCATGGACCAATGATTCTGCCCCTGCTTCGTGTCTAGATCCTATTGGAGCATACTTGAAAGTCTTTGATTAAAGGTGTTGGACTGACTACCTTAAGGCACCTTCCATACTTCCATCCATTCTCAACACTTCTTAATTGCAGTATCAGTATTTTGGTTGCAGTACGCTTCCTTGAGGCCAAAATTGTAGGGAGATTTTGCAGAAAAACACTAGTCATATTAGTATGTATTTCTCTCTGCCATTTACCAGCTAGCACATGTCTCTCTGGGTGATTCTTCTGAACCCTCTTCCTTGCTTCCTGAAATTTTCATAATTTTTTTAGAGACTGCTGTCCATTTCTCCCATCATGAATGTTTCAGCACTCATTTCCCTCAAATTTCAGAAGGATATTCATTACCCAGTGCTGACAATTGGGAGGGTGAGAATTTTACCATTTAGCCAGGAATCTATCATACTATATAAAACTAGTCATATGAGCAACCGTCACATGCAAGCGACCCATATTAATAATCTTTATCCATACAATATGACTGTCATTTCTCCCTCTCTGATCCAATAATCAACATCACCTGGCTTTAGTTAGTATAGTATAAGGTTCCGGTATAAATCAGTGAACAAAAAGAGTATTTTTCGTGCCTGGTAATAGCATATCTCTATCATGTTACATTGTCTGCAGTGGTGACCTCTTTTATTAATGTCCAATCCCCAATCACATCACCTGAAATGGTAAGGATATTTTTCTGGAAGAACAGGGACAGCTGGGTGTAGAAAAAAAAAGAAAGAAAATGTTGTAATCACTCAGTGACATCAGGCCTGCCTCCATGCCCCAATATGAAGTGGCTTGATCTGGTGAGTGGTGACTGGATATCTGTGGTGGGAAAAGTCGCTGTTAATTGTTCCTCAAAGCCCAATTCAGACCAGTTTACTCTCTAGCGTTCACAATTTCCCCCCATTTCATTGGTCAGACTTAAGCCGCTCCTACCCAAAAGGGAAAACAGGGGGGGGGGCTCTCCCTGATGGTTAGACCATTGCTGCAAAGTGGGGTTGACTGACTGGAGGATATCATACATGGTAATCTTTAGGTACAGGTGGGTAGATTGACACTGAAAAGGATGATTGTGAATTCTGCATTGTGGCTTGTGGGTTATGAGTCACCCAAAAAGGTGGGGAACTAATGGGCTTTACTATGGAGAGCAAGAGCACTGTGAAGTAAAATAGGATTGCTGGACAACAGAAAATGTGCGAAGGACAGAGACAATGCTGATTGAAATTTTCTTTTGTGTTCAAAAATTGTGTTTCATATACTAAGGGTCATACACCCTTGAGCCCATCTCATGGTCGCTCATGGACTGAAAGAAGTGGCCTGAATTTTAATTTGGGTACACCCTTGTGGTCTGAGCTAGTCTGTCACCAACCAACCCAAGGGAGTGTGATATATGGTTTGGGTGTTATAAGCCATGGAAGATAATTATAGTTTTAGTCCTTGAGATAGGTTTAAGGCATCCACTACCTTGATGCTGAACAGGCCAGTGCAAAGAAGCAGCCTGCATACACGTAAATGCAGAGTAGTATGTCAGCCAGAAGAACAAACACATTGTTAGGCAGCAGAAGGAATTACAGATTAGAAGATGGAAGTTAGGCACTTGCTTAATCTATTGTTTGACAGTTATTGAACTCTACATCTTGACCATTAAATATGTATGCTGAAATTTATGTTATCGTGTTTGTACGCTTAATCAGTGGCCTAAATTTCAACATACATATTTAACAGATTAGAAGCTTTTTGAAGTTTATCTTCTAGTGGTGCTGCTCTTTTCGTATAGAACTCGAGTTTCCCTTCTTCTATGTTGGGTTTGAAATTAAATTCTAAACAAGAAAAAATTAATTAACAAAATTTGAAATCAAAGGAATTGGATTTCAGTTTTTTCATCCTGTTTGAAGAGGAAATTGAAATAGGAACATTTCTTTCCCTAATGGAGATGGAAAAAGAAAATTTTATTTTACTATTTCAACCGACTTCAATCATAAATCTAAATAATGGATTTTCTTTCTTCTCTTATACCAATTTTTTTATTTAGTGGAATTTTTTTTTTCTTCTACCCGTGGTTTTTCTCATATAGGGTTTTTCATTAAAATTTGTGTGTTTTTATTTTATTTTTTATTTTTATTACCTTTTTCTCATTATTGTGTTACATTATTTTATTATTAATCTGCTTCCCTCACGTTGGTTTGAGTTGTTACATTTTAATAATATGGTACTTTTAGATTAAGTAGTCTTTACTATCTTTTTTAGGATGAAATGGGTTTTTGCTCACTTCAAATGAATGAAAAACTATAGAGAATTCAATGGATATAATTTGTTAATTTGTCACATAAGCTTAGGAAAGTTGAAAGACCTTAAAAGTAAACATCAAATATGTTTGCAAGCAAAGCAATAAAAAAAAAAAGCCTTTTAAACCACTTGTAAGAAATATTAAATTGTTAGAACAAATACACAATGTTGTATGTAACTCAAACTATCTCTAACTAGAGTTGGAAATAAGTACTTTACAACATTTATGAGTGATTACTCTAAGTATTGTCATTTATATCAAATTAAGAGTAAGGATCGACAAAGAATTTGAAATGTCCAAGATAGACAAAAATGAGGCTGAGAAATAACTCGAAAATAATATTTGACCAAGGACGTGAATATAGTAAATTCTATGGTTTTGAGATTTGGTGCCCTTAAAGAACTTGTGGGAGGAAGCAATATTATTTGCATGTTATATATTAAATAGAGTTGTTGTAAAAGAAAATAAGAAAACCACTCATGAATCATGGGAAAGTAGAGTGCCTAGACTAGATATACTAAAATAGTGTGTGTATATGTATGTGAGCGAGAGAGAGAGGTTCCCGATTTGGTAAATGTTGTCATACTTGGAGCTAAAAGATATGAGATATGATCTAAAATTGTATGTGCTATTTTTGTAAGATATGCTCATAAGTCGTAAATTCTGAAGTAAATGAAATTTCACAGGAAGTTAGAGATACTGTCGCAAGCCAATTAGAGTTGATGATTGATCGTTCATCATAATCTTCCTATAAATATGCCTATAGAGGAGGCATAATTACGAATTAATTGGAGTTGTATCTTGAGCAGATATTATTCGCTAGCACATGCATGTAGGAGGCAATAGAAGTATGAGGACAAAATGTGATCACGTACCTTATCTAACCAAGCCAATTATTCATCATTTCATTTTTAATTATAATCCTAGACTTATTCTCATTATAATCAACATATCTTAAAATATTCTATATAATCATATATTTATTCTTTGTAATTGATTACATATTAAAAATAATTCTTTCTATATTCAAAATTTCAATGGTCTTAAAAAAAATGGAAAAGGAGTCGAGCATCAACAATTATAAGCTCCATGAATGGTACAAACCATCATATCAAGAACAATGATAAGTAAATTGCAATAATAATGCAGGCAAATACATATTTAATGCTTCCTTTCTTTCATGTAAATATTATCCGTTATGGACCTAATGAGTCAACATGACTTTAAAACGTATTAATATGTATGATTAAAAAGAACTCACTACATATATAGTGTCATGAACTTCTTCTAATCAATGTGAGATATCACACATTTATCAACACAATATTAATTCATGTTCTAGTCAATTTTTATAAGAGCATTCAGTAACATTTCTATTAAACCATAATTTATTCCAAGTTGGGCTGATAAACAGATGCTTGTTCACAATGTTTTGAGATTGAACCTCCATGCATCAAAACTAGATTGTTTGCATTTCACAGTTTGATCTCTCAGACATGAAATCAACCCATTTGGGTTTCCCCATTCCATTCCCTCTGCTTTAAAACTGAAAACAACTTTCATATTAGAAAACAAAAAGAAAAAAAAAAAGAAAAAAAGGAGAAAGATAGCAAGTTAAATGATCCCCAAAGAAGAATTTTCATTTTGTTTGATTTGAGTACTGTGAGCCTCAAGACCACCACGGGGCCAATACACCAAGGGAAAATTCAGAAGCTAGTGTGATAAGATTATATTAACCCACATCAGTCCTTAGATTTGATGAAGCTATGAATAATAAAACAACAGCGGAATCTATCTTATAAGAGCAAAGGTTCCATCAGAATTGGGAGGCCACATTGTGGCTGAAGAGTGAGGTTTTCCATTGGTGTGTGTTTATAGTCCGGGGAGAGGAAAAAAGAAAACCTCTGAAGCATCAAGACAATCACTATTTTTGCCTCCAACATTGCAAATTTTTTACCAATACAAGCTCTTGGGCCCATTCCAAAGCCAATTAGTGCATTTGGGTGTTTTGCAGCTTCAGAGACTCCATTAGAGAACCTCAAAGGATTGAACTCATTTGCATCTTGTCCCCAGTATTTCTCCATCCGATGTATCTTCACTACTGGAATCGATATGCATGTATCTCTTGGGATTATCAGGTCCCCAAATTTTATGTCTTTGGATGCTTTCCTGAATGTTGTTATCACTGGGCTATACAGTCTCAGAACTTCCAATAAAACCATGTTCACCTGAAAACAAATATTCTCTATCATATTCAGTCCTTTTCTGTTGTTCGAAAAGAATTAGAATTAAAGATATACTAGTTGTAAACATGTCATTACCAGTTTCAACTTGGCCAGCATATCTGAATCAGGAATTCCCATCCCACATTCCTTCAACACCTCTTGCCTGAGGCGGTCCTGCCATTCTTGGTGTGAGCTTAACAGGAACGTAGTCCAACTTAGCAAATTGGAAGTGGTATCTTGCCCTGCAAAGAAGAACATTTTGCATTCTTCTATGATCTCATTCATACTCAACTTGAGGCCTGGTTTTGTTTTAGCAGCTTCCGATTCTCCCATCATCAGCCCGAGTAGATCATCTCCATGGACTGAATCTGAGCTTCTGGAAACCTGGGAATTCAATCTGCTCTCTATGAGTGACCTCAATGCCTTGTTCAGTCTCCTCTCTGTCTTCCATATACCAAGATTTTCTGGGGTAGGAAGGTATCTTCAGAGAAAAAGAAATTACTGAGAACTTGACCAGGCGTTGTAGAATACTAGAAAAAAGAAAAGGCATGGAGTAAGGTAATTACAGGCTCCAAGGGATCAGAATATCTGCAATGGAAGCTGTGCAACACTGGCGGAGTTCTCTTTGTGCCTCGAAGACCTCCCTCCCTTGGACATAGCTAGTGCCAAAAGCAGTCTGGGCAATTATATCAGCTGTTAACTTTCTAAATTCTCCATTCACTTCTATCATCTTGCATTGGTTATGAGCTACAAAACTCTGATTTTTCCACTCACGAAGCATGGATAATGTACATTCTGCCATCCTCTTCATCATAACCTTCCTATCCAAAAAGGCCATGGCCCAAACATATAAGATAAAGAGGCACAATAAACACATTAATATTCAGCATGGGAGTAAAGTGGAAGGGTTAGAGAATTTGAGACCTTGAGCTTGCCTGAGGTGAAGGCAGGACTGGTGATCCTTCTGTGTTTAACCCAGTCAGCTCCATTAACCAGGCCTAGTCCCCTCCCTGCCATTTTTGCTAGCAGAGGCCTTGTCATAGGTTTAATGAAGCAACCAAATTTGTTTGATAGAATGTGTTTGGCCAGTTCTGGATCAGAAATGCAGATCCTTGGCTGTGTTCCAAACCAATACAGAAACGTATCTCCTGTGGCATAAGAACATGATACAACCACAGATCATTGAGTAAGTTCAGTAACTGATCCTTGTGGCTTCTGTCATAATTCTGCAAGCAAGAGGTCAATGCTAAAGACAGCACATCGGGAACACACACAAAGAAAGTGAAACTTCAAAAGCATTAATGCTGAGTAGCAGTATCAGTCATATTGCAAAAACTGATAACAATGTTCTAACGTGTCTAAAATTTTGGAATATATTTCTTTTTATAAAATAAGTATACATGCTTAGATAGAGATGTAAGGAAGAACGAGAAACAATTGGTGGAGTAAGAAGGTTTACTAAGGCGTAGATGTGATCAAGAAGAGTGAGAAATACTTAGTGGAGCAAAAGGGTCCGTGAGTTAAGTTGGAGATACAAAAAACAAAGAAATATGTAACGTTTCGGGACATATAGTTGTATTTATTTTTATTCTTTATAATATTTTTTATTATTTAATGGAAAGTTATCTCTTATTTGTGAAGGTAGACATGTTTGATCGAATCACATTAAACCTCGTGTACCTTTATATGCGATTTGTTTTATTTTTGTATTCTTTCATTAATATGTCTGTATTGAAACTTATGTTGGTCCAATAAATAATACCAGAGCTTTCACATACTAAACAAGTGGTATCAGAGCTTCGTTAGTTCAACAAAAATGTCCATGAACTGATTTAACATGATCCTAGTTAATGACAATGACATGTAAAGGGAGAGAAACAAACCATAGTCTAAGGACCATCTATGGTAGTGAGGAACAACCCTCTGAATAATATCATTTGAACTTGTTTCCAGAACTCTCCCTCTTGCAGCATTCTTCAGCCTCTCGATTTCATGCAGAGAGCCCGAAAGGAGTGAGTAAGGAGGCCCTCTGATTCCTTGTTTCCGAAAGCATTTAGTCACTACATAAGGCCTCCAAAACAGAATCCTGCAAATCTGCCAAATTATGGAAATAAAAATAACTGTGAAAGAAACCAAGGCAATGGCTAGACAGCCCATCTCTACGTACATAGCAGAGAGTTAGAGACCGAGAGAAGACAGTGCAAAATCATGCTGCCATGAATGGGTCATATAAATATTGGGTGATCGAGCATTGAATGCTTCCACGTAGGGAGGGGCACTTAGACAATGAGGTCAGTGCTGATGTAGCTGATAGGGCCGGAGACAGCACACTTATCATTCAAAAAAGAGTAAATTTAGGCATGGATGAAGCTCCTGTCTTCTTCAGATCCTCTTGCTATCACAATCATTTAACTACTGGTGGGCTCTTGCAGTAAAGAGTGCCAGGTCTTGCTGATTACAGGACATTCAATTGCATGCTCTACTCAGCTCTAACCACACATCTGTGTTATGGATATATTGTGACCTTGTGCATGCACTACAGAATCTTCTGTCCCATCTTTTCCTTGAAACATTAGACTACTGAAAAAAGTTATAATTCTATTTGTTAGGCAAAGGAAAGCTTCAATTCTAATGTATTAAGCTACAAATAAAAAATCAAATCATTCACAAGTACAGTGGATTACAGTTAGATTTTAAGATGAACAATCATTCATTATCCCGTAAAGAATATAATAAATGATAAAAACGTCTCAAGTTTCACCGCTTTTTGCATTCATGTCATGTTCCATTGGATGAGTCACTCTTCCTTACATCTCTATCCATCTTTGTATTCATATCATGTTCCATTGGATGAGTCACTCTTCCTTACATCTCTATCCATCACTCTACATAGTCTACATACAAAGTTTTCTTAAATTTTCTTTCTTATTGGATATATGGCAATGAGTATACCGATAACACTTTACTCCCAATACTTGTCCTGGAAAAATCTTACACTTGCACATCAATGTCACACCATTCCAGCTTTTATAATAGACCACGCTATAAAAGCCGCGATCATGGCCACGCCACCTTGGAATTGGAGAAAAAGATGGTCCCTTATAAACCAAAAGCTTGTAATTTATTGCACTAGGAAGCTTTGTGATATTTGTGGGTCAATCCACCAATTTGGTTTTGACAATTTCATTGGTTGCCATCACTTTTTGGCCATCAAAGCAATTCATATTTATAAGTTTTGCCATCGAAGCAATCACACTTTGTATGTGTCCTTTAGTCGCTCCTCCCTCCTCATTACTCATATCTTCGTCATGGCCAGTTGCGTAATGAAAAATAATACAACTCAATTTTGCAACTTGATTTATGAAAGAAGTTACATATATATATATATCTTCACTTATGGGTTTAAGTCATTTGAGTTTATCTTGGATTTGGATCACTTAATTTAGTTCATATGGGTTCTAATTAATTAATTAATTAGCTCGATTTGAAAATATCATCCATATGCTTTTGTGTAACCTTATATTTTTATTAAAATGCCTTTCATGCATACATATAAATAAGGAACCCAAAAATTTCTGAATAAAAGTGTTACCAAGAAATATGAATTCGAGTAGGGATCATTGAGACTTAAAGAAAATATAAACTTACTATAGAGAGTTAATTGTACTTTAGTATCTAATAACATTATAACAAAATATGAACTTAGGCTTGTGACTTGCTATCTATTGTATACAAACTCTTCATGAACTAGTATCCATAATCTAATAAGACATATATTATCAGCCTCTTAAGATTATCTCTCAAACCTTAAGACTTAAATCCTTCTATTATGTAAGTAATCAACATAGTTTAACTTTTTTTAAGATCATATATCAAATTCCAATTTTAGAATTAGTACAATCATTATTCCTAATCACATGTCCTTAAAATTACATAAAGAGACATATTTCAAACCCCTAAGATATCATAGGATCTATTTTGAGAATACTTGTTGTCGCATGTCTTAATCAATAATGATCTAATTCGTAGACAATATATAACCATCTTAAGGTTTTAACCATATATCAAAGTCATTCCAAACCTCAACACTAGCTCAATTTTCTCTCAAAATCGAGAGTCTATGTAACATAATAGCTTGGTAAATCATTACTACTCGATAATTAATGTTATAATTCACTATAAGTCGATCTTATCTAGTGTGTAACCAAATACATTAGTACATTCACCATGAGAAAATCATTCGAATGAACAAAACAAGTCACTCCCCAATAAAGAGGTAGTACATTACAGTTTTTGTGGATTGCTCAAATCTTTAAACTAACTATGAATTACTTATTATCTTATAAGAAACTCATGGCTTAAATCTTTTATACAACTCCTAATACACATAAGTTATATAGAATGCAAATGATACAGACGTAAATACTTAGATAATAATTAATGCAAATAAGGATAGAAAAGGAAACTAGAAATTATATTAAACAAATTTATTAACAAAAACTTATTTTGTTACATCATTTCATGTTTTTAAAGGCTTTATCATAATAGTAGGAGAGTAGTACATCATTTACATGATATACACTGTTATGGTTATAGGTTTACCGTATATTATCATGTTTGATTAGACATATCATTCACATATCATTGGAAATGTGCGGTGAATAAATTTACAACCATATGTGATGATGTGACTAAATAGTCACATTGTGTTATCATTTGTTGCCAAGCGTCAAACGTCACATGCAAACTACTAAGGTACTTTATGAATTGTAGGAATTGTATTCAATATATGTAGTGGTGATTGGTAGTGGAGATAATTAACGACCAATAAAATACATCACCCAATAATGAGAAAAATGATGAACATAGGAGATAAAATCATCTTTAGGTTTTACCTAGGTCATGTAAGTATATTGATCAAAGTTATGATTGAAAGGAATACAATGCAATATTGAGACTTGAATGAGTACAAAAAGTAGCTCGATGAGTCAAATAAGCTTGTAAAGGATCTACACACCCTTCATACAAAAAGTAGCTCTTGTCCAATAACATTGGCTTGAGGAACCTTAAAGAATGGATTGAAACACTTTTACAAATAAAAGAGGGGAATAATTGAATACTCATTCAAAAGACTAGATATTTTATGTCATGCGTTGCAAGGGAAAATGTAGATGACAATAAATGAGAATTATCCATTGATAAGGTCACCAAATTGCATTCAAATCCAAATTACCAATCTAATTACTCAATATATGATAAAGATGTGGAATAATTACTTTAAGTTGTGTGTACAATATTATTTCAACTTTCCTCGTGAATTATTTACAACAAAATTTTCTTTTGGCATGCATCCATAAGCAAGGTATGATGTACAAAACAAAAGTAGTAATCAAATTGTATATATGAACTAAGCAAGACACTTTATGATCACCTCCACAATATGGCCTCATTTCCAAATACCTCAACATTCAAATCGTATATTTAAATAACTGATTATGTCATTCCACTTAACATGGTATTAAATCATGACATAAATAACCATTTATGAATATCATTGTACCTTTCTATTAGTTCCCATGCTATTTGATTGTCCGATTATCTAGCAATCACTCTTGCATAAATTGTGTGCAAACCCATTGCTAAATTGGAAGATCTAGTGAAGACCATTCTCATTTTTCAAAAGTATTAAAGCGAAAGGCAATGAAATTTTAAGGTCTACTCAAAAATTGATCCTTCGAGATCGATATTTAATTTCTTTCATGCCATTGCTAGAAATTAGCTTAACAAAATCTCCACATTTATGAACATTCCAACCCTCTAACCACCATTCTATCATACTATTCCATCTTGAAGCTTTCTTACCCCACCACCCCCCACCCCCCCCCCCCCCCCATCTTTGTGTCAATAACAATTCACCTCACTATTTGAATTAATTTAACCATCCAAACTAATCAATATGTAAATAAAATCTAACTCATAGTTAAGTATATTTATTTCAAATACAATACAATTGTATTATCCTTACATTTCTATACATATAATTTCATTTAATCTTAATATACAATTTTTTATGTTTTTAAATGTTTTTAATGATAACATTAACTAATCAATTAAATCCATACAATACTTCGCATAAATGAAAAAATAAATTAAGGATAAGTTAAAGATAAATTAAATTCTTATTTCTTATATTCTAAATTAATAAAATGATATTAACAAATTATTCTTGTCAATCAAATAATTCTAATAATCAAATATAAGCAAACCCAACCTTATACTTCAATAATTATTATTTTATGATGTAGTGATCATATATTTAATAAAATTAATCTATTATTTTTTAAATAAAAATCTATTTTTTTTTAAATAATAAAAATGATTAAGTTGGCAAACAACAAGATAAAAAAACCAAACAATAAAACCCTATTTGATAACTATTTTTTAAAATAATCTTTTGTTCTTAACAACAAAAAATTAAGAAAATATATTTAACAATCAAAAAATAGAAAACGAATTTTTATTCTTAAAAACAAAAATAAGATATTTTAAAAGAACAAATTTTAGTTGTTTTCACTTATTTTCTAATAACTGTTTAAAAAATAATCATACAAATGTAAAAACTGATTAAAAAAAGATACTACGTATAAAAGTTATTTTTAAAGCATGTTTAAAAATATATAAAATAGTTTAAAGATATTTTAAGTTTTCCAACAACTTTTATTCTATAAAGGATGGTTTTTAAAAATTGTTTTGTCAAAACTATTTTTTAAAACACTCTTTAAACAGAACTTAAGGTCTACACTTTTTTCAAATTACATCCATGATGAATTAACATAATCACTTTAAAAAGATACACAAAAATTTAAAAATTAGAAAAAATTAAAAATAAAAGAAAAGAAAAATTTTACAGTGGCTTTGACCAACTTGTTAATCATCTTCATCAACTTTACTTGAAACAACCCCACAAACCTATTTGAAGATCTAAAAAAAATTCACACCATTTGCAACAAAAATCCATGTTTTTTCACTCCCAAACTCATTTTCAATGAGCTATTCATTTTTATGCTCAAAAATCAAACCTTCATAACTTTTTTTCCCTATCCATTTTTTTTTTTTTTTTTTTGGATAAATAAAAGGTTGGTTGTTCATATTATAGTTTTTCAAGAGTTCTTGGAGACCCAAATCCCAACTTTTGACTACCCACCCATGCAGGATGGGGGTCTGCAAGAGTTTTTAATTCCAATATTTTTTGCTATACCCACCCATGACAATTGCCCTTTATTACCTAATGGCAAGGATCTTCTACAAATGTTCAATCACCTTCATGCCCCAGTTGGTTCACAAGCTTCAATTTTTTGCTTATAGTGCTAATCAATCAAAAGTTTTCATAACAATGTGGGTTACCGCATATCTACAAACTTATACAAAACAAAACACAACCCGACAAATTTAATAAGGAGTTAAAAGAATCAACTAGCTAGAATTTTAAACAACACATTAAGCCCATTTGAAAACCATAATGAGAAAGGATATTCCTAAGTTCATAACTTACTATCTTCAATGGAGGTTGTAAATGAGACAATTAGTGATGGTGATCGTGAAGAATCCTTAATAGAATGAACTAGTGAGGTGGGAGGAAGAAGCTTATCGAAAAGAATGGTGAAGTTTAAGAACAAAATTCTTAAAATAAATATATAGATGGCAAGGGTATTGTTGTAACTTTTTAAAAATATTAGAAAATTTTTCGCTCTCTTTGATTATTATCTTGAAAATCATTTTATCGAAAATTTGATAAATAAATTTAAAATTTCTCTTTTTAACGAGTGGAGATTATTTTTCTAAGTATAAGATTTATCCCGTTACTTTGATATTTATATATATTTTTAATATAGTATTTTATTTTTAATTATTCTCTATATTTATATAATTAGTTTTTAAAATAATTCTCATAAAAATAATGAAAATAATTAAAATATTTTTTAAAAACACTTTATTTTTTTTTTAAATTAAAAACTATTTTCATTTTTTCAGAGAAAAAAAACTGATTTCTATTCTCTGATCATCAAACGTGTTCTTTGAATCAGCCTTTAAAAATAGAAAATTATTATTATTATTATTATTATTATTTTGCAAATAGTTAGGCGAGGGAGAACCCTTTTGGCAGTTTGAAAAGGCCATTACCAAACAGAAGACAGAGTGGGGTTTGGGGAGGCAATGGAGAGTGAGGAAGTGAGGGAATTCATAAGGAGGGAAGTGAAGGATTGGGAGGAGGAAGCGATTGCCACTGCTCGATTCAAGGCGTTTAGCGGACAAAGATCTGACTGGGAGGCAAGGTACCAGTTTTGGAGAGATTTGATTCTGAAGGTGGCTCGCCAGTTCCACCTTCTCTTCATTTCGCCTTCCCAGGTTTTCTTCCTTTTGGCCCCTTTTTTTTTTACTGATGATCGAGAGTATTGTAGTTGATAGTAGAGGGATTTCAGGTGAAGAAGGATTGGTTTAATCGAGGAGGATTGACCCCTTTGTGCCTTGACCATGTTCTGGTGAGCTTCTTGGCCTTCCTTCATTATTCTTTGCGTTTCATTTTCTTTTGTGAAACCAGGGGCTGGGTTATCTAGAAAACAATGTAGATGACATGTATCAGAATTGTGCAAATTGGGGTTGATGCTGCGGGAATGTTTTTAAAATGGGCCAGGGTTTATTGGGTTTCGGTTGCTACTATACTTTAAGGGGAAAGGAATATCTTCTTAGTGGATGGTTGAAATTCTTTGCAAATTATTGGTTTTCTTTTATTGTGTGGATTTCATAATCTTTGCTCTGCAGAATCTCCACTATCAATATGGGGTTGCTTGTGTGCCTGGTTAGGGGCTGAATTTAAATTGTCTAGTCAACTGTTTGAATGCATTATTTTGTATTCGCGCCCGGTTTAATTGTGGTTTTTTGTGTTTCTAGAGGGACTAAATCGTATTTTTCATTTGCAAATTGGAACCTTTGTATGTTGCAGTCTTATTTTCCTTACAATTTGCTTCATTGAAAAACCTGGAGGAGCTTGGATGTTCAAAAAATGGTGCCAAATATTTATACTATCGAAGTGGAAAATGCTAACCCTGGTGTATCTAGAAGAGGTGTCATCATTCTAAATCACTATTCCTGTGTTTTAGGGATTCCTTAAGGGAAGAAAAGTTATACTATTTAGATTTCATTGATTAGTTGTGGCTACCTTAGGACCCTTGTGGCTGCTGGTTTTCTTTTCTTTGTTTCTTTAGGCATTCTTTGTTACTTTGTATACCCCTCATGCTCTTGGGTTTGCCCCCTTCTGATGGCTTCACTGTAGTTTCTTACCAATAAAAAGAAGGCATTAACACTTGAAATTTTATTGTGGTACACCTAGACCTGATACCCTCAGGACTCCCTCTCTCTCTCTCTCTCACACACACACATCTGTTTCAGCAAATGTCTGCAACTTTAAATAAGCTGGTTGCTTTTGTTTTTTGATTTCATCTTTACTTTTTGTTTTTGGTTTCTGGTTATAATGAAGGTGCTCTCTTATTTGTTTCACCAATATCTCTCTCTCTCTCTCTCTCTCTCTCATTTGTTTCAGCAAATGTCTGCAACTTTAAATAGGCTTGTCAGCGCTCTCTCATTTTTTTACCAAACATATGCAACTTTAAATAAGTTGTTCATCATCATCATCATCATCATCATTATTATTATTATTATTATTATTATTTTGTTTCGGTTTTATTTTTACTTTCACTTTTTAGTTTTTGATGAATAATGAAAGTGCTCTCTCTCTCATTAGTCATTTCCTTTAGCAAATGTCTGCAACTTTAAATAAGCTGGCTGCTTTTGTTTTTTGGTTTTATCTTTACTTTTCATCTTTCAGTTTTTGATGTATAATGAAGGTGATATTATACGAAGTGTGGATCTTGTGGACCCAACTAGTGGACGGCTTTCCCAGCTTTTTAGGAAAGTGAAACATATGATGGTTAGATCAACATCTGCAGAAGTTATGTTTGAAGATCATCTCTTTCTTCTTCCACTGTTGAAGGTATGTATATGTCTTTGAATTACTAAAAAGAGAGAATTAATTATTCCTCTAGCTAAAAAACTTATAACCCATGTTAGTAACCACAAACTAGAAGTTTGGGTCTCTACAAAATTGGTTTCACCATTGACATCTCAAATGTTAAGCCTATTAGGAAAAAAAAGGACATATCAAATGCTAAATTTAACATTTAGGATGTGTTTGGTTCATGGGCATCTAAATTAGGGAACGAGTATCTTATATCCACATATGAGATTACTAGTGCACATAACTTGAAAAGTTTTATTCTAATCCCTATAGGAATAAAGATGAAAGGTAGATAGACAACTTATTTTTATTTATTTCTTCATTTATAACTAGATCCAATTTTTGTAGATATTACTTTAGGAATTGTTACGTAAATTTGCATTAATTCTTGAATGAGTCCTAAGGGTACTAAACACTATAGTGGAGATAGAGTTTGACAAGACAAGAGTTTAGGTGACACATTCTTGTGACTGCTGCATTTTTTCTTTTTTATTTTATTTTATTTTATTTTTGGTTTAGGGTATTTTAGGTGATGCATTCTTTAGGAAGATCAACCCTTTTAGGTTGGCAAGGGTCTTTTGTCGGAAGAAGTAGAAGAAAGCATGGAGGGCTACTCCATTGTTCTTATTTTAGACCATTTAAAAGGAGAGATCAGGGGTCATTTGAATGCTCAAAAATTCCTCTATATGTATTTTTTTGGATTTGTTTAGAATGTACATTGATGAGGCATCAATTTTATGGTAGATTATGTTGATTGGTTGAGCTCTAAATAAGGTGAGGAAGTTGTTTTTTGTTTTTCTTTTTTGGTTCTTTGCCATTTGGTGCCCTTTTGCTAGGCACTACTAATACATACTTCTTGCTTGCCTATCAAAACTGGAGGAAAAAAAAAAAAAAAAAGACAGGAATTTCAAAGTCCTAACTTTAATCAAACATTAAAATGGAAATCTGATGCAGGGTTTTTTAGATTTCCAATACCATAGATTCATAGAAGATTCTCCTTTGTTGTATAATGAGAGGAAATATCAAAGAAGATAAGAAAAGAAAACATAGATCGTTGGTCATCACACCTAGCTATTTCTAAGCAATGTCACTTAGAGAAGGCAGTCATACCTTAAGAAATTAGATAATTATTAAATCATTAATAATTGTATTCATTAAAATTTAAGGACTATGTAGGTTTGTGTAGACTCGTGGAACTCTTTTTTCTAATAAGACTAAGGTTTTATTTTTGAGTAGGAATATGAGTGATTTTCCTAGTCAAATTAAAAACTAAAACAAATAGAAATTTGACTAAGCGATAAACTGCTAAAACCAATTCTAATAAAATAAAAATAAAATAAAAAAGGCCCCAACGAAAACTAAGAAATATTAAAATTACTAAAACTATTTTTGGTGAATATTTTCCTTGTTGGGGTGCTTTCCATGTTGTTCCCCATCAAAATCTCATATTCATATTTGTACAATTTATTTGGTAAAATATGATTTCCATTCCCAAATTTGCATGGTAACGAACCAAGTGAATTCTTAACATGCTCAGATTACCATCTAGCAACATTTTATTTTTGTTTGTTTTTATCCATTTATTCAGTTGGACCTTATCAAATAATAAATTGGACCTACTTAGCTTGTTGGCAGTGTAAACAGGCTTCTCATTCATTTACTTATTTCTAATATCTACCATATTTATTTTTTTATTTATTATCTGTAACCTGTGGCAGCAGGCAGAGCATTCCATGCAGGATTTCAATTTTCAGCTTTATTGTTCTCACTGTACTAACATAGAATGTTGTCTCTGATCTGACTCCAAAATCCAGTGACATTTATTCTTTTGATGTCTAGGATAAAACTGTTGAAGTTGTCAAGGTTTTATCTGAAAGCCAGTGGACTTCTTCATGTGTTATTACAATGAAGAAGTTTCAGGACATCTGTGGAGGGACCAGAGAGGCATCTGCAGTTTTGAGTTATTTGTCAGGATGTGGGAAAGCACAGTATCTCTCAATCAGTAAGAAGGAATTGATAGAGGTATTCTTTTGTCTCTTTGGGATTTTTCAAGTGTGATTCTCAAATGAGATGCTTGTCAAAAAATAAAGGTATGATTCTCAAAGGAAATGAATTACTATTTTTGAAGTGTGAAAAAATAGGGGTGATCTTGAAAGCTACTGACACTTCGAAAACTTGATTCTTCCTAGTTCCAACATAAAGAACATAGCTGCATGTAGGTAGTTAATGGGATGGATGTAGATGACATCATTTTACAATCAACAAAAAATTCCTAATATCACCAGAACATGCAAATATGAACTAAGTTTATAATATTTGTCTTTTTATTATTATTATGAGCAAGGGAAGCAATATATTTAAAAGCGCTAAAAAAGGTGCTCAAAGCAGATGTCCTGTTTACAAGGGCACCACAAGGCAATGAATAAAAAAAGAGAAAACAAAAAACACTCCTTTCCCTTACTTGCAGCCTAACTAATTAACAAAATCTACTGTAGACATAGACATATCCTCAAAACCCCCTTTGATCCACTCCAAAGTACTCATAAAAAAGGATTTAAACTCTTGTTCTAATGGATCAACATTGTCAATTGCAAGTCTTCTCTGAAACCTCTTTTCCACCATGTCCCAAATCACCGTTGATTTGTAGGCAGCTCCCAAAGGGAGACCCAGTTATGTGGATGAGAGCAAGCCCACTTTGCACCCCAAACTAGCCAACAATTCCTCCACGTTAGAAACACTCCTAATTGGAATCAACCTACTCTTGTCCAAGTTGATCTTTAGCCCAAAAATTGCCTTAAACCACATTATAATCTTTTTTTTGATAGGAAACCACATTATAATCTAACTAAGATATAGCATTTGATTTTTGCATGCCTTCAAAAAAATCAAGGCGTGGTTGGAAAATAATAGGTGAGACACTTCCAGCCCGTCTCTGTCTCTACCTCCCACCTTGAAACCCAATCCCTTTAGAAGACAACTAAGAGTTTTCATTGCTATAAAAAATAAATAAGGAGCAAGAAGGTTCCCTTGCCTCAATCCTCTGAAACTTTGAAGAAGTCATTAGGAGTGCCATTAACAAGTATTGAGTGCCTAATTGAAGAGACCTATATTTTCTCTAAAACTGCAAGCAAGAAACTCTAATTTACATTATCATAGGTGTTCTCAATGTCAGGTTTGCATAAAATACCGTTAGTACAACTCTCCATCCTTGAATTGATGGCCTCATTTGCAACAAGAACGATGTCCAAAATTTGTCTCTTTTCTATTGAGAGCTAGAGACCACGTTTTTTAATCCACTAGTGCAACTGAAGCTAATTTACACTATCATAGGTGTTCTCAATGTCAGGTTTGCATAAAACACCATTAGTACAACTCTTCATCCTTGAATTGATGGCCTCATTTGCAACAAGAATGATGTCCAAAATTTGTCTCTTTTCCATTGAGAGCTAGAGACCACCTTGCCTGCCACTTTTTTGAGTCTATTTGCTTACACCTTTGCTAGTGATTTCTACCAGCTGCCCATCAAACTAATTGGTGTAAAATCATTCAAATCTTCTACCCTAGTTTTTGTTTTTGGGATTAAGACCAAGTAGCATTTAAACTTCTTTCAAAGAGCCCTTGCTCATAGAAGTCCTCAAAGAATCCCAACACTTCACTCTGCATGAAGTCCTAACACAGTTGCCAAAAGGCTACGGTAAACCCATTAGGTTTCTGGGCTTTATCCCCATTCAAAGCTGAGAGGTTAGAGAAAACTTCCTCCTCTGAAAACAGCAATTGCAAGCTCTTAGCTTGCTCCTCTCTCAAAGAATCAAAGGACGTCCCACTAATTCAAGGTCCCCATTATCCAGGCTCAGTAAGAAAGCTTATTTAAGAGTTAAGTCACCCACTCCTTGATTTCCTCTTGAGTGGATAACTAAGCCCCATTCACTCTTATTCTAGCCATAAAGTTTCTTCTTCTGTGTGCATTTACCATTTTGCGTTTTTGTCTCATCCTTCAGTTATAACTCTCTCAACTTCTACCTCCAAGAGGTTTCTTCTAGCATTGTCCACTTATTAAAATCTTCAACAGCCACTCTTTTAGCCTCGAGCTCTTCCTCAGTGGAGCTTCCCTGTCCTTCACATCCCAATAATGTATCTGCTTTCCTGATCGACACATTTCCAATCACCTCTCAATTTCAAGCTTTTAAGTCCATCTTCAAGGATTTCAATTTAGAAGCCAGAATAAAACGGCTAGAGCCACTGAACCTGTAGCTCAAGCACCAGTTTTTAATCAGGTCTTTGAAACCTTCCACTTTAAGCCACATATGATACTTGTCATTAACTTATAAGTTGAATAAAATCTTGGCTGTGTGGGTGACCAACTACTCGCTGGCCAAAAGTTCTTCCAAGACATGTCAATACAGGCCAAAATAGTGACTGATTCTACATAAGTTCAATTCTGAATAACTTTTTTTCTTTGTGCACTTCATCTATGCATGGTGTCTTGAAATTATCTCAGGGTTTACATTGAGTTCTACAATTTTACAGGGTGTGAAAGTTTCTCTTTCCACTGCAGCAGTTTCGGGTACCACAAGCCTGGATCTTGATATTTTGCACTTGACTTGGACATCAGAAAACCTTCAGCAGCAACTTGATGTGATTGACCAACGTTATGAAGTGTAACAATTCTAACCTCTAATACTTTAGTCGACATGATTATAACTAATGTGGACACAGTAAAACATGTATCCCTGATAATGCAAAACAGAGATTAGAGTCTCTTATGAATGACATCTGTTCTTTGTGCAGATCAAAAAAAGCTGCATTAGCTTCTCTAAATTCTGGAAACAAAAAGGTTGCACTGAGACATGCAAAGGCGTTAAAATTGGCCTCTGAGAGTAGAGAAAAATGTATATCCTTTTTGAACCGAGTGGAGGAAGTCCTCAGTCTTATTGCAAATGCTGAATCCACAAAAAAGGTTATTTTAGCCATTAAACAGAATTTTCTGCATGAGTTCATGTGCATTTTTAGTTTTTCTTATTGGCTTAAATTATCCTTGAATGAGTAACTAGTGATTTGTCTCAGTTATAATATCATGCTGGAAGTAAAAACTAATATCGCAGTATGTTTCATTGACCATAACAATTAACAAGTTCCTTACTGATAAAAATTATGAATAATGTATTCTCATCCCTCATCTCCTGATAGCAGGTTTCTGAAGCCATTCAAATTGGTGCACGAGCGATAAAGGAAAATAGGATTGATGTGGAAGAAGTTCAACATTGTTTGCAAGAACTTGGTGATAGTATTGATTCACAAAAGCAAGTAGAAGAAGCTCTAGGTATTTTTATTTTTTTTCTTTTTTCCTTTTTTCCTTTTTCCTTCTCTTCCTTCTATTGCATATAGGTAACGTGGCTACCATACTAATCTGTTCATGGTTTTCAATATTAATGTATAAAAAAACAGTTATATATTAGAGTCTTGTTTGGGAGAGCTTCTTAAAAACTAAAAATAACAACTCAACTTTTAAAAATGTTAGAATGGCACTTCCAAACATTGGACTCTGCACTTCATAATGTGATTTACCTACATATTGAAGGGAAACCCCTGCATTTCCTCAAAAGCAATATGGGAAACACATTCGGTTTTAATTAAATTTTTTTAAAATGTCAAAATTATCTTTAGTTTTAATAAAAGCATTTTTAAAATAGAGTTCTCAAACATAATAGCAATCAGCAGGACAGTAGTCGCTTTTGCTTTTACTTCTACTGCTAAAAGCAAAAATTAAAACTACCCCAAAACAAACCCTAATTTTACACAATAGTCTAACTTAAGCTTGATTAATGTGGATGGAATCTGGTGCAAATTAGGTAAATGGAGCCAATCACAAACACATGATGTTGCATCCATGAATTTTCAGTTTTGGCCTTCCCTGCATTTTTAAGAAAGTTGGAAACCCTGTATGTCTAACCTGAGTTTATGTGGTTCTAGCGGAATCAGATCCATCATCTATAGATATTGAGGATGAAGATATTGAAGAGGAGTTCAGAAAATTAGAGTTGGAACTTGGAAATCAGAACCCGCAAATATTGGTCTCCCAAGCGGGGGTGGATACAGCAGCAGGAGAAACCGAGGTGTCAGAATCTTCTAAATCATTGTGTGATGCTTTATCAGATTTGAAGCTTGCTGATAATGCAGCCAGGGGATCAACCATTCTGAATTCTACTGGGTCAAAGAGAGACAACATATCCAAAAATCTCAAGCTTGAAGCTGCCTAGTCAAATTTTAGATTACCCTAATTTTTTTATATCACGAGATTTTGCAGTATTCTACTCATGTCATGGTGTCTGACTAAATGTCAATTACTGGGTCATTTTGGAGTGCTTATGCAACTTCTGATTTTGTAAAATAAATATCTTTATGAGCATTGTAAATATCTTTATGATGCAAAATGCTCTAATAGATGTATAATATAAGATAAGGGGCACCATGAAACTTACCACATAATTTTGCCACATGGCATACAAGGATTTTATCTCTTGGAGTATCTTGATGTAGTCTGTGGGAAGAACCAGATGTGAGATCTAATGCATCTTCCAGTAATTCCTTGGGAAGACCCATCTTGCAAGAGATTTCTCTCCATTAGAGTAAGTTAGAATTGAGCATGAATTAAATGGATTTGATAATTTCACTGAATCAAGTCTTGAGGTCTAGGGGGAGCCATGGAAATTTGTCTAAATTGACCAGCAAATGTACAGAACTGGCTTGTTAAACCATTCAGTGAATTCATGACTCCAAAATATGAAGTCACTGAAATTCTAATACTAGAATGAAGTTCATCTGATAATCAACTTCCAAACTAACTGCAAGAATTCTGCAATCAGATGTTACATACAAAGGCACAATAACCAGAGAGGGAAAGGAAACGCACTCTCAAGCAGGTCTTCAAGAAAAAATCAAAATGCTATTCCGAAAAAATAAAAAAGGAACTCCTGTTTTGGCAAGAAAGATCTCTGTTACTTCCATAGAAGCTTGCATTCCTCTGGAAATGGCCTCAAAGGCGAAGATCCGAGTTTCAATCTGTGCTTTCAAGTAGAGATGTTTACCACTTCCAATCTATAAACATCTCTGCTGTTGTTAGCTGTATTGGCATGTATTGGTCACCCTGGTATTTGTGTGCAAAATGGTTATTGTAGAAGTATCCCCTTATGCTGCCAACTTGTACAAGGTTTATCTTGAAGGCTAGTGGTAACCACATCCTTGAATCATCCATTTATTTTTTGTGCAAATAGGTTCTGAGCTGGAATTCAAAACCTTCTGTTCTTCTCCAAAAACCATTCAACATGGAACTAATGGGATCTCAATATCAAGTTCTAATGCCAATGACAGCATTGAGCTTTGATTATCTCCTTGTCAAAAGCTGTTCGTTCGGAACCATCTTTCATTGTTTCCTGAAACAGCTAGAATGAAAAGGAAAACATCAGTTTCCAGCCTCAGAATCAAGCTGGGAAATTTCGTTTCCTTAAGAGAGAATGACTCCCCAATGAATGCACAAACCTGAGATGGTATTTGGCTCTTTGAGCATTCTACATCCGTGTTCTGAGCTGAGCCTTTTTAATTCGAAGATGGAGAAGAACCCGGATGCTCTACTGGGTGGATATCCTTGGGGACACTGGGCACTAGAACTGACTGTGTCAATGACTCTGCGTGTAAAGGAATGAAGGGCGCACTTGATAATGACATGGGACGCACTTGACCTGGGTGAGGTGCAGTTCCTGCTATTCCAGACAAAGCAGCGGCTCCCAAAATAGGTGGACTTGGGAACTGTTCTGGGCTGCAGCCCAATCCCAATCCCAATCCCAATCCCAATCCCATGCCCATGCCCATGCCCATGCCCATTCTAATGCCCATTCCCATACCCATGGGAGAGAAATGAGGCAAATGTGCTGCTTGAATCTGTTGCAATACAGCAGGTATCATCACTGGAGCCATACACATCCCAGCTCCCATTGACATGACCTGTATTAGGAAACCAGGAGTGGATACTGGTGTGACTATTTTGACAACATTCATGCATCGAAAATTATAAAGCTTGAGAGAATTTACCTGCACTTGAAGCTGAAGTGTCTTCAGATAATCAATGGCTTCATCAAGTATTGAAATCTTGTCCACCTTCAAAAACACATACGTGAAAGTCAGCAACCAGAAGAAAGCAATTTTTTCTTTTTTTTGACATTGTTAGACAGATTTATAACCTTTTTGCAATTGGGTATGAGTTCCTGTAACGAGCGCATCTTCTTGTTGATCCTATCTCTTCGCCTCTGTCAACAAAGAACCGCAAGAGAAATAAGTTTAGACCCTAGTACACAGCAACCTTTCCTCTGGTTTCCCTCTTTTTCTTTTCTTGGTTTCTGGTTTTAAATTGGCCTTACTAACCTTTTCAGATAGGCTGTGACCTTCTGCACTGCGGTTTCTCTTGGAGCCTGCACTTCCTCCTCGAGTAGACATTGCTCCTTCTGCCCTTCTGGGTTCTTCTTCAAAACTCTGCACTAGAAAAGCGTGTACTTCTTAGAACCATGTAGAAAAGAGTTGGAAAGAGGGGATTATGAAAGGTGAAACAACAGAAAAATAGAAAGAGCGCATTCACTTACTTGACTTGGATGTTCTGATTCCTCAGACTCTTGGCATTTGCTCTTCAAAGAATAGGATGGATAATTTGAAGCCTCACGTGAGCATGTAGACGAAGATGCAAGCAGTGGTTCTACAGATTTTTCAGCGTAAGGCTTTCCCTTCTTTCCCTTGACTATGCTTGCTGCGAAGCTTGAGTTGGGCTTAGGAATCTGATTAGCAGATGCAGTATTCCCAAAGGCAACTTCATGACCAACTGCTTTACAATGCCCATTAGAGGGTGGTTCCTTTAAAGACGAAGCAACTGGTTGTGGCAACAGTTTGGGGGTCACTGAACCGGTTGGGGGCCCAATTGGCCTCAATCTGAAGGGGTTGGTGCCATTAGCATGGTCACTTTTCGACTCCTTAAGTCTTGACAAGCTTGGGCTGGTTGTGGCTCTTGCAGCATCAATGTTCTGAGCCTTGGCTTTATCGAGAGCTGCAAGTTTTAAGAAATAGGAGAAGTTCATCGAACCCCTCCTGTTATCGGGTTCAGCATCCTGCTCCTGCTCTGGCTGCCGCATCTTCGAGTTAGACAATCCACTGGTTGATACTGGGATCTTACTTGAACCCTCCCTTGATCTTATGTATGGAGGTGAAGCTTGCCACTGTTGCAAAGAAGACTCACATATTTGGCCACCTTTGGGTCTAGGAAGCTGAGGTTCTCCCCTGAAAAGGTTACATGCATTGCCTTGTTTAAAATTCTGATTGTCAGCTGAAGGAACAAGTTGTTCATCATGACCACTGATGGTGCAGGCAACCTCATTGTTTAGAATGGAACCTGAGAATTTGGCCAATAGTTCAGTATGGCAGTCCTTTTTAAGAGAATCCTGACGGGTATAGTTGGGATGGGGATCCATCTTGGTATGTCCAGGAAATTCCTTGTCCAATAACCTTCCTCTCTTTACCATGGAGGTGCCCCATCCTACTTCCACTTGAGCCTTAGAATCATGTAAAGAAAAACTGGACCATCTGTGATTCTCATGAGATCCAGTACTGGACAGAACTCTTGTAAGAATCTGACCATTCTCCCATACAAGCTCCCCAAAATCAGAGTCAGACATGCCTTAGAAACCACAGCAAAAACTCAGGTCACATATATTGAAGCCCAGAAAAACACCAAAAGGATGCAAAGAGAGCAGAAGGATGAACTTACAAACTGCTGGTCATCCTTGGGAGAGAGTTGATTCAAGCCTTATTTCTACCACTGGACGATGTCCAGAATGAGTACCCTAGTATACCAAATAGGAAGGGAAACTCCACCAGGACCAAAATGAACGATAAAGGTGCTATATATAGATGTTCTTCTTCCTCCTCCTCTTTGTATCCTCTTTTAGTCAAGGACCCACGTTGAATAGTTAAAAAGCGGTTGTAATCAAAGCTAAATGTATTCAAACCATAGCACAGTAATTCAATGGGAGAAGACTGAGGGACCCATCTAGTGCAAGCATCAAACATGACTTACAAGACCATTATCTTAAAAATTTTGGTCTTCACACCATTTCTAGAAAAAAGGAGTAGACAAGAAACCCAAGAGAGGGTATATCTTAAAACAACGGCCTTAACCATATGTCACATATCTGAAATCATGGTATCAGCTAGCTTGCTTCCAAAAAAAAAAAAGGAAAACATTAAACTCAACGCTACCATACTTAACACAGATACAAGATAAGTAGGGAAATAGAAGATTCCTCAGTTTGCAGGTCCCACAGTGTATTATGAGTAAATGTTAGAAGGGGAGGGGTGGGGGGAACCCCACCATCTCTTAATAGGATACAAGGATAAGATAGTCATGTCATGTAGTAATACTTTGCGTCTTCCAGGAGCCCGCCCAACAGGAAGAGTTGGAAGTTTGTAGCAACCCCAGCTCCCAAGTTCTTAGGCCCCAGGATTGAATTTGAATGGTGAGTGGGAAAAATAAAAATAAAAAAAATATCAGATAAGTTAGGTATGATAAAGGCATGACAAGAGGGTGTCATTTTCATTATCGTGTTGAAGGTGAGGAAGAAGGGTTCCCAATGAAAGTGACCAGTCTATGAGGGCACTAAATGGGATGGAGTAAACGAATGAGGCCCAGCACGGCCCCTGTGTGGGGGCACACCTGAGGTTTTTGATGCCTTTGCCCTCAAATATCAGACTTTTAACCCTATGGAAAAGCATGTAGTTCACGTGCCCTCGTGTGGTTCACGTGGCCCCATGTTTTTCTGTCTGTAGGGAAGCACTTCCAATTCAAAACGCTTGTAGGCGACACTAAAGTCCATCTCCCACTTCATTCCAACCGACTGACGGTGGCATCCTTTTCAGGATAAGGCCCCACACATTTTCCACTCTAAATAATGCATTTTAAGCTCAACCAATCCTTTTTCCCCATGATTTTCCTCCTCTTTTTCTTCTTTTCTTTGATCCCAAGTGGGGTTCACAAATTCTCAAAGTTACCCATTACTAAATGGTACCGTCCATAGAAATTGAGTATGCATATATGAGTGTATCTCAAATGTCCACCTTACACTCCACGTCCACCATGTTTTATTCTGTGGTTGTGATGGTGGTGCGCCAGTTAATGCTAGTTTTGAATTATTTGGGTTGGTACCATAGCCTCATGATTTTCTGTCCCACAAACACGATTGAGGTAAAAGCTTCAGTAGGCTGTACGGATTATCATCATGCAGCCTCCCATATTGGGACGCATCATAAACACCTCTGAATCACAAGGATCAGCAATGTTTATTCTTCATTAATTTCTTCAAACTATTCGCCTCCGAAGAAAAACCTGCCAAAGCTTTTAACTTTTCTGAGATAAAAAAGAGAGAGCAAGCTTAAAGGGAAGCTACATGCAATATATCATTAATTTATAAGGAATAAAGAGAAGTCAACAGGGTGAAAAGGTGTAGTAGGGGATCACCTTATGCGGTTAGAGTGGTAGGTATTGAGTTAGAACTTGAAAGGGCCATGGCCCCATGGAAACGGTTTCTTGCTCCACTGGTGTGCTTACATTTGCCTAGGAAACCCATTAATTAAAGGACGAATAAACGTGCTTTAACCAATGGTGGCATTGCATGTGATCTCGTCTAAAAGTGGTTACATGGACAGACAATAAACCGAACCACATTCAAACCATCTAGGGTTTGCAATTAGTGACATGATCAGTTCAACGCAGACCGGCAATTCTAATTCATGAACAGTCTCAGAATTCCTTCTATGTTCTCCGATGTGACAGGATATGAACTCATCAAACCTCTTCATGAATCCACAAGAAACAAAGCCAAAAAAAAGAAAGAGGGAATTTGAAATCATAAACCATTAACAGAGAATTGGGCTATCTTCACAACTAAGAGAAGTTCCAGAAACAGTGGAAAGATGTACAATAAATTCCAAAGTAGAAGATGGTAATAGGACCATTAGCTATAAGGTGCAAAAGCTTCTAAACATGGACAAAACCTTGAGGCCTCTTGTCAAACTTTGAGCGAAATCTCCATCTTGATAGCTAGCAGTGAAAATTATTTTAACTGAGAATGCCATCTTTCAGACACTCACCTAGTACAAGCTTCAATTGGAGCATCTTTTGCCTGGCCATCTGCAATGAATTAAAATAGTTAAATGCATATGGAACTAGATGTATAAGCTTCATTGCAGCAACACAAGCAAAATTTACACTTCCTTTATGGAGGGATTACTATGAGCAAAATTTAAGGGATGTCTGGCTCTACATGCAACATTTGAGGATCCACATCTAATAGGAACACCTTTAGGATCTCTAAGATTGAAGACTAAGAAGTTTAAATGGTCAACCTCAGTGACATTTTCCAAGAAGGTAAGAGTGAGAAGAATCAATCATAAGCTTCAGATTTGAGCAAAACCCAGTGACGCACGCAGAAGGGGGATTCCAATTCAGTACATCCACTCTCCATTACACAAATTCATATATCAAATCAGTGGATGTTAGAAATATAGTTATGCTCCCAGAAACAAAGAGGAAAACCATTCAGGCATGCAACCTAATACCTGAGGAATATAATGCCCTAAATGACAGGAAACAAGTTCAGATATAAAGAGACAGGAAACTTGCCTTGTGGATGGCTGTGATTCTTTGTTGCGCATCATTGAGTTGGATCTCAATTGCTTCTTCCACTTGCAAGAGAAGCTTCTGGTGTGATGCTTCTGCCATATAAGGGAAATCAAAAAAATTACGCCGTGTCTCTACACTGCCAACAACCGCAATATATCTAGTTTCTAAAATCTTGACATGGACATATTATTTGATATCCATTTGAGGTCTGTTTTGGTCCAAATCCTAGAACTTTGCTGCATGATGTGATTGTATCCTCGCCAGCCACCAGCTGCTACATAATCGTGGACTCCGATCCATAATCACAAGGAATGATCGATATTAGGTTATCCTTACAGAAAGGTAAGTTTTATGTTGATTTGTTGGAACCCTAAGCGAGGATGAGGTGTTTGGTATGTACTGTGGAAAATGTATGTGTCAGTTATGTTCACATAGGATTTCAAAACATCTGCTTGGTTTGCTTTAAGTATTTAAAAATCTGTTTTTATTAACATTAACTCAAACTGGGGGCTTTTAGGGATCCATTTCCTTTGTGATCATGGTGATCTCACTGTGTCAAACGATCATTTGACTGTTTTATGTAAAACACAAAGGACCAAACAATTTCCTAGTGACAACCAGACACCACTAAATAGTAAAAGATTTTTAAGACACCCAGCAATGACAAGGTTAGTAGAAGATTCTATAAGAGTTCTACCATCACCATAAGATCATGACATCTGAGAATACTGGAGTGCAATGTATGTACATCAATATAAATGGTCCCTACGTATTTTCATGGAGGTATCTACACTACGTATTTTAGGCAGGAGAAATTTCCCTTTCTAATGCTGCAGACATTGCACAGTTTAACACCTCAAACAGACTGCAACAATACACTGACAAACAAAGAAGATTCATAAGATAAAGGAATTGTCATACTTTGCCTCTCCACATTTCTCTTAAGCTCAATCTGGTGCACTTCCAGCCCTTCAATTGAGCTTCTGCAGTCCTGGATATGCTGATTGATCTCATCTTTAAACTTTTCATGTATTAGCTTTAGCTGTTCTTGTTGCTCTGTGAAAGAGGAAGAGACGCCCATTAAAGCTTCAAGAATGACAAGGGAAAAAGAATATATATATATATATATAGATGTGTGTGTGCGATCTTTCTTTGAATTGACTGGACACATCAGAATGATCAACATATGAATTTATAACACCTTGAAACTTCAAGAAAAACCACTGCAATATTAAAAAGGAATATACTGCATGAAAGGCTGAGGGTTGAACTATGGGTCCCTCAGAGATTATGAACCCCGGACACATACAGTAGTCAGAACCCACCACTGAATGGGTCCCGACTTGGAACTCTTCATGCTAGAAATCATGATTACTAGTAAATTCATTTCAAGGACTAATCAAGCAGAACAATAATTTTTGCTCTAGGTATCATTACAATACAGAATTGTTGTTCCCTGACAAGGAAAAGTGGAACTTACAAGCATGTAGGTAAGAAGCATGAATTGAAATCCAATCATGCACCATCACTATTCCATGAAATTTTTGTGAATAAGGTCCCAGTCATTTCATAAGTAATTTAATATCAAATAGAAACATGGAACCAGTTATTTATATACTCACTGGAAAGTGTGCAAAACATGAGGTGCTCAGTGAAGTACTAAAATTCAACGTCTTCCATAACAAAGGGTATTGCTTAACATCTATCTGAATTTGTATTCCACCTCAAGCCAAAGCATAACATGTAAAGAAAATGCTAGGGTCATCTCAGGAGAAATCATAGTTATCTCCAACGGGAATATATGGTCATTGCAATGGAAATCTGATAAATTCAAGTAGGAGCTAATATTCAATTATATTTACCCATCCTCTCATTACAAGTTCTATTACCTTGGAATCTTGTTTCCAGGCGTTTTCTTTTTAATTTACTGAGGCTTGTCAGCTTCCCTCTGAAACATCATCATTATCACACTTAAGAAACCAATATCTTGAGCTGGTATAAACTTGTCATCTTGGAATACCTACACATCTTTCTGCATCTGAGATTGGACATTCTGCAGTTGCAAGTGTATTCCCTCAGCAACAGACATCACAATTTCAGAGGATCTTTTACTAGTCTCTGTCTCCATTTTGCTTTTCATTCTCTCTAGAGCCAAGGAAAACAGAGAGATGGCCCTAGAAAATTGTTAAGTGAAACCAAAATCAACCAAAATTAGCAGATTGCGGTTAATAACTTACACTCAGTAGGAAATTGAAAGGGTGTATGGTAAAAAATTAATACTTAATGCTTAATGACTTAGAGTGAATTAAAACTAAATTATACTTAAGTTATTAACTTTAAGTTATTTTTACCAAATATATTTATATGCTTAATAATTTAAATTAAATCATAAGTCATATTAAGTCAATAAGTTGATTCATCAAACACCCTCCTAGTGTAGGTTCATTTATCAGATTAGGAAAACCTTGACAGCCCATCCTCTTGGTTCTGCTCTGAAAAACACTGGAACTCCGTACTTCCTTCAGTTCCTGCTCATATGTAAGGAGAGGAAGAAAAATTATGGTTAAGATTGGAATTTAGCAGGTATGGTGACGAAGAGACCAGAAGATAATTATATTTTAGTGAATATCTGCCTTTGGGGAAGAGTGGAGCAGGACTGAATTCATTAAATTTAATGCCTCCATGGCTCCGGAGCCTTTTAGCTGGACGAAGCATGAACTTTGGTGTCTCAGCAGGAACAATTTCTGGAGAAAATATATCTGTTTCTCGAGAGCCTGCACATGATCATTGGATCAAATTAATAGGCTATGAAGAAGAAGAAGATGAAAATGATGATCAAGAAGAAGAAGAAGAAGAAGAAGAAGAATGTTGTGATGATGTAGGCTCCAGGCTAGTTGCTGCTCATCAATCTAGTTACAGCCACTGACGGCCTCTTGATGGATTATGGCCCATGAGTATAAAAGCTCTCTCTCTTCCTTCCCACCCCCTCTTGCTTCCCTCTCCTCTACTCTCTCTCCCTCTTTCCTTCCTCATCAATCCAGCTACGGCAATTGACCAACTCTTGGTTCCTTATGGTTGTAGAACATAAAACTCTCTCTCTCTCTCTCGATTTCCCTCCTTCCCCCTTCTCTCTTTTCCCCTCACCCTACTTCATCAATCCAGTTCTGGCAACTAACCACGTCCCAACCTCTCTCTCTCCCAACTTTTGTAAGCAGATTTTAGCTATGGAACCTGTAGAACAATCTTGATTTTAACCCACCAAATACCTAGTGCTTTCCTGCTCTAATTATCTTAGCTATGCCCATCACTCCAACAAGGATTCAGAAATTCCAAAAATTATAGAGAAATCACAATAAGAAGCAGTAACAATTTTTGAAATACCAAAGCTTGTATGAGAAAAATAATTAACTGGCATGAGGTATTCCAACAGGGTCCTTGCAGGAATTTGAATGAATAGTTAACCAGAGGGAACCAAGAGTGTTACTTGATGATCATCAGCTGGTTCTCTACACCAGGTCTGCAGTTCAAAATTGTTTTAGGTTTGAGCACCACCTAGACCTATAACTGGCCCTGTCTCTCAACAACTAAATCCACCAAATATTCCAAAATTGGGTCTGGGAGGCAGTGCATCTTTCGATTTCCATGGTGGGAACTGGCAATTAGAAAGAGAAGGATTTGTTCTCATTTCCAAAAGTGACATTTTCTTATTGGATGTTAGAGAAGAACGTGAATGAGATTGGCAAATATGAGGCAAAAAGTGGTTATTGATTTTCTGGTATATATTCATACTGACACTGAATTAAATGGGAAAAAAAAAAATCAGAGCCATTTATTTCAAAATGATGTTGTTAATGAAGTTGAGCAGTAAACATTTTTGCCAGTGCGTTATTTGCTTTGTTAAAATGTGCATGTGAATGAATGAATATACATACTGTGATATCCTTGATCAATGGGTGAAATTTCTTTAAAGCAATCAGAGTCCCTTTCTTCAGATGATGCTTTAGACGATTCATTTCCTTCATCTTTTTCTTCCACAATAGGCACAGATATCTTGGTAGGAGAAACTCTAAGCTCCTCTGCATCATCCTGGAAGTTTGATAAGGAAAGCCCAGAGGCAGAATTAACTGGCTCGGAACCTTTGCAATAAAAAAAATCCTTATGTTCCAATGTTTTTCAGGCATGGTACTACAAGATTGTTGAGCATGTCATTTCAAACTAGAGGATGAAATTATCCACAATGTAAAATCACGAAAAGCATATTGCAGGAAATGTGATTAAATTGATTGCAAAGAATATGAGTCAAGAAAGGACCACACTAGAAACCAGTTCATGCATTGAAAACTCTCAATACTGGAACATTAAAGTAAACAAGGATACGGATTCTGATTGCATTTTTGATCCATAACAGTCTCGTTTTGGAGTAGGCAAAGTCCTGAAACAATGGATAGCTCCAAAAGTAAATATTTTCTCGGCTACAGCAGGACTGCAAACACCCTGTTCCATGCCGTCAGTCCTTGGGGATGAGTAAGGGGAAGAGTTTCTCATGGGTGTTCTCATTCGAAATGTCAGGCTATGGAAATCTTGTGGATCCTCCAGGATATTTAAAGATGGATTGCTTAAGTCTTCCTGCCCATCAGCACTTTTTGTTAATGCTGGACTGTCAACATCCCCCACCTTATCTGCCTTCTTTGTCACTGGTGAACCATGGAAATCTTTTTCTTGGTCTCCCTTCTTTGGTTCAACATGATCTCCATCTCCATTATTCTGAGGACAGCCTTGAAAGTTCTCCATTCTATTACCAAGCAATGATGCTTTCTTAGATGGTGGTAGTGCTTTGCTTCCATCATTTGCTGGATTAATCCTATCTGCATTATCCTTTTCAGGAAACCAAATCTTACGGGGCTCAATTCGACAACTCTTTCTCTCACCCTTCTTTATGGATTTCTGCAAAACACCATTGACAGCATCATGTAATTCCCCAGACAATCCTACCTTAAAAGAGAAGATGCTCCTTTCTTTAAGTTTCTGTTTACAACTAGATGATGGCCCACTTTTAACTTTTTTTGCCTGCACTTTAGTCGGAGCTCTCTTACGGGTCAGAGAACGAGTCACTGGTCTCCTGGTAGTAGCATCAGGACTTTCAGAATCAGGTTCTATCGAGTCTGAATTCTGTCTGGGCATAACAATTGTATTGCCCTTTTGATCAAAATTTGGCTCCACTGTCGGACTATTTGCATGCATCTCAAGAGTCTTAGAACCTGAAAAGAACTGCTTGTTTGGTGAAGATGCATTTCCCAGTACCTCCCAAAGCTTCATTTTCAAAGCTTCACTGGTTCTCTTTTCTGTTTTATTGATTTTAACCACTGTCCCTCCTTTGTCGGACACACCAACTCCCTGCCCAGCTGAAGATTGAAATTTCTCCATCTCTGTGGTTCCGTCCTTCCCTCCACTACTTTTATCAGTAACTCTGTTGAATTTCTTCTGATTTCCATTGCCAGACTGTAACATTGAGTTCTGGTTTGCAAAAAACTGGATCGAACTAGTTGATGGTGTTTCCTTTGCTCCATTAACCTTGTTTTCCCTGCCCCTAGCAATGTTTAAACTTGAAGTTTGTTTTGTATAAGCAGTCTCTATGGTTGGTCTCTTTTTGTAAAATGATTTTGTATTAATCCATGGAGAACTCTCCTGCACTGGAGCCTCATTTTGCTTACTTATAATGGCACCTGCAAGTCCTTGCTCCTTGTTTTTTCTCCCTCTGTTAGAAGTTGCCTTTTCTGCATTTAGCACTGCAACCTCCTCATCCTTCATACCTCCAGATCCTATCTTTGCTAATGAATCTATCATAACGCCGATCGAAATTTTTCTTGATTGGCTAGATGGATGATAATTACTGCCAAAACTCCGGCAGTTGCTCATTTGATCCTGAAAAACGTTGTAGCAAGGAAACAATCATCCAACTTTATAACAACTTTTCTTGACGAACACCAAAGGAAAACCCAAAGGCCCGCATACAAACAAGATGCCCATTCCATAAAAAACAGAAGCGATCCTTTTATGAGCTAGAAGGAATATTAAATATATAAGTTAACAAACATAAATATAGAACAATGGCTCAGAAGAAGAAAATGAAGTATTGGGAAACTTAATTGGATAAAGTTTCTGTTCATTATTGATAACGATTTTCAGTGGCCCCAATTGTAAACATCAATTTATATATAAGATCATAAGTAAACGTAACGTGCCAATTCAATTTCCAGATTCCGTTCACGTCCTCGCAAATTGAAATTAGCTAATCAATCAAAAGCTTTGAGTTGTAACTCATGCAGTCTGAAACAGGATCTATATTTAGGGGTTTCGCAACTTACATCTTGTATAACTTGTTGTCCTTCTATCTCCATTGTTGCCATTTTCCTGGAGAAAAAAACAACGAAACAACAAGCTGCACCAGCTGAAACCTAAGGACTAACAAAAGAACAGTTTTAGATCAAGATACAAAAAAATCCCGCAAGCTCCATTGCTTGAAGAGAAAGACAGAAGAACACAATAAAACAAATAGAAATCTCCTAGAACTGTATTTCCATTATCCGTGACCAATAAAACAAAAGCCTCTTGCCCTCGCTTTGGGCACTTTTTTTTTTTTTCCAATTTTTTTAGGTGTGTTTTTGAAAACCGAAACATAACATGAAAAAATCTAATAGATTTTCATATCTTCAGTTGTCTTATCAATCAAACGGATGGAAAAAGAAGATGAACAAGGCCGTGAATCATTGAAGGAACTATTCAATATAAATAAAAGCAACGCCGAACAGATAAATTCAATATCCAATTATGACAGTGTGGCGAGAAATGCTTCTCTAGAAGTATTGGAAACAGAAACAGAAATCAAGCGTGAGTATGAAAAATCGAAACCCTCGAAATTCTTGCGAGTTCACTTTCAGGCGTTCAATTCAAGAAATGAAGATATTCAAACCGTGAGAATCAAGTGGAAATTACTTACAAATTCCTCGTAGATGTTCAATTCCGATGAGAATTTCAACTTGACGTAAGAGAGGGAGAGAAAGAGAAAGGATGATCGGGAACCAGGTTGGCAGAAACAACAGGAGGCGGGAAAATGAGCTTGTCCAAATGAATCAAACTCGAGAGAAACGGCCACAGTGCTGCTAATGTACTCGAGGTGCGCAACGCGCACTGCTCTGCATGTCAATTTCCGATTTTACCCCTAGTTCGATTTAGATTATTGAGGTCAACGGAATAACTTCTCTAAACGACACCGTCTAATGTGCTACGTTTCCTCCTCTCTAAGAGCACGTAGTTACCATTCCATATTAGAATTAATATGTTGAAAAAAATTAAAAATAAATAAACCAAGAGAGAATATCGGAATTAATTGGGCGAAAGATCCAAAAAAAACTATTCTAGGAAAATCCCCATTAGGATTAAGCCGGGTTATAGACCTATCTTCTTAGGTGAGAGTCTCATAATTCAAAATTTATATTGTTGAAAAAAATTATATTATTAATGATATTTTAATGAATTTATTGTTACATAACAATCATGTCATCTAGTAATTGTATCAATTATTTAAATTTTACGACGAAAACCTTTTCTACGAAGCTACAAAGCTCACTGTTTTAAATTAGTTTTTGAATTTAGTAAGAAGAAAAATAGGATTTGATAAATTAGACACATGACTAGAAATATGAATTGAACTATGTTTGCACATGCGTCCTTATTTTGTTGTTACAATCCTATAAGTTTACTTATATATCCGAGGTTTAATGAAAAAAACTTAAGCTATTTGCTTGAACACCCCTTCATCGTGCTTTGGCATCCCTTCTCCAATTTTGCATATGATAAACATATAAATAAATTTCCTCATTTATATTATTTTTTTATATTTTTTATATTTCTTTATTTTAATATTTAAATTTAATAAAAATACTTATAAAAATATAATTCTAAGTGAATTAGAAATGACAAATTTTATTGGAAAAATGATGAAAATAAGCTTGCAATAACGAGATTAAACTAAGACTTTAATTCTATAAAAAAAAAGAATTATTAGATAAACTAACGTAAAAACAATAAAATTCAAAACTTTCAGTGGGCGGTCAAAACGACACCGTTGATCTTCTCCGTTTCTTCTTCCGGGAAGAAAAAGGGATGTGATGGTGGGGCTGGGGCAGCGTCAGATGGGTTTTGCTTATTGGCCACTGGGAATGTGAGAGCAGCCACATCCAAATCTTTCTGTTAAGAGATAACGAGGGCTTCCCTTGCTTGCTTGTCGCACCATCTCTCTCCCCCACCATGCCCACCCTCACCCTCGCTGACCCTCCCACTCTTCGCCTTCTTTCTCCCGTAAATCTCCACCGCTCCACCTCTATCAGCTCTCCCTTTTTCTGTAAACCGTCTAGGAACAATTGCACTGGTCCATGGAGAGTCCGATGTTCCGTCGCCGGGGAGTCTACAATTTCTTCCTCCAAGGTCGGCGACGGAAATAATTACTCGCCGGTGGACTGCGTCATCGTCGGGGCGGGAATTAGCGGCCTCTGCATTGCTCAAGCTCTCGCCACCAAGCACGGCGATGTGGGCAGCAATGTGATTGTGACAGAGGCGAGAGATCGCGTTGGGGGCAATATAACCACCATGGAGGGGGACGGCTATCTCTGGGAGGAAGGCCCCAACAGCTTCCAGCCCTCCGATTCCATGCTCACCATGGCCGTAAGTTTTGAGCCTCATCTGGGTTGCTCTGACCCACTTATTATCTCCGTTGATAGGATCATATTCCTTCTTATATTCCTACCATTTCTGCTTGCAATGCCCACCAAAATCTGCAGTAACATGAGCCTAAAACTGATTTTCTTCTGTTTAGTATATGCAATTTTGTCACAATTGAGGCTAAATACATGCTCTGACATCACCCTGGCGTTTTTCAATTTGGGGTTGTTGTTTTTGTTGTATGGCTAAATATTTTTTCCTTTTCTGTCTTTTGTCCATTTTTGAGCTAGTGTTATTGATAATTTATTTCCCTGAAACATTGTTCTATTTTGTAGGTAAATGTTGTATTCTTGTTTTGTTGCAGGTGGATAGTGGTTTGAAGGATGATCTTGTTTTGGGGGATCCTAATGCACCTAGATTTGTATTGTGGAATGGTAAATTGAGGCCGGTTCCCTCCAAGCCAACCGACCTGCCCTTCTTTGACTTGATGAGTTTTCCAGGAAAACTCAGGGCTGGGTTTGGTGCCCTTGGCATTCGACCTCCTCCACCAGTGCGTGTTCTTAACTATTTTCTATGAGTTTGTTGAAGTGTATCATGGAAATATATTCACATGAATTGCATATATGCATTCTTCCATTGAATTTCTCAAACTTATGTTTTGACGAAGGTGACAGGATCATGAGGAATCAGTTGAAGAGTTTGTGCGTCGTAATCTTGGTGATGAGGTTTTTGAACGCCTGATAGAGCCATTTTGTTCAGGTGCTAATCAGTTTTTGATGTTCTTAGCCTATCAAGTATCATGCTGCATTCTACTGGGAATTATAAAGTTATACTTAAATACCTGCTAATTTATCATATTGCTTGGTGTTCTCAAAGTTTTGTAGGCCCCAGTAGCCTCTGAATTACTTGTCATTAAACATTTAACTCATATGATCATATGGTTGCATATTTCTTAGGATGTGATCTAATTTTTGTTTGAACTGGATTAGGCAATCCGATTCACTGCAGCCATTGTGCAGTATTTCTTTAGTTTATTGACTTCACATTTTGCTTGTGTTTTATATTTTAATCATCCATATTTTACCCTCAATTTGCATGAAGAATGATTGACAGCTTGATCAGACTCCATATTCTACTGTCAAAAGTCTTATGAAGTTCACAGAATTCACTGACTCTTGTCATTTTAGATGGTTGTCGCTCAGGCTGATTTCATTGGAAATGTTTTTTGTATGCAGGTGTTTATGCAGGAGATCCTTCAAAACTGAGCATGAAAGCAGCATTTGGAAAAGTTTGGAAGCTTGAGCAGAAGGGTGGTAGCATAATTGGTGGCACCTTCAAAGCAATCCAGGAGAAAAATAATACTCCCAAGCCTCCGCGAGACCCGTAATATACATGCACATAGGCTTGTTTTATGATTCTTCCATGAAAATATGTTCAATGCCCTGAATTTTTCATGCAGGCGTTTGCCAAAGCCAAAGGGGCAAACAGTTGGATCTTTTAAGAAGGGACTTATTATGTTGCCAGAAGCAATTTCTAAAAGGTACCCTTTCTTACTGAAAATCCAAGTTGAGAAAAACAAATATCTAAGTTGAATGTTTAACTCCGGTTGCTGGTAATTATAGAAGTATCATCTCTATATTGATTATCTATGCTTTTTGGTACATTTAACATCCTTTGACTGTTTGACAATCTTAATTGAGTTGTATTCACCCTCCAGGTTGGGTGGCAAAGTAAAATTATCTTGGAAACTTTCAAGCATCATTAGATTGGATGATGGAGGGTATAGTCTGACTTATGAAACACCAGAAGGATTAGTTTCTCTGCAGAGTAGAAGTGTTGTGATGACTGTTCCATCCCGCGTTGCAAGCAGTCTGTTGCATCCTCTTTCTGTATGTTTCATTCTTGAACCTGATTAAGATAGATGTAGATGTATCCTCCTTCTGCTTGGCTTCATTACTTGAAGTTTCTAACTTGATTGTGAATAAAATCTATATCTTCGGTTAAACTTATTGAGTACTTTTGTAACAATCCGGTATTTTTAGGATTATTATATACTTGTCACATTATGCATTTTTTTTTTTAATATTTGTTGAATATTCCCTTTATTTTTTAAAATTAACAGTATAATTTCTAGGGATGTTCTTTCTCATATGGTCTCAGCCTTGGAAGTTCTTTGGCAGTCTATATAGCTTAGTTCTCATTTTCTCCATTTCCTCCTTTTCCATACGTTATTTTAATGCATTTATGGAGAACATGATTGGCAAGCACCATGCTGTTGTCATGTAGTTTGTTGGGGCTGTATTGCTGCTCATGGTTCTTTTTTTCTTTCTCTTTTTCTTAAATCACATTTCTTTTTCTGGCAAAGAAATTTGACGGTTCTACCAGTACATGCTACTCGCTAGGGAATTGATGGGTTTGATTCACTTTAAATGCTGGAATTTTATGTACATTGTAGAATGATGTAACTGTTTCAGTTTTTTCATTATCCATATTCAATTAATGCAAAAAAATTACTTCTTAGTTGCTTTTACAATACCCAAAAAATGGGAGGCAGCAGCAAGAAGCTCTGCAAATATGTAGACATTTCCAAAATTGATCCACTTCTTTGCAGGCTGTTGCTGCAGATGCACTATCAAAGTTTTACTACCCCCCAGTTGCGGCAGTGTCCATTTCATATCCAAAGGAAGCAATTCGGACAGAATGCTTGATAGAAGGTGAACTTAAGGGATTTGGCCAGTTACATCCACGTAGCCAAGGGGTGGAAACTTTAGGTAAATCTGATTTAGTTTGCAATATTTTACAAAAAGGTTTTTAGTCATTCTTGATCTGCTTTCCTCAATTTTGGATTCAAGAAAATGATATTTAAATGAGGGTGTATTAGAAATTCCTCCCAAATTCACCTTGCTGGTTCTTTTTGTGTTCTGCAGGAACTATATACAGCTCATCACTTTTTCCTAACCGAGCACCACCTGGAAGGATTTTGCTCTTGAACTACATTGGAGGGGCTACCAACCCTGGAATTTTGTCCAAGGTAAGGCAGCTGTCAAAATAAGATTTGAATTTCTATTGTTGATCAAATTAGGGAAGATTTTAATTGCTATTATTTTTATTTTTTCTTTTTCTCTGATTTTCAAGTGTCCATATGAATCCTTAGATACTAGCTGGGTTAAGATTATTGGTGGCCGAGTTCAAATTCCAGCATAAGCATTTATGAAATTTGATTTGTTATGCTGTGTATTCCATCTGTTTAGTGGTTAATTGATAACTGTTACTTGCATGTGCTTACTGCTGGATAATTATATAAATTGTTGGGTATTTTTTGAAGTTTGTTTATTGACTTTGTAAATTGGTTTGTCTTTTGTTAAGGCAACCTCTTCTCTATCTCATGTTGTGCCATGTAATTACTGCAGTTCTTTTTTGTGGTGACAGGGTTGGGTAGATTTTTATGCAAGCTGTATATTCTCTGTGGTTTTTTGTTTTTGGATTGTATCTAATACCTCAATTTCTTTTAACCACAGACAGAGAGTGAACTTGTGGAAGCAGTAGACAGAGATTTGAGGAAGATGCTCATTAATCCTAATGCAAAGGATCCACTTGTTTTGGGTGTGAGAGTATGGCCGCAGGCCATTCCACAGTTTTTGATTGGTCATCTTGATCTCCTTGATGCTGCCAAATCTGCTCTCAGGGATGGCGGGTTCCAGGGCATGTTCCTCGGGGGCAACTATGTATCTGGTGTAGCCTTGGGACGATGCGTGGAGGGTGCATACGAAGTTGCAGCTGAGGTAGCTGATTTCCTATCACAGTATGCGTACAAATAGTCGCATTTTGAATTAAACTCTAGGGATAATAAGAGCTGCTGCATCTGGTAGAATGCACTGATAAGGAGTTTTTCCTGGAGGGTCTCAAAGTTTTGAGTACTTTATTTTGTTCCTAAGAGTTCCTTGTTTTGTACGTCTTCATTATCACTTATTTCACTAATGATTCCTGATTACTGAGAAAATCAAAGTTTTTCAGAAGCTTGGTCTAAAATTCCCGAAAAATGATCTTTTTTTTATTATCTATTTTTTTGTCATGCTTGATCAGTGTGAGATGGAGGGTGTTATGGTGTTGGCAATATGCATGCTCTAAACCAAGAGTAACTTTTACTAAGGAGTAAATATTCATAATGTAATAGATCTCGCTTCATAATTTGATATCCTATCTCAGAAGGGGCTTGGTTCTTTCAGTAAGAATCAAATGTAATTAGGCTTTGTTTTGGACTGCTAATGTGTAATCTTACTTGTTTTCCTCAAAGAAAGAAGGAAAACAGTTGCTTATGATTCAAAGGGGAGAAAAAAAGAGAGAACCCAAAAATAACAAAAATCGATTAAAAGGTATAGTGCACCACTTCCCTGATCCCCCTTCTGTTTCTCTATTGGAACAAAGGGTCATTATGATTATGGAGTCTCCTGTTTCTTCAAGCTGCCGCATAATGCGTGTGTTCTGAGAACTGAGTTACCATTCACTGGGGGGGTTTTTTTAATTATATAGATACTACAAATCTGGTTCCAAATCCTCTTTTGACTTTCAACGGGCGTTAAAGCCCTTACCCTTACATCCTCTGCATCCACTGTTACCATAAAGAAAAGGTCAAAAGTTAAAAACAGAGCCTACCCCTTTTAATTGGGGGGAATGGCATGCTTTTGGAGAGACAGAATCCTCCATTTAATGGGTTTGTTCTCATTGTTAAAGCAAAAAAATGCATTTGAGATTTGACAAGATAAAAAAAATAGACAGCAATTTGAACCAACTTTGTGGGCCTGGCACTATGGCTTTGTTCTTCCTTCTAAACATGGGCATAGGGGAAGAAATATCAAAGTGATCCTGTTCATGGTTGGCCCTTTTTAATCAAAATTATGGCACAGAGCCTCCATTTGCGCACAGTAAAGGGAATTACAAGAGAGAAAGGCCCCATGAAACTAGCATGGAAATAGGATCATGCCCCCACATTCTAGAAACACCAGGTGGAACATGGTTACATGGGGAAATCAAAAGCAACCCCAAAGTTTGACCAGAGGGAAAAGCAAAATTGCAAGAGATTAGACAAGATGATGAGATTGATACAAGCACACAGCTGGGGAAAAGATCATATGGCATTCTAAGACAATGCTGTTATATTTGGGGGCATTGAAGAAGAATGGTTGTGGGGCAAAAGAAAAAAAAGAAGAAAAAAAAAGGGAAGTGTGTTTTGGAGACGAGGCACAAAAGTCATTGGAGCAAGGGAAAGATGATGGCCCATTGAAGCAACCCAATGGTAGGGAGGGCAGGGAACAACTACTTTAGCTTTGTTCCTCCACGTTTGTTCCAATTCTTTCTTTGCTCACCTTTGGCGTTTCTTTAGGTGCAAGCAAGCCTCCTTGTTCCCCTTCTTGTAAAAGAAACCTCTACCTCATCCCTCCACTGCAATGGCTCCTAGGCTTAAACTCATGAAATCTCAAATTCCATTATTGAATTGAAAAAAAGAAAAAAAAAAAAAAGAAAAAAAAGAAAAGAAAAAAAGAAAAAAAGAAAAAACCTTGTGTACTAGGAGGGAGATGCAATAAAAACGTGAAAAATTTTCACGTGTGGAGAGATTTTGAATTGATGAAGAATAGGGAAAAAATCATCAACTTTGGTTCTTACCCTTTGCCTTTAGTCTCCACACATTTGAGTTGATTGCATGTCGCCTAAGAGTAGAATTTTTGTTCTCCTCTTTTCCTATTAGTAATCACTACAAACACTTCAAAGTTCATACCCTTGTTGAGACTAGTTTGGAATGAACTCTTTCACTAATCATGAATGAAAGGGGTATATTTCTTAAAGACACTCATTTCAAATACTAGGTGAAACAAAAAGGAACCCATCCATTCTCATTGGGGGTATTCAAAAGCCCCCCCCCCCCCCATGTGTCTTTCTTGTATGTAGAAGCATCATCATCTATGGTTTTAAGCCATTTACTATTGACAATATAATATTACTCTGCATAAAAGAACATTGATATGCTGGTTTGATCTCACGAGTATCAACACCTAAATAATGTGTATGCCCCACGGTCCTTTCCGCAACACGATGTACTCATACATTGAACATTGATTTGAGGGTGTGTTAGATATAATATGAACTTTTACTGTGAAAAAAGAACTCAAGTATCAAGGCCTTTGTGCAGGCAGCAATGGGAGGTTGCCAAGACAAATTATTTCAAGCCCTGGTGTTTTATATTTTTTTGTTTCAGGTCAGAGGGAGATGTGCAAAGGAAGTGGCACGTCTCTTCCATATACATGCATCACAGATTGTACATAATTACTACTGCATTACCAAGTAGATTCTTATATGGAAAAGCTTGACACAACTATAAAACTAATGAACCAATGTGTCAGGGCAATCCGGATGTTGGTCGGCTATGGCTAGCAACAATTCCATTAGCTAGGAGGCATAGCTAGCTCTCTTGGCTAATATGGAGGGATGGAATCTATTAAAATGCATGTTCTAACTTGGGCACTTCTTTTCAAGAAAATTTAAAGAGTGAGAAATGGTATGCTTTGAATCTTCATGTGAGAGAGAAAAAGGGAAGGACATGGTTCAAAATAAAGGGAAGGAGAGGTTAGATTGTTCAGTAAGCCTTACCCTATATGGGTTGGTAACGTGTTAGTCCATATGGTTCCCACTGCTCTCACTTGCGCACTTTAAATTTGTTGTCTAAAGATATGTATACTTTGGAAGATACCTTCAAATGGATGAGAAGAGAAAAACTTTTGTTAAAATTGTGTTTTTGGGAGTACTATTAAAACCTTGATCAGTAATTTGCGTTGCCCAAGTCAAAAAGGAAGAAAACAAAAGAAGTCTTAATGTTTGTCAAGGGTTGATTTGTAGTTTGCCATTGCGATGGTTTCCCAAAGTTTATGTCTAGAATGACCCTTATTACTTGTAAACCCATGTGGGAAGCTGTAAGTACTAGCGGCAAGACTCTTAAATTTTGCATATGAATCACATTTAAGTTAAAAAAATATGGGACATGATGATAAAAGCCAACATTCAAGTATTTAACTTGCAAGCTAAGGTGGTAAAATCAAGTCATGTCCTACTTGACATGTGTATGTGTCGGCTACCCTGACAACATTTGAGGCTGAAGATTTTCTTGTTCAAGTTCATATGCCTCCCTAGCCCGTCCCTCCCCCCCTAAACTTCATTCTCTATGCCTCCTTAGTCCCTTCCCACAAAGTTGACACCTCTCTATCTCCAAGGTTCTCTCTCTATTTAAGCCCAAGACTCAAGGTGTATGTTTTGGGTGTCTTTATTCACAATGGGTAGAGCTACAAACTCTTCATCATCATCTATTGACAGCAGCAGCCATCCAACTGTTTCATCTGCATCTTCTTTCCCCCGGCTCAAGAGAGACCTCAGCACAGATCTTAGCCTTGGGCTCAGCATTTCAACCTCTGATCACCATTACTGCCCTTCCACTCCAAGGTAACAAAAGCATTAACCCGTACAGCAGTGCCCATTTTATCTCTTAATTTCCATTTTTTTATGTTCAATTGATGCTTAATTCATGAATATTAATGCATCTTAGGGAGCAACAATCAGATTGGCCACCCATAAAGACTCTCCTCCGGAAGGCCCTGGCAGGAGAAGGAAACAAGTGCAATGATGCCACCTTCTTTGTGAAGGTATACATGGAAGGCATTCCAATTGGCAGAAAGCTCGATCTATTTGCGCTTGATGGTTACCATGCCTTGATAAGGACTCTTGACCATATGTTCAGCACCACCATTCTCTGTAAGTCCCACATATTTCTGTTGATGTGTTCTAGTCAATCAGAAATCATTAATGATTCGTTTCAAGCAGGGGCTGAGGTGGATGGAGTTCTGCATTCTGAGAAATGCCATGTGCTAACATATGAAGACAAGGAAGGAGACTGGATGATGGTTGGGGATGTTCCTTGGGAGTGAGTTTCACTTTAACCCCCATCCACTTCTTGTCTACTCTTTTTAATGGATTAAAGTTGCTCAACTTCTGTTTTTTGTGCAGGCTGTTCTTGACCACTGTAAAGAGATTGAAGATCACTAGGGTAGACAAATATTAAAGAGCCCAACCCCAGTACATCCTTGATAGTTGTCTTTTCCGATCTCTCCACATTTTGTCTTGTGGGGTGGAAATCAAACTCACAGTATATGAATTTGTTACTGAGTTATAGATGTACATGCATACACACCAAATGAGTATATATAGTTTTATTTTTCCCTTGTTTCATTGTATGTGAAAAAGGAGCTTTCATGACAAGCAGTTCTTACATTCAATTCTCTTCAATGTTCTTATTATCATCCAATATTTTCACTCCCAAAATAAATCTCCAGGGCAAAGTCAAGGCTAGGCCTCAATACAATGGAGTTGAAGTTCTGGGGGGATTAGCCATGGTTAAACAAAAGGAGAGGCTATGATCAGAAGGATTTTTGATATGCACAATCCAAGTTAGGCCCAGTGTCAACTTTAAACAGTGCTGCATATCTCTGGAAATAGCCGATCCGGTCATTCACCTGTCCATCATTAGGGATTCCACACTCAAGTCCGCCATTTATAATGTTAGTTGTCAACCCAAAACCTGCTGTCCTATTGGCTGCAACATCTTCTGCTGTGGGCACATATCGCCCAACCATCACATTGTGACAAGAGGGCTTTGGCTTCTGTTCAGTCATCCAAAACCAAAGAGCTGTTCTGAATGCTGTTATGGAGTTGTTAGACACTATCTCTGGGTTCCTCAGGCCATCAAACCCCAAGGCCTTCCCAGCTGGCCCATAGTTGTAATTCCTGCCACGATTATATGTATGTTAGTAGGGAAATCAATCTTTGATCACAACAAACTTTCATAACTAGTAATGTAACAGTAACATTACCAAGATAATTGAATAGGGCCTCTTCCTTTGTACGATTTGCCTGGGTAGCAAGGCCATTCAGTGTTGGTAGAGTCGCAGTAGTCACTCTGTGGACTAACTTCCTCTTTAAAGCACAGACCCCAAGCATAGGGTCCATCAGGTGCAGTAGCCCATCCTCCTGTAGTTTCATGGGAAATTTGAGCAAGAAAAGCTGCAATTTCACGCTTACGGGTAGCTAAACCTCCTGTGTTACCAAATGTAGGGAAGCATCTTGTTGCTTGAATGAATGAGTCATAAGTGTAGAAGTCCTTAGCAGGGCATGCATTGTCGTCCTTGTGTAGGAAGATGCCATCAAAGAGTTCCTTAGTAACAAGAGAAGAGATGGGGAGTCCCCGAGCTTCAGAAAGGAGACCAGAGCAGAGCATGAAGGAGAGAAAGACAAGAGAAGAGGGAGCCATTGCAGAACTGTTAGTCAATTTGCTTGGTAATGGAAGCCAAGGAACTCCAATTAAATATAAGAAGAAAACCTCTGAGAGATGCAATCTGGCTTACAAAGTCAGAGGCAAGATTTTTGACTTGTGAAAATCAGAGAAAACTCCATCTTTGACCAGTCCACTGATACGGCATTGGCAGTTGAATTGGCCTCCTCCTTTGATTGGAAGACTCCTATACAGCCACTGTGGAAATGGGAATGTCGACACCACACATACATACGTATGATCTAGTCTTGGCCTGCTAACATAATTAAAACACAATATTGGTCATCTTTTATATTAGTTTCTTCTTTGCAGGGGAAGGAGACGGCTAAACTGTCTTCTTCCATCTCCTTTATTCAATCATATTTTCATTCCATACCGGGACAAGGCTCAGTATAGTCCACGTCCTTTCCTTTTGGAGGCTCTCCGGGAAAGCTTAAAAATGGCCGGCCAAGCAACAGCCTGTTAACTTGAAATTGTTGCCAAAAACAGCTATCACACCTGGTTTGACTTTGAATTCTTCAATATCAGCATATTATGTGGGTCAAAACACTTAAACAATTTGTGTTAATCGGCCAAGAGGAGTTCTAAACAATTCCTTTTCCAGCGTCATCATCAGTTTTATAGCTCAGAAAGGAAAGCTTTTAGTGCCTAGAATTGGGTTGGTGGTGAGCACTAGCAGCATGGAGGACAGGCCTAGGACTCAATACAATGCATCTCAAAAGAATCGACCCTTGGTGTTAAGTCATAGTGCCAGCCATGTGTGTAAGCACTACATAGCAATTGAGTTATGGTTGCTTTCAGTGCTTTGATTCCAATGTGGGTAATAAAGGCCTCAGTTGCAGAAGTAATACTAGTCTTCCGATTGTGATAATAATTATGATAGGACTTGGAGGATGAAGGAAGGACCATGAAACCATCTTCCTCAATAAAGAAAATTAATGGTGACTCTATGTTGAGTCACGTTAGTAGGGGGAAAGTGGTTGTATAGCAGTGCTGGGGCTTTAAATTTCAGCCTCCTGGTGGATTCACATTGATGTTTCCCTTCATTATTTCGTGTATCAGTTGTTGCTATTGTTGATATCGTTGCTATGCGACACCAATCGCAGTTGAATTCCTGCTTCGGAGGAAAAAAGATGGAAGTATTACATAAGTGTTTGTGCTGGTTGTTTTCACGGACATTCTAAGGAGATTCATTCCCCGTAAGTGTCAAATAAGCAAGCCAATGGACGAGGAATTGACGTATATTGTAAAGATCCACTCTCTCCCTTGTAGATATGGTCTATTATGGCCTAGGCATTTCTTGTGGGGTTGCTAGATAGACGAGCCCTACACTAGGACGAGGATGTGACTTGTTTTATCTCATATATATATATATATTGTCTGTTCTAGTTTCATTTAAAACAGGTTTGTCCAATTAAGAGAAGCTTCACATATATATATATCGTGACAGAGAACTTCTTATCTATCCGATATGACTTGTAGCATTGTTGATACCATCTAGAAACTATGCTACAGGTCTCATATTGGAACAAATTTGAGTGCCTTTGGACCAGTCCCAACACCTCCCCTTTCCCCCACCATCCACCACCAAAGAAGAAAACAAAGGAAGTAGTGGCCTCGGCTGAATGCTGACTTTGGTGGCATTCTACCTAGTCAACTTGGCCCAACCTAGACACAGAATACCCTCAAAGGACTGATAAGTTATGGGGATAGACCCAACGGGCCTGCAGGACCATGGCAAAGCCCAGACGGTCATTTTGTTTGGGGGACAGAGAAAGAATAGAGAGAGAGAGAGAGAGAGAGAGAGAGAGAGAGAGAGAGGAGAGAGGGAGGGAGGCATTGGCACATTGCAGTGGGGATGGTCCTGTATTAGGAGAAGAAATAAATGTTAAGTGGGGGCAAGGCTTGAGAAATGAGGAAAAGGCCCACTTGAGGGAGGGAGTAACGTGAGGGTTCAAAAGCAATTTGTGGTCCTTTTCCAATTAAGCATGTCCTTTCAAACACCGTTGAGTGCACCTTTTCTCACCCCGGACCCGTTCCCTACTGGCTTTAAGCATAAGAATGCCCTCTCCTTTTCCACCCAACAGACCCCAAACTTGGCTTATTGCTTTTGGATATCAACTTGGCTTGGTATTGGATTCTTCCCATACCAGTGATCCTGTCTCTACCTCTTGTTGTATTTTGTTTGTATGATGCTCCTTGTTTCGTTTATTTGATTTTTTTTTTCTTTGTATGGTACCATAACAGTTTTGTATGGATTTTGCGTCTTATTTGGGTCGATTTCTAAGAAATTTGAAACTTTTTTTTTTCAAATTTAATAAGCGTTTTTATATTTATTTAACTAATTTTATTAAAAAAATCTTAAGATATTGGATTTGTTCGATAACTATTTTTCAAAACAATTCTGAAAAACAGTTTTTAAAAACAGTTTTTGAAAATGATTTTTGAAAACTGTTTTCCTAACATTTTATAGAACAAAAGTCTATTTGAAAACCTAAACGTTTTTAATCTATTTTTAATATTTTTAAATATATTTTAGAAATGATTTTTAAATTCAATGTTTTATTTTTAACTATTTTACATATATGTATAATTACTTTTTAAAACAATCATTAGAAAACAATTAAAAAATGTTATCGAAAAATAGCTAAAAATTATTTTATGAAAATAGTTTATTAATTTTTTATTATTAAACATATTTTTCTTATTTTTTTTATTTTAAAAAACAAAAAACTGTCCTCGAAAATAATTGTCAAATAGCTCTTTTTTTTTTTTTTTTTTTTTGTAAAAACTCTATGTTCATTTAAGTAAAAATTTATTTTATATTTAATAAAAGTTTTACGATGTCAATATCATTCTTAAAAATTATGATTTTAACTCCCAATTAAACTCAAAAATAGGAAACTATCTCAATTTTCTTTTTCAAAAAATAGAAATATATTGTTAAAAAATAAAGATCTCTCAATAAAATATCTTTTCACTTAGAAGAAAATATAGACAAGCCAAGCTTTTCATACATGACCTTTGCATGGATGATTAGGTAACCGATAATTTTGGTAAAAGAAAAATATTTTTCTTCCATATTGATATGGTTGAAGACTTAAACCCATTTCAATCCATTCATTTTATTACTTGGGTCAATGGATAATGAGCTTAAATGAAAGAAACCCACCAATGATGAGATCAAGGGTTAGAGAGGTGTGTGAAAATGGGAGCAATGTCTTGACTCTTGGTGGAGAAAATTTCCAAGAAACCCATTGTGAAGTTGTCAATGTCCTTGAAATTTTAGTCAAATTACATGAAATTAAATTTGAGGGCACAAAAAGTAGGGTTGGGGGTTGGTAGACTCATCCCCATCCCTTTTCTTTTTTCACACAAGAAAAAGAAACCAAAATTGTAAGGGAAGAAAAAGCATTAAAAAGAAAAAGAAAAAGAAAAAATGATAACCAATAGGGTGAAGCCAATCCTAGACCTCATTCTCATCCCACCATGTAGAAAGGGGTCGCTTGGTTTTCAAAATTCTAAAGAAAAGGTCGCATGCTCACATTGGTCCCACCGGAGCCTGATTTTTTAGGAAAAGGCCAAAGATCCTTAATGCCCCATTGAAAGAGACAAATGAACCTAAACCCAAGGAAAAGGAAAAGGAAAAGGAAAAGTATTTCCTTGTCACTTTCCCCATTTAAATCTTCTTAGATGGGGGAACGTGAACGTTATGTTATTGAAAAATATATAATATAATATAATTATTTTTAAATTAATAAAATTTTGAATTCTTTATTCAATATAAAAATATATATTTTTAAAAATTATGATAGCGAGTTTAAAATTTAATTTTGTATTTTTTTTCTCTTTTATTTATTTATTATTATAATTGATATCATTCTAATAAAAATTATATAACAAAAATTGATAAGAGATATTAAAAAAAAAGCAAAAAAATTCTTACAAGAAGTAAATAAATAAATTAATTTATTTTAACATAGAATTTAGTATAAAATTATGTATTTAAATATAATTTTTTCAAGTGATGCAGGAGAATTAATGGCAAGAAGACTTGAAGAAGATTGTTAATGACACTAATTAGAGTCTTCACACAATGCCAAGATCAAGAAGTAGAGTTCCTTACGATCTTCCTTTGAGCTAAGGTGAGGGGATGTAGTGTGGTATGAGGTTGATAAATTTGACAAATTAATCACTTATTCAATGGATTAACTATCAATTTGGTAGAAAGACACCAACTTAATTAGCAAAAATTGACTAAACCAACTTATCCACAAGGGTTCTACATTAGGGAAAATATAATAAAGTTAGGTATGAATAAGGATGACATATGTCATACCAAGTAATTAATATCATTTTTCTCTCTCTACATATCTCCAATTTTATAAATAATTGAATGAAAAACAAAAAGGAGGATGAAAGAATAAAAAATTTTATCCAATAGAAATATTTATTTCATGTTTGATTTCTATTCCTATCATTGTGAGAAGAATTTTATGGCTAATACAAATGCGTTATCAAAATTTATTATATATTTTTTTAATCTGCTCTCCCAAAAATCAATAAGAGAACTAAAAGAGACATTTACCATGTGGTTGATGCTTATGTCCTCTAGCATCATCTATTATCAATATAAGAAGGCTTTCGACCTCACCTCAAAAGTAAAAAAGTACTTGTTTAGCTAGATCAACCCAAGATGATATACCTTAAAAGTGGGGAGAATGGTATAAATTGGGTTATGGTATTTTTTTATAAATTTAAATCATATGAATATAAAAGATAATTATGTGCAAATGTATAACAAATATATTAAAAATCATTTGCATATATAATAAAAAGACCAAAGAAGAGAAATTGCAAACACTTGATTTTATAATAGCTCGATGCAACCTGACTTACATTCATTGTCTTCAAGCTCCTGAAAGCTTTCAAACTTTACAATTGGATTTTTTTACTGTAATGAGCATACTAAATTTTCTCGCAAGATGTCTAACTTTTGAACTCTCTAAGTGATACTTCGCACTTGACAAACATTAAGTAATGTGTCACATTTAAAATTTTCCCCTAAATAATATCTCACACTTAAACTCACTTCACAAAGGTTAAAAATTGATTAACAATTAAACTAAGAAAATCTTAGTACAAGTTTAAGTTCAAATAGATACAACATAGATTAAAATTGAGATGCACTAAATAGATATGAGTTTTGAAATTAAGTGCACTAAAAAACACTCCTCCAAGCCTTAAATACAATCAAGAAAGATTTTCAAATGTTAAACTCTTTAAAACAATAAAGTTTGGAATCTTTTTATATGAGTTTGGAAGCCAAGCTAGTCGTTAAACATAGTTTAGAGTTGATCAGTTGACCAATCAACTCGACTAATTTACTAGTCATTAGCATTTAATACTTTAACAAATGACTATTGGGATTCATGAGGTCGTTAATTGATTGAACAACCAATTCAACTAATCTTCAATTGAACCTCGATCCTCGAGGTTCCGCCTCAACCAATCGACTACACCCCAGCTATTAGAAGTTAAGGTTGCATAAAATGTCCTTCGATTGTTTGAGTTCAACTTATTCAATTGGTTCTTAACCCCATAAATCAATTATATTGTAAAATGCTTAAAAATGTCAATTTAAACCTTCAACAACTGATGTATAGCAACTTAAAACCTTTTAAGCAATTTTAGAAATTATTTGGCTCAAGGTTTTAATTTGAAAATATGAAATTATCAAATTATAAAATAATTTAAAACAATCTAGCACTTAAATGATTTTTGATCTTAGAAGTAAATGCAATATGAACCTAGTGCACCAACAACCTACAAAAAAATCCTAAACAAATGTATTTTAAGGTCTTCATTTTTTTATTTGATTTATCTATGTGATTTGTTATTTTAGAAATCTTTTTGTCTCAATATACCTATTATAAAACATTAATTTCAAATCTTATTTTTTTATTATCAAAATTGAAATTAACTAGACCTTAGTTTAACATACCTCTTGTTTCACTTGCATCTCACTTGCAAAGTTTGATTTGAGCGCGGGGGGTAGTCAAGAAAATAAAGGTAAAAGAAGAAAAAAACCAAACACAAGAAAACAAAAAATATTAAAGGTGTAGATTTATATTATTTCTCTCTTACGTGTATAACAATATTTTATATAAAAATTCAATTAAAAATATTAGAGGGAATATTTGAAATTCATACCCGTCTACCTCATAAATAAAACAACACTATAGCTTGGATCAGCTTGCTAAAAAAATAAAAAATAAAAAAATCAAATATTTAATCAAAAAATTTAACTATATTTAAGTCATCTTATCTAAAAAAATTAGTAATAATTTAATATAAAATAAAAAATAACATTACTTTTTCTATATGAAAAATCATAATATTTAGCTCTCTTCATAAAACAAACTTCTACTATATCCCACCATTGGGAAGTTTCCTTGGCTAGGTTTCAAACAATCCTTCTCTCCTTGATAAAAATCCTTATCAAGTCTCAAGTTTGAAGGAACCCAATACTCATGCAACTGTACCTTGAGGGAAAAGCCAAAGCTAAAGCTTAAATACAAACAAGGACGTTTGTGTCTGAAAGGAGAAGGTGGGGTTCGTGGGGGAGGAAGCGTGGGGGCAGGGGTGACGAGGCCAGGGCCGTGTTGAATGCCAGCTAGGGCGCCGCTTTCGTTTACTGTCTTCCTTTTCCTTGATTTGTTTTCTCTGTTTTTTGACGTTGCATGTGACTTCCTCACGACCCTTTATTTAATAATTTCCTTTCTCTTCTCTCCCCCCCCTCTCCCTCTCCTCTCCCTCCCTCCCTCGATCACCTCAAGTATTAGTTTTTCAAATCAGAGTGATGGGTGTATATGATGTTAATTCCATACAGTAAACTCCCTTGCAAAGACTTAAACGGCATGCCCAGTCACCATCGCCACCCATAAACAACAACGACAAATCATTGGTCAAACCCTAGAGCCATCCAGTCATTACACATATATAAAATGATATTGCGAAGGGGATAATCTTTGAGATTGGTATCAAACTCAACTGCAAAAGTACAAAGCTTTGGCTGTTATGCATCATAAACTAAGTCTTTATTCTCAATCCAAGTTGAAAAATATCCAAGAAAAATAGGGTTTAGAGATGGAGAAGAAGAGGGGTTTCCAAGTATGACGACACGTTAGTAGAAGAAGAAAGAAACTAAAACTAGATTCAACTCCAAGTGGATACTTGGATTACTGATGGGAGGCCAGTTTTTCAAAAGTATGGATAATGAAAGAAGAATAAAGGGATCCTTCATTTAACATAGCATTGACTTGTGGATATCCTATGGCAGGCAGACTATGACACATGGCTTGTCGTTTTACATGTGATAGCAAGAGACAAACCCCTTATCCTTTCCAGTCACCCCTTTGTATAATTATAACAGCAGGCCAAGGGACCTTATCGCTGTGGTTTTCAGTGGCCAGTGGGCTATGAACCACCAAACTTTTCCACTCTTTGGCCTATTAAACTCTGAATTTTGTATACCATAACCGTCATGTATGAAAATTTCTGGCAATTAATTATATTTACCCATATGCTTATAATAAACGCCCGGTTAATTATGGCATAAGACACACGTAATACCATAGGCTTTCTCTGGAATTTCTTTTCTGACAGAGGGAGACTCACGATGCCTAGCGGCCATTGTGGAAGGATTCCTTCCTCAAGTTAAAACTACTCTTGAAGGCGTTTGGAATTTCTTCCTTCTTTTTAAGTGGGGTACAAGGAGGTTGAATTCAAGGATGAAATTGTCGTAAATTGGCGGCACTTATTAAATTGTGAAACTTGAATTAGTTTTATTGTGTTTCGCTCAGGGTACTGAAAGTCAAGCTCCTCATTTAGCTTATAGGAATCAAGTTGTCCAATTAGCTTGTGGGTTGAAGGGGTGCAGAGAAAATTTTTTTTATATGATGAATGACGAGTTTGCTCCTATAATATATTTAACCCTCTTATGTCTTGAGTTTTTTTTCTTTTAAAGAGTGCAATCGTAATTGAAAAGTTTTTTTTTTAAAAGCTTCACCATTATATTTTTTTTTTTCTTTTGATTTGTGGATTGTTGGGTGTTAATACATTGTATAAACTTAGAAATCACATTGATCATTGAACCATGTTAAAATCTTTCATTTTACTTAATTTTCTACTCATGTATGTGTCCAACTTTAGTTAACAAAATCAATCAAAATTTGTAAAATTAGTAGAAAAAACCTTCAAGAAATGATACAATAAATAATAACATAGTTATTGAAGTTATTTTTTCTCCTAAGAAAATCATATGACAAAATATATAAATACTTAAAAAGTATATTCAATGCTAAAATAATGATTTATCTGTTAAAGATATTATAAAAAAAATTATAATATAAGTATGATTATTTTTATTTAAAAGTGCTTATAATTTTATTTATAAGTTTATATTTCTCCTATATCGACGATGGTTTTATAAAGGTTTGAGAACCCGTGTAAAATATGGTTGAAATCCTCAATGAATATTGAGGTCATTGTTTCTCATTATATAGAGTGTATATACAGTTGGAAGATCCTACAAACTAGGAAACAAATAAATGTAATTGTATAAACTAGGAAAAAATAAATATACATAATAACAAATAAGCTAAGATGAAGGAAAGAATCAATCAGGAGAGGATTCTGCCTTATCAAATTTATATACTACCACTAGTAGTTTAATGAAATTTAAAAATAAAATAATTAAAATTTATTTATTTATTTATTAAATTTTTTATCTTTTTTTCTTTCGCATAAATATAAATTTTTGTTTACGAAGATCAATTAGGGTAAATATATTCTTCTTGCATCATAATAAACTCAAAACCAAGTTTGAATAAGCCCAATAAAATAAAAGCTTAAATAAATATAACTTTTAAGTTCTCGAAAGCAAAATTATATTTTTTTACACTAAGTATAATCTTACTTTAGAAATATTTGGCTAAATACACATACATCAAAATCAACACGTAATTAAGCAAATGGACGGGCAAGTTGGAATATGATGAATTGTGAGGCTTGTTAAAGATATTTTATTTGTGGTCATGAGGTGGGCTAGCTGTGTCCAATTACTAATTTGTACTTCAAAATTAGTACGAAGAATCTTTGAATTTGTCCCTGGTGATAAATTAATAGAATTGGAAAATGTATCTAGCTAGAAATCTTAGGAAAGTGGGATACATCCAAGGTTTGGACTATTGCATAACGTGCCATATTATATCATATCATATTGTATACACTCGGGCACAACATTTTTCAATGTGGGCATTGTCATTATTGATGCCTCTTGTTTTATTGCTATAATTCATTGGAATTAATTTTAAGTCAATATAAAATTTTATATTTCAAGTCACGCCCATAGAAGTGTATTTCAAAAAAATAAAATAAAAATAAAGATGGGGATCAAGATTTAGATTAATTGTTGTACAACTAGGCTACTAAGGTCATGTGGTGCAATTAATCAATTGATGAAACGACGTCGCTTGTGGGGGTTTTGATTCGACCATTATTGTGTGGATTGACGTGGGCGTGGCTTCATAGTCAGTGGGATTAGGTATTCTAAAATGGGGGGGGCCCGGTGGGACCCACGTATTCTAACTACCGTCAGAGAGCCGTGCCGTCAACTGCGTTGACCCTACACGACTGACGCACGTGGATAGTCTTTGTGCCGCTTCCTTGTGCAAACGTCTCACGTTATTTCTAACGGCATACTCCTCAAGTCTACGCTCAGACGCGTAGTCCTCCCTTCAGATCACGCCACCTGTCTCATTGCATCACTGTGACGTCATTTTTCCCGCGGGAAAAACGGCTCCCTTTCGCTTTCTCTTTTTTGTTTCTGGGCCTCCTTAGGGGCCCCCACAGACTACGGCCCATTTGCTGGGTATTAAAACTTGACTAGCCAGGACAACTACTCTTTTTCTCTAGTAGTCATGGACAAGCCACGCCCTGAATTCGCATTCTTACGCTCCGACGACTTTCTCCGACCGAATTCCAGCGTCCATGAAACTGTCTCGACGGATCAGAAACAACCCATCAAGGAGATGGACTTCTTCTCCAGGAATAATCAACATAATCAGCCAAATGAGCAGGAGAGCAACCGCGGATCGTCCACTCGGACTGAGGCTCCAGCAGGCGTAAACGTGAGATGAATAATTATAGATCTTGGCTATGATTGTTGCATTTTTTTAGTGATCAAAGGTAGTGATTCACTGACTGATTTGTATGTGTCGTTTTACAGACCGGATTGAATCTGCTGAGTTTGAATACTGGAATCCAAAGATCGGGAAATGATAATCTCAATATTCAACCAAAAACTGAGGTGAGTTATTGCACCGGCTTTTAGGCTCTGATTGGATAAATTTTGTAGGGTTTCTTTTGCTTTTCTCGTTTCAGTTTTGGAATTTGAAATTTGGTATTTGGCGTTGGCCAGTTCGATACACTCCAAGTAGAATTGGAGAGAGTGAGAGATGAGAATCGGAAGCTGAGAATCATGTTGGAACAGATTACCAAAAATTACAGTGATCTCCAAGGCCAACTGCTTATGGCCATGGGAGAAGCAGCCAGACTGAAGGTGAATTTCTTTTAGATTACGCCTACGTAAAATGAAAAGTTTTGAGATAGAAAAACTATTTTTCATCCATGGATAAATGGTAACGTGATTCACTTCAATCGGAAAACTAATATATCAATATTTTATGTTTAAAAAGAAAAAAAGAAAAAAATTCATGTCTACTGTATATTGTAACACTATTTTGAGAACGACAAACTTCTAATTTCAAGTCATTAGATTTCATTGAATTCATGTCTACTGCAATCACACTGGAAGACAGTTGTGGACGCGTGTTACATTTGGATTATATGCAGCCAAAAAGGTCTGTCCCCACCCTACCCCATGAAGCTGGCCATACCACCACTTATCGACCATCTTAGAAGATTCATCATTACTCATTAGCCTTTTGAACCAAGTAGTATGATTATCGCTGGAGTTTATATGCACATGTTTTTCGTTTTGGATTGATAGCTACCTTTATTTCCCTCCATCTAATTTAATTTCTTTCTTTTCTACTGAGAACATAGAACTTAAACTGCATAATTGAGTACAGAGAAATGTCACATTGGGAGATGATAGGTTGTTAGGGTGGCGATTCAAAGCACCTAGACGACTGCACTTGGAAAAGGCGTGAGCGTAATTGAAAAAGAACAAAAGAAAAGAAAAGCAAGGAAACTTTGACAGTGATGTCTTCCTAAACGTTACCAATACCATGCTTTTGTATTGTCCCAGCAACAATAGAATCATGAAATTAAATTTGGTAGCGAGGAAATTCAATTTCATCTCTCTGATGGATAGCCGTCCTTTTGAACAGAAGGATGATACAACTTGCACGCCAGGGACCAGACAGTTGATGGACCCACGGCCATCCGGTGGATTAGATATTAATGAAGCTTCCGTATCGGATGAGAAGAACCAAGAAGGGTCAGTTTCTCCAGCTAATACTATGGAGGTGATGTCAAATGAAAGTGAACATCACAAGATTCCAAGTGCCGGGAAGAAAACTTGTTTTGGAGATGGTCCTGATCAAGGGTCGACCCACAGCTGGGGTTCCCCTAAAAGCCCAACCGTACTAGATCCATCAAAGAGTGAAGAACAAGCTTCGGAGGTCCCTTTCAGGAAGGCAAGAGTGTCCGTACGAGCAAGATCCGAAGCTCCTTTGGTATGTAATAACTAATAAATGCACTATACCATCTAATTTTCAGTTGCATATTATGCATGGTTGAGTTTTATTTGTGGACGTGTTGTTCAGATAAGCGATGGATGTCAATGGAGGAAATATGGACAAAAGATGGCCAAGGGTAACCCTTGCCCTCGTGCCTACTATCGATGCACCATGGCCGCTGGATGCCCGGTTCGTAAGCAGGTAAGAGACTCAGATGGGCTTGCTGATAATATGATCAATTTTGACGCTAATTAAAGCAATTGTACATATAGTTTAGGAGAGTGAATTATTATCAACTCTAGCCTCTAAAGTTTGGTCACTTGTATTTGGGGCAGGTTCAAAGATGTGCTGAGGACAAGACCATTCTCACAACAACTTATGAGGGAAATCATAATCACCCTCTCCCTCCAGCAGCTACAGCCATGGCAAATTCAACATCAGCAGCAGCAGCCATGCTACTATCAGGTTCAAATACTAGCAAGGATGCGCTAGTAAATTCTGCAGGCTTCTTCCATCCTATGCCCTACTTATCAACCATGGCCAGCCTATCCGCCTCTGCACCATTTCCCACCATCACCCTCGACTTGACGCAAGGCACCAATCCCATGCACTTCCATCGCGCGCCCCCTTCTTCCACCACGTTTCCTTCTCCTTTGCATGGTTGCCCACAACTCATAGGGCAACCCTTGTACGCCCCTCCCAAGATTCCCGTCCTGCCATCAGCTCAAATGGGGCATCGACATCCTAGCATGGTCGAGACGGTTACTGCAGCCATCACATCTGACCCTAACTTCACGGCAGCCCTAGCTGCAGCTATCTCCACAATTATCGGAGCACCAAGGAGCAGTTATGGCAACACCCCCAACAGCCATGGTGAGAACAGCAAACCCTTTTCCGGGATGCCTGCATTGCCAGGGTCCCCCCAGCTCCCTCAATCCTGTACCACCTTCTCCACCAATTAGAGTGGAATTGCTTTTGCTGCAAACCTTCACAGTAAACATTTTCCTAGGAAAGTTTGATTTGTAGAGAAGGACAACATGCTTGAAGATGATGAGTTGATGGGCAGGAACCCATCCTCAGAGCCTACATGCACGTGTTTTTCAGGCTATATAACCAACCTATCTGGGGTTATAACAAAAAAATTTCATGCTTAAGCCAGAAGTAAGAACAGAAGAGAAGGTTTGCTCACAAGCATTCGATCCATATACATCATGTTATATATCTATATAGTGTTTTTGTTGTTGATATTTATCTATATATAATATTGTCAATGTAAATAGATTCATATTGATATAAGCTTTTTAAAAGCTTAAGAGTGGGGTGTAAGAAAGAACAGGCCCAGCTGCTGTACCATATGAGCTTGTTACGTATTGGAGAGAAATCTATCATGTACGTACAGAGATGGATCAGATATAATAAAGAGTGATAAAAAGAGATTATTCTTCAAATTTTGTAGCCTTCCGTAAATACATCTCTTATCAAATGTCAGTATATCCGTACTGATCCTAATACATATGCCTGCTTATCTGATAAAGGTGTTGCCACAAACTAACATGATTTCAATTTCCTTGGCTTCAATGAAAACTATTGCGGCATCGACTCCATTCAATGGATTGAAGGACCACCCTTGATCCTGGCGTCAACTCCATCGCTGGAATGGGGGTCCAGAGCTCTTAGATTCTCGCTCTACCACAAGTCCACAGCACGGCAACATGCATTGTATTTGGCCTATTGCTTCTTCACTCAATAAGAAAAAAGATCAACAATAACGGTTTTTCTAGTCAAGAAATCATTCTATATTTCAGGATCTTGAATCGGGTTTTGACCATATCATTTAAAAATTAATTAGTGTTCAATGAGAATACATCATTCCTTGCAGACTTTTTTAAGAGTCATCATTTTGGGTGATCCATTGCCGGGCTTAAAAGCGTCATTATTACACCCCAACACAAGATACAACGAAATTTCTAAGAAGCGCCATCAAAGAAAGACATCTGGGTGTTAAACTTATTTGTTTTGGATCTAGAATATGAATAGGTCTAAATTTATTTAAAATTTGAACATAAAGTCACACCCAAATGTCTAAAAGAAGGCTTAGTTTAAAAAAGATATGGTACTAAATCATCCATCCAAAGTCTCAACCAAAAGATTTTGGGAACTTGAATTAAAAAAGTAAGAAAGACAATAGAGGTGAATCAAAAAAATATATGGAAGAGAAGTCAAAATTCTAACAAGAATGAATTTTGGTTTTATGAGAATGAATTTAAATATATTACCCAAAAGAAATGGAATGAAATTCATTTCATTATTCCATTGTTGCAACTTCCAAATACACCCTCAACCTGTATGGGCGTTGGTGCTTTCACTGGTTCAAACAAGGTTAAAGGCCCGTTGGATCAACAGAAACTTGGGCCCAAGAGTTTTGGCCCAATGGGCCCACTATCACAGGATGAAAGCCATCATCAATTGGGTCCACTGTGGGGTTCAGATCTTGGATTCACAGCCGTTAAGATGAGCTTAGGTTTTCTTTTCTCGTCGTTCAAATTTTGAAACCCGGAAGTCGACCGTTGGGGTCTTCTTGAGGCAGCTAAGACTTGCCAGTTTCCTCTCTCGCCAAGTACTGGATTCATCTAAGATTTTGAAGCAAAAGTGCAGGGACTACATGATGAGACGCCATGGCTGGCAGCGACCCCTCCACCCTTTACAGGTTCTCTCTATTCCTCCTCCTTCAGATATGAGCTACTCTGTATTTTGAGCCTAAAAACCCGCCCTCTGAAGGTTGATTTCAAAAAACCTTATCTTCGTTTCCTGTGAAATGATCGAGATACATCAAGAGGTTTCTTTTAGCTCAATCAGCTCCTAAGCAATAAGACCCAGATCAGAAGATCAGATTTTTTTCCAAGTTGGGTGTATTTTTTTCGTTGATAAGATGGTGTCTTTTAATTTGTATAATACCCATTTGATGATAGCTTGAATTTTCAATGTTATAGCTTCTGAATCCATGTTTTTCATCGATGGAGTGCAGATAGTGGGCATGGCTATTTATGCTTTTCTGGTGGTCTCATTCTATTGTTTCCTGGGGCTTTTCCTTGGAAACAGAATTGCCGAGATTACAGTGACTACAGTCTTTTCCTTTGTGGTAATTGTCAAGGAAAATATTATTTTGTCCCCATTCTTTCATCAAATTCTGGTCAGAACTCACTGCAATTCATCAATTGTGCTTGTTTTCAATTTCAGGCCCTTTCGGTCATGTTTCTATTTATAAGATGCACTGCCATTGATCCAACTGACAAAACCAGATTAAAGAAGAAGAGAAGATCCAAGTATGGTGGATTCTCAAAGTTAAATTATGGATTCATATTGGGCCAGATTGTTGTGAGATTTTTTAGGAGGATGGAAAGGAAGATCCTTCGAACTTGTATAAGAAGGAAGTACCTAGATCAATGGAATACCACAGCTCAAATTGAGCCCTTGCTTCCATTTCCCCTTGTTGTAAAAGATGATGCCATTGCTCCTGACCCAAAAGAGGATGACATCTCATTTTGCGCCCTTTGTGATTTTGAGGTTTGTGGGAAATACAATTTAGCTAGAATATGATCAAATCTAGCAATGGAGATTTCTCAGGACTATTGTGGTTTGTAGGAAATGCAATTTAGCTATCTGAAATCTCTGTTTCTTTTTGTAGGTTAAAAAAAACAGCAAGCACTGTAGGTCCTGCAACCGGTGCGTTGAAGGGTTTGATCACCATTGCAGGGTAAGCTGAAGCAGGGTGTTTTCCTTTGAATGTTTAGATTTAAGAAGGGAGGAATAACCTACCATGTTGAAACAACTTTTGTCTTCTGTTTCTTTCCAGTGGTTGAACAACTGTATTGGGAAAAGGAATTACACAACATTCTTTCTTCTATTGACATTTGTGTTGTTGATGGTCAGTTGATTTTGTGTTCTTCAGTTCGTTTAACATCAACTTGATTACAAATCAAATACCCAATTTGTTCTTTAGTTCTTCTCCATGCTAAATATATCGCCATTGGTATAGCTTGTCATGGAAGGAGGTACTGCCGTAGCCATATTCATCAGGTGCTTTGCAGATAAGAAGGGATAGAGGGGGAGCTGGAGAGGAAACTCTATTTAGAGTTTCCAAGAGGCCTACTTGCAACCATATCAGTAATATTTTGTTACTGTTTTCTCGGTTTCCTTGATGTTTCTTTGCTACCATTTCAAATGAAAGTTCCTGTCCTCATTAGCTTTAAATGGTGAACAGGTCCTTTTGGTTCTGATGACTGCATATGGTTCAGCAGCATTGGGACAACTTTATTTCTTTCACATTGTCCTCATTCGGAAGGTATTTTTTCATGGCTGTCTTGCAAAGCTCACCTGTATAATACTATGAAAAACCATTGAGACATTCTATTGACCCACAACTACATCTAAAACCGGTCTGTATTGTATCACTGAGAAGTTCTGAACCTTGTTGAAAGCAATAGCTGGGAATAATATTCTTCGGCAAAGAGTTTGGAATTGTCCTTGTGTCAGGTGGTGGCAGGAGTCCTCTCTCCTGTAACTTTCTCAGTGGCTTAACATTGTAGCAGCTGGTTACTTTGGTTGTCCACCTGCCTGCCCAAAGATATTCCTTTCAGCACTTAAGAATGCTCCATCATTTTGCCCAAGTATTAGATCTTCAATTATTGCAAAGTTTTTCATACTTGTGATCATGTCTTTTTAAGAACTACTCACTTTCAGTCAGCTTAATGTGGATTCCCATTTGCTTAATGTGCATTCCCATTTTTATTTTTTTATTTTATTCTATATGGTCCTTGATTGTTGCCCCCAGGGAATGAGAACATATGATTACATATTGGCAATGAGAGAGGAGAACCAACCTATGGAACTAGATCCATTCAACGATTCAGACTTTTCTTCAGATGATAGCTCTGAATTTGATTCACCTGAAAAGCCAACATTTGTGTCTCGGTTTATATGCAGAGGACAGAGAATAAATCAGGTACAGTTTAGACAGAATATTAAGTTTTGCATCTCAAGAAGCCACTCTTCGTAGCCTCTCTGAATGCTTGCTTTTGAGTTTCAGAACCCAACAAGAAGATTGTCCATAAGAATTGATGAAGATCCTGCAACCTCCAACTTGATCAAGAAGCAAGGCTTTCGAGCAAGCATTGACCCCTGGAAATTGATCAAGATGAGCAAAGAGAAAGCTCTTCTGGCAGCTGAGAAAGCCAGAGAAAGGCTCATGAAACAGAAACCAGTTGTGGAACATGATGCATTGCAGCCACTGCCATTGGAGACGAAAAGTGGACCTCTAATGAACCCAGAGAGGAAAACAGTAAATGATCATTCAAGCTTGTCGCCTCTCACTTCAAAAGGGACATTTCTAGGGTCACCTGGACGATTGTCTAGCCCAAGAAAAAGATTTTCCAGCTCTCCCACTTTACTCTCTGGTGTTGTGCCATCACCAAAGCAAAAGTATAGGAGCAACTTCGACTTGAAGTTAACTGAGGTGTCCAGGGAGCTTGAAACATATATTTCAAGGCAGGTTCTGTGTTCAGTTTTGAAGAAGGATGGGAGTGAGGCATCACCCAGATAGCTGTTCTGTTTAAACTTTTGGATTCTCAACCTTTGAGAAATACTGTTTGTTTGGCTTTGTGTATTCTTCTTGATTTCTGTTACACATGAAATTCAAATTGACATACCTATGTATCCTTGACAATTCTTTCTCACTATCCAGATTGAAATTAACACATCTTTTTGTTACTTTCTTTTGTTAAATCCTTACCAAAATTGTTTGGGAACTTCGATGGTTCATGGATCAGTTTCACTGTTCAGTTCAAATTGCAAGTTCCTACAATAGGCAGAATAGAGTGCAACCTTGCTGTAATCGGATTTTTCCTCCTAAATTAACCTGACATGGTAATTCCTCTTTTAGAAACTAATGGATTCCGGCTGCATTTGCTGTTCTGGGAGAGGAGGGTCCTTCAGGATAAGAATATAGTAATTTTGTTGATTGAGATCCTTCCTGTACATTCTTCAAGATCAGGAAAAGGACATGATGTTGGTTGAGTCCTCTTCTATTCATTGAACACCACTTTCTATGATATCAGCAGCACAAACAAGTTACAATATGTTAATGCTTTGTGAAAGCTTCAATGAAATAGTAATTTCATTGAGATCCTTCAGGATAAGAACAGTAATTTCATTGGGAGAGGAGGTCCTTAGGATAAGAATATAGTAATTTTGTTGATTGAGATCCCTCCTGTGCATTCTTCAAGATCAGGAAAAGGACATGATGTTGGTTGAGTCCTCTTCTATTCATTGAACACCACTTTCTATGATATCAGCAGCACAAACAAGTTACAATATGTTAATGCTCTGTGAAAGCTTCAATGAAATAGTAATTTCATTGAGATCCTTCAGGATAAGAATAGTAATTTCATTGGGAGAGTAGGTCCTTAGGATAAGAATATAGTAATTTTGTTGATTGAGATCCTTCCTGTACATTCTTCAAGATCAGGAAAAGGACATGATGTTGGTTGAGTCCTCTTCTATTCATTGAACACCACTTTCTATGATATCAGCAGCACAAACAAGTTACAATATGTTAATGCTCTGTGAAAGCTTCAATGAAATAGTAATTTCATTGAGATCCTTCAGGATAAGAACAGTAATTTCATTGGGAGAGGAGCTCCTTCAGGATAAGAATATAGTAATTTTGTTGATTGAGATCCTTCCTGTACATTCTTCAAGATCAGGAAAAGGACATGATGTTGGTTGAGTCCTCTTCTATTCATTGAACACCACTTTCTATGATATCAGCAGCACAAACAAGTTACAACATGTTAATGCTCTGCTAAAGCTTCAATGAAATAGTTATCACCTATAGAAGTCATAATGATTCACAGCCACAATCAACAGCATGGACCTCTGTTTTCACTGAAACATAGCCTGTGAATTATGGTAGATTGAACATCCAAGAATACAGTTTATTTGGAAACAAGCGAAAAAGAAATAATGAACAATCAAAATAACGAACAATCAGTTCTTACTGCATACAAAATTTCATAGGGAAAATTGACAAAACAAAAGAACAGAATCAAAAGAAAAGGGAAAAAGCTCATTCTATTTCCAATTACTGATGAATCACTCAATTATTTGTTACTGCACACAAAGTTACAAGAAACAATCATCTCTCAATACCATCTCACAAGTCAACAACCATAAATTCAGCAACTCCACTTGAACCTTTTATAAGTGTCGGGCAATCCTCGGCGAAGCAATGGGCAGTTGTGTTGAGAAATGGCAATTAACAAATTTTCAACTAAAATCAGAAACATTCACAGTAGAAGGTGATTTCAACATTGTATGACATGCTGTATTCTCACTTATTTACCATGACAGGAACCAACTACCTTTTTTTCTTTTACTCATACTCCATAAGTGAGTAGGAAGATGGTAACAATCCAAGACGTGCCCAGGGTAGATTCTCTCTCCCAGAGGTTCACAAGCCTCTGGTGAAACCAAATCAGAATATCCGTGAATATAAGAACAGTTCCATGGAGATTCTGAAGTTACATTGAGAGTGATGTTGGAGAGGCAAATGTTGACAAAATTATCCCCTTCTATACCCTCTAAAAGGCCTGCAAATTTAATATTCTCTCCCATGACATCTTTTACAGTAATATTTTCTATTACGGGAAGAGCAGTTGGGTCATAAAACTCATCTGGGTGCTCCCCATACTGACCAGTGAACCTTATCGCTATCTTTACATCAACCAAGTTCATGTCTGATATATAGATGTTTCTCACATAACCACCCCGACCAGGAGATGTCTTTATCCTGATACCTGTCTTTGAATTGAAGAACTGGAGGCTTTCTGCATGAACTTCTGATACACCTCCAGACATCTCACTCCCAATTGCAATCCCTGCACTTGAGTGAGTTTTTCCAACTAGCCGGCGGATGATGATATTTGTACTTGGACGAGCGTATGAAATGCCATACTCATCCCACCCACTTTTGATGGCTATTAGATCATCACCAGTACTAATATAACAGTCTTCAATGCAAACGTCATTGGAAGAGTCTGGATGCATTTAAAAAGACAAGTCAGACCCATGTTTGTTGTTTAAATCAAGTTGATGAAAGTGAATTAGAGGTTTGAAAGTTTATACTATATGGTTGGACAGCAATGAAATTGCATATATATTTGAGGAAGAAGAGAACACAACAATAAGCCAACCAACACTATAGACAACAATTTGTCCCCAAAAGTTTATGATTTTTGTCATTCCCAAACAGGAAATTTTGGAGAATCCAGACTAGTAAGACTCAGGAAAATGATTAGACTCACAAAAATTTCACTCTTGAACTAGTGAAATAAAAATGGTTGGAACATTCTAAGCCAAATATGAGTTGTTACATGATGCAATTTTTATTTTTTATTTTTTATAATTACAAAGTGAATTGCAAGATATAAAACAATGTTGAAGATTATATGACAACTTAACATTCCCTTCCTCTGAATGACCGACCAAATTTTCTTGAATGAAATACTTACGATTACTTGAAATTATATGAAATCAATACTCATTCCAACAGCTTCAGTAGAGGTCAATAGGATAGATAAAATTCTATTCCAAAAAAGGAATTCCCAAGTTAGTTTATACAACAAGACTGCCCTAAGTACTTGCTATGCAATAAAAAATAGAATGCTTGTCCTTCATCAACCACATAAGCAGAAAAAGTTTCCAGCTTCAATGAGAAAACTCACCTGGATCAATGCCATCAGTGTTTGGTGAATCAAGAGGAGCAAGGATTGTAACATTCTGGACAATGACTTGGCTGTTCATCCAGAAAAACAGTCTCAACTCTCCCCCTAATTCATAAAAACTTCACACTTGTGCACAGTTTTGAAGTGAAAAATAAAAATACAACAAACAGGAAGAAAAGTGCAATTCAATTCTTTTGAAGAGAACAAACCTGCAATATACAGGATGGATGGTCCAAAATGGTGAATTCAAGAAGGTCACATTTGAAATGACAACCCCGGTTGAGTTAATGAACTCAACTAGATGTGGCCGAGTATAGTTTAGGGTTTTCTTTTGAAACCAATCCCACCATATGCTGCCTTGACCATCAATAGTTCCATTGTCACCTGTGTAGAGAGACGTCTGTGGTGTCAAAAAAATAAAGAAGCAAGTGCATTCAGAAGACAAGATTCTTTATCAATATCACCAACCTGTAATAATAACATCTGTCAAATTGCATCCATAAATGAGGCTTCGATGCCTTCTACCAGGCAACTCCCTGCCTCGGCCATATGATGGTAGAGGATCAATGACCGGCCAATCATTAGAGTTCTGGGATAATGCAATTATTCAGCTTTTGTGTTAAATCATAGAATGGCTTCAAGGATCAACCAATTTGAAGATTGAAAAAATTAACCAAAAAAAGAAAAAAAAATCCCCAAATGAACCAGCACTGAAGCACTATCACAAATACAGAATGTTCCTTGCATCTTCAAAATGGTAGCATAACCTCAGAGAACAGTAATTTGCTTATGATTCAGTTAAAAATTCAACTTCCTTGGCATGTACACTTATTAGTTGCAGCGATTATTGTAACTATTTCCCACATTCCATTTGGTAAATTCAGCAGTTTAGAGTGGTAATATGTTATATTCATGGAAAATATGCAAAAACCTGAATGCTTCCACATAAACAGGGGCAAATTTTTGTTAAACTCAACTTCTTAAATATGTGATTGTGCTTAGGAGGAGGTGAAGGCTCACCATAGATCCAAGAATCGCTGCATCCTTGTCTAACCACAAAGTTAGATGACTGATGAGATCAAAGCTCCCTGTCAACCACTGGCCAGCTGGGACAAAAAGCTGGGCCCCGCCCTTGTCAGCGAATGAATTGAGATAGAATATGGCATTCTGAAAAGCTTTGGTGTTGAGCGTGACCCCATCTCCAACAGCCCCAAATTCTGTAATGGCAACACTGTGAGGTCGAATTACCCCTGAGCTTGACTGGTCACAATGTGGGCTGCCCCAGACAGCCCATGGAGCTTCACTGAACAATAGAAGTACCAGAAGCACATCCACTAGCTGAAAGGGAACATTTCAACATCAGTCAGATACAAATTTGATAATGAGATTAGACGGTAGGAAGCTCTGATGCATTTTCCCTTTCATCTTGGTTTGAGAAGTTATGATCACAGTACAAACTATATGCCTAGCAGAGCAAAGACCCAAAAGAAAGGCTGGCCAAATGAACTACAATGTGAATCGGAAACAACCCATTAATGAGACACAAAAGCTGTTGATGCCTAGCTTTCCAACATAAACCAAAGAGAACATCAGATGATTCTCACCTATTAACTATTTCAGGAAAAAATCAGTGGATGATGGGAAAAGCTGGTCAGATGAACTACATTTTGGCAAAAAGCTAATAAACCAAGAAGAAGCACAGAAAATCCAAAAAGGAGTAACATTAATAAATTACTCAGAGCCAAGTTCTCCTCCACCACTCATAAAGAAAGTGAAAAAAAAAATGTAATTTTTGTTAATCAGATCCAACCAATTTTGTTTTTGTTTTTAATTTATGGCTGAAGCTATATGATCCAAGTGGTTCTTTCAAGCTTCATCTTAAGTAGCATTTGGGGCATAACAGAATTGAGAATTCAAAAAAATTGAAAAAAAAGAAAAAGAAAATTCTTTTAGATCTTATACTGACAGTAATAAACAAGCAATTAAGACCTCAACATTGAAAATAGAAATTGGAAGAAGAACCCAAAAACAGAAACAGAGGAGGAATGATCAAACAACTCACAGTAAAAAATCTCCTCATAAGAATGAGATCTGCTATGATCCCTTCAGCCCAAGAACACAAAGAAGCTTGAATCTGCTGGCTGCAGCCACACCCACCAGCAAATTCTTCTTCCGATAAAGAAAATAACAACAATAATAACAAAGGCTGGAGACAAAGAGAGCTTGAGGGTGGGGGGTGGTAGTCTGGATCAAGATCCCCAGCAATATGCAAGTGTGATTAGATGGGTCATTGAGAGCCACCACCACCCAAATAAAATCATTGATGGTGACCGTTGCTGCCCGCCAAAAATTAAGCAGTAGGACCCCTTCTGTCTTCACCTTCTTCAATTACTTGTCTCTCTCTCCCCCCCTTCCTCTGCTTCTCTGTACCTCTGTGATGCAAAATGGAAGATACCCAGAAAAAGGTAATGAGGGTGGAGCAACAACAGAAAAAATCTATCTTTATATATATAGATACATAAACTCGATGAAATCAAAGGATGGGTATGAACTGGTGAGCACCACTGTGGTGCTTGTGTGGGATTCTATTTTGGGTGCATTGACAGTGAGTGGGCTGTTCCTTCCTCCCTTCCTTCTCTGCGCGTTTGAGAGACGGAGAGAGAGAGAGAGAGAGAGAGAGAGAGAGAGAGAGAAAGAGAGTTTGTTATGTGTGTGATTGTGTTTGTTTTTGTCTTAAGAGAGATTAATTTTGCATGGAAGGTGGTCGCTTTGAGGCATCTCTCTCATGACCCCATGACCATCTCATGTGACCATCCTTCATGAATCATCATCACAATTTATGTTCGTAAAATCCGTCTATAGTCCTATGTAAGACTGTAATTTCTCTCTCTCTCTCTCTCTCTCTCTCCTCCGCCTCACTCACTTCCAAAGTGTTTTTGTTTTTCAGTTTTTTGTTTTTGTTTTCCATATTACCCTACTGAGAATAGCAGTGGAGTGTTGGAGCAAGGACAAAAATGAAAGAGAGGATAAACTAGTATAAAACTAGAGACTTTAGTTTTGATCTGTGAAGTGAATCAAGTGATGTTGCCAGTTCTAGATTCTGTTCTAGCGGTTTAGCACTCTGTCTCTGTTTGCCTTCTATCCTGCAATTTTCCCTTCACAAAACTAAAACCCCATTTCAATTTTCTCACCCATTGTAAAAAAAAAGGGTCAATTTGTTTTTCAAAACAAGGAGATTTGTGTTGCATAAATTTTGACCCAAATAAGAAAAGTGTGTTCTATACTACCCAGCTCGGTGCTTAACCTGCGGAGGAGACTGGCTTTGGGATTTGGGAACACCCTGGTCCACCTCCTGTTCTGGGTTTGACCCCAATTTCAATACCCAAACCCAACCCCAAAACCCTTTTCTTAATCTCAGCTTTTTACACCCTTAAACTTTGATTTCTCATGCAGCAATGAGCTACCTTTCCGTTAAACACACAGAATTGTATGTTACTATGATTTTCTTTGTTCTAAAAGTGTGACTGATTCACCAAGTAATAATACCCAACAAGGCTGACGTTTCCCAACATGTAATCAACTTAAACCCAAAAGCAAATCCCATAATATTCTAAAGCTTAGAATTAAAATAAAGGAAAGGGAACCAACAAGAGGAGGAGTGATGGCCAGACAAACAAAGAATGTGCACAGAGCGAGACAAGGCAGTTCATTGTTTAATCAAAGTAACCAAAATGACCTCACAGGTGTGCCACTGCTGGTGGTGCCATGTTTCTATATATATGTATACAGCTATGCAAATGGGTATATAAAAATTTTCAAAATGCAGCCATGACAGAAGCACTCGTAGCAGTCTTAGGCACCAATGGTAAAACGTCCAAAAAGAGGGGGACAAGGCCCGTGGGAGGACAGGAGAGGAGAGAGATGGATAGGGATAGGGGGGCTTGGCAGGGTGAAATGTGAAAGGTGTTAAAATGAAGCATTTGGGAAAAAAAGGTTGGTTTCCCAAGTCAGGGATCCAATGCCCCCTTTAATCAAACACACACCCACTCCCCATCAATGGTGAAAAGTCTGATCAACACTGCAAAATATTTGATATGACTCTCCATATAGGGGGCTCTCTCCCTCTCCGCCCCATCCGCATGCATGAGGTCAGCACCTTTCTTTTTTAGGTCTAGGTTTCTTGTTTCTTATTAACCTGTAATTATGCTCTTCCTTGTTAATTTCCCATTTTCCATCATTGTGTTTTAACACTTTTAACTCGTGCATGTATCTTTCCATCTTGTGTGTTTGGGATATGTCTAATTTTTCTTGTGTTTTTTCTTCTCACAGTCAACCAAACCAACCTTCCTCACATTGAAAATCATACCACAGACTCATGGATATAGCTTAGAGCCATTCTCACAAAAGACACAAATGATAACAAGCCAAGCCTTCCAAATTCACCAACCGTGCTTTTCAATGCAAAGATATAGTACATAAAATCACAATGGAATGCTAATAATCAGATTTCACACAAGATGGGTAAAATGTTATATGTGGTTGTAGCCAAATCACCAAAGAATTTATCAACATGTAAAAGTGTTATTTTACTCTCTCTACTCAAGTGACAGGATCATTCGTATGTATACTTTTTTTTTCTTTTTTTCTGGCACTTGACAATAATTTTCGAGGTCCACAAAAGATTGAATTCTTGCTTTTATAATGGAAAGCAACCAATTTTGCATCATAGTATGCTTATTCATCTTTTCCATCATTGTCATACACTTGATTTTTGTATCCATAATATAGTTTGAGTGGCATGTACACTAGAATCATACACATTAGTTAATTAGTAATGAATGGTTTTGATTAATTTTTCGGGCCCGTAAGCCATGCTTCATATAATGAAATTCTAACCTCCTAACCATGTTTTAATTAATTTCATTAATTCCTAGGACTTATGTCTGTCACACTTGTATTTAGGATAGGGAAAACAAAGGTAGACAACAATAGCGGATGGTTGGCAAGAGGAAGTAAAATAGGTTGATCACAGTGTATAGTCACTGGTTGCTAGTTTGGAAAGCAAGAGTACTTTTCTTGTGTAAAATTTAACAAAAGCTTCTGCTTTGGGTTCATTGTCTGAAACCTATTTTCCAGTGTTGAAAATGCTGACAGTGCTATTGGACATGGCATTTTCAGGAATTGTCAAGAAGTTGTCCTCCACATGTTTGGGTCCATTGACAAGAGGGGCTCATCTCCAAAATATCTATGGTTTTTTTTTTTTCCTTTGAAATATGAAAATGGATTGGAGAGCAGCAGAAGAAAAAACAATCCTTGATATGTGAACCAAAACCAGCCCTACATGATAATGAATAAGATAGGGGAAGTCATTTTCCTGGAAATTGTGGAAGTTCTCTACTCGTTAGACATCAACCTTAGGGAGATGTTAGACTAACTAATGATACAACACATGCCGACTGTGACCAAGTGGCCTTTCCAGTATAATCAATATCCACTTACAAACCATGTGAAATAGCTCCCAAAAAGCAAAGAGGTGAGGTCCATTTTATAAACCAGCTAAGGATCTGTAGATGGGCATTTGGGGTTTGCTGCTCTATGGAAGTAGCTGAAGCATGACCCACTGTCACTGACATTCTCATGAGAGAGAGAGTTATGCCATGGATGCCCATAATCAATGGAATACATCAAACAATGAAACATGCAATAAGAGAATGGCAACCAACTACTCAATTTTTTTTAATTAAAAAAAGAAAAAAAAGATGTCAAGTCATAGTGTAAATGGACCACAAAAATTCATACCAAACAGACCTTTGTCTCTAGCATATTAATAATTCACAATAATGGAGTAGAAGCATCACCATCTCATGTGGTAGAGAACAAATGAATAGATCCGTACAACCTTATATATACATATACATTTCAATCTACTGCAACAGCAAGATGCATCAATGCAACCACACTTTATGCTATTCTTGAGTCTCACACACATGGGCTGTTCCTTCTCTTGACCCTGTACCTTGGTTTCCTTGTTTCTCTCTCTCTCTCTGTTTTTTTTTTTTTTTTTTTTTTTTTTTTTTTTGTGCAGATTTTCTTTTATACATTTACATAATTATCATATGAGAACTGACAAGTATTAGTATTTAATGCGATGATTCTATCTTCCAATCAAGATCCTGGCTGAGTTGAAAAATAAAATCTCTAACCCAATGAAATGGAAGGGTGGAGTTGGCTGAGAAGGACCACACTTGTGTTAAAATAAAATGTGGGGTACTTACTTGATGATTTCAGTAACTTACCTTTAATTTTCCATGGTTTTGATTTGAGGGTTGGGCCTCATTTCAATGCACAATGTCCTCGGTCCTACACCATTATTCAAAACAGTTAGAAAGATCAAAGGTCCTACAGATTTGGTTATTGGGTGTTTTTGCATTCCTATATCCCATTTGCCCAATGGTGGTTTTGGGTCCATGACTGGGCCTTGCCCATTGGCCCATGAGCCATTCAGGCCCCGACCACATAAACCCCGGCTTAAACCCCAACACCCTTTTCGCCTATACCTACTCTATTAGTGCAAAGTCGGTTGGAACTTGGAATATTTCGTCGAACATGTAGAGTGCAGCAAGCGAAGCGATCATGGGGAGGAACAGAAACAAAACTTCCAAAACACCCATCGAACCCTCAGTCTGTCAACAACAAAGGTACTTACGGACACCGATTTCTTTCCTATGTTACTTGGGTTTTAGTGTAACTGATTCGAGAACTGTGTTGGGCATGATGACTTGGGTTTGTTCTGCGGATTTGGGTGGTGGTCAGTTGCTATGAAGGAGAGCGTCTCCTTACAATGCTCAAATCCCTTCAGAGGTAACTTCCTACACTCCGCTACACCTGGGCTCTGTCGAATTCGATATTCTTAATTAACTTGTAGTTGCTTTCATGCGATATTGGATGAACAGAGAGATAGAGTTGGCTAAGCTTTCTAATAGAGTTCTACCCGAAAAAATATGGTTCAAGGTATGAGTGCTGTATGCCCTTTACCTTAAATCTTCTTTAATGTGTGTTTCGAATTATAATCCATGTGGGTTGGTATACATAGCAACAATTCTCAATTGGGGTGAATGAAGTTACTCGGGTGCTTGAACGGATGACTCCATGTTCTGAGATGGGAGGAGCCTCTGCTCAACAGCCTCTTGCCAATCCCAGTAAGCTTCAACTTCCTTCAGTTCGGCTTCAGGTGGGTTACCTCCTTTGATATCATTGTTAGACCATTCACTCTCATTAACGTTATGCTGAGTAGTCTTTTGATATAGCTAATGACATGACTTGTATTGAGGATGCAGGCCATACTTGTGGCTTCCGATAGCAATCCAAGATGGTTGACAAAACATCTGCCAAGCTTGGCATCTTCAAGGAAGGTACCTCTCATCTTTGTCAAAGATAAGAAAGGGGGTTCTTTGAGATTAGGCGAACTTGTCAAGTTAAAAACAGCCATTGCCATTGGGATAAAGGTAAGCTCATTCCTTGGCCTGTCCTATTATGTTTATTGATCTTCCTTTTTTGGGTAGTAGAAACCTTTTCCTTTTTTCTAAGATTATAGTTTGATGTTACCTGGCACTGCATGCAGGCTAGAGAGAATGGCATCAATCAACTTGTTGAGGAAATTCTTCACGGGAAAGAAGTAAATCTTGGAACAGATTGCCAAGAGTTGGGTGGAGTGTCTGATGCAATCGTTGAGTGACCTGCATGTTGGACAGACATGGGTTTGTTAATGCTGTGGCACAAAAAATGGTGGTAGCAGAGCTGCAGAATAGTAGGCTTTGATAATCAGCCATTGGAGCAGGGAAGAACAGGAAAAATGAACTAAGGCATTGAAACCTATACAAAAGATTTGCTCATCATGCAGACACACATCTTTTACCTCTCAAGATGGGCATCCCCCCCTCTTAGCCATGTTGTTCGCCTATCTTACAAGAATGTATTTAAGTGCTTGCATGGTTCCAATTTTACTTTTTCATGCCTGAAGCAACTTCAGAAAAAGCTCAAGTCAAGCTGCTTCGAGCATTTGTTTTATATGTTTGTCAAATTGCAATGCTGGATATTCATTGCTTGGTTCAGGGGTTCACATCTAATCTTGCATAGGACTCTTTCTTCAACAGCGCGCCCCTATCCCTTTGTTTAATTGAGGGATAACAAGGCATGCATCTTATAACATATATCTAAACAAGGCTACCCAACAGAAGTTAAGTTCCAAGTTCTAGCAATTGTAATTTCGCTTGCACTAAGAAATTGAAGAAATATGGCATTTAAAGAAAGTGATAGGGCCTTTCTTTATTGATTTTTCAATAATTTCTCATTTCATCTTATGGTTCTCCTATGGTACAATTGACAGTATTCTACATCACCTCTTAACTCATCCACTTTACAGGATCTAATAAATTAGAGGAAACTTTTATCTTCCTTCAATCCCTCCCAAAATCTCTGCAGGAATTTTTCTTTGATGCTATCTTATGCGCTAGCCTGGGGGCTGGCGGCTGATGAAGTGGACTCAACAGCCCCAACAGGATCCTGATGGTTGTTACTACTTCCTGTTCCGTTTGCTACAAGTTTGCCTGATTTCTCATTCTGTTGTTGTTGTTCCTGATTCTTCACTAGTACTGGTTGAAACTGCCATAGGAAAAGGGCATTGCAGGTGAGATAAAAATAGAGAATTGGTGAGTGTACTGTGTGACATGTGTGCACAAACTGAAGATACAATTTCTAGCTCTGGTTTAATATACACCTGGTATATTGAATAAATAACATTTCTTCTTATCTGTGCCATCATCTCCAAGAATAGATTGTAGCCTTCAAGCTTGTACTCAATAAGCGGATCCCGCTGTGCATATCCACGTAAGCCTACAGCTTGCTGAACAAACTTAAGTGCTTGCAAGTGTTCTTTCCATAGGCGATCAATGTTGCTCAAAATGAGGAACCTTTCAGCTTCCTTCATCAAACCTGGTGCTTGATTCTCCACAATATCCTAAAATAAAATTCAAGAATATAGTCATATTCAAAACCACTGATAGAAAGAAGCAGGATCAGTTTAATTTTAAGAATGTTAACATTTACAGCGTTATATTTGTAAGGCCAACCTTACTCATGGGAACTGGACAAGATGGAATTCAGGAAACCAGCTTGGGCAATTGGACTCAGTATGAACTCATAATGAGTTGATACTTTCTAGATTCATTTTCTTAGACGAGTGGTATCAAGAACTTGTCCAGTTTTTAAAATAACATGTACAAATGGGTGATTTGAAATCCATTTGCTTTCAACAGCTTTTCTCAAAGTGTTAGCATAACATTATCAGCTTATCTTTGATGATGAAAGTCCATAAGTCTTATCAACTTTTAGGGTAAACAATGGAGTTGATTAATAAACACTAATGTAAGTAGCATATTGATTTTATGTCATAGAGCATTTGTTGCTTCCATGCCCTAGGAAAATAATGGCAATTTACCATTAGCCCTCATTTATGCAAGATTATGAGAGCCTAATCCCAGCTGACTTGAGATCTAGAGTTCTTATGGATCAAAGAAATCCTTCAAAGTCTATAATTCTAAAAGATACTGACCCTTTTTTGCAAGTAAGCTTCTCTACCGCGAAGATGAAGGTAATCACGCAAATCTTCATAACTTGAACTTTTGGTTGCCAGCAAGTCTGGGGTTAGATCATTTAACAGGTAGCAGTACCTGAAGATGCAGAAATGAAAGCATTAGAACAGTTCTTTTAAAGAGTAACCATCCTTCTTAAGAAGGTAAAAATGCTACAAAGGGAAAGACAGATAAAAGTGGGAGCAATTCATAGAAGTCAAAGGTTGGAATCATTGTATGACTCATTAGAAATGGGAAAGATAAAAAGCTTCTTAATACTCCTCCCATTCCATAGGCATTGCTCTGTGTTGCAATTTCGAGACATTCAGATTTACTAAACATATGAAGAGTACAGATCTTACTGTTGAAGTTTCACAATGAGCTTTTCAAGATCCCAGCTTTCCTTTGGAGCATCAGACCCAATATTTGCCTATACATCATTAAATACAACAATCTGTGAATATCTCAAGGAATTGGTGCGTATAACTTGTAATAGATGGGAAAAAAGGGAAATCTAGCGAACAAAAAACCCATGATGATTTTTACCTCCAAGATGTCATCCATTGTCAGTTCAGCATATTCAATAAGAAGAGATTGGAGGTTGTTAGATTCAAGGGCTCGCCTTCTCTCTGCATATACACGGTCCCTTTGGCTGTTCAGGACCTCATCATACTCAAATAATTGCTTTCGAATATCAAAGAAATAATTCTCTACTTTCCGCTGTGCTTCATCTAGTGCCTTTGTCAACATCTTGGACTCAATTGGTAGGTCTTCAACTCTAAAAGCGGTCATCAAACCCTACAATCAGCAAAAATGAGAATCCTTTAACAAGCAAATCCTAAACTGTAGTGGCAAATAGACCTTAAAACCATAGGCTAAACCTGAATTCTGTCTCCCCCAAAAATTCGAAAGATGTTATCTTCGAGACTAAGGAAGAAACGAGAACCTCCTGGATCCCCTTGGCGGCCACTTCGACCACGCAACTGTACAGATGAAGGATTACACACACACAGATGAGAAAACTCAACTAAAATTATAGGATTTTACTCACATCCACCACTTCAAATCTAAATTAAAAAAAAAAATGAAACTTTCACCTGATTGTCAATTCGACGAGATTCATGGCGTTCTGTCCCCACAACATGAAGTCCACCAGCTGACACAACCTGTAGGCATGTAGAAATAACAGAAATTACAGTTTATATAAATTGACAACCTTCCGTTCAAACTGGTGTTTGGGAAATTGAACTAACCTTTTTCCTTTCTTCCTCGGTGTAGATCTTATATTCTTTAACAATTTCTAAGAAGGCGCTGCGCAGCTTTGCTATGACATCATCCTGAGCAGGGCCCTACAAATTCTAAATGAAGTCATTAATATTTGGTAGTATGGAAAGGCAAATTCTTGACTGAAAATTATTAAAAAATCCCCTCAAATAATTCCCAAGCTGTTTGAATTTGACACAATCAAGTGAAATTTATTCTTGTGCTGTGTAGAAATGTCTTTTAATTTGCAATCATAATTCTATAAATGAAAATCAGTATCTTCTGCGAATTTCACCTTTTCACAAGAATAAGACAACCGTTCCTCGGCTTCAAGCTCAGTTAACGATCTCTTTCCCCAAGTTTTGACAGCTAACTCCACAGCTTCCTCAGCCAGCTTGGTATTCGTGCTGGATAGTTTGCATGGAAATAGACTTTCATTCACCTGGACAATGATACTAGACTTGAGAACAAGGATGGTGAAGATCAAGGTGACCACTGTGAAAACCAACTTCATATAGACCAGGCTGAAAATAAAACCTTCCATATCTTCTTTGGAGGAAGTTTCTTCACTGATACAAAAACTCCTTCCACTGGCATGACAACCCTGCAGCCCTTTTATCATTTTAGAAACGGTACAACATATGCTTTGAGACATGAAAGGTGGATGGTGCTTGCAGTTTATTTTTTATTAAGATACAATGTTTTTAGATCTTTAGGATCCCCCATCATTGCATGTAAAGAGAAGTTCCAGAATAGGGACATTAGAACATTATAGGTTCCAAGAGTACAGAATACACAGTAAGGTTGGCATTTTCCCTGATAATGTAGGCATCCTTAATGGGTGGAAATAAAAAAATACAAGAAACCAAACTGAAGAGAAGTAAAAAAGTTATGATATAAACTTAAAATCTTCAACATCTCAGAAAACTAGCTCCAGGTAATTGAGATAACAAATTAAGGTTAAAACCATAATCTACATGTGATGTTAAGTAAAATACATGTGCACTAAACTCGTGTTTAGAGAACACCTAAGCTGATCCAATGACCATATAAAACCATGCATGTAGAGCTTGATTAGTTGTCTATGTGCCACATGCATATACAATGTTAGGATGTTAAACAAAACAACTTCCATGAAGAGCAATTATACCTTGGCATAAGCATCTCGCGAAGCTTCAACCTTGCCATAAATTCTGCATTACCACCAAGAATTATATCTGTTCCACGACCTGCCATATTGGTAGCAATTGTAACTGCCCCAAGACGACCACTCTGTGCAACAATTTCTGCTTCTCTCTCTACGTTCTCTGGTTTCGCATTGAGAACCTTTAATTAAATAATATTAGTTAATATATCTCATACAACGAACATTTAGATATAGTAGTTTGGCTATGTTGGCAGCAAAAGAGAAACATGAATATAGCATACACAGACAGAATAAAGCGACCATACTTCACCTATAGAAGTTGATTATAGAGCATGCTACCATTGCTGCATTCCCCCAACTAAGAGAATATACACCCACAAAAAATTTATGGACCTCACCTCATGGGGAATTCCAGCTTCATTCAACTGTACTGACAATGAGTCACTTTGCTCAACACTTGTGGTGCCAACAAGCACTGGACGACCTGTCTTGTGCATTCTAGAAATTTCAACCACCACTGCCCGCCATTTTCCTGTAGTGGCCCTGAAAACTACATCTGACTCATCCTGACAAGTTAAAGAAATAATGAGGGACTCAATAGGCCATCAACCAAAGAAAAAAAGTTCTACATTAAGCATTTGTATTCAAGCTGAATGGCATCTATATTTCTAGAATACAGCTAACAAAAGTCAAGTCAATCCATATCTGTTTGTAAGTCGAGGTTCTAGAGAAGAAGTAAAGTAAAATATCATAGATTCATAACTTCAATGACATTGATTCCATAGAAATCTGTCTATTTAACTATACATGGCCTGTTCTGTTGTTATGGTAAAAATTTTGTGCTTCTAAAAGCTAAAGCCCAGGTTTGAGTCTTTACGGCAATCACTTCATACAAAAATTGTCTAAGGTTGGGACTGTGTCCCACTCATCCTGAAACCTGCTTTGGCAACAGCGTCATTGAGTTATGACTTTGTTCTTTAATTTAACTACCTATAACCAGCTTTAAAATCTAATCTTGTCTCATTTTTTCTCTTTTGTTCCTCATCCAAGTTCTGTGATTTGACCTGCTAATAAACACAGGATGATTTTCTGCTACAACAGAGCAAGCAAGAACAGACCTTTCTTATCATGGGTTTGTTTGTGGGCACAATTGTAACTTTGAGCTTGTATATGCTCTCAAATTCTGTGCTTTCAGTTGCTGCGGTGCCAGTCATTCCACAAAGCTTTGGAAACTGCAACAGTGAATAGAAATTAACACTAGAAAGCTAGAAGATGGAAAGTAAATATCCAAACATGCTTCATGAAATGATTTGGGAAATAAGATGTTCCAACCTGGAGAAAGAAGTTCTGATAACTGATTGAGGCTAGCGTCACAGTTTCATTTTGAATGGGCAACCCTTCTTTTGCTTCAACTGCCTGGTGAAGTCCATCGCTCCATCGCCTTCCCTATCAGAATAAACAAGCTAGGATTATTACCAACCCTCCTTATATCATTGGTGTTTCACCAAAGAATAGAACAGTATTTCCCCTAAGAATACAACAATATTTCCATCTGGCAAAAGATGTAAGAAGGTACAAGCATCACTAAAGAAGTCTGTACACAGGTTTTCTAATTATTTTCCTTCAATGTACATTTATATTTCCTTTCTCAATAAAGTTATGTTTGGGCAAGCGATTCAATTAGAACCCTTCATAATTAGATTTCGTTTTTCAAAAAAATTCAGAGTTGTAGAAAAGCATAAACACAAAACACAACTTCCAGATACAAGTTATTTTTCTATCTTTAGCATATAGGAAATGGAAAGGAATACAGTATACACACAGTTATGCTAAAGATTCTGTTCCATAAAATTTGTTTTTACAAAGCCAAAACTGAGATAAACTGATTACCTGCATAACTCGACCTGTAAACTCATCCACAATCAGGACCTCCTTTCCACGAATGATATAGTTTACATCTCTAAGAAAAAGTTCTTTCGCCTTTATTGCATTCAATATATATGATGCCCACTGTTCTCGAGGATCATATAAATCTTTCACAGCCAGAATTTCCTCGGCATCCTCATAACCCTGTTCTGTGAGTAGAACTGTTTTCTGCTTCTCATCAACCTGGCAAAACTACCTTAGTAAGAAAAGAAATGAAATAATTTCTTTTTAAAGAAATATTTTCAGTTGTCTTGTCATCCACTGCTTGTTTTGACTCATGACAGAAACAAAATTTCTGGTCATGCAATACATGATGGTTATGTTTGGTTCCTAGAAAATACCAAGGAAAGAAAAAAATGCTAAAGAAAATATGTTTAGTTGTCATACAGAAAATATCGAAGTAAGTCAAGTATAATCAAAATTAGTTAGAAACTTATGCATTTTCAAATTATTTAACTCTTGTATCGAATAGTTAAAATAAGTGAAATGAGTTTGAAGGAGTATATAAAAATAATTTATCGACTTCGAATCTACTTCTTATTTTCCTTCACTTTTTCTTTCCTTCTACTTTTCTTCTCAATTTTTTTTACCTTATATTTTCCCTCAAATTTTCCGGAAACCAAACATAATTGATATGTAGTCACCAACATATCTTTTTGTAGAGCAATGCACATAACTAAAGGTATGATTAAAATAATATGAAATAAAACAATCAAGCACAATTTTAATTGCAATTAATTCACAGCAAAGAAGAATCTATCATTTTAGAGTAGTTCAATATCTTACCGTGTAATGCAGATCTCGCTCAAAGGCCAAGGCAATTTTTGCAGCTTTATAGTACCTATCACTTGGCTTTTCAGCAGGTCCTGAGATAATGAGAGGAGTTCTTGCTTCATCAATCAGAATTGAGTCAACCTCATCAATTACACAGTAATTGAAACCCCTCAAGACAAGCTCATCAACACTCTGCATATAACAAATAGGAGAAATTACTCAGCTCAAGTAGAAAGGAGATTGAGCTAGCTCGTGTGGAAGATATATGTTGAAAGTCAACCATATTAAAAGTTACTGCAATAAGAAAATAGTTCAAAACAGCATGTAAAGATGAGAGTACTTTCCGTGGCAAGATTGTCCCTCAAGAAATCAAAACCAAGCTCACTGTTTGTGACATATGTGATGTCACATAAGTAATTTTCCCTCCTTTGTTCACTTGTCATATTCTCTGCCAGTATAAACATCAAATTGTTATATATTACAGTCATAATGTTAACTCATCAACTAATACTTAGAAGCAGAATTTATAGACTTAAAAGGACCAATCCACAACCCCACCAAAAGAGTATGATATTGCAAATTGATACAGGTCTTGAAAACATCTAATATAAAAAATAAAAATGATGTTGAAAATTTTAAATGTCCCAATACTAATTAACTCAACTAAGCCAAGCCTCAATTGCAACTACTTGCATTCAACCACATGCATCAACGATACAATTTATAGAACAAAAGCTAATGAAAAATTGTATTCAAAAAATTATTGAGGGACGGTGTCATTGTTTATCAAGGAAAAAATAAAAGGCAGATACCTGAATGAAAAGAAATTAGATTTTCAAACTGTAAAATTAGATCAACCAGCAGCTGTCATTTATCATTCTGAATAATTATTTTCCATTGCTAAAAAGTGCTAAAAAACAAGACGAATCTTCAGGTGAAAGCAAGAGAAAGGGATAAATATACTTGGCATGGTGTCAGGCCTGAAAATAAACCTGCAGAAAAGCAAAATTATACCAGTACGGGGCATGGAGGATGTGGACAGAGCAGCTGCGTTTTTTGGGTGTAAAGTAGGGACACTCCCTACTACTTATCTAGGTTTACCCCTTGGAGCCCTTGATAAATCATGTAGAATTTCGGATGTTGTAGAGGAAAGATTCAAGAGGAAATTAGCTACTTGGAAAAAACAATACTTGTCAAAGGGAGGAAGACTTACCCTTATTAAGTGCACTCTCTCAAACCTCCCCATCTATTTTATGTCCCTTTTTGTGATCCCAAAGAAAGTGAGAGTTAGATTGGAGAGAATTCAAAGGGAGTTTTTGTGGGGAGATTTGGAGGAGAGAAGGAAGATCCACTTGGTAAGTTGGTCGGTTATATGTAAAGATAAGAAGCATGGAGGGTTGGGTTTAAGGCATTTGGAGGTTTTCAATCAACCTTTGCTAGGAAAATGGCTTTGGAGATTTCCTCTAGAAAGGGAGAGTTCTTGAAGGAAAGTCATTGTTGGAAAATTTGGAGAGGAGGAAGGGGGTTGGACCACTAGAGAGATGAGGGATTCTTATGGGATGGGCCTTTGGAAAGACATTAGAAAGGGTTGGGAGAATTTCCTTCTTGGAACTAGTATCCGTATTGGAAATGGTAGACTCACGAGATTTTGGAGGGACATTTGGGTTGGGGATTCTAAGCTGAGGGATCTTTCCCCTATGCTGTTCAGAATCGCAACCCATAATTCTGCTGCAGTGGCTGACCTTTGGGGGAGACAAGGAGGTGGAGGCGAGTGTTGGGAGGTGCACTTTAGAAGATCCTTCCAAGATTAGGAAATAGATGAGGTGATTCGTTTTTTGGAACTTATTTCTGCAGTAAAGGTTCGAGAAGGGGAGCATTCCTTAGTTTGGAAGATCAAGAGGAGGGGAAAGTTTAATGTCAAATCATATTATTGGTCTTTAAGGGCTGAGGATAGCATTTTATTTCCAGCCAAAGAGATTTTGGGTTCATATGCCCCTCTTAAAACTCGTTTTTTTTGCTTAGGAAGCAGTTTGGGGAAAAATTTTAACAGTAGACATGTTAATGAAGAAAGGTTGGTCCGTGGTCAACAAGTGCAACCTTTGTAAAGACAATGAGGAATCGACGGACCACATTCTGATTCATTGTGGTAAGACAAAGGGAGTTATGGACTTTGCTGCTATTTTCTTTTGGACTAGTGTGGGTGTTCCCAGCCTCAATGAGAAATCTGCTTCTAGAACGGAAAGTTAAGGGGCTAGAGTAGAAAAGGAGAGCAGTTTGGAGATTGGCGCCTATTTGTCTTTTTTGGTGTATTTGGGGAGAGCGAAACCGAAGAACATTCCAAGAGGAAGAGATGTCAAACCCCCGCTTAAGGAACCTTTTTTTTCGGACTCTTCTAGAGTGGTCTCAACAGTTTTTGGATTTAGACTCTCCCTCTTTTCTGAATTTTTTGGGTGATTGGAATGATGGCTAGCTTTTTACCTCTCTAGGTTTTTTCTTTCTTTTTGCGGCCTTGTTTTTGGCTCTCTTTGTATACTGTATGTATACGTTAGGTGCACCCCCTGTTTTGGGGTTTTATCAATTCAATTTGTCTTCATCCATCAAAAAAAATATATATTTGGCAGCTTAAAGAAAAACAAACGAAAAAGAAAAAGAACCCTGAAACTAGCAAATCCAATCCTTTGGGAAGCTTCACCTAACACACCCATAACATTCTGTTCCATCATGCAATGCTGGTAGAAATCATAAAGCTACTAACTTGAGTAAAGATCATTGCTAAGAGGTGGATGGATCTTATCTAAATTAAGTTAGCCATCCATACTAAATCCGATCTTTCTAAGAGCGTGTAACTTAAAAAACCAATATTCAGGAGTTGACTCTATGACTAAATAAACAAACTAAATATTTGAAGCCCATATAAATCATTAAAAGGGGTCTACAAAAAAAAATTCAGTGATGTAAAACAAAGAATTTTGAGCCTGTCTAAATAGACAGGAAAATAACAAAATTACAGACAACCAGAGGACTCTTAAAAAGTGACAATATATACATTCATAGGCAAAAGGTTCAAAATAACAACCTCCACATGGTTGGAAATGCATGCATTCATATTCCATCCAAATACAAGCAAAAGGAATACCCAGGAGTAGAACAAATAACAAAAGACTGAGACATACGTTGGATTAGGCCAACCTGCAGTCCAAGAAATCGAGGAACTTGACCAACCCATTCACAATCTCGCCGGGCCAGATAATCATTGACAGTAACAACATGAACTCCTTTCCCACTTAATGCATTCAAATAAGCTGGTAAAATTGCAACAAGGGTCTTTCCTTCTCCAGTTCTCATTTCAGCTATTTCTCCCTTATGAAGAACCATGCCACCTACACATACAGATATCATTCAACTTGATATTCATATTAAGCTTTCTGTTTACAAGTAAATATACAATCCACTGACTAAACAACTGTGATCTAAGGATTTTGATCTAGACTATCCAGCATTAGACAAAAAGAGTCAGCCACAAAAATTGCCAGTAAGTCTAAACACATGCAAACAATTGGATGTGATTATCAATAGACTTGACAAAGCACATACATATATATATTAAATTTTTTGAAAAAGCTTCAATAGCCAAGTAAAAGTATTTGTTAGTGTATTTTATCTAGTTGGCAATTTTGTTCCTTTCTTACTAATTAGATGTAACTTACTTCCTTGGGTCTTATCCATTTCAATACAACTTCAAACTTCATCAAATTTGGATTTGGGTCATTCAAAATCATAAAATTTCAGATAAGTATGCATATATGGTTGATAAAGCTTTTAGAATGGCTAATACAAGAAATTAGAAAGAGAGTACTTTCTATTTCCAAATTTGGTTTCTACTCTGTTTTTAATTCCAAAAATTGTTTTTAATAAGTTTTAAAATTATGTTTATCTCTAAATTTGTATTTGATTATAAAAAGAATTTTTGGAATATTTTAGTAAGTTTTAAAATTGTATTTATCTCTAAACTGGTATTCGATTTTACAAAGAATCTTTGAAATATTTTTGAAATTAGGGAACTCTTCATAATTCTAAAAAAGGTCTTAAAAATATAAATAGAGAAATTTTCTTTAAAAAGAGGGTGGGGTTTTATGAACCCTAAAAGAGCATAACCATTCTTAAAAGCTTGATCCTCCAACTCTGAGATTTTCAAGATCTTTCTTGAGAGTAACTCTTGACTACAACAAAGGTCATAGATATCATCACGAAACTTTAAAATGAGCTTGGAGGGATCCACTAAGGAGTACAAGGGAGTGTTGCGTCAAGCACATGAAAAAGGAGTATAGGTGCTGATGATATAAGACCCTAAAAAGTAGGTGCATCCGATCAGGTAAAACTATGTACCATTTTCTCATAATTAGTGGATTGTTTAGCAATTGAGAGGCCACCCATTATTTTTTACTCCTAGTAGGTTATTAGGTGGTTTTTCCACATTATATCCCTGTGTTTATTCGTGCGATTGATGTTATTTATATTTGCATGAAATTGATTGCTCTCAATAAGTAATTAATCAAAAGGGACAAATTGAAAATTTATAATAAAGTATTAATTTAGAGACTACATATTCATCCCCTCTAGATAGTTTCATTATATCAAGACTATACATTTTTTTTTATAACCGTGGATGTCCAGACCAGCTTACGCGCACCTCGACTAATCTTACAGGGCCCTAAAGTTAACGACCGGGTAAACCTCTAGTGGCCCTGAGGGGATACATAAAATTTCTTTCAGCATTCTAGCTATAATGTAATACAATATAACATATACTGCTGACATCACTGCATATAATAATATAATGATGCCCAAATTGAAAAATATAATATAGATCCCATCAGAAAAAAAAAATTAATAATGCAAATTCTTCAGCATTCTTTTCAAAGTAGCCAAATGTGTGCTTGCTTATGATTGTACAAGGTGATATTATGCACACAGTCACAGATTTTAGGTGAGGGATAGGTTTTCCACATGCCAAACTTCAAAAGGGATAAGATTTCTATAATAGCTTATCAGTAATCTCATGTTTCCTAAGACCTGGCAGTCTAAAATACTGTTCATATTGTCAGACAGCATTGCACACTGACTTTTCTGTTACTAAAGGTCTTTACAGTTGCCTAGGGATCCAACATACAGCAAAGGTCAAATTAAAAATCCAAGAGAACACATCAATGTAACACCATACCAATCAGTTGAACATCAAAAGGACGAAGGCCTAGAACCCTTTTTGAAGCCTCTCTCACCACAGCAAATGCTTCCTGTAAGGGAACAACTTCCCTGAAGTTAAAACAAAAGCTAAAACATTTTATCAATATATTGAAGAGCAAAGTCCAGGCAAGAAATAATTGGTATTTTTGGACTTTTTGGAACAAGAGAAATAATAGGGCTTTTGAGGACATGGAACAAGTGGATCAAATGCTGATACACTCCTTTTTACATTTACTTTGCGAATGGGTGAGGGTGGGATTCAATGAAGCAACAATGTTTATGATAGATTTAGTCAATTGGTTTGGTGCTATATAAGGGAAAGGTTCTTGTTTTTTGTAAATTGCTTCTTTTGTTTTGATTTTGTCTTTTGCTGCCCTTGTATATGACCCATGTACTCTGGTGTGCTCTTTTAAACCAATATAACCTATTTTATATATTAAAAAAAATCCTTCAAAATAGACTCTCCAACAAAAAAATTCTCAAGCCAATGCTTCTCAGCCATATGGATGCATGTGACCTGAATTTTCTTCTTCTTCTTCTTCTTCTTTTTTTTTTTTTTTGTGACAAAATCATAATCATCGACTACAATTTTGAATTTAAACTTGGAATTGTAGTTGATAATTATGGTTTTAAACTTAAATTTAAAACCATAGTCACTGACTACGGTTTAAAGCTTAAGTAGTAAAACCGAAATCACCAACTATGGTTTTAAGTTTAAATTCAAAATCGTAGTCTATCAATTATGGTTTTGGGCATATTTTAACGACAATTTTTTAACTTCTTATTTTTATAAGGTTTTTTTATTTTAAAAAGTTTTCTTTTTATTACATTTAAAAGTATTTTAGTTTATTTTTGTTAAAACAAATTTAGTATTATAAATTTATCATATTAATCGTTTATTTTGTATATATTAAAATTATGTATGTGAGATTAATATATAAGTGGTTGTTAAATTTATGTAATTATTTTTAAAAAAAATTTAATATACAAGATTAAATATTTTGTTTTGTATGTATTATAATATGTAGTCATATTTATCATATAATTTTTTTAAAGTGAGATTTTTGGACTTCTTAGCTTTTTTCTTATGAGGTGGTGTTTTCTATTTTTTATAAATGTTTTGGCATTTTCTATTTTATATAAACATATTTTGGAATTACAAATTTATTGTATTAACTATTTATTTTGCATATATTATAATCTAAATATATATAATATTGTATATCATTTACATTATAAAACCCTAGTCAACAACTATGATTTAAGTTCAAAACTATGGCTTTAATCTTAGGTTCAAAAACTGTACTCACCAATTACGGTTTTAAGAAAACCTCATGCCAAGAAGCACTAGTTTGGGATTTTTTTTGTTGGAGAGTCTATTTGAGGGAGTTCTTATATCAAATAGTTAATATCGGTTTAAAACTCGAGAGTATTAAAGTTGATGATGGATTCACTCAACAGCCAATAAAGTCTCCTTTTCCTTTTTGGGATTGTGCTAAATCATTTATTGTGAACCATAAATTTTCTGGTCACTTGACCATACTGGAAAGAAGCCAAACTCTTGAACTTAGATAAGCAAGGTTCTTATCTCTATTAGGAACGAGATCGTGGAGATGTTTCAAGCTCAGAACAAGGTATAAACCTCACTCTGGGTTTCAATTTCCCATTGATTCACTGGGAACTGCAGACTATGTTGCTCCGATATTCAAATTGTTAGGTTATGAATGTTGTGTAAAATATGCCGAACGAAGGCATGGATGGCGAATTCAAATTCACCCATGTTTGCTGAACCAGGGATATGCCATGCAAATTGTATTAAATAATTAAGAAATAAAGACTGATGAGCAATTATATCGGTATCCAGATCATTAGAAATGTGAAACCCTGAATCTAGCAAATTCCACCAAGTTGCTAATCGTGGAATGAGAAATAGATTTGGTAACTGAAAACTTACAGGTAAAAGAGAATCCAAAGATTCACCCTGCTGAGCTCGTTCCTTGAGTAGGCGGGTCCTGTCCCTCAACTCGGAATCAGATAACGCAGACATCTCGGCTTCCAAGTTATTGATGAGAGTGACGGTTCCGGCGTACTGCTGCCTGGTGGACTCCCCGGTGTCAGTGCCCTTGAAAATCCCGCCAAGAAGACCGCCGAGGGAAGCCATGGGACGCAATCGACGGCCTCGGTGAGAGGATAGCTGAAGGGGAAAAGGGGAGGAAGTGGTGGGGAGTTTGCGGTAAAAAGTGGGGTGGGAGAATCCAAATAATTTGGGAGAGAAAGGTGAGATGGAGGGGTGGTGGTTGAGCACCGGCGACTCCACTGGCAGTGCCGCCATATTTTGAATGCCAGCACTAAGGGAATAGGCTTCCAATCAGTTCAGTTGCGCAGAACGACTGTGAGCATGGTTCTGTGGAGGGAGATGAAGAGAGAGACTGCACCGGGATAAGGTAGGATCCTTTGGGCCCTCCTCACATCCACACTCAGCCCGGCCCAAACGAATACTATAATATTATTTCAATATTTCCCACCGTTCGTTTCCATCGCTGTGCGGTCCAAAAGTTAATTTAATTAAAAGAAAAAAGATTATAATATCAAGCATTACTTAAAAAAAAATATATTATTATTATTTACAATGTATAATTCAGCCAATCCCATCGTGGGCTTCCACAGTCATTTTAATATTCAAATTGGATTTAATTTTTTTTTTTCCAAACTTAATTTAAATCCAATTTAATTTTTTTATGATATTTATAATTATAATATATAGTATATATATATATTTAAAAAAAAAATCCATATATAAATACTTAAAATGGTAAAAAAATATTTATATAAAAAATTAATTATTTTTTAAATAAAAATATAAGAAATGTTATATCCACAATCTATGATTATTTCATCTATTTTAATCAAATATTTTTTATTTTATTATTACTCTTTTCTTAAAATTTACCTTTGATACTATATGGTAAAACCTTATTTTTTATTTTATTATTACTCTTTTCTTAAAATTTACCTTTGATACTATATGGTAAAACCTTAAGACCTGTTCGATAACTATTTTCGAAAATAATTCTCAAAAATTTTCGAAAATAATTCTCAAACTTTTCGAGTACTTCTCAAAACTCTTCAAGAATTGTATCTGAAAACTTTTCAAATTTACTTTTAGAACTTACTTTTGGAACCAATCCTTTAAGAGCTATTTTTGATAAAGGATTTATGAATTGAATTTTTAACCAATTTGGATGCTCATACCATACTGTCAAACCAAATCTTTCCATCCAAAATGACCAAAGCGAAATCCTGAAGAAAATTCTCAAATATCATTATCAATGTCAATGGTATAAATAAGGAAATGAAGTAGCCTATCAATTAGAACACATTACAATGGAAAAACCCACAAATCATGATTCACCAATTTTTTTAAGCAAAATTGAGAGCATCCTATTAAGTCTTAAGCTTCTCTAAAGAAATGATTAATAACCCTGGCCAAATTTTTCCACAAATTCAGAAACTCTGGAAAATAGACTGATAAACAGAATCTTGTAATCTAGTAGCTCCTGCCCCAGTAACTCCACTTCTTTCCAGGCCTTCCTGTCACAAAGCAATTAACACCTGCACAACACACAAGAACAAAGAGGACCTCATTCACCAATATTTGGAATAACAATATGAGATCAATCTGCAATCCCATTCGCTCGCATATTCTCATATTATAGATTATGTCTACCAGTTGTTTTAACAAATTCATAATGAAGGTGTGCCCATTTTAGATCATGTATTATATTGGCAAAACTGATGGCTTCATCTTCTTTGATGGTGTTTACACCTTTAACAACACACTAAATACTAGTCTATATTCATCTGAAACCATTCTAGCCCAAGCCTTCACTCAGATTGAATCCAAAATTCTGCATGTCTCTCTACTTTTAATTGCATATGCAGTAATCTACAATACGATAAAATGTAAGTTTATAAATTACATTAAGTCAATGATTAAATTCAAACCCTGCTTTTGTCTTTAATCACATGCTCATACATGATGGCCTTAAGGAGTTGAGGCAGGCTTAGGTTAATAAATAGACCCACCATCATTTTTTGTATGAAGTGATGATTGATGAAAACACATCAGCAATTAAGGGGCGCCATTTGTAGGTTTTTCGTTTGATTAAACGTTGACTTCCACTGAAGTGAAGATAATAAGAAAAATGTTGACCAATAATGACGATGATGATGGTCATAAGTAAAATGGTACCTTCAAGGTCTGGCTGATCAAAAGGAGCACAAAGAGTTTTAGCTGCTCCTGTCTCGCCCTTTGTCCTTGCTTTCACATCTTTTTCCACTTCCTAGCGAGTCAAAACAGATGAATAATAAATAATAAATAATAAATAATAAATAAACCTGTGTTTCAAACCCAAAATTAAACATGAGGTCAAGTAATATTCTCCTAACTTGGTACACAGAAAATCTTTACTAGTCAAAGTTCACATGGAAAGTCAGACTAAATCCAAAGCACACATGATGTAAAACAAGCTTTAATGATAGGTAGTTTAATTGTCCTCTTTATAACCAAGACCAGGGTCCTTTGCATCTCAAAAATGAACTGACATTTTGAATCATGAGTAAAAGTGTCGAGGTATATGACAACACAAAATTGATGATAAGGGCAGAGGCAGAGTGATAATGTTGAATAAGAAACAAGTAATTTATCAAATGATATGTATCAACTAAGACGACCCACAATAGCACATGAGGGATGAGTTTCCATACCATCTCATCACACCAAGGAGCAAGGATCATTTTCTTCTGGCCAAGCGCTTCTATGAATTCGTCCCATGTTCTCACAGTCTTAACACAAGCATCTCGTTTATGTTTTGCAACATCAAACAGGTTTTGTTGAATATTATCCAGCATGTCTTTTACTTGTTCAACCAAATTGACCATAGGAATATCGATTTTAGCTGAATTGTCACGGCGAACAGCACGCACCTGTGGATAGAACAAAATATTTCATTCTTCCAGTAAATAAGTAAAAGCAATGAAATGGAAATACCATAGAGTACTGAACAGATGCAATAATATAAAGAAGAAACAAATTGGTTGAAAGGAAATAAAAATAGCAATTGGATTTCCCATACCTGCTTATTAGCTAAGTCTTTTGGCCCAATCTCAATTCTAAGAGGAACACCCTTCATTTCCCAATGTGAATACTTCCAACCTGGTGAATAGTTATCTCTAAGATCTGCCTCGGCACGAAAACCCGCTTCATTCAAAGTATTAACAGTGGCATCACAGGCATCAAAGATTGCTTGAGTATCAGCATCTTTAAAAGGCACAGGAACCACAATAATTTGGACAGATGCTACTTTAGGTGGCATCACTAAGCCTTTGTCATCCCCATGAACCATTACCATCACCCCAATCTGCAGATATGATTGGAAAGATAGAGAAATCAGCATTCAAAAATCCAATCTCAGTAGCTGGTAGAATTACATTACATGTTTGCCTTGAATTATACTTTAGCTCAAGTCAATCAATTAAGGACATGAATAAAGGCCCATAAAAAAGTAGAATATTGGGCATCAATACATCACCAATAACCTTAAAGTAATTTAAGAAGTTCTAGTAGAGAGAATCAAATTAAAAGTTCCTCATGCATATGTACACCATGCCTAAAAAGAAATCCCATGCATGAAAATTATCCCCCCTTTTGGAAACATAATTGCTGTTAAATTAGAACTTTTCAACTCAAACAAAAAAAATGTCATATATTTACCGTTCTGGTACTGTAGGCCCAGGAATTCTGCCAGACCATAGCCTTTTCTCCCTTCTCATTTTCAAAGGTTATATCAAACATTTTTGCAAAATTTTGACCTAAACAATGTGAAGTTGCACCCTGTATACCACGACCAGTGTTTGGAATAAAGGCCTGAAAAAAGGAAAACACAGACTTAATTACACAGTTTACTTCTATCATAGAACACAGAATAGTTAATGCAAACAGTTTGCAATTCATTGGATGATGGATAAAGGATGGAGTGCAAGCAGATAAATAAAAATCAAGTACCTCAACACTTGTTGTGTAAAATCCACCAGCAAACTTCTCCAGCTCACTCTTCTTACCCTTTATAACAGGAATCGCCAAGTACTCTTCATATATACGTCTATACAGTTCCAATATATCAAGGACCTGAGATTAATAAAACAATTAGAAAACCAAGCGCAAAAACAAAAGCTGAGGCATCTATTGCAATGAGTGGGGTCACTTCTTTGGAGTTATTACTTATCATTTTGCGTTAAGGATTAGTAGAATCCATAGCCTCAATGTGACAGGCCCACATCCTCTAAGCCCATACATATATCATTGAGTTTCTGGTAATGTAGAGCCCATCTCAAGGTCCACACATCACAATTGAAATTGGAAACCAAAACAGGAAAAAGAAAGAAAATTTTTCTCAAACAATTCCTATGAACTTAAACTAACAGCTCCATAAACTCAATGAATTAATACCACACAAGGAGTGATTGGATTTAAACTTTCTTTAAATATTACAAATTAATTTCACTTTTCAACTATCTAGTGACCCTGATTCACAAGAAGTCATAAGTTTAAGACCCTGAATTCCATACCTCTTTATCTGCCTCTTCCTTCGTAGCAAAAGCAGTATGCCCCTCCTGCCAAAGAAATTCCCGACTCCTACAACCATCAAGTACGTTAACTAGGCCAATGAACAACTAAACAAGATTTTGTAACATATTAACAAAAAAGGAATTGGAGAATCATAGTCAATCATGAAAAACTAAAGCTAATTTGCAAATAATCTCTAATCCTAAAATAACCTCAGGTTAGCTAAACAAGAAAACAGAACAAATTAAAAATCAATAAATGCAGACCAAACTACCTTATAAATGGGGTAGGATGGCTGAACTCCCATCGAACAACATTGCACCATTGGTTAAGTCTCAAAGGCAAGTCCCGGTGTCCCCTTATCCACTTAGAATAATAGGGATACATGACAGTCTCACTTGTTGGACGAATAGCAATAGGCACTTCCAAATCTGATTGTCCAGATTTTGTCACCCAAGCGACCTAGGAAAAAGTCAACATCACCGAAATATTAGGTGAGATAGGGTTAATAAAATAAATCATAACATTTTTGTCAAACATGCACCATGAGTTCTTAAGCAATCTATGCATAACCAATTAGCAAACAAAATATCGCCAGAACAAAGCGACAAATGAAAAAAAAAAAAGGTAACGCTAGTGACAAATAAAAACATAAAAACCATGTGAACTTGACAATTCCTATAATAAAATAGTCCCATACAAAAGCATTGAATAGGCTATGCTTCTACCCAGGATCAACAACAATCACTTCAAGAGCAGAAGCCTTTTTTTAAAAAGAAAAAAAAAAAAGATTTCCATAACAAGATCAACAGGGGTGAATGCTATTACCAAGTTTCAAGAGGCACATTCTGTTGAATTCAAAATCAATACCTTAATTAGTAAACAGAATTCACTTTAATCCTATCATGTGAAAAGCATTAATAATCTTACCTCTGGAGCGAAACCCTCAATGTGATCCTTCTCCTTTTGTAAAACAGCAGGTGATACAAAGAGAGGGAAGTAGCAATTCTTGATTTTCATCTTCTTAATCTCCGCATCAAAGAAAGTCTGCATTTCAATATCATTCAAAATTTAGCAATAATAATATCTGATTCAAGGTCTAGGAAAAGAAAAACAATAGAAAGGGAGGAATTAGCAGCAACAACTAGGAGCCAAACATCCTGGGAATGATTTCAGAGAAGTATCATACATGTTGAAGCTGAAACATGTGTGTACTAAATCTCTCTTTTCGTGGTGGAGGGGTATCTTTTGGGTTTGATAGCCTTTCCTTTCCAGATTTCATTGACAGGTTGAGGTTGGCCAAAGGCCGCGGGCAGGTTGTATTGTCCATTTAGCTCTTTTATTTTGTTTTCTCTTCATTTGGGTATTCTTTGTATTGTATACTTCTGGTTTACCAAGGTAGCATCCCCTTGTCTTTGCTGGGGGTGCTTTGATATAGTTCTCATTTACATATAAAAATAACTGACTGACCAGGAAAGAAACATTTCTCATTGCATAGTTCAGACTTACTTGCATCATCTCCCAGACTGCCATAGTCCATGGCCTCAGAATGTAACAGCCTGATATATCATAGTACTCAATCATTTCACCATTGACGCAAACCTAAACAAACCAAAGAAAGCTTAGATGGTCAAGGGCAACAATACTTGTACATTCTAAAATATAATAGCTAGCAAGGAAGCATTATATTGAACATGAATCACAGATATAATTTTGTTTGTAGGGCTATTAAATTAACACAACAGTGAAACAACATCCACAAGTTACAGAATTCTAAATAGCAAAATATAATATAGCATTCCAGCTAAGGCAATGAAATCCTATCCTGGGCTAACATTATTTCTCCTCTGATCTCTATATTGTGCAACCGCAAATCATTCCATAACCGTTCAGGGCCAACAAACATGACAGTTCACCAACCTAGGACCAAGATTTTCAATGCATCTGCAGTATCTATTGAGTAGAGAATAAATTTCCAGTCACTAGAAGTTAACAAGATTAGAAACTTATAGAATGACCACAATAAGTTTGTAACAATCTGTTTTCTAACCTATTGCTTTAGATAGTAAAATTTTTTAATAAATTTTTGTTAAGTGTTTCAAAGATTTATCACTCAAAATCATTGATCATGGTGTTGTGCCATTCCAGTCCTAGAGAATCTAATAAGGGCATAGGCTTCCTAGTTTTACTTGAACACAAGATACTTCCAATGAGAATAAATCATATCTACACATTAACATATCTACCTTATAACAGATTGTGTTTCTCAGAGTTTTTTTTCTCATAGAAGTTCCATAAAAGAACCCTAAAAAAAGAAAAAAAAAAACTAAAATATGGGAGAAATGCATCACAGACAATAGTTGGTAATAATTAGGCAGCATTAGCCCCTTAGAATAGAACCCCTATGACACTCCAAGCATTCCTGACTAGAGATATACTTTTTCATGTCAGCAATCAAAATCTGATAAGCAAAAAAGGAAATCAGAAAAATAAAACTGAGAAGCTCAAGGCTATGTTTGGTTCAAGAAAAATTCGAAGGAAAATGAGAGTAAAAGAAAATAGAGGGAAAAAATAAAAGGAAAGAAAAAAGTGAAGGAAAATAAAAATTGATTTAAATTCAATAAATGATTTTCATGTGCTGATTCAAACTCATTTCACTTATTTTAACTCTTCTATATAAAAATTAAACAATTTAAAATATACAAGTTTCTTACTAATTTTAGTTATATTTGAATTTTTTTACTATTTTTCATACTAAAACCTGAGAAAATCATTTTCCTTAAAAATTTTTTTTCATAGTATTTTCCAAGAACCAACCAAAATCTAAAAAATATGGACTTTCACTTTTAAATTCCAATAAAATAGTTTTATAGCCAGTAAACCTGATGGAGCAATGCATACCTCAGAATACCACTCCCCAAAGTTCTCCTCCTTCTTAAAGGAAAGGCCTAAACCAGTCTCTTTCTTCACCTCCTTCTTTTTCCCACCTGAAAAAAGTCAACAATAAAATTTAGAGGAACCAATACGACCATCACATAGATACAGAAGAAGATCTTAGACTGTAGAGAGGAGCAAATACTCACCACCCTTTGCATTGGCATTAGGCTTTTTTCCCTCACCAGACTTTTTTCCCTCACCACTAGCCATCTCCTTAACTTAGTCCTAAGAAAAACATCAAACAAAAATGGAATTAAAACATACTGAAACTAAACCATACAGCCAAAACAGAGCAAAATGCATTCTCTTGACGGGAAATTCTACAAGCCTCAGCCGAATCATACAAACTACTCATTTACCCTTGTGTACAAACGCACCATACGCACGAATCCAAACGCGTAAATTGAAAAAAAAAAAAAAAAAGTATTATGCAATTAGGTGATAGACGAGAAACCCAGACAGCTATTTGAACCAGAAACGCGTATATGGGAAATTCTTCAATGAAGCGTATATGATGAGTATGCGACCTAAATCACGAGATCCGTGTACAAGGGGGTTGCCACTCCAGCGGTCAAACCGTGGATTGGGATTTCGGGAGGGGAGGCAACCCCAATCGGCGAGCTGAGAGTTTCGGATTCAAGAATTCACCTTCCAGAAATTCACTTGCAGCCCTGATAGGAAACCATCTACTTTTATGTTTGAGAAAGCGTCGTTTCATTTCTTTTGTTTTGAGATTACATGTTATAGATAATGGTTAACATTCTCATCATCTCATCTCATTTCATCTAAGAAGAAGAAGAAGAAGGAAGAAGAAAGGGTGTGAAGATAGAGCCGGGCATACCTGGCGGCGGAGGCAGAGACGGGAGGGAAAACGCTGAGGAACTCGTTTTCTCTATTGAAGTTTAACCTTACCCACCCAGCGTTGAAATCAAGCCCCTCTATAAAACCCCTTTCTATTTGATTTTTATTTTCCTCTACTAAATTACACCACACCCCCTCATTCTCAACATTAGAAGTTTCATCACTTCGAAATTTTTTTAGTTCTTATGAGATGCCCCTCCTTTAATTATTATTGTGAAAAGTGAAAGGCAAATTAGAGCTTTATTCCCTTTTCATCACACCCACTGCTAACTTTTGTGATTCCCTTCTCTAAAATCCCTTCATGACTATTCAAAAAATTAATATGAATGAAGAATCCCGAACTAATTAGATTGTGTTTGACGATGTTCTTACTTAAGATATTTTCTTTTAAAAACTATTTTTTAAATTTTAAAAATATTTTTTAAAATTTATCGAACACTTATTTGTTTTTTCAAAAATACATTTTAAACTAGAAATATTTTTTAAAATTATTATCAAACGAGTTATATAAGAAAAAATATAATGAATTTCAATCCAAGTTGATTTTTTGCAATACCTAGATTCCTTTTAAAGCACCTTAACATGTGATTGACTTTTATCATCCTATTAAAAGAGGATGGCTTTGGAATCAACCCAAATCAATCTATTTGAAGAAAAAAATATGGATTTTTATGATTAATTTTGTTTAAAGAATTTATGGCTTAAAAAATAATTTAACATGAAAATAAAAAATAAAAGATAAATAAAATTGCTTATTATATAAACTCTAATTTGATTTATTTAAATATTCTTTTAAGCTTAATAAAAATTTGAGACTTTAGTTTGAATAAAGTTGTCCCAATTTGAAACCCTTGGACATCAACCTATTGAGACATGGTAATATTCTTGGAACATGTCTACACCACACCCATTTACATTCATTACAATTTTACTCCGGATCTACATATCCGTGCAGTGCAAGCAGTCAAAACTCCTGGATCCAATTCAATTCTGGGTCTATGTGTTAAAATATTTAAATTAGAAGGTCAACTAAATGCAAGCACAGAACGTGCAGTGCAATCAACACACCGCATCCATTTGTTTTTGAAAGTAAAGATTTGACAGTGATCCCGTCCATACTTGCATCCTTTTTTTTCATAGCTTCAAACTGTATGAAACCACACCCTGAATCCTTCATGTCTTCTTTGGAAGACCATCACTGCTCATAGCTTGCCCAATAACACAGCCAGCATTTTTACAGTCAAGACATCTTAAGATTGGTTAAGGCATTACCCAATGGCCATGGAGAAAAGAAGAGATCATTTCTCTACTCCACACTAATCAATCATGAACATCATTTCTAACCCAGATCATATAAGAGCACAAGTATGATCCCCATAATATCTGAATCAAGGAAGATCTTTATTGTTCCATGGCATTTCAAATTGAGAAACAGAATGTGAAGGACTAACTTCAAGCTAGAGTTACATTTTGGGTATAAATGTTTCTCCTTCCAATGAAATAAAAAAGAGAGGAAAAAAAAATAGGATGTAACAAAGAACAAAAAACTTGGGGTTCTATCCGTCTGATCACCATTCCCAAACTAACATGGTCTGTGTTGTATTTCATTTATCATGGGAAGCGAAAGTAAAACAAAGAGGAACAGGAGACAGATTTTCACTGAGGCTAGCATTGAACTACTCCCAAGGCTCCCCCTTTGGGAGGAATCATCAACTACAAAACAATTCATTGAGAGGCTTAGCTTGCTTCTGGTGGCACTAGTTTCAAACCACGCATCCACTCGCAGAAGCTAGGATCATCAAAGTGAAGAAAACTGCTCTTCAGCTTAACCCGCTCGTCGGCTGTCAAAGTTCGAAGTTGAGGGAATCTTGCCTCCTGCACTCAAGTTTTAAATTTGCAGTTGTCTTAGAGCTAATTCACAGTATGACACTACTTTCAACTCAATTCAATAAAAAATTAAGCATCACAGATAATGTAGTCATCAATGCAGAAATCAAATTGTAGGAGATCACAGTAAAATTATTACTAAAAAAACCTGTTATACTCTCTTATATTTTCCCAATTTACCTGCTCGTAAGGAGGATCTTTGTGTGCTGGTATTAGGCGAGAAACAAAGTATCGAGCCTGAGAACTTCCCTCCTGTCAAAGACCCAGACCCATTAAGGTATTTCTTTCTTTGTGGTTAAGTGGAACATATAAAGCAAAATAACACAAACAGATAAAGAATGTGAAAGGCAAAAATGACAAACTTTGAATGCAAGGATCCGAGGAGCTGGAAACCGGGATTCAGTGAGCTCTTCTGCCAATGTTCTGCAAGCTGCTAAGGCTGCAGCACTTTTTCCTTCATCAGCGGCAAGTTCAGCACCCTGAATGCCACCATTTGATGGAAATATGTTTAACCACACACAGGCAACAAACACACACACACAAAAGAGAGAGAGAGAGAGAGAGAGAGAGAGAGAAAACCCTAAATGAAAATGAAAACAAAACAATAAATAAAAATAAAAAAGAAAAAGATAGGAGAATATAAAAGGAGAGACTGCAATTCTAGCTGGGAAATGCTTGACCAACAAACACAAACAAAAGGAAGTGGATATCAAAGGAAGCAACTCAGCACAAGAAATACATGGCCTCACATCCATAGAGGGATCTGACTGTGATAGCAATACCTAAAATCTTACAGGTAACAGAAGCTGAAACGCATAATTTTCTCTTTATGCTTGAGAATGTCTTAAACATGATGCTGGGATGTGTGAGCATGCATCCACATGTCCTTTGTTACACATTATCCGTTTCATTTCTACAATGAGAAGGCAAAAGGGACAGTTTTATCTAGTTTAAAAATTATTTAATTAGTACAACTGCAACCATCTTCTTTTGAGGGCTAAAACATCTATTAAATATCCATCCCAATCTTGCTCATTAATACCAAAATGGTTTCTTAATCCTCTTTAAGAATATAAACAGTTAAAACTTGGTCATATGTAGGCTTTATGAAATTACATCTGTGTGATGGTTTTATATTCAGAATCTAACAAAAGTGGTTCAGTAATAATAAAATGAAAACATATTTGCTACTATTATTATTTTCTGCCTTTTTCCTAAAAGCAAAAGTCAAAAGCATGTCTAATAATTTGCTAAAAAGGTAATTAATCACCTAGTGGCAGCCCAACTAAAGTGTGCCTAGCTTATGTATATTTGTGTATCTGTGTGTGCAGTTATGTTGATATTAAGCCAGATACAGTCTGTCCTCCAGCATTTCTTCAGTGAAGTTACTGTTCTCAATAGTCTAGACTGAAACCTGCATATTCAGGCTTGACAGGCCAAGACTTCTGCTACAACAAAGACAATGGCCCTTATGTTATGTAAATTGCTGTTGAAACCAAGCTAAATAAATAAGTAAATGTATTTGTAGAACAGGAAAGCCTTCAAGGTTGTGGTATCAACTCAATGTCAACAGCTGAGTACACAGGAGCAAGTGAGGCAATGCAGAACTAATGGTGATTATGGAAATGCTAATGAGGTGATGGTGTTGAGAAACTATGATACATGGACACTCCAACTTTATCTAGTATGCCCGTGTCATGTCATAGGTGCAGTGTCAATTCATGTCAGATATCCCCACTTTGCCATGGATATGACTGTTTGATTTTTGATTGATTTATCTATTATATTGTAAGTTTCAACTTCCTTGACAGATAATTTTTTTTGATAGACAACCATAGCATGTATTAAGAAGCACCGAAATGAGGGGGTGCACCATATATAGGCAGTATTTACATTGAAAAAAGAGAAAGTTTGCTGGATAGTAAACATTTATGATAATATTTAGGGATAAGAAAGAAAATATAAAGATAAAATACAAAAGATGAGAAGTTCTTATCTAAGTATTTGGTTTTAATTGATTTCCATTTTTTTCTTTTTTCTTTTTTTCAATTTTATTATACCATTTCTACATGTTACTACCTTATTGATATCCTTTTTAGCCAAGTTCTCATATCCTAAAATTTGTAGATGTGAAGGATCAGACACAAAGACACATGCACTTGGATGACTGGACACATGCAACATAGATGAAGGTGGTGGCCACCCTTTTTTTTTTTTGATAAATAAGCAAGGATTATATTAACAAAAGGCAACAGCCACAAAGCATACAGGGGGTATACAAGATAGCTAAAACCTCAAAGAGCAAGTTAGGAAACCAAAAAATCTCACCAGCCCTTAAGTGGATGCTAACCACTCCAAAAAGCCTATAAGAGAAAACGACTCCTCTCCAATATACAATTTAGCCCAACTCCACATAAAGTACATGGAAAGTATACAAATGGTGCCAGAAGACAACCAAAACAAAGACCAAACCCCTCTAAGATGACCCCATACAGTTAATAAAATCTAGCAAGGAACAGACATCACAGTCCAAGAGGTGGTGTTCTTGAAACCAGAAACAGTGAAGTAGTGGTGATGACAGGAATTGAGTGGTGACAGTTTGCAGATGATAATCTTCATGAAAGCAATCGCAGTTTAATGCCTGATTTTTGCAATGCATCAACAATATATTCATAAATCTCTGTCTCATTCACTTAAATACTGACCAAAAGCAAAAAATTAGGGTGCAAATAGCTATCACTTCCAAACATAAATCACAAACACCCCCTCCCCCACAACATAAACACTCATTCCATGGTTCAAAAAGAAAAATTTATGATCAACATCAGGAAAAACATGAAAAACAGAAAGAAACCAATACAGATCGGCAACATGATGACCCTGTAAAACACGCAATGCTAAAATAACCAGGAGATAAGGTAAGTGGCATACCAACCAAATGAAGACATCAGTGCCATGATCAAGAACAACTGCAGCATCAGACTGCATAGCAAGATCATAAGCAGGAAGTTCCTCAAAAGTGCCCCCTTCCCGGTGCATTAGACAACGAGGTGCTATCATACGAAGAGACAGATCAAAAGATGCATTCAAGAACAAATTTCGCAATACAGACCTCTCATCCTCGTGACCTACAATGCTTCCTAAAAGTGGACCCCTCCTGAGATGGAATAAGTGCTCTGGCAATACAGCGAGCTCTTTGGGAAACCGATAAAGCTTTGACTTTGGTAATTGGGATCCAAATTTAACAGTGATGTCTTTAACTCTTTCATCTATTGTAGCTCGCATATCAATAGCATCAGAATAGTTTTTCGCTTGCAATAGGGTCCTCTTAGCAATAAGAACTGCAGCCACATCATCTTGAACACTCCCTAGATATGCTGAAACACTATCCACAGTTGGCAACCTGACAGTAATAACCCTTGAAATATCAGCTTGATAAACGTTTGAATATTGAATTGCAAACTGGAAAAACACGTAATCGCTCTTGATGTCTCCTTTAGTTTCCATGGAGAGTGCAAAGCTTTGTGTTTCTTCAACACTTAGCATTTGAATAGAGAGAGAAGTGTCATTTTTAAAAGTTTCATGAGCATCAGTGTGTGCCTCTTCACCAGGACCCACAACCTGAGTTATGAGAATATCATCAGAGCAGCGTATCTCAAACAAACCATGGGAACCTGCAGCCCTAGTAGATGCCCTTTGTAAGTTCACACCAAAGGCTTCCCCAAAGTCATCATGAAGAACCAGAGCACCCCCGGAAGCTTTTGCAAGAGGCTGCAAAATGGGAACTCTTACTGGGCATGTTCCAGCACATAGAATGTCCACCACTGTATTTTGTCTGTGAGCCTCCTGACCTAGATGCTCCATCCACTTTAGTGCTGATTTCTCCATATGAGGATAGTTTGGATGACTCAGGGAATGAGGGACCGATCCAGGGCCATAAGTATTTGGTCCACCAGCACACACAATAATTCTGCTATTACCCCCTGACCTTTTAACTATTCCTCTTGATATTTCAGCTGATGGCCCTTGAATTATACGCAGAGCAACCTCCACAGCTGTACCCAGGCACCGGTCTCTAGAAGCTTCTGGAAGGTTCAATTTGTATGGCCTCAATGATGAGAATATGGTATGTATTACAGGCAGTGAAGCATGTATTGCTGACAGGTATATGCCAGTTCCGTAAATCAATAATTTCAAAGAATCCTGAGTTGGTGATTTGTCACCAGGAAGCACATCAGCAGATGCAACTGAATCCTCTGAAAAATCGTATACTGATACAGTGCGACCATACAGTACAATACCAATTCTTGTAGTTGGGGGCAGTGAATCAACAAATGCATGCAAGGAACTCTGCAAATGCTGGAGGTGTGGTTCATCTAAACACTCGTCTATCACAAGAACAATGGGTGCAGAAATTCTCAAATCGCCAACTGGAATAAAACCAGGTCTCTGGTTCCCAGTTTGAACATAATCAACCATAGGAGACGACAGTTCTGGATAGTTAAGGAGCTCTTCCTTGCTGGTAGCCACATATTCACCTTCACTTCCATTCAGATTTCGACAAATTGCACACTGCCACTGACCTGAACCAAGCAAGATGTTGCAATAAAGATTTGCATAAGCTCCACAGTTTTGGCAGCGGTGGGGATCACGCTGTATTACTTGAGGACCCGGTGAAATCTCCCTCCCAGGAGAAACCAATGCTCCAAACCCCAAACTTGGAACGTTTGCTTGTTTTTTCCGCTTCAATACCTTAAGAATGACATAGGTAGAAGAGAAGCTCCGATTATTTTAAGTTTTTAAGTAAATGGTGAAAAAATGTATACAAAATTTTAAACAAAAGTAACAGTTAGCATTACGGGAATTGTAGATGAAATAAATGAGAAAACAATAGAAAAGTAATTACAAAATGAACATAAATTCGCCCAACATATGGAATTTCAAAATTAACTAGATATAACAGGCATCCACAATAATGTAGATGTACAGGCAAAAAATAATAAAGGTAAACATCCTGCCTAACTTGCAGAGACAGAGAAAGAGAGATACCTTATCTGCTGAAAATAAAACATACGGTGATTTCTCAAGATGCAATGACTCCTCTGTAGCGTCAGAAACTTGGTGCTGCAACTCAGCTGACCCATTTGAATAATAAGGAGGTGAGGATGTGGGCAAAGATGAACTAGAAGAGATAGCAACGGGCTGAGGAGTCGCAGGCGATGTCCGGAAGGGCACAGCAGCAGGCCGTAGTGGTGAAGAAAAGACAGGAGGGCCAGGGGGAGTGCTCAAATGAGGAATAGGGCTGCCAGTTTTAACCCCATTGACTGGTGATAGCAAATTTGGAGTTCTAGTTGAGGGGGAAGGAATCTGTTCTTGCTGTAATCTTGGTGGAGGAAATCTAGCTGCTACAGGTGAGGGAAAGGGTGGAGGAATTGAATTTTTCTCAGGACCAGGAGTAGGGGCGTCTGGCTGTGTGGGGGTGAGAGAGCCAGAGTATCCAAGGGAAGGTTGCGGTGGGTTAGCCATTGGAATTCAGAATTCTCCTAATAAAGATCCAAGAAGCCGGACTCAAGTATCAGATTTGAAGAACACAAAAACAATTCAAACCAAAACCCAATTCTGAAAAGAGGATAAAAGGTGAAGGGTTTGAATTGTGAGGAAATTCAATGATGTGATCATATAATTTTCAATAATGTGATTAGAGCAGTACACGATAACTTCAAAGGACAACTTTAAACAGCCTATAAAGCAGCAACATAATTCGTGCACATGGATCTTAATCTAATATAGTTCTCGGAGAATAAACAGATTTAAGGAATTAATAGACCAAACCTACAAAACCAAACCCCTGCGACCTAAAACCCCAGGTCAAAGAAAAAGAAAGAATGGGTTTTGATTAAAACCCAATTCTAGGTATCCAGGGAAAAACCAAGAAGTTAATCAAGAACCCTAAAAAAAACACCAAAATTTCAACTTCCCGGATCAAAACGTAACAGGGTTTTGATGGACTCCCATTCCAGATTGAAACAACACCACCAGGCTCTCTGAATCCACGCAATTGGGGTCCTGAAGAGATCCCTGATCACGCACAAAAGTCAAACAGAAAGAAAAAAAAAAAAAGATCTAGGGTTCTACATCAAACAGAATAAAAATCAAGTGCGTTAAGGAGTAAACTACATATAAGGAAATTGAAAATTGCACACCTGGGAAGCGACGAAGAAGATGATATTGTTTTTTAAATATCAAAATACCCTCATCGTCATCATTCTACTTCTTCTTCCGGGTAGTGTGACAGGCGAGCACTATCTCTCTCTCTCTCTCTCCCCTCTCTCTCCGTCTCTCTCTCTCTTCCCTCTTTCCTTGTTTTCTGTTCTTCGTGTGTCGTCTCGCCTATAATTTTACGATGAGCTCTCATTGGGTGGCGAAGCGGAACACGCTAGCTTTCACTGCGCCTGCCCCCACACAATTACAATCGCAACCACAAAACTGGATATACATGGCTCGGGCCTGACCCATTATCAATTAAACTCCGAAAAGTCCATGATGAGGCCCAGACCAAAATTGAAAATCATAAATGGAAAGCATGGAAACGACGACGTTTTGCCCCATGGATTTTTGGGTCCCACTGGAGGCAGAAGGGCAAACGACAGAAGTAGTTTGTAAATTCGCACAAAATTTGCATTGGATTTGTGAATAGCAAAATTGGCCTTCTGTTCATTGCTTTCCTTTAATTAATTTATCAATACAATATTAATATAATGAAATGATTTTATTTCTTCTCAAACCCTAGCCTGGCCGTCCACTCTCCGGCCATGGATTCCGACCGCGGAGAGAACGGCGACTCCTCTCACAACCACGTTTCCAAGAAGCCAAAGCTCTCTGTTTTCATATCCGAAGAGGAAATCCGACAAGAGTTCTCTCATCACCAGCGTGGAATCGCGCGAATCAACAACGGTAGCTTCGGAAGCTGCCCCGCTTCCATAATCGCCGCTCAGAAGGAGTGGCAGCTCCGATTTCTTCAACAGCCTGATGATTTCTACTTCAATCACCTCCGGAAGGGCTTGCTCGAATCCAGAACTGTTGTAAAGGGCCTCATCAATGCTGACTCCGTCGACGAAGTTTCCCTCATCGATAACGCTACCACGGCCGCCGCTATCGTGCTCCAACAGATCGGCCGCGCCTTCGCCCAAGGTAAATTTCAAAAAGGCGATGTCGTTGTCATGCTCCACTGCGCCTTCCAGTCGGTGAAGAAGTCGATTCAGGCCTATGTTACTGGAGCCGGTGGCTCCGTCATCGAAGTCCAATTGCCATTTCCAGTGACGTCGAACGAGGAAATCGTTTCTGAGTTTAGGAAAGGTTTAGAGAAAGGTAAATCCGACGGTAGGCATGTTAGGTTAGCTATAATTGATCATATAACATCAATGCCGTGCGTTGTGGTGCCCGTAGAGGAATTGGTTAAGATTTGTAGGCAGGAAGGGGTCGACCAGGTGTTTGTAGATGCAGCTCATGCTATTGGTAGTGTTCCTGTTGATGTTAAAGAAATTGGGGCTGATTTCTACGTTAGTAATTTGCATAAGTGGTTCTTTTGCCCGCCTTCGGTTGCATTTTTGTATTGTAGAAAATCGCCTTTATCATCTGAAGTGCACCATCCTGTGGTTTCCCATGAATTTGGAAATGGATTGGCTATAGAAAGTTCATGGATAGGGACAAGGGATTACAGTTCACAGCTTGTTGTTCCTTCAGTTTTGGAGTTTGTGAATAGGTTCGAAGGTGGTATTGAGGGTATTATGATGAGGAATCATGAAATTGTTGTTAAAATGGGAGAAATGCTTGCTAAGTCCTGGGGAACAAATCTTGGGGCACCTCCGGAAATGTGTGCTAGCATGATTATGGTTGGTTTGCCTTCTAGATTGTTTATTTCCAGTGAGGAAGATGCTATGAGATTGAGGTCGTATTTGCGTCAACATCATGGTATTGAAGTTCCCTTACACTATCAGGCTCCCTCAGATGTTGAGGGTGTCCCAAAGGATAAGGATGGTCTTATAACAGGTTATGCTAGGATTTCTCATCAAGTTTATAACAGTTTTGACGATTATTGCAAGTTTAGGGATGCAATTAATCAACTTGTTGAGCAGCGACGGAGTTGCAAAATGCTTTTTACGGAATAAAGAGGTATGCTTTCTTCCATGGAATCACTTCTTGACCATGAGCTCTTCATTAGAACAGCATCTGTTATGATCATGGCCATTCTCATCATTCTTAGTCTCCTCAATTTTTCCTAGTTTTGAAGAAATTATCTATATTATAAGGTTGCAACCTAGAAGTTACATTTAGTCGACAATTTTATAGCAGGATTAGCTGAGTCATGCATAATAAGTCTGTTGATGATTTTGATTGCAAATTGAGAGTTCGCTCTTTATCTGTTAGCCTGCTGAATTTTATATTGAAAATTGATTCAGCCAACCTTCTGGACTTGAGAGAGCTGCTCCATATGTGTTTGATCTTGCTGAACTTGTTTTCTAAAAGACATTAAAAGAGTAACTATCTGAAGATAATTTGAAATATAAATAAGTTTTTCTTAGAAGCACAATTAATAATTTATTATGTTTGTTATTTTTGGTCTGGATTAAGGGTTACTGTTGTCCTTGTTCATCTGTTGTGCACTTCTTTACCAATTCAAGGCTTGTTGGCTTGTATGAATGTCTGTCTGCTAGATAGGAAGGAAAAAAAAAATTAAACAATTTGAAAGCAAGTCTACACCGAAAACAGTGGTTGTGTGCAGGCCCAGTTTCAAGCTGAAAGAAGATTTGAAAAGGCTGATCACCAGATTTTTGGATGGGTGCTTACATTTGCTTCTGTTTGGTCCAAAATAAGGTCAATGCACCATACCAGGTTGAAGCCCATAAGGGCCTCACAAAGGGCTGCATTAGGGAATGATTATTATTAATTTATTTTTGGTCTGAGCTATTTGTTTGGAATTCAAACCTGTACTATCCTTCTATTTACGCATTCATTAAGATATAGCATCTTCAAAGAAGAGGCAAAAGAAGTAGTATTCATCAAACAACCATTATGTACTCTAGATTACAGCATCTTAAAGTTAATAGTTAGAAGCCTATCTAATAGTCATGTTCATATTTAGAAAACCAAACTGACCATAATATTTTAGGAGCTAAGTGGATGATTGGGGGCAATTATACTGCTGTTAAAATCTCAGTCTGTGCCAAGAGCCTCTGATTTCATGCCAGCTATTCTTGAGATTGGGGAATAGAATTTTTGGATGTATCTAACTGGTTACAGTTTAAGTTTCATAGTCATTCTACTGATCAGAAAAAAGAAGCTTCATAGTCATTTTAGTTTGTAGATGTGGAATGTCTGGGTTTGTAATACCAGCTGTAGGGTTCCCTTCTGAATTTTTCATTTTCTCATAGAGAGGATGTCATAAAAGGGGGCTATTACAACGACTACTGTATTATTTTGATATTGCCCAATTAATTCTAAGATGGCTAATAGTGGCCTTTATTGTTTGAAACTTTGAAACTTCAAAAAAATATCAACCTTTAACAATTTCAATATTAATTTTTCCTTTTCCATTTCCACAAAAAAAAATATATATATATATATATATTCTCTGTAATAAAAAATGAAAGAATTAAGATGGAAATGTCAAAAATGAATCAAATAATGGCATTATAATTTACAACTATGACCACCTATTTAAAAAGAAAATCACTACTATGACTAATAATAATGGTCAGCCCAACACTGTTCCCTTTTATTTAATTCATCATTCTGAAGATGGGAGATTGTTTTGCTCACTCATATGGAAAGGAGTTTCCCAATCCATGCCATTGCTTTTCCTGATGTCAATAAGCTAGAAAACTTGCAGGGGATGCAAAAATTGAGTGTGAAGGTACCATACGTTTAGAATATAGCATTGACGATACCAAGTTGATCAAGATGCTTTGGCCCTTTTGGGTTCTACCTGGATATCTATGTTGTCCCCTTACTCCAGTCTTGCTTAGTACTCTTTGCAGGGTAGTTGGCATATATCCACTAAAATTCTGGACTGGATGATCATATGCATGTACAGTTAGGAAAGGTTGTGTGGGGGGAGAAGAAATTCTTGGGTCATTTAGTTTCTGGATCACTACATGATGGGCTTGCAGAAAAGATGGCAAGTGTGATTCTTTCTGGAACCCACACTTCATATATCTAGTGCTTGTGGTTCACTTCTTTTAACCTAGCCTTGATAATATACATATTTCTTGGTTCACATGGTGTCATACCTTTTGTAAATTTTCTGCGTGTTAAAGTGATGCATTCTTCTTGGACCAAGTGAAACCGATTGTTTCTTTGGTTACATGGACTGCCAGAATTGGGTGCCCTTCTTGTCCTCTCCGAGCCTTCCTCAATTTAATCTTGTATGCATGGAATTTGACATTTTTGCTATTTGTGTGTAACTGGATGCAATTGTGTCTCAAAATTTGGCGGTCCAAAATTCTTTCCGTCCTATATATGCTTTACTCATTTGTGGAAAACAGACATTAACTTGTTTGTGCTGCTTTTTCATTACTTCCCTTGATTCTGTTCTCTTTTGGCAGTTGGTCGGGAGCAGGGAGGAGCAGTTTCCAATGGAACAATGTCTATTTTCTCTACTCATGCTACGGGCTTGCATGGTTTCCAAATAATGAATGCTGGAGAGTGTTATGTACTCACTAGAACTGTGATTGATTCCTAGTAGCCTCCACCCCTTGTAAGCCAATTTTCCAGTCTATGGGATCCTGCTATATGTATATGTCCCATGGTAATTGATCACCACAATAAACATAAAATGTCAGCCCTAGTCTAGCAATTCCATCAAGTTAAGCTGAAAATTTTACATGAACTTCAGTTTAACCTCCTGGAGGTTCATTCACCAAGGTAATGAGTGATTGTCTGGGAATTAACAAAATCTCTTTTAGATTACTTGTCTCATTGATTTCTTAAGCATGGAAGCCCTCAAAATGATCATATATCCAATCTCCTAAAGAAAAATAAAAATACATGAGCATTCTTGTTTCCAGGCACACTGATTGTAGGACCTGTTTGACATCTCAACAGTTCTGAAAGCTCCAGACATCTGCATCATGTTTGCCTAGATCAAAAGTGAGTTTTCTTTAATCTCTTTCTTCCATCAATGAATGACAATGTTATGTAATTTGCTGATTCCATCATGACTGCATTAAGCAAACAGACGCATTAGGACTTCCAGTGGAAGAATTTGAGGAGAGAGTGAAAAACCATCAACAGCAGGGGATGAGAGTAGCAGATCATCAAGAAGCATATATGATGCTTGAGGGCAGTAGGGTTTTCACGGGCTTGTTCATGTTGTTTTTAAAAATTGTTTTTATATTAAAGAACAAAAAAAAACAATTGTTTTTTAGCATTTTAGAAAAATAAAGGTCTTTAGCAAGTTGTGTGTTTTTTAAAAACAATCTTTAAAAATAAAAAATAATTTTTTTTGGATAAATTATTTTTAAAATATAAATTAACTTAAATTTAAATTTAAATCTTATTAAAAATAATTTTTAGTAAAATATGAATGGTAATATTGTAATAAAATCATAAAGTATTTAAATATATATATAGATATATATATAGAAAAATATATATATAGAAAAATATGGATGAATAATAACGTTTTCCTAAAAGTATAATTATTATTTTTATTAAAAATAATAATAATAATAATAATAATATAAAAATAAAGATTATTAATATATTTTATTTAAAATGAATAAGGAATAAAATTTAACTTTTTTAACATGTAAATGTCTAGAGTCTTTTGTTATATTAACATATTTAATATTCAATGAGGAACACAATATTTTAAAATGGTTTCATTTAATATGTAATTAATTTGATTGTTTTTTGAATTCTAATTTATTTGTAGAAGTTAAAAGATTGATTAAGAAACCGTAAGAATAATTAATATTATCTTTTGTAATTGTACATATATTTTTTGAATTCCAAATTATTTTTAATATTTGTTAAATCTATAAATAAATTTAATACAAAGTATCGCTTGTTGAAGTTTATTTTCACAAAAGAAATAATAGTGTGGTGAACTAAATTTTATTCATAAATTTTTTATATTAATGATTTTACATTTGAATTTTTAATTCTTTTTAAATGTATTAAACTCATTAATAAATCTAACGTATTAATTTTTATTTGATAATTCGGTTTTCAATTTACTTATTTGGTAAAAAAAATTTACAAAAATATGATGTAGAAGTCAATCAAGTCATTTAAACTAAATTTTATTCCATAATTTTCTAATATTATTGAGTTTCATGATTTTTCTGGTATTAATTAAATAGGTTTTTGAGTTTCAAATTTTTTTAAAAAATTAAGAATTCAATTGATTAATGAAAAATTTTAGAGAATTATTGGCTCATGGGAGACTAAGAATATATCATATTCCATTTTATTTGTTTTTTTATGGTTTTTTTTATTTCTTTATCTAATTTTTTTTAAAAGAAAAAAAAAAAAAAAAAAACCTTCTACTAGAAAGTGGGATCACACCCTTACCTAAACCCATCAATTCAAATCCTTGGAACTCTTTCTTGCCTTTCGTTACCATTGAAAACAGAGGTGAATTAGAAGGAAAAAAATAATTTAGAAACATAACACAACTCAAGCTAGGCCCTTTCAGGCAGGGGCCACCTGATCATGAGGCTTGTTGCTCCTACTGTCAAATAAATCTGCAACAATCACGCTGATCTCATCCAAACCCACACCACACCAATGTGAAGAGGATTTGCTACAGGAACCCCATCCTACCTCCTCAACACCCTTTACATTAGGGCCATCCCTGCACCTTCCCATGCACTTGCATGGGACAACACTCGCTTTTGTTCCAACCTGCCTTTGAAATTCTTCCAGCAGCATGGCGGCTCCCAATTTCCTACATTTGCCACCCATGCAAACCTCAATCCTTGTTTTCGATTCCCCAACTCTATTTGTATTACTTTGACCATCACTTCCACTGCCTTCTCCTCCAAGATTTTGCAGATTGAGGTCTCCAATCCCAGTTTCCACTGCCTGCTGTGGTTCATAATTATCTTTTGATTGTTTTATTGTTTCACCTCTTAAGAGGCTCATGTAGATCGCCTCCTCGCTTGGGTTTTCACTTGAATCTGATGAGTCCAATTCAAACTCAGAGTTGATTGTCATCAGCTCCATCAGGGCCTCCTTTCCTTTTCTCTTCCTCTTCAGCTTCTTTCCCTCTGATCTCATCTCTTGAGATTGTCCAAACAGGACCTCTGTTGCTTCCTGCATTGAAGAAGATTACATGTTTATCCAGTACCACTACATTTGTGAAAGAAACAAGAAGAAGACAAAAGAAAAATAGTTGAGATTCTGACCTTCATCATCTTCCTTTCGTCTTCTTCATCCACCGAACAATTCCCATTCTCTACGCCGGAAACCATGTCAGAAAACGTAGCCAAATCTTTGGCCAGCCATTTCTTCAATGTCAAATTCTTCTTCTTCTCTCTCTCATTTCCCATTGCCCTGGGCGAAACATAACCCTGCAACTGACCAGAGACAGAAATTCCAGAACTCAGAAACCCAGAAAAATTTCTGGGTCTGAGATATAGAGTAGAAAGAGATGGAGAGGAATGGGAAGAACAGGCGGCGCCGTGAAAGCGCACAAGTACTGGTCGTGAAGCTACCGCGGCGGACAACTCCATTGATTGGGAAACTTGGGAAACTGATCGTGAAATCAGTAAGTAGGGAATAAATAGACTCGTGAGATTAACTGACAAGACACGTTGCGGACTTCGATACGGCGGTGGGACTTCTCGTGGGCGGTGTCTAATCGCCACACTTTATTGCGTGGGCGACATGTGTCTGAAGGACGTACGTATGGTACGATGACTGGGATTGAGACTGCTGGATGGTGATGTGGATTCCAAATAGGATTAGGTTTGAGAATTCCGATGAAATTGTTAATCTAAAATAGTAAGTATAATAATAATAAAAAAAGGGAAAAGATACTTAAAGATTTTTAATCTAAAATAAGTATAATAATTTGTAATAATCAATTATTTTTACGATCGTTATACTAACTATCAAATCATGATTAATAGGATAACTTCATAAATACATAATTTACATATTAATTAAAAATTAAAATTATATTTAAAAATCATAAACTTATCTAAAAATTAGAAAATTAGTTTTAAATAAAAAATTTAAATTAAAAACTTTAAAATTTATATTTAAATTATAAAATAATTTTTAAATCATAAATTTATTTAAAATATGAGGGATACAATGTTTTTAAAATTTGGTTCATAAAAAATTGGTTAGATCAATCGGTTCATTGGTCTAATTATTGGCTTTAATGATTTAAGACTGATTCAAAGGTTGGATGGTTCAAAGGTCGAATCAGACTTAAATGATGATTGGACAATGGTTGAATGATAGATTAAATTTGCTTTTTCAAATAATAAAAAAAAAAAATAATTTTTTTTAATAGATTTTCAGCTTGCATTATAGAAGGTTAGTAAATATATAGAAACCAAAAGTTTGGAACTTTTTTATTTTTTATTTTTTAAAATACCGAAAATTTCTATCTCTTGAATATTACATAGTTTTTAAATATATATATATATATATATATATATTTTACACTTTTCATCTCTTAAAATATTTTTTGACATATTAAAACTTTCTAATATATTATTCATTATTCTAAATCTAAACCTTTTATTTCCATTTCTCTCTTAATCTTCTTTTTTAATATTAAACATTCCTAATATATTTATTCAATAATATATACCAAAATATGCCATCAATTAATATATTTAAGATATAATTTATTATTTAAATTTTGACATAAATATTGGGTTGAATGTCATTAGTTTTGAGTAGTGATTAGGTTGAACAAGCCCAACCCAACCAACTCGATTTGCAGCTAGCCCAACAAAATGCCCAAATAGAAGTCCGGCCCACGTCCGTCCCAAGAGACGGAGTTTTGATTTGGGTGCTCGATCGCTGAGGAAAGAAAGCCGGAAGGGCTTAGAAGTTAGAACTGAAGGAAGTTGGTGTGTTTGGAGGAGGAATTGGTTGGGATGGACGAAGAAACCTCTCGTCTTCCTCCAATGAGGTTGATGAATTTCATCTCCGAGGAGCAGGTATTACCCGTCCGAAACCCTAAAACTCTTTCTCACTGTTACTATTTTGAAGAATTTTGTGTTTGATTTTGAAATGGGGATAATTGGGAATTGTAATGGCAGTTGGATGAATCTAAGAAAGCAAGGGGTGAACGAGCAGATGACGGCACTGCGCAGAGGGATAGACCCCTCTTCGAGGTTTAAATCCCATTCCTTTCACTTTCTTAACTCTTTCTTTTCGTTATAACAAATGGTCCTGACATTTTCGTTTCATATATCTTCAAAAATGTATGATTCACCAACTGAAATCCATGCCATCCATGCCCTTTTTCTGTTTGGCATTAGAAAATTTTAGTCTTCAGATGATTCTTTAGTTGAATACATATTTATTCTAATTTTTGCTTGGAAATGTGAAATTTTCCTTTACAGTGGCGGACTCTATCAATATAGCTTCTTAGCATGGTTTCTTATAAGTGAATTTGGTGCTTATCCTGGGAAAGATAGTTTGAGCTTCAAAAAATTTACTTTTTTTGAGCTTCAAAAAATTTACTTTTTTTGAGCTTCCTACTTATTTCATCTTCTTTTATCTGCAGATATTAAGGGAGAATAAGGACAAGCGAGATGCCGAATTTAATGAGCGGTTCAAGCACAGTGAGTGCTCAATTCTATTTCCACTGGCATTTGAGGGCGCCATCCTTTAAGAATTTATTGAAAATACTGATAAACATCCTAATTAGTACTTGGAATTTTATTAACAGCATGGTAGATTTCTGAAAAAAGAGGCGATTCATAACAAGGATTTCTCCATGATCTATTCATTTCTAAGCATTTAGTTTCCATGTATATTGGTATGCATTATTGCTAGTGTTTACTGCTGGAAGTCTTAACTCTTGCCATTGTATTCAGGTGCTTCTATAGGATCTTTTTATTTTATTTTTTTGGTTTTTCTATAAATCACTTATGATCGACAGGTCATTTTTTTTGAATGACCCATCTTAGAGGTTGTGGATTTGTAGCCTAGTATCACTAGCACTTAGTTTATCCCCAAAAATTTGTACGGGAAAATTTTTGGGGGTAAACTTCATGCTTGTGATACCAAGCCAGATTAGAACAGTTCAAAGAGTGGTTTAGCATTAGCTGCTTTTGTTGAATGAATACATAACGAAAATGGAGCCGTAATCTCTTCTTTTTATTACAGGACCGCCAAAAGCTTTGGATGAAGATGAGACTGAGTTTCTCGATAATCTGGAGATGGTAAGACTATGTGCTATGAGCTATTTGTTGACTGGAAATTGCAGCACCAAGCTAAGATTATATATATATATAATGCACTTAATTTGAAAGATTTGTTGATTGATTTGAACCTATGATGTATGCTCACGGACTAAGACTTGATGCTCCAGTAGAGACACATGATGTGGACACGGAAACTTGTCCAAGTATAGCACTTTAGTCATACATATCCACATGTTTTGTGTGGAAAACCATAGAGTTGACCTCAGTATTGAAGTCAAAGTGTACTGAAAGTCCACCTATAAAAAAAAAGTGTACTGAAAGTCTACTGATTGCCATGTAAATTGCTGTATGTCCTTGAGAATCAAAATGTCATGAACTTTAAATAACTAATAGTTGCTAAAGTAATCAGTTTATTATTTATCCTATCACAAGTTTCTTATTCATCCTATCACAAAAAGGCAATATAAGCAGATTCCTCCATGCCTCGTTTTCTACTTCTAAACGGAACTCATGTCTAAGTGTCTGATGTAAAGAATAGTGTTCTACATCTCATAACTTGAAACTGTGATTGTAGGGCACTTTTAGTGATCATTTAAACCTGTGATTTCTAAACTCATTTCTTGTAGTCAATATTGGCATGGTGTACACTTGTCCATGCATAACATGTATTTGACACCTGTTAAAAAACTTGCCAAAGTATCTACCTTATTTCTTCAAGAATGTGCATATAAATTTAAAAACAAATCTCTTGGTGCCCTTTGTTGTGGTGAAACTTGTTATATAGTTGATACTTGTTTTATCATCAAGAATACAAACTCAAAACAAACAAATAGACACATGTTCAACATTATAAATACAGGAATGCACACATATTGACATGTCCATGCCTGCTGTTACAAATCATAGATTAAAAATGCTAGAAATTCATTAAATTTTGCATGATTATATTTGTAAGTTTGATGCCATAGCCCTTTAAAAGGATTAGTCTTGCCGTTATGTTATAAGTTACGCTGTAACAAGAGTGCTTCAAGTTTTGATTCTTGCAATTAAATCATATAATTTTATGCTATCATAAGAATTGCAAATTTTATACGATCTTTACAGTTTTACAGTTGAGGCATTATTGCTGCTGTTCCTGGAGTGATTGTTTTTATCTTAAGAAAGATATGTTTCACTTTGTGCATGTGTGGATACAAAACTTGGAATCTCCCTCCCTCCTTCCTTCTATGCATGTGTGCCTGTGCATGTGTGTGTGTGTGCACGCACCTTGACTCTTGTTTTTTTCCATTTGTCTTTTCTGCTGCTCTGGTTTCTTTCCAGAGGCAATGTTGCCTCTTCTCTTTTCTGAAGTTTTGATTATTCATGTAGTCAAGGAGGGACTATGAACAACAAATGGCAGAAGAAGAAGCCCAACAGCTCCGTAGTTTCCAGGTCATTTTCTAACCATTCCTGAATTGTAGAATTACTATTAGATTAATGTGTATCAAGGAGAATTCTTAATCTGGTTAATTAATTTTCCTCATATTGAAAAAAACAAAAATGAAATTTAGCTAATAGTTTCAAGGTCACGCTTATCAGAATTCAAAGAGTCCTTGTGAAGATTACTCTATGATAGACTCATGTAAATGTGCCACAGCCTTATAAATTATGATTGGTTTATTTTATTGAATAATTGATCATTTTTATATTCTAACTGAAGCAAGTCAAGTACCTTCATTCTCATGATGTGGCACTAGCATTCACTAGGGTGTCAAAGTAACTGATGTTTCTTTACCAAACCTTAACTCAATTTATAGATTTACGAGTGTTAATTGTCATTTTGCTTGAGTATGCATAAAAAAGAGTATTATTGTAACTTCTTGGTTTGTGTGTATGCATGTCTTTTCCTTTTCCTTTATTTTGTTTTCCTTTTGCTGCTATATTTGTGCCTTTTGAATTTGAATACAGTGATAAATTTTCTTATTTTGAAATCTGAAACATGAATTAGTACAGATCTTAGCGGACGGTCTCATCAACTGAAAATTGCTACCAAGATTGATTTGTAGTTTAATCAAATCTGTGAATTTAATAAGTCCCTGAGAGGCTTCATTCAAATGCTTACAATTCTATTCAGTGCATTATCCAAGTATATGCATTGATGGCATCCTTGATTTAACTGTGAAGTTCAGCAGTTAGAATTTTTTAGAGTAGCTGAGGGCTGCATGCATTTGTCAGTAGTTTTATGATGCTGGGACCTGACTGAGGAATCTTGAATTACACAAATATTACAGGAGGTTATAGCATCCTTTATACGTGTTGTTACATATTTCAAGAATGAATAATGCCATTCTTCATTGTTTGTGTCTTTTTTTTCCTTGGATCTGCAGTAAAAAGAACAAGGAGATGTTATGCATTATGTAACTCTGCTGGTGTATGTTATTACTGCTTTACCACTAAAATTATCTGCCAAAGTAGAATTCTTATGAGAAAGTGGATACATATAGTAATTTTCTCCTTGTGTGGAATTTGATGTTGCATGAGTAGAATGAAGGCTGTATTTGCACTATTATTCATCTTATCTTTCAGCTCAAACCATTGAAGTGGTTGCTTTCACAGGCAGCAGTGGCAGCACAGTCTACCATTGTACATGAACTCAAGGATACACCCCCTTCTCCTAAAGTCCAGGTCAGTTGCTTGATTAACAAGCTTTTTACACTTGTATACACTCTTGGACTTGCCATGAAATGAGACAGACTAAAAATGACACAGTGAGCCTTTGGCAACCTTGGGATTGGTGTAGCTTGATAGGGCAATGCGTTCACTTCACTCTGCATCATTTACCTGTCATGGCATAGCTGCCTGTGGTGTCTTTTTTTCTTTTCTTTTTTCTTTCTGCAAAGTCCAAACTAACTTATGGATTCTTAAACATTTGCTTGACCTGTTTTTGCCATGTTTTTTTCCTGGACATCCAGTGGATTAGATTCTATGAATGCTGGGCCATGGGTGGAACAAGAGTGGACTGGGTTCATTAAAGACAGAATCTGAAGCAAATACTATTGGAAGTCCACATTAGGAGCCAACCCCTTCATATTCCAACATCCTGACAGTCAATGCTCGCTTGCCACATAAAAAATGTCATAAGTTTTTTTTTTTTAAACAACCGAGATGTATGCACTGTGGTGTGGCAAGCACCTGTTGGCTTACTAGGTGTCGACTTTTGGTGGCTTCCCAATGAGACAAATCCTTGTTTCTGCATATTTACTGAGAGATTTAGGATTTATTTATTGTTTTGCAGTATATTTGGGCACTCATTTGTGGTTCCACCAAGATGACCCTAGCCCAATTTAACAATTTAACTATCTTTTCTGTTGACTGGTTTCAGCAATAGTTGAATGTTTGATGAAGAAAGAAAATGGATTCTAGTGATCATCCAATCATGGCTTTTTGGTTGCAGATCTTGGTCACCATTGAGTCTTTATCTGATAGCTTTAACGTATTATCTTGTGCTTGCATCCGAGTGTGCAGTGCTATCTATAATTGGAAGCTCTGTTTTACTGAATGAACTTCTAAATGCAATCTGTTGTTGCCTGCAGGAGCAGAAACCAGTTGTCAGGAAGAATCCGCCTGCTCACCGGTTAGGTATGATTATCAAAGTCAAGCCACAAGCCAAGAAAGCGAAGGTGGATCCAGCAAACTCAGAAGGGTCAGAAATTGTGAAAACACCTAGCATTGACACACAAAAACCTTCAGACCTGGAGAAAAAATATAGTGTTGATACTGATGAGGCCCATGATGTACCTGCAAACGGTCTGGTTTCATACAGCGATGAAAGTGAGGAAGATGATTAATAATATCAGTAGAGACTAGTATTGTTTTCAGAAAGAACTAATCATAGTCTAAATTTATTCTCGTAATCTGTTTATCAATTTTCTGTAGACCCACAAGCCCACCTATGGAAATATGAATTGGGTATAAGCACCTATCAACACCAGGCTTATCCTCCGTTTGAGCAGTGTTTTTGAAATGGGTTTTAAAAATTAATTTTTGAGAACAGTTTTTGAAAATATCTTATGATTTTTTGTAAAGTAAAAGATTGCTTGGAAACCCGAAATGTTTGTAATATGTTTTTTATGTTTTTAAACATATTTTAAAAAATAACCATTACATGTAGTGATTTAATTTTAATCATTTTTTATATTTATATAATTATTTTTAAAAAATTCTTAAAAAATAAGTGACGATGAGGAGAGAGCAGAGAGAAAAGAAAGAGATAAAAAAGAAAATGAAGAAAAGAAAGAAAATATAATAATCATAAAATTACCAATAATATAATATATAAAATAATAAAAAAAAATTAAATAGTGAATGGCAAAAAATATTATATGTCTAAAAATAAAATTGAGTTCAAAATCAATATAAAAATAAAATTGGAACAAATTTTGATATTTATAAGATCTTAATATTGTGATATCTATTATTATAATTAAAAAATAAATATATTTTAAATTAAAAATATTAAATTTTAAATTTGATAAATATCAATTTTATCATATTATTATTCTTGTGTGATGATTTTCTTATTTTAATTAAAAATAAAAATGAAAGAGAGGATGTGATTGAGATTTAAAAAAAAAATTATTTTATTCAAATGAGTATAATTATTTTATATTATATAATTTTTTTATTTTGAATTTTCCAAAGTGATTTGAGAAAATTCTAATTTTGAGAAAAAGAATTGAATTTTATAATCATTCATCATAGTTAACAAATTAATTAAAAAATGATTATCTAAAAATGGTTTTTTTTCATATAAATAAAGTAATTATTTATAGAAAAACAAATGGAGAAAAAGGTGGACATAATGGATATAAATAAAGAAATTATTGAAGGTTTTATTATATAGGGTTTGCCATGTGCTTAGTGCCCTGTTTGGTTGCTGAGAAAATTGGAAAAAGGAAGTGAAATGAGGTATTAAAGTGTTATTTTTCTACATTGTTTTGATGTGAGTGTTCTTTATCCTTATCTGCATTTGAAGGATGCTTTGTACTAAATGTCTTTGCCATGTTAGATCATTTCATGTGGTTGCGTTGGTGGCTTGTGTGGAACGTGGCATTCTTTGGTTATTGCATGGACATGACTTGTGTGGAACGTGGCATTCTTTGGATATTGCATGGACATGGCTTGCTCCTGCGTGGTACATGTGTATGGTGTATAGTATAGATATACATGATGGGGGCAAGTTGACTGTGTTGAAGGGAAGAAAGTAGGGGAGGTATGATAAATTCTCATACCTATCCTGTTCAGTCCCGTTTAACTTTTTTTTTTTTTTTTAAATTATTTTTAAAATTTTTAATTACATTAAAATAAATATATTTTTATAAATAATCAAATTATTATATTTTTTGTAACTTATTTTATTAAAAATATTTTATTATTATCTATATATTAAAAATCGTAAAATAAAAATTAAATTAAATTAATTTTAAAAATTAATTTTATATATAATTGGGGCGGGACGGGGCAATACTTGAATTTACCCCAAACCCACCTCGGATTTAAAAAAAAAAATTCTTAAATTCGTTCAAAACCTGTTTATTAAAATTAAACTCCGTCCCATTAGGGGCGGGGCGAGGCGGGTACTCGAAAAAACCTACCCCATTGTCATCCCTAATCACCTCTACTCCATCGTAGGAAAGAAGAAACCTAAAAAAACTATAAAAAAAAAATGAAAATGAGTTGAGGTTGGTATTTTTTATATTATGTAAGAGGTTGAGCCTTTAACCTTAGTATTTGACAATAGAAGTTGAATATGTACGGAATCAAGATCATTAGGTGATGATTCAAACAAATAAGATTAAATATAGAAATACAAATAAGATTCACCCGTAAAATCTTAAAAATTACGATACGTTCTTAAAATCAATACCTACTGGTGATGCAAAAATAAGATAGCCTTGTTAACAGGTATCTAGTTATGGTACGTTTTTAAAACAGAAAGATGTTAATTTGACCTAATTTATGAGGAGGTGCCCTTCAAACTCACTACCTTTAGATCAAGTCAAACTCATGATCTAGTTGTGATATTGTCTTGACAAACTCTTTTACCTTTTTTATGTTTAACCAAAAGGTCTACAAATAATTTGTGATGACACACGATCTTCTTGCTCTACACACATGACTATTATATAAAAGGAATGATCTTCTTACAAAAATACATTTTGATATTATAATACCGATTACAATCCTCTAAACAAGCAGATGTTGGATTAAAAAGTTTGAAAGATGGGCATTGTTTTGCTCTCCTTTCTACATTCCTCCCTAACAACATGAAGAATTTACACATCACATACCTATAATTGGAAGCGCCATAATACAACAACAAAAGTGAGGAAGATGATTAATAATTTCATTGGAGACTAGTACTATTTCTTCCAGGTGGAACTAATCATAATCTAAATTCAGTCCCTTAATCTGTGCATCAATTTTCTTTACACCCACAAGCCCACATTTGGAAATATGAATTGGGTCTAATATAAGCACACCAAACTATCAACAGGAGGCTACGTGGCCTGTCACATAGCTGATATTGACCTTACGTTAAGTCTCTCTTTATCTTCAAAACTTTGGACAAAAAGGAAATTTGGAAATACCCTTTTTTAAGCAAAAGATGATGGTGGCAATTTGACTGTCATGTACGCGACAAAAAGGATACCATCAGTCACCCAACCAAACAAATATTTTTCCCTTTAACAAATGGCACAACGGCCAAAACATTAATTTTCTCAGGTGTTTGTTAGCTGTTTTTAAAATTGGAGTGAGTAACTTCAAAGAGATCACCTCTCCAGCTCTACCCCACCTTAGAAAAGAAGAAAACCAAGGAATAAAAAAATCAGGAGGGGTATGATTATGTGGATCGGAGCAAGGTCAGGCTGGCTGGCAGGAAGTCTACGCATTTATTAACTCTGCAAGTTTGTTATTGAATGCTCATGAGCCATGGCATTTTCCTGCCACATCACTGAATGGCTTTTGTTTAAGATTACCCTGGATTGCTTTTCAGTGGGAGTAGTGGAGTTGGTGCTGGTCGTCATGGATGACGTTTTTGGCCCTCTGATAACGGGCTAAATGGTACGATCGAGTAGTCAATTAATTATTGGTGGGGTGTCATGGAGCCAAGAGTCGAATTAGATGTTATTCCGTCTCTTTCTTCACTTAATTTAATGAAAAGGAATAAGGTACTGAGACACCGTCCCTACCAAGCTCGTGGTTGTTGTTGTGTCTAATAAGAAAAGGGCGTTGTTACAATATATGTATCAATGATGGATTTTTTTTTTAGTTATCCAAAAGTCACCCCCAAGATAGATAATGTCAAATGTGGTGTTTATTTTTTGATTTGACTTTTTTAATTTTTTTAATTTTGGATAATCATGGATGTCCAAACCAACTCACACGTATCTCGACTACTAATCACACAAGATCCTAAAATTAATAATTGGGTAAATCTTCAGTGGCCTTGAGGAGATTTGACTACTAATCGCACGAACTCTAAAATTAACAATTAAGTAAATCTTTAGTGGCTTTGAGAAGACTTGAACTGATGACAAGGAGCAAATTCAAGGCCGAACTAACTAAAATATCCTTTAAGATTTCGATTTGACATTTTCTATTAATATAACTAAAATAAATTTATTATTAATAAATTTAATTTAGTTATATTAGTTCACATTTAAATAGAAAAAGTTAAATATTTTGATTTTTTTTTTTTAAAAAACAAACACTACATAAATATACATTTTTATCTATAATTTTACCTTAATTCCATTTATTTATATTTTTATATCTTCATTTTATTTAATTGTACCCTCATTCAATGATTTAAATTTTACCAAATATATTCAATAATTTAGATTTTTTTTTCGACAAATATCAAACGTTTTTATTTGTTAGCTAATTTTTGTACTTAAGGAAATCGAAGATTGTGTTATATATCTAGGAGATAAGTCTTGTGTTAAAGCTCATGAAACTCATGTTACTTATTGAATTAGAAGATATCTTTTCAATACACTTAGGAAAAAATACATTTCAATAATTTGATACAATAATACGATCCTTCGATGGTTAGAAAGGTAGCACTTTCTTTTGCTCTCCTTTCTATGTTCCTTCACCCACAAGATGAAGAATTACACATCGCGTACATATCATGTTGATATATTGATAATACAAATTAGAAATCGATATTTGCATGGGTGGAGTAACGTGGACATTGGGCAAGGGCATCACAACGAGGCTTTGAACCAAAATTTTAAAGACGGGGGGGATTAAGAGGAAGCGCTCATGTGAAGGGCTATTAAGGAGGCATAAAACCCATCTTTGATGTTTATCAGAGTTTCATGCTTTCCCTTCTCAACAATGACTCCATTTTTCACCACGGCTATAACATCAGCACCCTTGATTGTGGATAACCGATGGGCTACCACCACTGTGGTCCTGTTCACCATGACTCGGTCTAATGCATCTTGTACCACCCGCTCAGACTCAGCGTCTAATGCACTGGTCGCCTCATCCAGTAGCAGTATCTTTGGGCTCTTCACTATAGCTCTTGCAATGGCTACTCTCTGCTTTTGCCCACCTGACAGTTGGATTCCTCTCTCTCCCACCATGGTGTCATACCCCTGTATTTTGCATTTTTGGACATTGAAAATTGCAAACATGTCAGCATGTTCACCATTGGTAGTAGTATATTGGGGTGAAAATTTTGATCGTGTTCATATTGTGTCAAAGTCTAAGCATTCTACCAAATAAGTCGAATCTAGACCCGATACGAATAATAATCATGTTAAAAACATAAATATAAATACTATCTAATTATTAAATAAGTAACATGTCATGTAACCCATTTATTGATTAGGTCCTTTTACCGAATAATCAAATTGAAATAAGGCTTGTATAATTCCACATGGTTAACATCCTAACCAAACATATTATGATTTAATTGATCTATTTATTTTAAAATAAGTTTAAAATAAGTTAAATAATTTAAAGATATAATTAGATTAATCGCTATGTCAATTTGAATCAAATTTATGTTATGCACATCAATCCAAAAACTACCTAATTATTAAATAGGTTATGTAAGTTGACACTAATTTGACTTAAACTTGATGATATGAAAAATGTGTAGGGTTTGAATCGTGTTAGTGGATCATGTGAAACTTTGTCACCCCTATTAGTAGTTATTGGAGATGATAGTGAAATGGTTTTTAAGCGTTCTAACCTGTTGTAATCCGCTAATAAACTGGTGGGCATTTGCCAACTCTGATGCAGCTATAACTTCTGCTTCAGTGGTATGGCCTTCCTTTCCATATGCAATGTTGGCACGGATGGTGTCATTGAACAAGACCGGTTCTTGGCTCACTAGACCCATCTGCTGCCTCAACCACTTCAACTGGAGGCTTTGAATGTCCACACCATCCAGTGTGATATGACCTGAATCCGGATCATAAAATCTTTGCAGCAAGGCGATGACTGTTGATTTTCCACTCCCACTTTCTCCTACCAAGGCCACTGTCTGAAATATATGACATTCACCTTGGTCAGTCATTGAAAAGAATAGGATTTAAGCTAAAATTAGACCGTAGGAGTATACCTTGCCACTACGGATGGTCAAGCTGAGGTCTCTGAAAATCTGAATATCTGGTCTAGTTGGATACTTAAAGCTTATGTGCCGAAGCTCAATCTCGCCCTTCACATTCTCTAATTTTGTACCAGACTCGTCGCTGGGGTCGATTTGGGACTTCCTGTCAACAATTGCAAAGATGGAAGCTGCAGCAGACTTGGCTTTGCTGGAATCAGGACTGAAGGAACTTGATTGAGAAATTCCAATGGTAGCCATGGTCAGAGCAAAGAAAACCTGCAAAACAGGCATATGTCTCAGAATTCTGAAATATACATTGGTTATTATAAAAGGAACAAAAAATTCAGATGGGGATGTCAATACATACACGAAAAACCTCTCCAAATGTTATTTTTCCAGCTTCAACAAGCCGGGCTCCTGCATAGAAACTGAGTGCATAGACACAGAACAGCAGGAAGAAAGAAACTCCAAAGCCTATCCCACTGACCAGCCCTTGCCTTATCCCTGTTCTCATAGGGCCTTCACATTTCTTTTTGTACAGATCCATCACTTTCTCTTCAGCACAGAAAGAAGCAACTGTTCTTATACTCCCAACTGCATCATTAGCCACTTGGCTTGCCTCCTCATACATCATCTGAAACCATTTATATTTTAAAGCAGAGATTAAAGAATGGAATCACAATTTTCCAGTAAAATAAATCCATTTTTCTGAATGAGTTCAGGGCATACCTTTGCATCAGCACTGAATCCCTTAAGGAACTTTATCTGGACATATCCATTAAGTCCTATCAAAGGTATCAAAGCAAGGACGATAAGTGCTAACTGCCAACTTGCTTCAAAGGCAATGGCCAAACCTGCAACTGCTGATGCAGCATTCTGAACAACCTGAGCAAGCGCGTCTCCAACTAGAGCTCGAATGGTTGCAGCATCTGCAGAGAGCCTGGCACCAATTGCTCCACTTGAATGCTCAGGCTGATCGAACCAACCCACCTCCATGTGAACCACCTTCTCAAAGCACATTGATCTGACCCTCTGTATCAACTTACAGCCAGCCACAGAGAATAAGTATGTCCTTGCTGGGAATGCTAGGAATGATACCACACCCAGGACTAAAAATATTATTGCCCAAAATTTTGAATCCTTCCTGAGTTCGTGTGGGGGCTCGAAAAATGTATTGATAACACTGGAAATGAGTACACCAAATATTGGGAGGATGGTGCCATTGACGATGGCAGCTACGGTTCCTAGTAACAGCACAGGGATCTCTGGCTTGTTGAGATAGGCAAGGCGGCGGATTGGAACTTCTGGATGCTGTTCTGATGAGTGAGCGGCTTCAGCATCTGCAACAGCATTATCAGGGAGGCCAATTCCTGTAGGTAGGCCAAAGGAGACGGAGAATGAGTGACGACTGCTATTTCCTGGTCCTGATGATCCACGACTTATGGATCGCAAGAATGACATTCGTTGACTTGACTGTCTACCAAATTCAATGCTGCCATCTGGTCTGTCTTGGGCATCTGTAGCTTGATTCTCAGACTCTTTATTCACTTCTTGCAAACGTATAAGCTGAGAGTATGCTCCTTCAGGATCCTTGAGCAGTTCAGTGTGTGAGCCTGATAAATAGACAAAGAAGTGCCATAGATAAATTTTGGAAACTCAAGAATGAATTCAAGGAAAAGCAATGCACATTGACAACAGAAGAAACTTGGAATAATTTGGTATTTAGCAAAATATTTCGAACATTTTAGAGAAAGCAGGGCTTTCCAAAGTTTTGGAGAATATGCCATAATGCACAATTTTTTTTTTATATATTTAAAAAGATGCACATTAGGCCAAGAACCATCAGAAAAAAGCTAGGCATAACATACCTTTTTCTACCATCTTTCCACGATGAATGACCGCGATCATATCGGCATTCCTCACTGTACTCAAACGATGAGCAACGATAATGGTTGTTCGGTTGACCATAATCCTGTCCAATGCTTCTTGTACTACTCTTTCTGATTCTGCATCAAGTGCACTTGTAGCTTCATCTAAAAGTAGAATTCGCGGGTCTTTCAGAATTGCTCTTGCTATGGCAACTCTCTGCTTTTGTCCTCCAGAGAGCTGTGTTCCATGCTCACCAACCATTGTGTCTAGCCCCTGAATGCACAATTTAAAATCTCAGAGATAAAACAACAGTGGACATGTCCATGAAAGTGAAGACATGAGTGCAAAAAGGGGGAAAAACCAAATGGGAAAGAACTAGGAACCTGAGGAAGTTTATCAATGAATTTAGAAGCATTTGCAAGCTCAGCTGCAGCTCTTATCTCTTCAATAGTTGCACCCTCTTTTCCATATGCAATATTATCCCTAATGCTGGATGTGAACAAGACTGGTTCCTGGCTGACAAGACCAATTTTCCCCCTAATCCATCTTAGCTGAAACTCCTTCAGATTAATACCATCTATAAGAACTTCACCAGCAAGGGGATCATAAAACCTCTCTATCAGACTAATTACTGTTGACTTCCCACTTCCACTCTGTCCAACCAAAGCTGCAGTTGTGCCACTAGGGATGGAAAGAGAGAATCCACTGAAGATTTCCTCATCTGGTCTGGCTGGATAGCTAAAGTATACATCCCTTAACTCTATCTCTCCTTGAATGTCCTCCAGTATCTTCCCTTTGGTGTCAGAAGCATCTATCTCTGGATTCCTGTGTATCGTCTCAAACATCTTGAATGCTGCAGCCTGACCAGCAGCAAACGCACTCATGCAAGGAGATGCCTGCCCTAGAGACCTGAAACATTCATATTATACCAAAAAGTTATAAATAATCAAAGATGAATTACTTCACCAAAGTCCAATACAGAGATATTAGCAATAGTACTTTCCCTTTATGGGCTACAATTGGAACTTCAACTTGATTAAGCCAAAGAAAGTTCAGAATGCAGCTTACATGGAACCAGTCAATACGGCAACAATGACATTCAGAACTGTGCCCCCAGAATATCCTTTTTCCAGTATCATCTTTGCACCAAACCATACTGCCAATGCATAACTTGCAAAGATGATGAACATAACTGTTCCAAGGCCTAATCCTGCAGCCAGACCTTCGAAAACACCTGATTTGTAAGCATTTACCAGACACTGATTGTATTTAGTTACAGCTTGCTTTTCCCCAGTAAATGATGCAACCTAGATTGAAGAAAAAGATATGCTGTCACTTTTCATCAGAATGTAAAAGGGCAAAACCAAACACAACTTAGGGAAAACTGATATCCAATATTCCACTGGCATGTACTCAGTTCTGGCCTATATGACATACCGTTCTAATTGAGCCGATTGTCTGTTCTACTACAGTTGCTGCTTTTGCATAAGCGTTTTGTCCGCGGGTAGCCATCTTGGATAAGAAGAGAGACATAGCTCCACCAGCAATCACAAGAAGAGGAATTGATGATAGCATGACAAGGGTAAGCAGCCACCCTTTAATGAATGCTATGACAAAGCCTCCAATGAACGTCGATACCAGCTGTATAAATTTCCCTACCTGAACAAAAACAAAATTTGCAAAAGAAAACCTAAAGACCCTTATAGGCTTAAGTAACATGTTTAGGATAAATAAAGCAAATTGTGTCTTTTTGGCGGTTTTGTTCATGTTATTATTACCTTCTCACCCATGGCATCTTGTATTAGAACAGTGTCCCCAGACATCCTTCCGATAACCTCTCCTGTGTTTGTTTCCTTATCAAAGAAAGCAACATCTTGTCTCAATATAGTTTTCAAATACAGACTCCTAATTCTTGCAGCCTGCCTCTCCCCTGTGACCATCCAGCAAGCCACCTCTGACAAACAACAAAAAACAGTCTTTCTCAATTCTCAGTGCTCAAAGAGTCAAAAGTGAAGATATCTCTACCCATTAAATTTTTGCAACAATTTTGAATTTAAGATATGCTTACGAAAGAATGCTGCTACACCAGCCCCCACAGCCAAGTAGACAAATTTCAGAGAAACCTAAATGCAATAATCAAAAAAAGAGTCAATAAAGTCCTGGTTTCAGTACTCCTACAATTCAAATGAGGAATAACCAGATAAAAATTTATACTAGGAAGCATGGCTTTATGCAGAAAAGGCGATAAATTCACAACCAAACACCCAGGAGATGGCATTCCTGAATGGGAAATTTGATACATCTAAACCTGAGAAGTTGTCGAAATATTTTCTGCAGAGTACCCAATGAAACAAATGTGAGAGAGAATTTTACCTTGGATACTATTTCGACCACTTCTTTGTTGTTCTGGTTTTGTCCAAAAGAATCAATCAGCTCCCCAAAAAGTATTGTCATAAGGGGCATACATATTCCATTCCCAACAGCACCGATCGTGCCGGCAATCATCAACAACATATCAGCAGAATCTGCAAAAGAGAACAGCTTGTGAAATGGAACTGTGCTGGCCTTCCCCTCCTCCTTGCTCTTCTCCAAATCTTGTTGTTTCCCATTCTGGCCAGAGCTTTTCACAGTCTCTGTTTCAAGTGCTCCCTTTCTTGATGTTGTGGCTTCATGCATATTTGTTTTTCCATTCAAGTCATTCTCCTCAGCCATAATGCTACTCCTAGATACTTACAAGTTCTAAGATAGCAACTACTTTATCTGGAAGGGATCGGACTTCAAACTTCAGCTGCAAGATTGATGGGCGAAATCAGAATCATTAAAGACCGAGCTTTAAAAGTCGAGCCAATGACAGATTCAATAGATTAATATTGAAAGAGAATTGAAACCGATAAAAATAACAGCTCCCAGAAATTCTATGAGCCAACGACTCAATGGATCCTGAATCATGGGTAGTTCAAACAGAAAAAATAAAAGCAAAAAACCAAAACAGAAAAATACAAATAAATGAAAAATTTGAGCCGGCAGCTCCTTATTGAATAGAATTAAAGTGAGTAGATCCTACAAGTACAAAAGCAAACAAAATCACTCAAAAGGTAGATGAACAGAGGATAAAATGCCCGTGAAGTTGCATCAACAGTTGGGAGATTCTAGCCAATCTCCCATGCTTGGTACATACCAGGTATGTACTATCAAAAAGGCTGACTTGAGGAAAACCCATATGACATCAATTATACAGAAAAGAAAAAGAGAACAGGGAAAAGAACAGAATAAATAGAAACACAAGGATCCCAGAGAGAGAAATGATGTTTTCTTTTTTCTTTTTTCTGGGTTTTTCTTTTCAGGGTTGAATCTGGAGAATTCAAAACAAAGAAGCTAATCAAGTAGGAGAGTCAAAAAGAGAAAAAGAAATGAAACTTTGCTCTGTTTTTTGACTGCATAAACACACAAACCATAACGTGCAAGCCAATAATAACCACCTCCAAAACAAAAGACGCAGCCCGGGCCGGCTGAAACAGGAATGATACATAGACATGGAACAGGCCAAAACATCAGAAGGAGTAGTTAAAGAAAACAAAAATAGTAGCAGTTATGGGATCTGGGTTGGTTCTCAACTTGTACCTTTTCCCTGTATTACTGAACCCTCCACCTACATTGTTGTTCTCATAAACCTCAGCACTTATAAAAAAGGATACTCCCAAGTCCCAACCAAATAGTTTGCTTAGGGATCAAGCATCAACCTCTGCCTCTCAGTCAAAGGTTTTGATTTCCAGCTTTGTTTAGAAAAGAAAAATGCAAGTTTGGTATTCTTTTGCATCACAATTCCAGGAAGTGTTCTTTATCTTAGACTTTTAAGTAATGTTATCAAAATGACATATTATTCCTTGGGGTGCTCACACTGTCTGATCAAGGGGTGGTGGTGGGCGGTGGGTCCCCGTACATGTTTGAAGAAACTTAACCCGAAAATTGAGAATACAGCCTGTCTTCTCAAGATACCACCATCTTGGTGTGGGTATGGAGGTTTAGTAGCAAAGCATTCCTACACTTCAACTACACAAAAATTTAACAAATCACACTTGAATTTGTCAGGAGATGATCACATGTGGAGACCCCCTCATCATAGCCACCACGCCCCCAACCCAATTACCTACCACTTTTAATTTAATAATAATAATTTATTTTCTGATATTTTTTTGTGTACTAGCCTTATGCTTATCAATGGGAAAACCCCGTATCAAGTCAGAGCCCAGCCAGCTTTTTATGATGCTACATTTGACCCAATTGCCGTACTATTTTCCATAAAATTTCCAAAGGGCAAAATTGGTTGGCGATTCTAGAAATCCCTGATTGTCAAATGAAATTTCTGTGATTTTTCATCACCTTTTCATGTGTCAAACACAATTCTAACGCCAGGTTGAATGGCGAATCTGGATATATCCTGGTAAATGGGTTGAATTTTCAATTTTCTCCAAGGAATTGAAGCCATTCGGCTGCTCTGCCCTTTTTAGTGGGAACTGACGAGATGCAGTAAGCCTCTTTGCCTCTGCTTTCCATTTCCTGGCTGCGAATAAAAAGTCAAAACATGGGTTGACAAGTAAAAAACCGTGATTTTTGGTTGAATTGCTTTTTAAAAGTTTTTTTTAAGAAAAACTTTCATGGCCCATAATCCAAATTATTAATTTTTTTACAAAATCAAAACTTTATCCAAATTTTTAAGGGGTTGTTATTCACAACATCCCTTTTATTAAATGTAACACTTTTTTGTCATTTTTTTTTTTCACATATATCATTTTTAATAAAAAATTCTCTCTCTAACCTCCTTTCAACATAAATCACATACGAAATACAATGAATGACGAAATTCAATCATCTAATGACAATTTTCAAGTAAGATTTATAACTTTCATTTTTTTTTTATAAAGAAATATATATATTTATAAAAAAAAAAAAAAAAAAAACGGGCGAACTGGATGGGGCTCCAGTGTCCTAGGAGGTGGCAGCGACGGCGACGGTTAGGGTTTGGAGCAGGGATGGAAGTCAGCGACCATCGGTGGCAATGGTTGTGCTAAATTTTTTACTTATAATAATTATAAAAATCGAATTTTTTTATTGCTTATAATAGTTACTAAATTACCTTTCATTTATAATAATTAGAAAATTCTTCATGACATAAATTTTTACTTATAATAATATAAAATTTTAATTCTTTTATTTGTTTATAATATTTACTAAAAATGTGGGGTGAGGGTTGAGAAAAAAAAATTAAAAAATGGTTGCTATTAAGACGTGAGGTTGGGGAGGAGAGAGGGGAGAGGAGAGAGGAGAAGGAGGGGGAAAGAATAAGGAAGAGTAGTGTAGGAATGTAAAATGCTGCATTAGTAAAAATGGTATTATGAATAACAATTGAGATTTTTAATAATTATTTACCTAAAAAATTATTTAAAAATAATTCCAAAATTATAAATCTAATATTTCATATTTAAATTTAAAAAAAATCCTAAAAATTTTACCTAAAAAATTATTTAACTAAAAAGCATCAAATAATTCCAAATTTAAAATTTTAAATAAATTTATAAATTTAAAAAATTTAAATATATAAAAGATGTTGGATTTATAAATTTAAGATCATATCATCCTTTTAATAAAATAATTCTTTAAAATACTTAAATAATTAGAACAAAGAAAATATTTATTTATTAAAATAGATGAAATAATCTCAAAATTATAAATCTAATTTTTTGTACCTTGAAAGTTAAAAATAACCCAATTTAAGACATTTTCAATGATTTTCATGTAAGTTTAAAAGAAAGAATATTATTTGTAAAAAAAAAAATGTATTTTATGATTTTAAAAAATAATCTATTTGTGATATAAATACCTTTCAATATTTTTTATTATTTTTACTTAATTTTAAAAGAGAATATTATTTTTATAAATAAAATAAAATAAAAAATCAAGGTATTTTTTTTAAACATGAATAATTTTTAAGATAGAAAAAAAAAAGAGGGATTTACAAATTCGGTATCATTTCATTTTTTTTAATCAAATAATTAAAAATAAAATAAAAATTACCATGTGAAACTGCGTGCTCCGTCGGGCATGCATGTTGGCTCTTCCTTCTTCCTTGTTTTGAATTTTGAATTTCATCTTTTTGGTCACAAGACGACACATTTGGCCACCTGTGATCGGATTCAATATTTTTGTAATATTTATTTGTAGTTTGATTTTATACGATTCTGCTAAGATTATCTACATGGTGATGGACTAATCATATGATTTAATTTATTATATCATAAAGAACTTATCAAGAAAGGACAAATTAGGTACAATTCTCCAACTTGGTTGCTTTATTATTTTTTTTTTCAAGATTTTTATGATTTTTTTAATATTTTTAGAGATGGGTTGAGGTGACAATTCGTGTTGATGGGTCGTGTTCGTGTTGTGTCAAATTTTAGGTATTCTACAACATTGTTCAATCCAAACTCAGACACGAATAATAATCGTGTAAAAAATATAAATTCAAATACCACCTGATTATTAAACGAGTAATATATTGTTAACTCATTTAACCCATTCAATAATTAAGTCATCAAATTTAATAATAAAGCTGAGTTAGGTTTTATATATGTTTATATGATTGATGTTTCAACTAAATATATTTATGACTCAATTGATTTATTTATTTAAAATGAGTTAAATGTGAGATAAATAATTTAAAAATATAATTAAATTAATAACTAAATTATTAAATAAATTACTTCAAGTTAAATCCAGATTAATTAAAAAATTATCTATTTATTAAAAGAATTATATAGATTGATATGAATTTAATTTAAATTTAACCTAAACACGAAAAACGTGTAGGATTTGTGTTGTATTCACGAACGATATCAAGCTTTGGAATCCTCAAAGATTGGTTCATCGTACTTTTTTATTTAATGGGAAATTTTATTTTTGTATGGAAATAAAAATATTTTATCCAATATCTTTATTTAAAGAAAGATTTCTTAAATGGGAATTTGAGATGTGAAAGAAAGAAAATAAAATAAATACATTAATGGGGAGAAAAATGAAAGATTGACGGAGAAGCATGCCTAGAGGAGAGGAGGTGATGGGTGGAGTGGAAAGAGAAGAAAATTATCCTACTTGGTTATGATTGTGTCCGCCTCTACTGCAATTTTACCAACTTTTCTTTCAAGATGGGGACAGCGATGGCTCACACAAGTTTCATTTATGACTTGTGAGCCTCCCCCACCCATACCCACCACCGTCGATCTCCATAGCCCATACCCCTTCAATGTGGAGGAGCCATCTGCCATCCCCAGCCGCCCGTACCCCAACCCACCACCCCCCCCCTCCCCCCCTACACACACACACTTATTCAATTCACATCATTTTCTCATATCTCTTGCCTTGTCTCTGTCTGTTATGACATCATTCAGTATCTGTTAACTGTTAACAAGCATAAGATGCAAATTACATAACAGAGAAACAGTAGGACAAGATATTGTTTTCAGCGTTTGATTCCACTGAAATATTTTAGTAGGGGACCGAAATTCTTGAATCTCCTGTTCTGAGTTGAAGCAATCACCCATAATGGTGGGTATGGGTTGATTGGACTTGACCCCAGTTGAAGTTGAAGCCTACAGGCCTGGCGGCCGGGGAGAATCAAAGAATTGGTTGAGTTAATGCGCTCACTTTGCATGAATGGCAGTTGGGTTTTGAGAAAAAGTCCGTGTGTTGATGCATCAACAGAGTGCAGAATTAATTAACTGAGAGAGACAAAAACCCAACTTCTTTAATGCCCTTGATTGGAATTTGGGGCCAGTTCTTCAAACCAAACTGGACCCATCCTCAGTCTGCTCCCACCTTTTATGAAAGCCCAATTAGAACCGTTTTTAATTTCTTTCTTTCTTCTTTCTCAAGCTGAGATTTAATGTCAATAAAACCATCCAATCATTTGAAGTTGGTCCAAACAAGTCAAGCTTTATTTAGCTAGTTCAATTTTCAATGATTGGAAGCTCTGTTTCCTCTTATTTGCTTCATTTCCAATTGAGCTATTTTACATTCTCACCAGTACTCTCACGCTTATTACAGTAGTTGAAAGAGATTTAAGGGATATGTGACCAAAGGTCTGGATACGAAGGTTAAGATGAAGAATTGAAGATTGATTCAAGTACTTGACTTCAACATCAAATCAAGGAAGGGTTGGTGATGAGCCTCCTCAACACACCATGTCATCAAACGGATGCCTTTCTTTGGTGAGGGCAGCAATCCAACAATGCAAACGGGTATGATAGCAGAGCCTTGTATTGGAACCACATGAACTGGGGCGCCCCACCCATAGTCAATTTGGTTAAACCCCAGTCTGCCCCACTCTGATATAAACAATGTGGTGTAGATGAGGGGTGGTGCAAATGGATCTACCCCATCTTCCACCAGTTCACCCTTCAACCACCTGCAAAATTCGTTTGATAACTTAACTTTTTCCTCTTGGATCAGTTTTACCACATCAGCAGTTGACGACCGTGCCAGTGTCTCACTGGAAGCTGTGATGGTCACTGGGAAGAAACAGTTGCCATAGAAGCCTTGTGGCAAAGGAGGCTGCAACAACGGGCGGCAATTTGCAAAGAAGACAAGCTTGACTTGTGTATTCTCTCCCAAGTTTATAGCTTGTGTTCGAAGGCGCCAGATACTGGCAACTACAATTTCAAAGGTGGAGCAAGTTTGGCCTGTAGACTCCTGGAACTCATGCTTTAGCTGATTGATCTGATCCAGGGAAATGTCTATATTGGCATGCTGCAGCTGGTAGTCAGGCATGGGGGGTGGTAAGTTTGGCAAGACAGTGGGATTTGTTTGTGGGACTTGTGGAGGAGGTGGAGAAAAGTCCCTACACCACACTGGCGCAATGCTTGGATTCTCAAGGCCTCTAGCCATTTCTCCAACAGCATTTAGGAACTGGGCGGCTCCTAAGCCATCACAAATACTATGACAGAATATGAGGCCCATGACAAATCCACCACATGCAAATTGAGTCACCTGATGAACAAAAACAATACATATGATTCTGTGAAGTTTACATTACCAAGCAGTTTTCGGGTTTTTTTTTTAATTGTTTCAAGTTGTGTTTGTGCCAGCTTTAGCACTTGAATTTTGCTAATTCTACGACTATAATGCAGTATTGAATGGAACAGAGTGGTTTTTGACCATATACCTGCATTAGCACAAGTGGATTTATGCCTTCAGCTTCTGGGATGTGATCAGGGAGAAGCTCATCATAGGGGATGGATGCAGTGTCGTCAAAGTAATGGACTGAATCAAGCATACACTCAGCAGATGCCTCAACAAACCACACACCTTCCCCAGAACATTCAATTTGAAGCTCGCCATGGCTCGACTCTTTCAGCCGTCCAGCAAGAGGATAGTAGGGAACCAATGCCATGGACAAGGCTTCTCGTATGACTTGTGCTGCACCAAGGCCATGCCTGAACACATGCAGTGTCCGAGCATTGCACCTTAGGACAGGCAATCTATCAATAATCGACAGATCAAGTGTAACAGAAGGGGTCTTCTTGGATGGCTGAACAAGGCCTTGGTTTGTTCTTATCACAGAGAGAGCCATGGCAGAAGAGGGATTGATGGGGAAGTACAAGGAAGGAACTACCACTCTGCAATCTTATATGTAGTGCAATATTGTTTTACAAGGAATCCATAAACGATATTGATGCTTCCATATTTAAAATATTGGAATTGCTTGGCTTCAAAGTCTCATCAGTTTGGTAATGAACTAGGACAAGAAAAGATGACCAAGCCTCTGCATTTAAATATGTGGAACTGCTTGGCTTCAAAGTCCAATTTCAGCAGATTGGGTAGTGATAAGAGGATAACTTTTAGCAGTATAATGGTATACTTTACACATTAGATATTGGGTTATGATTTATGAAACTTTTTCGAAGATAAAAAGAGCTAGTTGAATACTGAAAAATGTTGGAAAGTCTCATGGAAATTCAATTGTTGTGTTTTATGACAGATTTGGAATGGATTTCCATGGCATAAAATTCATCTGTTCACTGCTTTCACTTATGATCAATCATTTTAGGACTACCAGCAACCAAGGACACAAATCTTCCCTTGGGTTTGTGGCTTCTCATGACCAGTGTTTTGCGGTCGGGTTCAACCCTGATTCGGTTCATTGGTTTTCTACGGTTGGCAAAATGGGCCCTCGATATGCTGGAAACATGGGCCACACACTGCCCATCATGGCCCAAAGGCTTAGCTCCTGTTTAAAGATTGAATGAGGTTTGTAAACCTCTTTTCATCACCTTAAATTTCTCATGAAAATTCAAATTGAATGCATGCAAAAATAAAAAAGACGTAGGAGAACCAATCTGCCAACCAATTGAATTTGTTAAGAATGGTAAAAGTAAAAAGTAAAATATGTACGTTATTTCAAAATTTTAATATAAATAAAATAATCTAATATCTTTTAAACTTATAAAATAATATATATCTATATATATATATATATATATATATATATATATATATATATTAATTTCTTAAAATTATTTTAATTTTAAATAAAATATAAATTATATATTTATGACGTTATTGATTCGACTATCGATTTGACTAGTAAACCATGAATTAGTAACTTTTTCGATTCAATAGACGGTCTGATTTTTAAAACATTGCTCATGACAAAAGCAAACTAATTGTTACTACCTTGAGGCACCTAGCCAATTCAATGTTGAATTATAAGTGTTGAAACATTTTTGTATTGAATTAATAAAAGTGAAGTATGTTTGGTATAAGTGTTGAATGTCAAAGTAATTTGATGGTTTGTTAATGAAAATATAAAGTCTTAATAATTTATTTATTTATTTTACAAATTTAGCCTTATCCTATGACATTTTTAAAAATTTAAGTATTATACATAATACCTCATGGAAATTAGAAAAAAAAAAAAAGAAAAAAGAAATATTGTTTAAGTGAAGTGATTAAATTTTTATTTAATAATACAAATTTTCATGTTGGGATTAAAACTATATAAAAAAAAAAAATCATTTTTTACTTTTCAGAAATATACTTACTCATCATTTATTTTGAAAGTAAATATAAATATTTAAAAATATTCTTGGTAATCGACTTCAACTAAAAATTGATATCAGAACTTCATTCAATACCCTGCCTTAACTTTAAAATGTTAATTATAAAAATAAAATTAATTAAATTAAATTAAGCTTTTATTTCTAATTCTATTTTTTTATTTTATATAATAAAGACTATTTAAAAAAAAGTTCAATTTTAATTTTTTTTTTATAAAAAAAATACTATACTTATGATAAATAGTAAATAATAAAAAAGTAATGATTTTTTTTTTAAATTTTCTTCATCACAATATTTTATAACTAATATAAAATAAGAAAATTAATAAAAATGAATTATAGAGTAAGAATTGAAAAAAAAAAAAAAAGGAAAAAAAATCTTATATGACATATATAGTTTATGGTAAATAAAATAGTGTATTACTTAATTTATTTCTTTATTTTATTTTGATCAAAATCATTTTAAAAAATATGTTCATAAAATTTTAATGAGAAATTATTTCTTATAAATAAATTAAGTGGAGCAACATAAATCAATTAAAAATAGAATTTGATTTAATATAATTCCTCGATATCAATTAAAACGGGTTTTCTTTTTCAAAGTTTAATTTTTTTACAAGAAAAAACTAATAATAAAAAAAATTGATTTAAAAGAAGATATATTTTAGTATGTATGTAAGTAACTTTGATTTATATTCAACTAGGAACATATGTATTAGGAATTTACAATACGAAAGTCAATAGAAATTTCCAACTTACATTGAGTAACGGTATGAAATTTTTGAATAAGATGAATAGCATCTATTAAGTATCATATTACATATATATATTACAAATGTTGAAATAACTTAAGTCTTCTTTGTCTAATTATTTGACTTTATGGTATACCAAATGAAGAGAGAGAAAAAAAAGTTTACTAACATATAAATAGAGTACAAGAATTCATTGACATGTAAATTATTTCAACATCATTTATCTTCAAACTATTTCAATGAATCTTTAGTAAAGTTTTACAAATTAAACTTCATATATTCTCCATCCACTAATAGATGATATCCCGGACTTTATTATCATTGGTCATTACAAGTTATGTCAAAAGTTTTACATTGAATTTAGTCATTTTCTTCTAGAAATTACAATAAAGTATTCATATGTTATAATCAATATATATTCAATTATTTAATCTAAAAAGAATATAAAATTATATAATATGTCAATATCAATGTCAAAGGGGTGTAAAAAGACATTTCTAACACTAATACTTTTATTATAAACTTTAGTTAAGACATAAATATATTATAATTATAATATAATTAAACTAATTAATATTATGATGTATTATGACATGGCCTAATTTAGGAATTTATAATATATATATATATATATATATATATTACAAAATTGATAGTTATGGACCTTATGTCACGAATCAACCTTATAAGTCAAATAAAATATCAATTTAAATTCATAAGGTTTATTGTTTTTTTTTAAAAAAAATGGAAAAAATCATTAAGCAATTTCAATGCATTGACCGGATGATAATAATATGCTTATGATGCGTTAATGCCCAATGAGGTTTAAAAAGGAACTTTTAACAATAATACTTTTATTATAAAGTTTAGTTACGGCACGAATACACTATGCTTATAACACAAATAATTTAATATTATGATAATGAAACTAAGAATTGTGGATTATCATACCATATTTCCTAGCCTATATATTTTATGCCAAAAGTATTCTTAAAAGCCAAACAAAATACTAATATGAATTTGTAAGCCAAATAAACTTCAAATGAAAATCCAGTTGCAATATCAAGGAGATTTTAAAAAGAAAAATTAAGAAGTGACATGTTTTCTTTACTTAAAAGAACACTTTTATGGAACATACAATTTACGTTTATTCATAAGAAAATTAAAATTATTTTTATTTACATAAAAAAGTTTTATAATTCCATCTATGCATATTTTAATAGTCAAATATCTATTTCCTATATTTCTTCTAATGATGTAAAAAACTTATTTTCATAAGAAATTCATTTCTTATAATAATGTAGAAAACTCATTTCCACATAAACCATAATCAAAACCCAACAAGCAAAAAAGTGGAGGCAAAAGGAGCCACTAACAGAAAACCCAAAAAAAAAAAAAAAAAGCACCCAATTCTACAGAGAAAAAGAAATTTATACGCTTGTGAAGAAGACTTTTCTCAAGCTTCTTCATGCCACCATTTCTAATAAAGAAAATGACCACGACATTGATGAGTGGATCATAAGGTTAAAGCTTAGGGTTTTGTTATGGTTTTTTTATTTTAATCTTTTGTCATTCTTTTTTCACTATCCATTCATGTTGGTCTTAGATGATGTTTTATTTTATTTTTTCTTCATATTTATAAGGAGTGATAGGAAAAAAGTCATTCAAAGGGTAAAACTACCCTCTTAAAAGTTGAGACCTTTGTAAGAATTCTAAGAAATAAAAAATATGGTGACCCTTTGAAAGACTTATCACCACCAACCAACCCTATTCGATAATTTCCCTTTATCAAACACCCCCTAATGCTTAGAAGTTCCAAGCACTATCAAGATTTTGAGTAACATGTATATTTTATTATTAGAAAAATTGAGAGCTTCAAGAATATGATACAGGACTATTTATTAATTTTTCAATATATGAGAAATGAAATAACAACTAATTCTAAGGGATGTTATATGTAAGGGTGCAACTTAGGTGAGTTGACCTAATCCAACACAAACTTAACCTAACATTTGGGCAAACTTAGGTAGTCATTTTCAATACTTAGTTTTACTTTAGGTTTTTTCAATTTGACCTCAATTTCTGTTGGGTTTGAGTTAAGGTTTGGACAAGTTGAGCCTAATCCAAACTTGATTTAATATTTTTATAATATTTATAATATATATTATATTATCTAATAATAATCATTTTATTTTTAATTTTTTTAAAAATATCAAATTACATTATATTATATACTTTTTCATTTTTTAGACAAATATGTAAATTTATTTTTACTTTTTTATTGCTATCTTGAATTTTTTTTTCCTATTTACTATTTAAATTTTGATATAATTATATAGAAAAAAGTTTTTTAAAGAACATTATGGATGAATTTGAATTATGCAACTTGATCAACCCGACCATCTCGAGTCTAACCTGACCAACCCAAACTCAACTTGAGCTTAAAGAAATGAAATTGATTTGGGCATGGATTGAGTACCTTGGGTTAGAAGTCGATTAGGTCGAGTTGGGTTTGAGTTGAACTTAGGTTAGTCATCAACCCGCCTAAGTTATAACCTTAGCTATCCATAACAACTTATCATAAAGTTAGTTATCCATACTAAACGTTACATTATCTTAAAATAGGGATTTTTACTTAGTAAAAAAAACATAAGTACAAAGATTTGATAGAAATGTTAGAGTTCAGGCTTGTTTAGTTTTTCTAACATTCCCTCTCAAGCTAAGAATAGTAGGAGAGACTACACACAGGCTGTTGTGAAGTTGTGGGTAGAGCTTTGGTAAGGATGTCGACAATTTAACAATAGGTTGGAACATGTTGCTTTGATAAATCCAATTTGATATTATTTTTTCAACGGTGTTGGATAGGATTATATAACATTTAAGTTCACAATGCTAAGATCAATAATGTTGTGTCAAATCATTAGAGGTTGAGATTGCAAAAATCAAAGCTTGAAGTTAGACAATTTCAATTATTGCATTTGCAATACTATGATATTTGACTTTTTTGCTTGAGTGAGGAACAATATGTTGTTTCTTAGAGCTCCAAGTGATTAATTAGATTGTCACCAAGAAATATACAATCACATGAGGTCGACTTTCAGTCATCAAGATTAAATTTCAATCAACATCTAAAAGGATGATGCATAACTCGACACACCTTGTTTACAATGTTGGAGATTTATTGGAATGCTACACTACAATGTGAGCTCAACAACAAGCCCTCCTTGATGAACTAAAAGATGAGAGCTAGTGATCATGGGTGTAGAGACAGAATTGACATTGAGCATCTTTGCGTTAAGGAGGAGATTTGTCATTCTTCATATAACAAGCGTAATCATTTATCATTCTTCATTCTAACAATGATGTTTCTCAAAGCGTCGTGGTTAACTCCTTTTCTACCTAGACACTTAATGTCATTTTAAAATTTTAAAAGCTTTAAAGAAGCATCATCTTGATTGAGGCATAATTTCAAAAATCTCAAATTTATTGGAATGCCCTAATTGTACCCTATTATTAAAAATTCCCACATAAACTTCATACAAAATATGCCAAAAATTAATTCAAGATACTTGTAATACAAAAATACCAACAATACTATTTCTTTAAAATTATACAACAAACAATATACACATGTGCTGTAATTTTAAAAAATAATTCTTAAACTACTATTATAAAAAAAATAATTCTAAATTTATTGCAAGTTTTGTCAAAAAGAGAACAATTTATTTCCTTTCAAAAAAAATTATACTAAAAAAATTATCTCTTGAAAATTCCACTTTCAAATTTTTTTTGTTTAAAAAAATTACATGCTAAAATCATGTAATTTCTAAAAAAAAGAAAAGAAAAAAAAAAGAAAAGAAAAGAAGGAGAAATTGTCTATTCAAGAGACAATTTTCTCAAAAATAAAAAATAAAAAATCTATTTTTTCATTCCCTAATTTTTTTAATTAATGATATATTTATATAATAATATAATTATTATAAATATATGTTATAAAATTAGTTAATTTTATTTACTAAATTTAATATGTAAAAAATTATAATTATTAAGATATTTATCAACAATAATATTTATAAAAATATAAATTATGTTTAATATTTATATATTAATTTTAAAAATATTTTCTTCTTGATCTTCAATTTTGTCTTTAAATTAATTCATTTAATTATAACTAATAAAATTAATTTGGTTTGATATTGTTTTGAATTAAAAAAAATTATCAATTTTATGCGAAAAATGAGTTTATAAAAAAAAAATTTGTTATTAATTTATTATTTTTCTATACAACAAATTTGTTATATAATAAAATTAATTTAAAAATTAAAATATTATTTTCTTGTCTTTTTTCCTTCCTTTTCCTCAAGTTGCATATGATTTATGGTATTATTTTTGAGTCATGTGAAAGACAAACAAATTTATTATTAAATTATTTAAAAAAATAAATAAAATATTTATTATTTTTCTATACAACAAATTTGTTATATAATAAATTTAATTTAAAAATTTAAAAAAAATATTTATTTTTTAAATAATTATTTAATAAATTAATAACAAATTTGTTTTTTATAAACTCATTTTTCACATAAAATTGATAATTTTTTTTTAATTACAAAGCAAAAGAAAAAAAACTATTGCAATAGATTTGGAATTATATTTTTCATAACGTTAGTTTATGAATTATTTTTTTTAAGTTTTCTGTACTCTTATAAAAAATCCATGAACACTTTGATAACAATGCATGTCATCTCTCTTGGAGGAAACGGATGACAATGGATCGAGTTTTTTTAGTGTCTCTGACACTGATTCAAGCCAAACCCATTAAAACAAGATCCGGAAGTATAGTGAAGTTGGTGCTCTTTGGAAGCTTAGAAATTGTGATGATTGGTCCACAAATGCAGTGTTGACCAAAAATTAAAGGGACAGAAAGACTAACAGATTAAAGATGAAAGAGTAATTGATGGGTGGAGATGGAGAATGGGTGTGGGAGCTTATGATACCTATGATATTTCAATGCCTCTGGCCATGCTAGCTTTTAAAAAACCTCTGTTCTCCATCACCATGACCCAGACGTTGTCGCATTGCCAAATTATCAACCTACACCTTCGGTCTTGGTTGCTTCAATTTCCGGGCATTTTGGCCCGTCTTCACGTGCCTGTCAATCCAGGCAACGGGCATAATTCCTCGTATACAAGCCGGATGGGAGTTGTGGGGCTTGGTTTACCTGGAGTGAGGCATTGAGCAACCCCACTTATTTATTTGCTTTAGTACCCAAATCTGAGTACTTTCAACAACTGACCTTATAAGTTGTCTCTCTCAACACGCGGCAGAGGAACAGACGTTTACGCAACATCTAAAACACAATGGTGTCACATCTGCTGCGGAGAATCTCGAAAGTTAGCGAATTGAGTGTTTCTTTTTCGAGTAGTATCGTATGTGGGGTGGACATAGGTGTGGGGCTAAGCTCATAGACTTCGGTGGTTTCCAAGTGAAATAATGGGTTGGAGGGTTTTTTTTAAGAGTTGTGTGGTAGATTAAATTTATAGGTAGACAGAGCTCTATGAGACGTCTCGTGTGTTGTGTCCACATGGTCTAACCAATGCGGCAATTTGGGCCAAGTAAGAGCATCTAAAGAAAAGAAAATGCCCCCATGAATCTACACAAAATTGAACCCATGTAAGGCCTCTATGCTTAGGATATTGAAGAAATACTAATAAATAACAACATAGGATATATAGTCTTGATTGGATTGGAGTGATTCAAAGGCATGTGATAGGTCCCACCAGAGTAAAAGGTAAACACAAATTTGATTGGGTTGGGGATGTCGATTTGGGTTAATAGACCGAGAGAAGGAAGGAATGGGAGGAGGCAAAGCCGCAAGGCAACAATTATTCCCGGAACCGAATGATAGATGGGTGATGATGATGCAGTTTCTTGCGAAATCACTATCGGCTTCTGTGTGAGTGGGCCATCCTACCTCTCCTTCCGATGTCCAATCCAGAAGCAAAAGGGTGGGCAGGACAAGAGTACTTTCTCAATAGCATCAACGCCCATCGTGACACGGCAACACCCTCCACCCGATTGGTGTCTGAAATCCCCTGGATATGGAAATTGGATTAGAAGGGGAGCCGTTTCTGTCTTCCAGGCTCGAGCCCATTCTGGAGGTGGAGGTGGAGGTTGAGACGGAGGGTGAGGGTGAGGTCGATGATCAATTCCCTTTCACCATTTCGGAACCCACCATCTCCAACCAAGACATTCAAGACCCTTGTGCCCCTGGACCATCTACTACCCATTTCTTGCCGCGCAAAACCATTCACCGCTGCAAGACCGCGCCGGCCTTGGCCGTCATGCGAGACGCCAAATCGCAGCCGGCCCAACTCCCCAAACCCCACTCTGAATCTACCTCCATCATCAGACAGGCCTTCTTCTTGCTCTTTCTCTATCTCTCCCTGGGCGTCGTTATCTACTCATTCAATCGGGACAACTTCTCCGGCATCGAGACCCACGCCGTGGTCGACGCCCTTTACTTCTGTATCGTCACCATGTGCACCATAGGCTATGGCGATATCGCTCCCCTCACCCCCGCCACCAAGGTCTTCGCCTGCGTTTTTGTATTGGTGGGCTTTGGATTCATAGACATATTGTTGAGTGGGGTCGTGAATTATGTTCTTGATTTGCAGGAGAACATGATTTTGACTGGCATTCAGGTGGGTGGAGCACCAGGCGGTGGCTTTTCTGCTAGGAACTATATAGTCGATGTGGAGAAGGGAAGAATGAGAATCAGATTGAAAGTTGGGTTAGCTCTAGGAGTAGTTGTACTATGCATTGGTATGGGCACAATGGTGCTCTATTTTGTGGAGAATTTAGACTGGATTGATTCTGTTTACTTGTCTGTCATGTCAGTCACCACGGTTGGATATGGGGATAGGGCCTTCAAGACTCTGCCCGGTCGCTTGTTTGCTGCAATTTGGCTTCTCTTCTCAACCCTGGCAGTGGCTCGGGCTTTTCTGTATTTAGCTGAGGCAAGGATTGATAAGAGGCATAGGAGAATTACAAAGTGGGTGTTGCATAGGGAAATTACAGTCGAGGATTTGCTTGCGGCTGATATCAACAACAATGGTTTCATTAGGTGCCCTTCTATCCTGCCAGCTCTTTTCTTTCTATTCAATTACCAATAGATTTTGTTTTCTCCTTTGCCTTTCCATTTCAATAATTCCATTAAAATGATCTTTTCTTTCTAGCTGGGGTGTTTGCTGTATTGGAATTGAAGTTATTCTTTAACCTTTTGATTCTTGAATAGGGTTTAAGTATAGTTTAGCTACTCAGATTGAACTCTAAATCTTATTGGGGTGAATTTGCACCAGACATTAATCCAACACATAAAAACAGAGGCCTTGCCATAGGGAAAGATTTGGAGCTTTAAACATGATTGCATGTCCTTATCTAGTATTCTTTATGTAGCATTCGAGGGCTTATAATAAACCTTTACTCAATTTGGATGCTAGTATCATGTATAATCTAAAGAAAAGGAAATAATTCAAAATGAGAACCCATTGTAGAGTCTTTATAATTAAACAGTATATATGGAGTCATTTTAGGTTGGTTAACTGCCATAAAATGCCCTCCTCCAGAGTGGAGAAATTGGTAGGATTTTATATGTTTCTACATTCTAATGTGAGCGTAGACAATTACAGAAAGCATAGGTGTTTGGATGCTTAAAATTATCTCTTGTATTCTATCCAGCAGAAGTTAAAACTTCATATGAGTGTCAAGCTACTCATCTTAGTTTTTCTGGTCTCTAAGGACTTCTTATACCAATGCTGGCAATTTTCTTCTGGTTCCACAAGATTCCTTTGTAGCATAGCTATCCATAGGCACCCCTTCAGATGTCTGATTCTTTATTGTTAGTTGTTTGGCAAATTTCACATAAATCCACCACTGTCTTCAAATGTTTTGAGTTATAGCAAGTCATCCGTCTCATATTGAACGTGAGGGGTTGAAGACTCTAACTGGAGTCTGGAGGAAAGGACTCTGCACCATAGTTTGTAAAATAAGCATGGCAGTAAAATTGAAAATTATACTTGTCTATCTCTCCTGCATGTTTGTGAATGACTCAACAATTTTGAAGAAAAAAAGGGTAATGATAACAATAGAGAATACAACAAACCATCTGGTTTATGATATTTTACCAATTACATAGAGAATATGCTGGTACTTTTTTCTCTGATACCTACCACTTAGAAGATAACTATTGAAGGTAAATTATGGAAAGCAAAGAAAAAAAGGAGGAAAAGAAAACAAGAGATTCTACTGGTAGAGTCCAAGTACTGAATTTATACCATTATAGGATCATTAAGGATGTACTCTTTTTTCTGGTCATTCAAAATGATAACATGGAAATAAATGGTTTGAATAATCCAATTGGTCAACCCTTGGATTTCAGTTTTCTTGGACTTTTCATGTCTTCAAAATGTGCAGCATAGATCAAATAATTTTTAAATAGATCTGAAATTCCTTTAAGTTTCCACTTGTATGCTGCTTCTGAATCTTTTGCTATCTGTTTTAAAGTATACAGATGAGTGCAAGTGCGTTATTAAATAGAACCTGATTTTTGCCTTTTTGTTCCTTCTATCCAGTAAATCAGAATATGTCATCTACAAGCTCAAGGAGATGGGGAAGATTGGGGAAAATGATGTATTGCAGATCTGTAATCAGTTCAACAAGCTTGACCCCAACAACTCTGGAAAAATAACCCTGCCTGATCTCTTGGAGAATCACTTGTGATAAGAAATGAAATGGTCATTTGAATTCAATGGCAGTGGCTGGGTTTTGATTTCTCTGTTCTGAGCAAAGAGGCAGGAATCCAAGGCTGGCAAGTACCTTCCCAGCCTAAATTTGCAAGTGGCAAGGATATGCATTTCCATTTCTTGCAAGTAAGCTTTTGCACAAGCAACTGTAAATTCATGGAGAGTACAGAACTCATCAAATTCTTTTCGTGATATCAGAAGAAAAAGGAATGACAGAAGAAACAGATTGAAGACACTGGATGCTTTCTCTCATGTGGCTTCTTCTCTTCACAAGATAACATTTTGTTAAGAAATCTAATAGGCATGGAGTCTTTCAAATTGTATGATGTATTGTTTGATACTAATGATCTCAAAAGTGAACAGCAATGAGAAAGGATCTAATGCCATGGGGTTGGTTTCCCTTTAGTTACTGATTTTCTTCTTCATATTTTGCTTGAGTTGTGGGTGAACTCTCTTATTGAGCTTTTAGAAATGTGCAGAGCTCTATTGGGACCAACTACATCATTAGTCATCATTGGAAAATCCAAAAGAAATAAAAAAAAGGATGGTGATGAAGAACACAAAGCCTGTGCTGTCATTTTCACCAATGCCTTGCAGCCAGGTAGGAGGAAGCTCTGGGCCCTTATAATGGACCAAAAATATGTGAGACTATAAAGAATAGACAGAGTGGAGCACTGGAAGACTGACTAGTTCATCCAATTCCACAGATATTGGCAGCCATGAATTGTAGTTTCCCCTCTATGGTGGTAAGGAAAATGATGGTTCAAAGCTTTACTAAAATGTACAGTAATATTGGGAGTGGACTGTTAGGGAGTGATGCTGATGTTTTGGTTACTTTTGTTCTTTTCTTTATCAAACGTGTTGGAATTGTTGCATTCAGCTGTACCCTATTGTCAATCAGTTCGGAGCATATTCCTAAAAGCTAGCATAAATTTTCTTTATGAAAAGGACCCTTCATTTATAATGACCTAGACTTTATTAAGAATGATTAATCTCTTTTTTGGGGGATGACTCCTTAACAATGCAAGTACTCTTTAACTTATGTTAGCAAACTTTTGTGTTAATCCCTTGGAAGAGAGGGCCCTCTCCCAATTATAGTCTCCATTACTTTGATTCATGCTAGAGGGCCTAACATTTGAAAAGCACATCTCCGTGTTCCTCAAGCTAGAATGGATTAATCACAGGAAAGGCATAGAAATTCAATGATCGACACCTCAGCACAATAATCATGTCCCAACCTTTTTATTAGAGGGACACCCAAGATGTTAATTACTCAAAATGGAACCTATTCATAATGCCCAAGAAGAACAAGGTTTCTAATATCCTGCTATGCATATTCTAGGCCAGCAGGGAAGGACAAGAAAAAATTACTTGCCATATGGGCATCACTACAATCCTTCTGCACTGCTTCACTCCTTCATAGTCGAGAACCATAGCTCTCTTTTTGAGTTCTGCTTTTGCTTGCCTCTCCATTGCCTTCTTCACTTCCTATGGGCAGAGTTCTGCTTTCATCCGGCTAGTGACTCGGCCCATTCAAAGAATTAATGTTTAACCTATCTACTACACCTAATGTTGTCATTGTTCTGTGTCTTTCTCCCTCATTGGATGCACTGAATGATTGCTATAGGTTCCTTACGTTGAACTTACCTGATTCATATCTGCTATATCAGCAGTAAGAAGACTCAGTCCAATATAGCATCAGTCCAAAAATAATCCTCACTGGTCATTGTGTAAAGGGCAAGAAACATGGTTAGAAGGTCACTTTTATTACTTTGAATGCCCCATTTAGACGTGCCCCAATCCATAACAAGACTTCATTAAAGCTTCATACTAATGGAAAAGAACATGAGAAAAGAGATGGAAGGAAAGATTTTGAGAGTCAAGGGTTAGCATCATAAAACCAAGGAGTTGGCTTGGCGTAGAAAGAACAAAAAGGATGGAGAGATGGTATAGAGTTGAGTGAGGTTGAAGCCTGATTTGCAAGGAAAGAAAGCAATTTATCCCCCACTGAATTAACATCTTTCCAACTCCACCAATTAATTCATACCTCCCCCTCTGTCGGTTACAACCCAAACACCCCCACACCCGCCCCACCCAACTTGTTTTCACGGATGTTTCTTCGGCTCTTTCAATGAATCATTGACTCCGCCGTGTCCCATTGGATGATCCGTCGGCTGCTTCTGTTTGTAGTTTGTACATACTCACCAGTCACCACCCCCAATAAACCACCTGTTCCAATGTATATACAAAAGTTGCTTGCAAGTTGAAGATTGTTTTGTTTGTGAGTGGTCTAGTTGCCTTGATGCCTTCCAACCAACCCCAATTGGATCATCCATTGGGGTAACCAAACTAACATTGTAAGTGGACTACACCCACTTTGAGGATTTGTTGTGAGTATGCTTGATGACTAATTAGGTCATTGCCCCCATAGACTCCAAGATATAGCATCACCGAATCACCTTCATAGGAGGGAAAGACGCAAGGGAGATTCTTTAAACACACAATTTCATTCGGTTCATTCGGCCAGGCCTTGTTCTAGGGAGTGAGGAATTGGCACCCTTTCTAATTCATAGGTGGGAAAGACGCAAGGAAGATTCCTTAAACACACAATTTCATATGGCCAGGCCTTGTTCTAGGGAGTGAGGAATTGGGGAAATATCTGCTGGAATCGAAGAGTTTTTATTTTAGTTTTATTGCCCAACTACACCACATACTTTGACCAAATATATTTTTCATTTAGGCCCCCAAAATAAATAGTAAAATATACCAACTATTATAGTTTTTCATTTAAATAAATAAATCAAATACATGTTCATGTCTGTTTTAGAAGTTTTCACCTTTTTTACTTTTTTTCAATTTGACCAATACAAAAAAGAAAAAGGGTAATGTATTAAAGAATTTAAAATTGTGTTTGATCATGATCCTAAAAAGTGTTTTCACCTATTTTAACGTATGAAAGATAAAATTTTTACGGGATAAAAGTATTAGAAGAGGTTTTTATATAATATTTGGATATATCCTTTGTGATATGAACTTTTCTATTCATTTACGAAAAATTAAAATATGGTCTTAATAAATTTCAAGTTTTCTCTATTTTCCCTTTGTTAAAAAAAATAAAATAAAACATGATAATCTAGATGGAAATAGAGGGGAAAAATATAATAGAAAAAATAAGAAAAGAAAACTTTTTTTATTTTTAAATAAAATTGATGTTTAATGTGAATAGAATTAGAGAATAAAATAAAATTAAAATACAAATTTAAGCCCAATAACCCCTTTTTTCTAAAACATGGAATACAATGGGAGAAAAAAAAAAGAGTGGAAGGTTAAACCCTATTTGGTGACTATCTTCCAAAACAGTTTTAAAAAACAGTTTTTCAAAATAGTTTTTAAAACTATTTTGTAATGTTTTATAAAAAAAAAGTTTATTTAAAAACATAAAATGTTTTAAAAAATATTTTTTATATCTAATGTTCTATTTTTAACTATTTGAATCATTATTTTTTAAAATAATTTTTGAAAATAAGTAAATACAATAGAAAATAACTCAAAAATATTACTTAAAAACACTATATATATATATATATATATATATATGAAGAGAATACAATTTTTGAATTAACAAATATGTTTTCTTGTTTTGTAGTTTTGGAGAACACAAAACTGTTTTTGAAAACAATTGTTAAATGAACCCTTAAAGTTTGTTAAAAAATACTTTTTAAAACACTTCCCTAAATTAAAAATAAAATAGGACAAATTTTTATTAAAAAAATTATTTTTTTGAAAATATACTATTTTTAAATAAAATAAATTTAAATTGTTTTTGGGTGTTTTTTAAGAGTATTCTAAGAAATAGTTGAAGAGACAAATATGCTAAAAAAAATTGCATCATATATAAGTTACCAAACAAATCTTAATTTTGAAAATAATTAAGAATTATTCTTTCTCTCTTCTGCTAAAAAATTAATGTTCTAGTAAGATAATCAGAGTTGGTTTGAAATTCTTAAAAGGGGAAACCCCAAAGGAGATTCTTCAAACAAAAAATTTCATTTGTCCAGGCCTTGTTCTAGGGAGTGAGGAATTAGGGAAATCTCTGCTGAGATTGAAGAGTTTTCATTTTATTTATTTATTTATTTATTTTTTGCTTCCCAAATATATTTTTCATTTAGACCACCTGAATAAATAAGAAAAATACCAACTATTATAATTTCTCATTTAAATAATAATAAAAAAATAATTTACAATACAAGTATGATTTTTCTCCATTGTTTTTCCTATTAAAGATTACCACTATTTAAAATATAAAATAAATGCATAAATGAAAAGGTTAAAAAAAAAAAAAAAATTCCAAGAAAGTTCAATCAATCATAAATATCCAGCCATTCTTACATGAGTTTTTCCATTCATTTATGATAGAAATTAAAATATAGTGTTCATAAATTTCCAGTTTTTTCTATTTTTCCAAAAAAAAAAAAAGTTTTTAAATAAAATATGTTTAATCTACATATAAATAGAAAATTGGAAAAAAAAAAAGAATAAAAAATAAAAGAAAAGAAAACTTTTTACATTTTTAAATCAAATTAATGTTTAGTGTAAATAGAAATAGAGAATAAAATAAAAACAAGTGTAAAATTAAATTAAAATACAAATAAATGTAGTTTTAATATATTTTTTCAAATAATTTCAACTCTAGACACATTCAAATAAATAGACCAATGTACAATCGAATGAATAAAAATGGTCTTAATAAATTTCAGTTTTCCATTATTTTCCAAAAAAAATTATTTTTAAATAAAAAACGAAATTGAAATAGACAAAAATGAAAAAAAAAATAAAAAGAAAAAATAAAAGAAAAGAAAATTGAAATACAAATTTAAGCCCAATAACTTTTTTTTGGCTCCCTCAAAATGTAATAAAAGCAAAAACAAAGAATCAAATAAAGAATTAAAAATAGGAAATGTTTTTGAAAATGGTTTGAAAAATAGTTTTTAATAAATGTTTTCTAATGGGACGTAGAATAAAAATTTGCTTAGAACTTGAAATATTATGTTTTTTATGTTTTTTTTTTAGAAAAAAATTAAAGTTTAGTGATTTATTTTCAATCATTGTTTATATATTTTATAATTACTTTTTAAAACAAGCCTAAAAAAAATAATTGAAAATAATAGAAAAATAACTAAAATATGTTATAAGAAAGCAATCTATTTTATGTTTCTAAGAACAAAAAACTTTTTTTTTTTTGTATTTTTTTGTTTTTGGGTTATCAAACACATGTTCATTTTTTTTTTTTTACTTAAAAACAAAAAATTGTTTTTGAAAATAGTTTCGGAAATATACCTTAAGTTATGTTTGGTTGACAAAATAATTTTCATGATTAAAATATTTAGAATTTATAAATAATTTTTTTATATTATATTATTTAATATATAATTTTTATGTATTACATAATATAGGTTAGTATTATTTTATAATATATTTTATAAATATTTTTAGTTCTTTTTTAATTAAATGTTTTAATTTTCAATCATTTTTTTTTAATTTTTCAAAATAAGTAATATAAAAAATAAAAAATAAAAAAATTATGATTTATATGATATATATTAGCTTACATCTTTACTTAGAATTAACATATTTCTTATTTTAAAATTAACATATCTAATAATGAAGGGACATAAATGGATAATATATCTCATAATTTTTCACCAGGATTAAATAAAAAATTAAAATAATTAGAAAAAAAAAAAAAGAAAAAGAATAGGGCCTCTTCTTTGGTTTGACTTTGAAGGCAAATTCTGTCTGGTTCTTCTCCTTTATGAACATGACCCCGTCGGTAACAACTGTAGGTGGGCCCAGAAAAATACCCACCTAATTTGTGAATGCATTGTAGCTTTTAGTAGAAGCCAAACAATCCAACAAAAATACTTTTCCAAGGGAAAAAAAATTTATAAAAGTACTACATTAATTTTTTTTTTTGGAGGAAAGTTGATGGAATATGCCAACAGTTTTGGAAATTAGAAAGAGAAAGTGAATGGCCCAGATGGAGTTGGAGAGGTCCGATCTGATCTATCGGATCTAGGTCATAAATGAATGGTTACTAAATATTGTATGATTCATTAAGTCAGCAGTGGCTCGTGGATATAAAAGAAGAAAAATTATGTGGGAAAGGCCAATACCACCTGCAAGCCTGCGACCCATGTTCTGAATCTCTATTTATTTCAAGTCATAACAGCTCCTCTCAGCTATCTCTGGAGCGAATGGCAAACACCATGAGAATAGCCGTGGAGGAGTTGTTTGTGGTTTTTTTCATGGCAAATGTGCTTATGTTCTGTGTTTCTTTTGCAACTGGAAAGCAGAATATGTCGGCAGTTGGAGACCCAGGAATGGCGAGAGATGGGCTGAGAGTAGCATTGGAAGCTTGGAACTTCTGCAATGAAGTTGGCGGTGAAGCTCCTGGCATGGGGAGCCCAAGAGCTGCTGATTGTTTTGATCTCTCAAGTAAGCTCAACCACAAATGAATCAAAAGAGTAAAGAGAAGTGGGCGTTCATTATTTTACCTTCCCCCCCTTGACTTGCAGTCCCCCCCATGTTTTGCATCAGATCAGCAAAACCTGCATTTTTTTTTTCTTTCCTTGATAAAGTTTACAGTATTCTCAAAAGAGTATTGAGTAAATGCCTTCATTATTAGCTTCCATTTATCTGAGTTAATGTTCTAAATGCCAAAAGGTATTTGAACAAATTTTAATTACTGATACTAACTTTTCTTGCCCTGTATGAATGGGTCAGGTTCTTCTCTGAATCACATGGTGACAGAAGCTGATAACAAGCTAGGGGTGGGAAAGCAATTTCCTGGGTTGAGCCCAGGAGCTCTGAAGAACCCGGACCTTTATGCAGCACAGAAGGAGCTGTATCTGGGTTCTTTATGTGAAGTTGCAGACACCCCAAAGCCATGGCAATTTTGGATGATTATGCTGAAAAATGGCAACTATGACACCAAGTCTGGTCTGTGTCCCCGGAATGGGAAAAAGGTACCTCCTTTTGGTCCAGGAAATTTCCCTTGCTTTGGACCTGGGTGTATGAATCAACCCCTTTTGTATCATCAACAAACATATTTGTCAGGGGATGGTACAATGAGAGGAAGTTTTAATGGAACTTATGATTTGGGTTCTGATATTGGGGGTGGGCTCAACGGCATCTCTTTCTTTGAGGTTGTTTGGGAGAAAACAGTTGGTGTTGGAAGTTGGGTATTTAATCATAAGCTCAAAACTTCAAAGAAGTATCCCTGGCTGATGCTGTACCTCAGGGCTGATGCAACCAAAGGCTTCTCTGGAGGGTATCATTATGACACAAGAGGAATGCTCAAAATTGTAAGTAGAAACTCTCTACAGTCTAGTATTTCTTGGCAAATAATTCAAAACCCCATTTAGATTTTTTTTTTTTTTTTTCTACTCCTCTTCAATGGCCAAGACTCGAAAAAAAAAAAAAGACAAAAAAAGGAGAAAAAAAAGAAGGAAAGAACCAATTCTCTTTTCCTAGAAGTTTTTGTGATGATTGGATAGATCTTCTCTTCCTAACTTCTTCTGAAAAATTGATCCTCTGAAAAAATACAGATAGAAGTCCCCACACGGACAGCTAACTGGTTTCCTCCAATCTCAACCAAAGCTGATTTCATTTCAATTATAAATTTGAAGACACGGCAATGCATTATTGATTAGTAAATTTTCATTTTCTTTTTTGCATGAATTGACTAATGACATGGTCTTTCTGAACCGAAATCTATGTACTTATCCCATCAAACGTATGTGCCTTTTTTTTCCTCCCCTTTATTGTAGTTTAGAATTTTCAACTGGGTTGGTTTCAACTGGTACAAAGTCTACATGAAACAGATAGACAGATCCAGTGAAGGTCCTAATGTTATATGGTTTTTAAATAAGGAGTAGATAAGCCCTACATTTGAGGTTTGCAAGAGCATGGTGACACATTTCTTTGTATTATTTTACATCATCATGTATCAAGTAGGATCGGAAAAGGGCAAAAAAGAAGAAAGAAATGGACATTTCCCAATTTGGAGTCCATCTAGTTTTCAATCTATTGTTTCTCAACTAATTTTAGGTAATTGAAGAATGTTAGAGCCTGTCCATTGTCTACTCCATATTCCGTTAGTTACAAGTTGAGTTGATTTTCAGCTTCCAGAGTCACCTAATTTCAAGGTCAGACTGACTTTGGATGTGAAGCAAGGGGGAGGGCCCAAGAGCCAATTCTACCTTACAGATATTGGCAGTTGCTGGAAGAACAATGGTGCGCCCTGTGATGGCGACGTGGTCACAGATGTAACCAGATACTCTGAGATGATCATAAACCCTGCAACTGCTGCATGGTGTAGCCCCAACGGCCTGCAGAACTGCCCTCCATACCATATCACTCCAAACAACACGAAGATTCACAGGACCGACACAGCCAATTTCCCATACTCAGCTTATCACTACTACTGTGTTCCTGAGACTGCCCGGTATGCAGAGAAACCTTTCAGCACTTGTGATCCTTACAGTAATCCACAGGCACAAGAGTTGGTTCAGTTGCTGCCTCACCCCATATGGGCAGAGTATGGCTATCCCACCAAACAAGGGGATGGTTGGGTTGGGGATGCCAGGACTTGGGAGCTTGATGTGGGTGGGCTTTCTAGTAGGCTCTACTTCTATCAGGTCAGTAATTTGTAAACATCTCATAGAAAAGTTGTCATGGACTTATCTGATTGATACCCTTCTTCTGTTGCAGGATCCAGGAACCTCTCCTGCTAGGAGAATATGGACATCCATTGATATGGGGACCGAAATTTTTGTTACTGACAAAGAAGAAGTTGCGGAATGGACTCTCAGTGATTTTGACGTTATCCTCACATCTCCAAATCCATAAATCAAGTTTCCTGATTTTTGTTTTCTTTTTCCCATTGATGTTTTACTTATTCTTTCTCTCAAGTTAAACAAGAGGAAGAAAATGCCTTCTGTTGCCACAGATACAAACCTCGGGATGGGAAGCTGAACAGGCCAAAAAGGGCAGGGCTTCATCATCCATGAGGCTTACATGTAACAATATCAGTTCAAAGAATCCAAAGGAATGGATTTTTAGCTTTTATCGCAAACTCAATGGAAAGCTTGATGATTTACATTACACGAACATCTCCCAATTATACAAAATGGAAGCTCAAGTTTTCTGAGATAATGATGCCTGGGGAAAATGGTTCCAGGCAACTTGTAACTGGAATCAATAAGCTAGACTCTGTTTAATGTTTTGAATCTCTGGGCCACATCAAAGGAGGAAAAAGAACAAAAAAAGAAGTTTAAAGAAAAAGCAATGTGTGTTTGACATCTGCAATACATGCAACAAACAGTTAACATCAAGTTAGTTAGGATGTGGGAAAGAGATATTCCTACAGCCATGTGGGTTGAGCACCTAACTTGTACCAAATTTTTAATGTCAACTTCACAGATGATCATCCACAGAGGCAGAAACCTCCTGTTTTGTAACAAAATGAGAAGGGGGCTGTTCAATTGTCCTGATAGGAGATCCTCAAAGATTTCTATTTTTTCCTTGAATGTGATATCCCATATTTGAGGGCCTGTGTTGACTCTTGTCCATGCATGAAACACACCCTTTTGTCAACCTTCCAACAAAAAGATTGAAGTAATTTGGAGGTTAGGTGAACCATTGTTGAATAAAAATGCTAAAAATTCTGGATATTTGTCCAGAGGCAAGAATAGAAAACACTGCCATACTAGAATCAAGTGTCAGCACATGTCCCACCTGGATTCCAGGTTTCTTCCGCCCTTGCCCATCGGAATTCGGCTTGATTTTCAACTGACGATCTGGTTATGGCAATGGCTAGGAGAAAATATAGTTTTTTGCAGGAAGGTTGCATGCTGGAAACTTTGGCAGACATGATAGTTTGTGGTGAGTGCAGAGATGGGTGGTTTAAGGTTGGTCTGGGCCATCCATTTGCTATATGCACATTGAAGTCATTTCTTTTTCAGGGACCTATTGCTAGGCTGTTTTGCTAATCACCCGAGGTAAAGAAAGAAAGGAAATAATCGCAATAATAGGATGGATTGAGAGTAGTGGTAGTACAGTACTGGAAGGATTGCAGTACAGTCCACACTTAGTACAAGCAAAATGGGTAGTACATTGTGAAGTGGTCAAACTGGAATGTGATAGTACAAGGGTGTACTATTCCCCTCCTCTCCTTCCTTTTGGGGAATACGGCTTGCACAGTAACACATCTGTGCATAAAAAGAGTACTTTGGTGGTTTGGAGATGAAGGAGATGATGTAGAGACGGAGAGGAAGAAGGTGGGCTTGAGATTGAAGCGCGAAAACACTGTAAAAACAAGGTAAAAGTAAATGGAGACAAGAGGAAGACGGGGACGAGGTAGAGCATGGATGGAACTTTTAACAGAAGACTGTTAAGCTGTTTTTGCTCTACCCATGCACTGCCTCTTCCCTGGCTCTGTCTCTCCTTTACTCCTCCCTTTTTCTTTTTATTTTATTGATCTCTGTGTATTAAATTATTAATCATACCCTGCTTTTAGATTTTGGAACTTCCATGAAATTGAAATGTATTCAAAGTTCAAATCCCTTCTTCTCTACACATGTAGAGTAGAAGGTCTGGTTAGTAATTTTAGGAGTCCAGACAAAATGGCCTCCACAAGAATTGTCACTGTGGTTCATCAAATCTCATCCCCAGAACACTCATTGTCACACACAGCACATTTCACATGCCACCCATGATGCACGAGATACTTGACAAAATAATAACTTTCCTGATTAATCACCCCAAGCAAAGGATCTGTGTTGCAGAGGGAACAGACCCCTTCTCATATCCACCTTTTTGAGATTGTTTTACGATCAAAATAGTTCTCTCTTATGCTTCTTTTGAATTGGATATTGTGGATGGGCACAAGGAGAAAGTAAGACAGGCACAGGCACACTCGAGGGCTCAACCACAATTAAATGAATAGATGGCCAGTGACACAGCAGACTATGAAATGGGCAGGTGCCATTCTGTTTGGGTTTGAAGCTTGGGCGCTCTTATCATTTTATTGAAATGGGCTCCTTTCTATGATCCACGCAGAAAATGTGTCAAATTCAAGGGGACCCGGCAGTTGCTATGCCAAGGGAACAGATCTATTCACTGTACAGCGTTTGGGCTGGATGGTGCCTCAGCATCCACTACCGGGGATGATCATGGGTCCAATGATGCCAAAATGGATAGCAAAGAAAAGGGTTTTGTGCAGGAAGGAACTTTTTTATACTAGACTGGCTTTTCTGTTTCTGTATGTGGCATCCACTTCTGTACAAGCTAGGCAGTGTTCCAAAATTGAGCCATTTTATTTATTGTAATCTTGTATTGCTCTTGGTCTAATATAACAAAACTTTCTGAAAATATACAAGCAATGTTGTGATGCTTTCTGTTTATTAGGATGAACCTTCTTGGGACTCTTTATTATGTCTTATTAGATGCCCAGGACCAATAATAATACTATTTTGAAATAGGTGAGACACATTAACAGTAGATAATTTTCAGCAGCAACTCAGGTTTCAGACATCCATGAGCATGGTGTAACTAGGTGGCTGGTTGATACACTCTGCAGCACATTTCTCATTCATCATACTAAATCAAGAAACATCTGATAACCAAGTGAAACATGGGCTGTTCTATATTGGGAATCAGAGTTCTCCAAATTTGGAAGTTTTATCCTTCTGAAATGCAGTCACTAGCAATTTCTGATTTACAATTGAGAAGAGATCATTACCAAAGTTCTAAATAAGAAAAACCGATGCGCTAACCATAGTCCAGCTGTAATGTTCATTGCTGAGCATGAGCTGGATTAAGAATCAACTGCTTTGATGAATGGTTATTGACCCCACTGATCACTTTATGTCCAATTGAACCAGCAACCTGTAATCACATACTCAGCAAGATCAGAGAATCAATGTACTCCAAATTGCTTTTAGTAATAATAACAGACCACAAAAAGACAAGTAGAGAGCCAAACTACATAGAATTTTGCCCATTTGCTATGGCAACTATTTTGCAAATGTTGATAGCTTCGTCAGTTAAGAGGTGGAAATGTAATATTCCTTTTTTCCCTGCAGTGTCAACCAAAAACCAAAACTCTTACTTCAACCCTAAACTTGTTAGAAGTATGATGGTAAGAGAATCATTTACTTCAGAAGCCCAACCAAGAAATTTGGAACATCAATTTGGAAGAGATGATGGAAGCAGGAGTAAACATAGACTTATAAACAGTGGAAAGCCATCTTAGAGGTTTAAGTTTGTTTGCTGCAATCTATTTTTCAAAAACAACATATGTATACATGGGTTGATGATGATGTTCCAAACTCATTTTCAATTTGTTCAATAGATTGCTTCTGGGAGAAAAAAGAGGAGTCGTCTCCATTTTCTTCGGCATGTTTGCAGAGGATCACTGCAAACTGATTTTCCTGAATATTCATAATTCCTATTTATTACATACACAGTTAGCTTACAGGCTACAGCATGATAGATACAAAAGAGCAGGGAGCAACAGAGGATGGAAGAAAAGCCAAGAAGGATGCAGGAGAGGTGGTGAGAAAAGACAGATGACCCTGATTCAACTAAACATATGGCCATCTGCAGAGGGGGAAGGTGCAGCAGGACTCATGTAGCCAACTGCAAACCATCCGAAAAAGGTTTATGGAGTTGAATTGAGTTAAGACAGATGCTTCACGAGAAATAGAAACTTTCCAGACTTCGAGTATTCTGTGATTATGCAGAATAAAAATACTGTTTTTTGGAACACAGTTGACAATCCAATGTAAAAACTGCATTTTGATGACTCTGCAGATGTTTCAGGCCACAGTGAATAATAGGAGTCAGGGACTATAACTTTAGAAGATTTGGGTTTATTCTAAAGAGATTTTAGACAGCAATACAATCAGAAACCCAATGATGTAACAATTCCCTGATGCTGTGTTTGGTTGTGAGAACTGGAGGAAAAGACCAGAAAATAAAAGGATGACCACAGCCTTATGTTTTCCAAATCTGGATCCTTGAGAAACAGAAAACAACAAATCAGAAACTGTTCAACACAATTTTTTTCATGGAAGATACCAAATTTTCTCAACAACCAAAAGCAGCTCCAATGCTTTGACCTGAAGAGATGAATTGGAGAAAGCCCTAAAACAATATATGCCAAGATGTTTAAATAAACAGCAGAGAGAACCATAATCAAGCTGTCATTAGAATCATTCATGGGAAGCAGAATATAAGATGATGAGAATTGATAAATAAAAAGGAAAAATAGGAGGTACCCAGATGCATAAAGCATCCAATAAGGCAAATGGTGCAACAAAATTGAAAGTCTCTGCCAAGAATTGGTAAAGAGATTGCATACTTGTGATCTTGGTCGGTCCAACACCCGAGTTGAACGCAGGGCTGAGCCTCACCCAGTTTATGATCCATTTCACCAGACTCGATGAACTGCAAATCCTGCAAGAGAATAACATAATGTTTCTCAACCTCCTCCGCACTCTTCCCTCCCACCATGGCTGCCACGACCTTCCACCGATCTGGGTCTCGTTCATCCACCACTGCCAGAGCTAGCTCAAACGACTTGTTCTCCTCCCAACTCCATTCACACAAAACATTTGGAAAATCATCCATACCACCCACGGGCCTCTGCAACCCCTGCCCTATCCCTTTTGATTTGATTTATTAGGAAATTAAGGAAGGCCCAATCATTCACTCACATTCTAGTACTCATCGAAACAAAAATCATTTAGGGAGAATCTTTTCTGGGACTCTGTTTGATTCTCTTCTTTATCAGATTCTAGAAACCCCGTGTTTGTGGAGGGTGTCAGATAAACTACCTGCAAATATTTTTCTGTTTTCCCCTTTGTTTTTTGTCTTTGTTTTTCTCCTCCATATTCCACTTATATGATATACCCACAAAGCTGTCAGTCATACGATCACAGATAACGCCCTAAAATTTTGAAATTTTAAAGCCATTTGGTCACATAATTGGAAAGTAAATATCCCATAACAGACACCCAAATCCACCATTCACAGTTTGTTGCCAAACCCAGAATCCGGATCTCATTAAACATTTCCTTTTTACCAATTCTAGCTGGATCCCAATTGGTTTTGGATCCGAAACCATGTCATCACATTCAAATCTGAGGTTAGTAAGTCTACTAATGGAAAAGAGCCGACAAATTTTTTTCCCTAAGCAACTTTATTTAGCATTTTTCTAGCTTGCAAGACAAGAAAGAGACCCTTGTGGTGGGATTGATTGCCCATTCCCTTGATTTTTCTAGCTTTTCAAGCAATCACAACAAGGTCATTTTCAAAGACTTTTTCTTGGGTTGGAAAAGACTCTGAGAGGTAAAAGAAAATGAATGCTCCAAATTGTTCAAAAGAAATGCTACTTTATTTGCCAGTTTTCCACATTGGCTGCGTCAGCAGGTGAAAACGAGTCTAATCATCTCAAATTTTCTTTCCAATTTTTCTCGTCCTTCTATTAAGTTATTCGGGTAGGATTAGCTTTTTTGTTAGACACTGTTCACCTGTCTCCTTCAATCCGGACATTTTGGGACCCAGTCGGATTTGCATCATATCTCTGGGCTAAAGGCTCATCCCCTCATCTACGTCTCTCCCTTTATTCAGTCATAATCCTATCCAATCTGAAACAAGTCGTATGGGTGGGGGTTTTAGCACTCTATAATTTTTTTTTTTTTTTTTAATATATTGTTATTAGTGCGATGAGACAAAAAATGGACAACTCTTATTAATAAAAGGGAGATATGGATCTGTTCTAACTTCTAAAAGGCGTTGGAAAGGCATGTATTTTCATCCGGTCGTGGATGATGGCCATGAGATCTAAATTCATCTTCCTTTTTTGCTTACACGATATGACTTTCCCGGTGTGTATCCTTCTAGAAATTGAGACAACCAATCATGATTTACGTTATCTTTTCGAAGCGGATGGCACGTACCAACTGTTGTTATAGAAATGGAGCATCCCATGCGTGGAGAACGAGCTCTTCCTCAAAGGTCAATGGTGGATAATTCCACGGCAGGACTATGTGATGAGCAGTGAGCACCTTGACCATCTTAATGTAAGACCAAGGCCCCATGTGATAACTCCTTACCTTTTTCGTGCAACACGTTGTATCCATGATTACTCTCATGTTAAAGCACGTTGCATGTCGTATCTATGATTACTTTCATGTTAAAAACTTAAAACACGTTGCATCATGACTGCCTAGGATGTTGCACACATAATTGCCTAGGACAAGCGAGGTCGGAGGGTAAGTTTTGTGATTGTAACATGATCCATATTCATTATCATGGTTGACAATTCATGTTGGTGGATGATGCTCGGTGTAATGCCAAAACTCAAACAGATTTATTAAATAAGATGTCATGTAACTTATTTAATAATTAGGTTGAGGTAAGTCTTATTTGAGTCAATATCATTAACCTCATCAATGGACATACTTATGACTTGATTGAATGCATATTAACATGAATTTGATCCAAGCACGGTTATATTCAATCAAAGCTAGTGAAAAATATATCAAATTAAAACCGAATGAACAAATTGCATCTTACTTTCCTAACCCTAGTTAGACTTAAATCATGACAACAAAAAATTACAGTTGGGTACGAATCTAAATTGGATTAGCTTTATTTCTTACCAATACAAGGGCCCCAATTGATTATGCAGCAAAGTGCTCTAAATGGGACCGGTGCCCACATCAATTTCCGGTTAAAGTTAGTAGGCAAATTCCACAAGCTAGGACAAAATACAATAATTCCGAGTCTAAAAAATATGGGAGACTGAGACTCAAATGATCTGCTTGCAATTGAAACACCATAGGAGAAAGGGGAAGATGGTCATGGGCCTTAAATAGCACCACTAGGTGGAGCTGAAGGATGCGATTGCGTCCATCTCTTGCTGCAAAAGAAGAGCATCTATGAAAACATCCAGATTCTCTCCCTGCATCACATCATTTACTGAATGATGAGTGATGCCAACACGGTGATCAGTGACACGCCCTTGGGGAAAGTTATAGGTTCGGATGCGCTCAGATCTGTCCCCACTACCAATCTGCACAAGATGGCAGATCCGATCATTCTAGGGAAAGGGGAGAAAACCAACACGACTTATCTGTGTCTCATAGGTATTGGTACCTGCTCCATACGAAGTTTTGAACGATCCTTCTGAATTCTAGACCTTTCTATTTCATATAGCTTTGCACATAGCACCTTCAGTGCTTTGGCCTTGTTCTATTAAAACATCCAAAAGAGTAGAGAAAATAAGGAGGAAGAGTAAGCAGAACCAATAGGGAGAGCGAATACAATGCAGAGTCTGCAGAATACTAAATATGTTTGCCTGATAATATGGTGCACAAAAGAAAAAGGCATTCAACTTCAGTCTCACCTACTTAGAAGATCCATACTAAAATGGGAGTCAAACATGGATATTCAGGTAAAGTTACAGCATACATACAAATAACCTTGCCAAAAAAGACACAAGCAAAAGCCCACTAGAGAAGCATTATCCTAACTCTGATGCTAAATGCAATGGAAGGCTCTTTATATTATGCTGTTAATTTTCTAAATCAGCAACAAAACTCACAGCTAAAGTACATAGAAGCAACATTCATAAGCGATATGCATTCCTATATTAGATATGTTTGTTTCACAAGGTGGAAAATCTATTCCAGAGCTCAAGGGCGCTAAGAAAACAGAACAGTGGCAACCATTAAAAATCTCTTACCATATGCTGGGATCGTTCATCTTGTATGGCGACAGTCATCCCAGATGGAATATGAGTTATCCTAACAGCACTGTTTGTGGTATTTGCATGCTGACCACCTGAACCACCAGATCTGTAGGTATCAATTCTCAAATCTTCATTCCTCAACTGGACATCTACCTGCAAAAGCCTCAAAATATGATAAATTAAACAAATTGCACAAATATGATAATCCTTAACCTCAAAAGAGAACAAAGCAGAGGGAGAATAAAGAATCTCAAAGTATTACATCTACTCCTAAGAATTCAGGTGGCATAAAAAACCAGGAAAATAGCCATAAAATTATCAATAAGGGAAGTCAAACAGGACAAAATTGAGGTACTAAATGAAAATCTTGTGTTGTTAAATCTTATAATATTCACATAGCACAGCACACAGTTTAAAATGGCTAGAACCTCATCAGCCTGAGGGAGGATAGCAACTGACACAGCACTGGTGTGAACACGCCCTGACTTCTCTGTCACTGGAACTCGCTGCCAAATAAAAGAACATTGTAATTTCTGTTGGTAAACAAAATTGTGTGTTGAACAGGCAGTAGAGGCAGAACCTGAACTCGATGAATTCCACTCTCAAATTTAAGCTTCCCATATACACCAGATCCTGAGATTGCTCCACTAGCTTCCTGGCATTTACAAGTCATAAAACTTGTTTAACAGCTGGAAGATGGAATTCCTTTTGCATTATACCAATCTAAATACAAGCTTGGTACCATCTAAACAGGTGATCTTAGTTAGAATATTTAAAAATTCTTGTGGAGTTCAAGTAAAAAAAAAACACAGAGAAACCAACAGTTCCAATTCATCTCCATCTAATTTTAGCATCTGAATAAAGGCAGACCACAAAAGGGGGTACCTTATATCCTTTAAGATCAGATTCAGTTATATCTACCACTTCAAACTTCCAACCGTTCTTCTGTGAGTATTTCTCATACCTGTTGTCATTTAAATAAAAGGTCAGTCTCTAATAAGAACTTGATAAAAGGAATAGTAAGGCACATTGATTTTTATAATGTGGCAATAGCTCACATTTTAAATATGTCCATTGCAAACAAAGAAGCCTCCTCTCCTCCAGTCCCTGATTCAAACTTTGTCAGAAGTAATTTTAAGAAAAATATGCCTGAGAGATACTTGACACGGAAGGGCCACCAAGAAAGCATATCTCCATGAAACTTAGATTCGGATGCCCTTATCTACAAGTATTTATTACCTGCTCTCACCTCCAAAATGCAGTCCCTTTCATCAGCTTCATCCTTGGGAAGTAATGATTTTAGCAGCAGATTCTGCAGCCTTTTCTCTTCCTCTGTGGCCTGACCCATTTCCTCAGCTGCCATGTTAAGCATGTCTTTATCTTCTGAACATTCGGCCATGAGTGACTTCAAACCATCAATCTCCTACAGAAAAGGAAAGACCTCATTACCTCAAGCATCCACCACCTACTACTTCCCCCAAAAGAAAAAAAAATAGTAAGAACCAGGGGAAGTAAACAAGCGCAGAAGCTCCAGCTAGAAAAAGATGGCAGATGTGAACTGCAGCCAATATAATTGATACCGGCAAGGTTCATTCACTGAATTTACACATGGTTAAAGAGCAACAAAGAAAGAGACTAGCAAATACTGGAACTTATGAGCCATTATGTCTCTCTCTCCAACGGAGTATGGCTAAATGAAGGCCACTAACAGAAGTTACAGTATAAAGTAACATTAGATACGATCATAACCCTACACAATAGTTCAATACATTATCAATCAGGTCAGACAATCCCATGATATATGGACATAAAAACCAGTGTTCTTCACATATATGAGGTGTTAGACTAGCAACTACACTACCCACAATCTACAAACTGGGCCTTGCTATTTACGTGTGTGTAAAAAGTTGAATAAACATGTAAGCGCGTCATATTTCCTTCATAGTTCATTTACCAGCCATTGAAACAAGTGTACAAAGATAGAAGATGATGTAAAGGGCATGTGGCAACTAATTACCTTCTGTTTATTCCTCAACTCAGTTATATGTTCAATTGAACTTCTGAGTTTCCGAAGCTCCTTATTAGCCCTAGCATACTCCACTGGTGAGGCTTCTGGCTGTCTTTAGTTAACACCAAAACGTTGAATAAATAAATAAATAAAAATGCTGCACTCAATTACCATTTAACTGAAAAAACCAAACAGAATAAACAGAACATAGAAATATAAACAATATGGAACAGGTACCAAAACATTAGAAAGCACCTAAAAGGCACTTGCTTGCCTAGGAAACAAATATATACTTTTTCATCTCTTTCCACTGGGTCAATATATAACACCTATTTACTGAAGCCAAAGAGAAAAAACTGAACCTCTTGTAAAGCATATGAAATAAATACATTCATGGTGGCCCTTATGATAGAAAATAAACTTAAGAAAGAAAGGCAGTGATCAGTTGTTTCATAATTGTAGGATTCAATATCACTGAAACAGGAACAAAAGTTATCCTCACTTAAACAACACAACGGAATCAACATTACCCGGTTTATAAAATCTTGAAGATAAGCACTCCTGTGTTCAATCGCTGACAGCCTTTGTTCCATAATCCCAATAAGATCAGTGGACAGTTGAGGTTGTAATTCTGCCATTTTGAAGAATACAAAAATGATCACAACAACATACATCCGTAAGACATCATAGTATCTGGGCATTAACTTGGATACTCAAAAAATGAAATCAAATCATGTAAGAACAAACAACGAATGCCCTAACATCTGGGTGCTTAAAAAACAATTGATCATCACTTGAACATTTTTAATCAAAGCAAAACATTTTTTTTTTTTGGATTCTCAATCCTACGTGCCATAACCACCACCACCACCAGCACCGAAAGTTCTAAAAAAAAAAAAAGAAAAAAGAGAAACGTCGAAACATGCCAAAACACGATTTTGATTTCTAATACGAAAAATAATTCCTTATAAAAGTGCATAAATCTACGAGAATCAGTGGATAGAAACCCTAAAAACCGAAGAATTAAAGACAAAACGGAGAAGGGTACCAGTGGAGTATGGGCGGATGAAGGAGAAAGGGGTTTTGGCCATAGTCGAATGAAGAAACCCATTTTGAATTTGATAAGTTGCATAGGATGCATAAAGAGTTCCAATTTGTTTCAAAAACCCTCCTCCTCTGCTTCTCATGTTAAACCCCTCTGCTTGCCTCTGTCTGCCTTCTTCCCTACAGAGAAACCAGAGTGAGAAAAGTTCACAACTTTTTGTACAATAAACCCCAGGGGCTGGGCTGGCAAGGTAGCCTTATTTAGGCCCATCGGACAATAACAGAAAACAGGGACAGAGTTTTTTACCTTTTTATTTATTTTTAATTGTTTAAAAAATATATTTAAAAAAATTTAAATAGTTTTGAAATATTTCAGATTTTCAAATAAACTTTTATTTTATAAATATAAAATACCGAATAACAGTTTTCAAAAATTAATTTTAAAATTATTTTAAAAAATAGTTATCGAAACAACAAGACTTTAATTTTTCTTCAATACATAAGACAAAAAGTTGTGATATTACTTACCTTTTATATCAAATAGTAGACAGTTTTGAATGAAAATGTTTTATTTTTAAAGGAGAATTGTGTTTTAGGCCCAACTGAGCCCAAAAATTAACATTTGATCTGTGTAACTTTCATAATTGATGAAAAGAATATAAGATGTTAAAAGATCAATATATTCTTCAAACTTCTATATATTACCTTTTAAAGATATAAAATAGTGATGAACGAAAATATCCAATGACCTTTTATATAAGTTTTTTTTGTCTTTGTACTACTATTCATGCAACCATAATAATTCTATTTTCTATTTTAAATTATAAATAAAGAAAAATTATGTTAAAAAAGTATTTTAAAAAATACTTTCTAAAAAAATGATAATATGATTTATATTTTTTATATTTTCTTTTTGAAAAAATATTTATTAAAAAAATGAAAACTATTTTTTAAAAATAAAAATTGAAAACCTTAGTACTATTTTTTATATGAAAATAATAAAAATAATTAAATTTCGTTTATTGATTATCCATTTTTCTTTTTTTCCATTAGTTATTTTAATAATAAAAAATATATATATAGTATGTTTACAATTAAACAAATAAATTGATCAATTATGTGTTTTTTGTGGAACTATCTTTTACATGAAAAATAATTAAATAACTAAATTATATATATTTATGACTCTTTTTAATTTTATTTTCTTTATTTATTTTTTGTCTAATAGAAAATTTTAATATATCCATAATTAACAAAGTAATAAATCAATTGTGCACATTAATCTATTAAAATAAATTACTTTATAATTTAAATAAATAAAATGAAATAAGTAAATAAATTTGGGGTTATTTATATTTTTTAACATATCTTATATCAATATTTTTTATGGTTAAATAATTTTTTTTTAATTTTTTTCTTTAATTCCAAAAATAAAATGAAATAAATAAATAAATTTGGTATTTTCTAAGTGATCTTATATTCATATTTCTTATGGTTAAATAAATTTTTTATTCTTTTTTTTAATTTCCAAAAATAAAAGGAAATAAATAAATAAACTTTACTTAAATAATAGTTTTTAAGTAATTTCTTTGTCTTATTTTTAATTACATTTTGCATTGAAAATAAAATAAAATAACGTTTTATTTGTTTTAATTATTTTAAATGTCAAACTATTGGGAACATAGTTTACACACTTATGTGAATATAACCTATCTATGGTTACACATTGAGTAGGAGATATACGGAATTTGAGTCACTGTACAAGGTATTTATACTAAGTGTACATGACAAATATATTAACTATACAAGAGTGTATAAGACTATTATTTGTGAATAATTTTAAGTGATTCTAAAAAACTTATTTGTTTATTTCCCCTGATCGAGGATAAATGACATTCCTTGCACACATTGGTTAAGCATACATTCATCTCATGCACTTTATCTAACTTGTATATGGTAATTTGAATAGGTACCTCACTTATGATGATTGTAAAACAAAATTATACAACAATTTGAGTTATTGTACAAGGGTATTATACTAACTGTACAAGACAAATTTACTAATTGTACAAGGGTGTACAAGACTACTTTTTGTTAAGGATTTCAAGTGATTTTGAAAAACTTTCCCATTTTTTTCCGCTCAAAGATTTTTTCCTCACTCAAATTCTCTCACTCAAGAATTGTTTCAAATTTTATTTTTAAATTTCATCATCAAAATTTTGTAATAGCATATTTTGTTTTTGTAGTTTTAGCAATGTTCTTTCTTTCCACTTTTTTTTTTTTTTTTTTTTTGTGAAATTTTATCCAAATGAATCTATATTTAAAATTATAATCATATTTATCAAATTTTTTACTAAGATTATCTTTAATTCTTTTAATATATTTATACTCATTAATTTAAAAAATGAAAAACTAATTTTTTTTTTTTGTAAACATGTTCTATTACCTTTCAAGTAAAAAATTAGATAGGTTTGAAAGTCAATAAAAAAAAAAAAAAAATTAAATACCACTTTCAATAATTTTTAGATAAAATTTTATATAATATATTTTATTTGAAATTTAATTTCTAAAGTTTCACTAAAAAATTGTATTGACAATTTTCTTGTTGTGAGTCAAAATACTTTGCATTAGTCTATCTAAATAAGAAAAATTATTAATATAATATTGGAACTTCATATCTTAGTTGTTTTTTTCAATAAATTTATCTTTTTAAAAATTTTAAAATAAAAACATTAAAAATTTAAAAGCTAAAAGAATATATATATATAAAATAAAGTGAAGTGATAGTCAATTTTTAAAATTTTTAAAATATGGTTAATGTAGAAAATATAAAAAATAATTAAAAATAAGAGAAAAATATAAATGAAAGGGTAATATAAATTTAAAATAAAAAATGAAAATTAAACTAAAAGATAAATACAAAAAGATAAAAAAATATTTGGATGAAAAATCCCAAATTTTTTATCATTGCTTATAATAAGAGCAAAAAGATTCAATATCTTTAAAAATGAAAAACAAAAAAATATTATTATTTTTTATTTGACATAAAATATAAATATAGATTGGAAGAAAAAAAAAAAAAAGGTTAGAAATGAGTAATACTTAATAGGAAATAGAAAAAGAAAAAAAAAGAAAAAAAAAATTGAAATTCACACTCACTTGTACCTATGTAAGGATTAAGGGTATTTAAGGGATTAATGAAGGACAATATCCTTCATCCTAATTTTCATACTTTGTATGGGTCTTAAGCTTAAATATGCATGATATATGTACCAAATATTAATTTTTGGGCCCAGGTGGGCCCAAAACACAATTCTCCCTATTTTTAAATATTTTTAGGATTTTTAATATTATAAATAAATTTTCTAACGTTTAAAAGTATTTTCTAAATATTACTCAAAACATAGTTTTTCTTTAAAAACATTTTTTAAGTTAATTTTTTTTGGACTAAAAATAAATTTCACAAAACTTTAAATAGAAAAATCTAACAAATATAACGTATCATTATTTAATTATTAATTTATGTAACGTATTTAATAATTAGACCAAATTAAGTTCTATTTGAATCTAACTTGATATTTTTATCATTTAATTAATCTATTTATGCAAAATTGAAATTTAACATGAATTAAATCAAAATCGAATTAATAAGTAAATATTAAATAGTTCTATTTAAATCATATTTGTATGTAATGTTGTTTATTAAAAAAACTATACATATAGATCGAATTTGATCCAAACATTCCGTTATATTCCATCAAAACCCTTGAAAGAAAAAGTGTTAGTGTTCATGAATTATATCAAATTTTGTCACCCGACTATATTCTCCCATTTTCATTTTTAATCAATAGAACACATAATTGTAATTATTATTAATTTTGATATGGATAATGAAATTTGCACCACATTTTCACGCAATTATTTTTATTTTAATTTTTATTTTTTTCTTTTAAGATCAGGGGGAAACAAAAATCATATTACATTGCAGAGCAAAGAGGGACGAGGAAGGCACCACTTGAAGGACAGTCTTCCCGCAAAAGGAGGCACCACTTGCTTAATTCCCTCAATAAATTAGAACTCAGCTACACGCATGATGATCCAGTCTGCATGGCGCTCTCTCTTGAATGTATATCCCCTCTCCTCGAGGTCAACATGTCGAGCTTCAACTTTTGAGGCCTGACAGATAAGGGATATTAATTTGTTTCAGCCAGAGGTTTCCCTGAATGAATGAGTTGACCGTGTACTGAAGAGCCTCGTTCCTGGTCTTGATGATCTTGTAACCCTTCCATTTCACCCTGCTTTGGGTGTTTGCACCAGGGCCGAGGTTCTGATACTCAGCGTAGAAGAGTGTCTCCAAGCCGAGGCCCCCATCCCACGGCTTCCACCCAGCTGGTTGGATGAAATCTCCCAAGGTCGTCTCCATTATAATTGTCTTTGAGTACGGCTTCCATGGACGACCCAAGAATGTACGGATCTTGAACCTGTCAGGGAACAGTTTTTGCTCTGGGATGATTCTGCAATTGTGGATCACCAATCCAGTGGTTTCACGCTTTTCAGTTTTTCCGTGTGCAGTCACTGTGTTTTGTTGGTCGACATTTGGCCTTCTTACTATGAGCAAGGAGTTCTGGATCACAGTCGTCGAGTCACCGAAGATGAAGTCTACGGTGCCCGAGATGACACAATTGCGGTAGAACTGGCGATGGGCCAGGATGTACAAGGTGTCTTGGTACCCGTCCATTCTGCAGTTGAAGAATGCTGACATATCTGATTGGACGCGGAGAGCAACAGCCTGTTTCCCGCCAGGACCTGCGGTGTTGACGAATCCCATCGACCTCGCAACAAACCCCTTTCCATCGGCCGCTGCAACCCATATTTACACACATTAAAGCATGGACAGTCATTAGTCTTAACGCAAAAGAAAAGCAATTAGGAGACTCACAGAATGTGGCAGTATTGTAAGTGGTGATTCCCTGGCTGAAGCTTTTGGTTCCAGTGACAATGGTCTTCCTGGGCCCATCTCCGTACATGTACACATTAACCTGATTTTTGGTGACGGTAATGTACTCGCGGTAGATTCCGGCCTTCACGTAGATAACATATCTTCCTTTGAGGTTCTTGGGGTAGGCGGCGAGAGCTGCAGCAATAGTCGTGAAATTTCCGCTGCCATCCTTGGCCACAATAGCGTTAGGCTTTAGCCTGCCGTTGTCTTGTAAAGCCAAAAGCTTTCTGTCCGTGGCTGAGAACCAGGTGGGATACCCATCATGGCCAAGTACTTCAATTTCGCCGAGAAGCCTTCGGGAGTTGGGCTTGAGATCCAGTGGGACATTGAATTTGGTGGGAATTTGAGAAAGGTCGGACACAATAGCTAGGGCGTTGCTGGTAAGTTGCGTGGCATTGAGGAGACCTTTCTGCATAGCGGTCTGAAACCGTGGTTCGATGACTCCATCAAGGCATGTCTGTTGGTACGAAACAACAGCACTCAACCAGTTCATAATCTCCGTTGATCGTTGATCCAAGGTCAGGAGATTACTCTCAGCCACACACGAGAACGATTCCTGAAGCTTGTCAATGGCAAACTGCAACAAGTCCTCACAGTCACCGAGGGCCATTTTCGTCCTGGAGTCATTAGTGGCTTGGACGAGTTTCTCCGAAAGATTCATCGAGCTCTTAATCTCTTTAATGGTCACTTGCACAGCCGCCTGGATGTAATCCTTGGGCGTAGCATAGCTGCCATTTTTGGCAACCTGACTGAGAGTTTGCACACAAGCGTTCTTATAATCAGCAGTGGCACAAACGGAGGCAACAGCCTTCATTGACGTCGCCATGTTGGTGTCACCGTCAGTACGATCGCTTCCATGGGGGCGCGTTACACTGACAATGCCGATGATCACACCCACCACAAGGAACAGAGATATCCCTGAAACTACTGCTTTTCCTATCATTTTGGTTGCCTTATTTATTCCCCTCTCCGCCAACTGGGGCTTTGCAACCGTACAGCCTCCTCCCCGATCAGGAGACGGAGATAAATATTTAGGGGAAAGAGAGAATTACCTCCCTTTTCCGCCACTTCTGGTGCAACTCGACGAGGGCTGCAAGATGCTTTATATTCAGGGAGTTTCCAGAATTAAATAACCTAATATTATTTTATTATTAATTTATGTAACGTATAAATTAAGTTCTATTTGAATGTAACTTGTCATTTTTATTATTTAATTAATCTATTTATGCAAAATTAAAATGTAATATGAATTAAATCAAAATCAAATTAATAAGTAGTTCTATTTAAATCATATTTGTATGTTACATTTGTTTATTAAAAAATCTATATATATAAATCGAATTTGATCAAATCGTACCATTATATTCCATCAAAACCTTTGAAAGAGAAGGTGAATTATATCAAATTTTGTCACCCTAATTATATTATCGGCCCATTTTCATTTTTAATCAATAGAACACATAATTATAATTATTATTAATTTTGAAATGGATAATGAAATTTGCACCACATTTTCACACGTTTTTTTTTTTTTTTTTTTTTTTTTTAAGATCAAGGGGAACCAAAATCATATTACATTGCAGAGCAAAGAGGGACAAGAGGGAGGCCTACAGACCAAAAGTTCAGGATTAAAGAAGACACCAGTGGGTACTTCACAATTGAAGGACAGTCTTCCCTCAAAAGGAGGCACCACTTGCTAATTAATTCCCTCAATAAGTTAGAACTCAGCTACACGCATGATGATTCAGTCTGCATGGCGCTCTCTCTTGAATATATATCCCCTCTCCTCGAGGCCAACATGTCGAGCTTTAACGTTTGAGGCTTGGCAGATAAGGGATATTAGTTTGTTTCAGCCAGAGGTTTCCCTGAATGAATGAGTTGACCGTGTACTGAAGAGCCTCGTTCCTGGTCTTGATGATCCTGTAACCCTTCCATGTCACCCTGCTGTGGGTGGTTGCACCAGGGCCGCGGTTCCCATACTCAGCGTAGAAGAGTGTGTTCAGGGCGAAGTCCCCAGCCCACGGCATCCACCCAGCTGGTTGGATGAAATCGCCCAAGGTCGTCTCCATTATAATTGTCTTTGAGTACGGCTTCCATGGACGACCCAAGAATGTACGGATCTTGAACCTGTCAGGGAACAGTTTTTGCTCTGGGACGATTCTGCAATTGTGGATCACCAATCCAGTGGTTTCACGCTGTTCAGCTTTTCCGTGTGCAGTCACTGTGTTTTGTTGGTTGTCATTTGGCCTTCTTACTATGATCAAGGAGTTCTGGATCACAGTCGTCGAGTCACCGAAGATGAAGTCTATGGTGCCCGAGATGACACAATTGCGGTAGAACTGGCGATGGGCCTGGACGTACAAGGTGTCTTGGTACCCGTCCATTCTGCAGTTGAAGAATGCTGACATATCTGATTGGACGCGGAGAGCAACAGCCTGGTGCCCGTCAGGACCTGCGGTGTTGACGAATCCCATCGCCCTCGCAACAAACCCCTTTCCAATGGCCGCTGCAACCCATATTTACACACATTAAAGCATGGACAGTCATTAGTCTTAACACAAAAGAAAAGCAATTAGGAGACTCACAGAATGTGGCAGTCTTGTAAGTGGTGATTCCGTCTCGGTAGCTTTTGTTTCCAGTGACAATGGTCTTCCTGGGCCCATCTCCGTACATGTACACATTAACCTGATTTTTGGTGACGGTAATGTACTCGCGGTAGATTCCGGCCTTCACGTAGATAACATATCTTCCTTTGAGGTTCTTGGGGTAGGCGGCGAGAGCTGCAGCAATAGTCGTGAACTGTCCGCTGCCATCCTTGGCCACAATAGCGTTAGGAGTTAGCCTGCCGTTGTCTTGTAAAGCCAAAAGCTTTCTGTCCGTGGCTGAGAACCAGGTGGGATACCCATCATGGCCAAGTACTTCAATTTCGCCGAGAAGCCTTCGGGAGTTGGGCTTGAGATCCAGTGGGACATTGAGTTTGGTGAGAATTTGAGAAAGGTCGGACACAATAGCTAGGGCGTTGCTGGTAAGTTGCGTGGCATTGAGGAGACCTTTCTGCATTTCGGTCTGAAACCGTGGTTCGATGACTCCATCAAGGCATGTCTGTTGGTACGAAACAACAGCACTCAACCAATTCATAATCTCCGTTGATAGTTGATCCAAGGTCTGGAGATCACTCTCACCCACAGACGAGAACGATTCCTGAAGCTCGTCAATGGCAAACTGCAACAAGTCCTTACAGTCACCGAGGGCCATTTGCGTCCTGGAGTCATTAGTGGCTTGGACGAGTTCCTCCGAAAGATTCATCGAGCTCTTAATCTCTTTAATGGTCACTTGCACAGCCGCCTGGATGTAATCCTTGGGCGTAGCACTGCCATTTTTGGCAACCGGACTGAGAGTTTGCATACAAGCGTCCTTATAATCAGCAGCGGCACAAACGGAGGCAACAGCCTTCATTGACGACGCCATGTTGGTGTCACCGTCAGTACGATCGCTTCCATGGGAGCGAGTTACACTAACAATGCCGATGATCACACCCACCACAAGGATCAGAGATATCCCTGAAACTACTGCTTTTCCTATCATTTTGGTTGCCTTATTTATTCCCCTCTCCGCCAACTGGGGCTTTGCAACCGTACAGCCTCCTCCCTTACCAGGAGACGGAGAGAAAGATTAAGGGGAAAGAGAGAATTACCTCCCTTTTCCGCCACTTCTGTTGCGAGGCGACGAGGGCAGCAAGATGCTTTATATTCCGCATGGAGTTTCCAGAATTAGGGTGTTTGCATGAAATGGACGTTAAGCTTCTGTGGTTGCGCGGCCTTCGAGTAGAGACAATGAGAGGTAGACACAAAGACTAAACCGTCAAAGCAAAAATACCTGACATTCATCTCTTAATTACAAAACTACCCTTTTCCATTTTCTACCTCAGTGGAGTCGCTCCTCAGAATTTCTGGTTCTGACCCGAAGATATTTCCAATTAAAAATAATTCTAAAAGCTGAACTTGCGGGAACGAGTCCAGGACATCTCAGCAATGCGGGATGATGAGGCGAGGTTGTTGCTAGGGTTTCCTCCTACTTCTCGCCTAACTTTATCTCAGGTACTCACCATCCAATCACTCTCACTCCCTATAATGATCGATTATTCAATCGCTGTATTAGATTGATTCACTCGGTCATCAACTCGCTGGTTTCTTCTTCACTTTCTTTGAATGATTGGTGTATGGCGTGTGTTTGGTTGCCGAGACCTGGATTTGATTTGGAATTATGATTTCATGGAATTTAAAAGTTTTTGTTTTCTCACGGAGGATTTCTTTGTTTGTGCGGTGCTGGGATCTGTGAATTTAGATTTTCAGTTCCAAATCGATTCGTATGCGAAGCAACCGAACTCTGCAACCACAATTGGGTTTTAAATTCCATTTCCACCAACCAAACACCTCATTAGTGCCTTGACTTATAGTTTCATTTCCGCATATGCAAGGAGACAGGCCTGAGTTTAACAGAATCTCTGGTCTCATGGTTATCATCTTGACTTATAGTTTATGTATGTAATATAAGTCCTATGGTGATGATTGAGTGTAGATTAAAGCAGCTTACAAAAGCAAGGCATGGGAGTACCATCCTGATCGCGTTCCAGTTCAGGAAAAACCTGGTGCAGAGTCTAAGTTCAAATTGGTAAGCATCTAAGATCCTAAGCAGCTCAAGATTTCTATAATTCTTTAAAAATAAGCCCCCATGGGCTGCTCATTTGGCAGACACTCCTACTCAAGAATGTATGGTTCTTGGGGAGGGGGTGCTTATTCTTTGGTTTTCCCTGGATCTAGCTAAAGCAGGTCCAGTGGATTTCCGTGCTATAAATGAAAGTAGTTTCTATAATTTTTGGTCATTCATCAAATAACCTTAAATATAATTTAAAAGAGTTGCATATGTGCAGAAAAATTTCCTTTTTGTGACATCTTATTAATTTTAAAAGCAAACTGATTTATACAAAGTTGTATTTTTAATGCCCGTAATTGGCTTTAATCAGCAAGTGACATGATACTCAGTACTGATTCATTGAGTACTTGATTAAATTGTGCTTCTGATCACACGTACTTTTTAGTATATTTATCTATTTCTAATTGACTGGTTACTAAGTAAAGGGTGTATGTATAGATTCACTAGATTGATGGTAAAGTTTAATCTTCTAGAATGAAGGAAAAGCACATCCCTGATTGGGAATCAGTTTGTGCCTGCAAAAGAAGACTTCTTGTTCAACATCTATACTGCAGTTTTTCTATTCGAGGATGAGTGAAATTTTTTTGACTTAGGCAGAACCCTTTTTCTTGGCCTACATCACCTTTACCATCTATGAACGGTATGCAATGTTGAACCTCATATGGTTGTCTCTGGCCTCTGTTTGACAGTAAAGAATCTAAATGACTTGGCGACACAAATTGTTATTACAACATAGAGATCACTGTTGTCCCCCTCTTGATTTGGTTTGAAAGATATCTGAAAGGATAGTTTCTACCATATAATCAGTGTCTCTGCAGTCTTAGTTTGAAAGATATCTGAATGTATAGTTTCTAACATATTATCATATTAAATCTTGCAAAATCTGAATTGTGTACTTTTTCCACATAATATTTAATACCATTGGCAATCATTGGTCCAATCTGACCTTAATCAGTGCATTTGCTGCAGATTTCAGAAGCCTACAATTTTCTGCTGGATGGTAATTCTTGTCTTCGTATTGTTTATGAAAGATCAAATGCAAATTCTAAAGAATCATGGTTTGCAAACTTCCAAATGGACTGGAAAAATAACAGAATGAACTTGTCAGTCTGAAGTCATATGCTTGTGACATTGCATTTAATTGGTTTACCCAGGGGTAAACATGTAAAATTTTGGTCACAGTCTTTACCAAGCCAGTTTAAGCTGTTTCTCTTCAGGTGGATATGATCTCGATTTTGTGGACTGTTGTTACGTTAGTTGATTTGATTTGATTTATTTATTTTTCTTTTCTGGAATTTTTAATCTTTTTCTGAAAACTTATTTTTCTATATATATATATATATATATATATATATATATATATATATATATATATATATATATATATATATTTTCCTTTTAAATTTTGGATTCACCATTTATTGTAGTTCTAGTAAATAGTTCAGGTTTCCTCAATGTATCTATTCAAGGTTTTTGAAGAGGAAATATATGCCGGCTTCATTCTTAAGGGGGGACTGCTGGAGGTTTTCAATTGTAAAAGGATTTCCAGCATGTCAAACAGGCACATAAATTGTACAACTGTAATTCTTCTTTTCCTTCCTGCCTGGTGGACTGCTTTTACTTTTTATATTTAAGAATTATCGGGAAATTTTCTTTTGATTTGTTGGGTGCAGAGTTGCATGCCTAGTTTTTCATTTGTTTGAGTTGGAGATTTTTTTCCTTTTTTTGATAAAATTTGTTTGAGTTGGAGGTTCAAATTCAGAATATTAAAAAACCTTATTTTGTTCCCCATATTGAAATTCCATTGAATCGTGGCATGGTTTTATGAAAATTCTTGGTATTTCTCAAGAGTTTGGAAGAATTCCTGACGCTTTTATTGACTTTGTGCAATTTGGAATTTTTTTTTTTTTTTTTGATAGATAAAAAGGAAGTATATTAAATGAAAAAAGCAAACACCAAAAACAGTGCCCTCAAAGTATACAGGGAGTATACACACCACCTTCCCTTACTTAGAGCCTAACCAGTCTAAAAAACTTACAAGAGAAGAAGGACTCAAAACTAAAGAAACCCTAACCCAAGACCAAAAATTACATACAAAAGAATATTTCAATCTTTGAAGCGAAAGCTTCTCATTCCCAAAAGCTAAACTATTCCTCTCTTTCAGACTGAACAAAAAATATGTAAGGGAGCCATTTGCCAAGCCTTCTTGCGAACTTTCCCAACAATCGCTCCATTCCACCCAAGAAGAGTTTCTTTCACTGTACACGAAAGAGTCCAAGACACACCAAAAAGAGAGAAAAGAAGATTCCACAAGACCCGCGTCTTAACACAATGAAGTAAGAGATGATCCACTGTTTCTACTTCAGATAGACAAAGAAAGCACTTATTTGCCAAAGAGAACCCCCTTCTTTGAAGTTGTTCCAAAGTTAGGATTTTACCCTAGGAAGCCTCCTAAGCAAAGAAAGTTACCTTAGGAGGCACTCTCACCCTCCAAATACTGTTGTTAGGGAACATAGAAGAAACTCCGAACTCCAAAATAGAATAAAGAGACTTGACTGAGAAAGCGCCACCCTCTGAAGCCGTTTAGAGCACTCTATCTTCCTCCTCCCTTTGCACCCGAAAGGCTTGGATCTTATGCAATAAAAGCGCCACCAACTCAATCTCCCAATCAATAAACGCCCTTGCGAAAAGAGGAGTCCAACCATCCCCATCACCAACGAGATTCCAAACCTTCGAAACCCAAGCATTCTTAGACAAAGAGATGGAGAATAAAGAGGGGAAAGACTCACAAAGTGGCTCATCTCCACACCACTTGTCCGTCCAAAATCTCACTCTCTGTCCACTACCCACATGGTAGGCTACCCTACCATTTAAAAGCGGCCACTCCTCCCTAATTGCTTTCCAAAGCCTAACACCATATCGCCCACTTACTTCCAGAGTGCGCCATCCCCCCTCCTCTTCGCCATACTTGTAACTTATGACTCGCCTCCAAAAAGCCTCTCTTTCCTTAGCATACCGCCAATTCCATTTACACAAGAGAGCACTATTCATCAGAGCTAAATTTCTCACACCTAACCCACCTTTTTTTTTATCCAAGCAAATCATGTTCCACCTAACAAGGTGTGGCTTTTGGATGAGAGCTCTCCCACCCCGCAGAAAATCCCTCTGAATCTTCTCCAATCTCAAGCTCACTTTTCTTGGCAATTAGAAGAGAGACATAAAGTATATAGGCATACTAGAAAGAGTGCTTTGGATTAGAGTGGGCCTCCCTCCTTTTGATATATATTGCCTCTTCCACATAGCAAGCCCTCTACGAAAACGCTCTTCAACCCCATCCCACATAGCCATTGATTTGAATGGAGCCCCTAAAGGCAAACCCAGATAACAAGAAGGAGCCCACCCACTTTACAACCCAACTCCAAGGCCAAACCCTCTATATCATGCACCCTACCCATCGGGATCAACTCACTCTTCTCTAAGTTGATCTTCAACCCAGAACACGCCTTAAACCACATGAAAAGCCAACTTAGATAAGTCATCTAATCTAAAGACTCCTCACAAAATACTAACGTATCATCCGCGAATAACAAATGCGAGATTTGAAACCCCTCACCACTCCTACCTCTCACCCTCCATCCAGATAAGAAGCCCCCACTAATAGCCCTTCTCAAAAAGCAACTAAAAACCTCCATGGCTATTACAAAAAAATAAGGGGAGAGGGGATCTCCTTGTTTCAACCCCCTCGAGCTTTGGAAAAAATTGGAAGGAGAAACATTAATTAAAACAAAAAATTTCACAGTAGAGATGCATCAATCTATCCACTTTATCCATCTCTCCCCAAAACCCATATTTTTGAGAATTGCCAACAAAAAGCTCCAACTAATGTGATCATAAGCCTTTTCTATATCCAACTTACATAACACACCCCCTACATTATCTTTCAGCCTCGAGTCCACAACCTCATTTGCAATCAAAACTACATCCAAAATCTGTCTACCCTCCACAAAGGCATTTTGGGACTCCGAGATCACTTCCCCATCACCTTTTTAATTCTATTAGCCAACACCTTGGCCAACAACTTGTAAAGGCTGCCTACAAGGCTAATCGGCCTAAAGTCTTTTAGATCTTCTGCACCTCCCTTCTTTGGAACTAAAACCAGGAAAGTAGCATTTAGTGACTTAACAAATCTGCCTCTCTCATGGAATTCCTTAAAAAAAACCCATGATCTCAATCTTCACCACATTCCAACTAAACAACCAAAAAGCCATGGTGAAGCCATCTGGACCGGGGGCTTTGTCCTTGCCTAGGTCTGAAAGTGCTGCAAACACCTCTCCTTCCGAAAAAGGAATCTCCAGCCCCTCAGCCTCACTGCTAGCTAACCTCATGAAAGACAACCCCTCAACACAAGGATGCCACCCCCCTTCTTCAGAATACAGCTTTTGAAACGCCCCCACCACACTATTTTTTAAATCATTCTCCTCCATATGCCAATAGCCATTCACTTTCAACTTGGATAACCAATTTCTTCTGCTGTGAGCATTTGCCATCCTGTGAAAGAAATTGGTGTTATTGTCCCCCTCCTTCAACCACAATTCCCTAGACTTCTGTCTCCAGGAAATTTCTTCCCTCAAAACCCAAGTCTTATAAGACTCCCTAGCCTCCTTCCTTGCTTCACAATCTTCCAGATTCAGAGTTGAGTATTTCTCCAATTCATCCTAATACTCCAATTTGGAAAGTTAGAATTTGTGGGATTACTGGTGATCTATAATTGAATATTTGTTATCATGGCATCATAACCTTCATTCTTATAGGTCTCGGATAATGTCTGTATATGTTTAGTCCCTCATTTATTGAACTTATGTGCAATAGAATGCTGCATGTTTGATGGATTATTGAGTTAAAAGCTTAAGTTTTTGGTGGAAGTGTTAGTTAAATATGGTATTGGAGTTCTAGTTCCTAGGGATCTTTGATTCATATCTTTCTGTTTGTTCCCTCGTTTTGTTTGTTTATGATTGGTTATCAATCTATCTACATATATATATTGGAACTGATGTGAAGAGGGTGTGAAATTGATATGCATTGTTGGTCTATTCCCTAAAAGTCAAAAGTTTTCAAGGCAAGTAGTAGTTTAGTATGGTACCAAAACTCTAGTTCCTAGAAGTCTCAGGTTGGGTTTAACAATGCATATCAAGCTGATAGCTCTTTTGACATGCAGCCTCAAATCACACATGAAGAGACTAAATAACCAATCATAGACACGGTGAACTCAAGACCTCTAGAAAGTGTTTGTCATAGTATCTGATTTTTTGTGTGTTGTTTTTTTTTTCATCTGTTTATTCCTTTCAATCTTATATTTGGAATTTTAGTTATGATGTGGAGGAAAGCATGTAAAAGAAATAATGTGGAGGACTATGTCAAGAGTTGCACTTTGTGTTTTTAATTATCACTACCTGAAATACCCTCATAATTGGGAGACTGGAGGGACAAAATGTTTTTGTTTAACATTTTTTTGTTGAAATTTTAGGTCTTGTTTGTTTAGTCTTTTTTTGTTTTCATTTTCAAGGAAAACATAAATTAGGTCAAAAAATATGTTGGGATGGTATTTTTCCTTTTTTATTTTCTAAAAAACTGTACTAAAAAAATGGAAAAAGTGAGCAATCTGAATATGAACAGGCATCTTCAAATTTCCACTAATTGATTATAATGGCAAGGGAGAAGCACCTGTTGGTTTGAAACATAAAGGAAAGGCAATAATGGGTGATAAGAACCTAGTTACAAGATTTGCCCCTCTTCGATCATTAGGTTATGTGGACCCTAGATGGTAACATTGCGTTGCTCAAGATGAAAGGAAGAAGAGGGTAAAATGCAATTGTTGTGAAAAAATAATGAGTTGAAGCATAAACTGGTTTAAACAACATCTGGCTAGGATCCCTGGAGAAGTTGCATATTTTACGAAAGCACCTCAAGAAGTGTATCTTAAAATCAAGGAGAACATGAAATGGCATCATATTGGCAGAAGACATCAGAAATCTGAGACTATGGAGATAGCTGCCTTCTATATGCACTCCGATAACAAGGATGGAGAAGAACAGCACAGGGAGGATCTATTGTGATGCATAAGCAAGGACAAGCTGACAGTTGGTGATAAATGTTCTGATAATGACATTAGAAATAAGATTAAGGGGAGGTCCCCTGGTAGCAGTAGCAGTGATGCTGAAACCCAATTGAAAAGATCAAGATTGGATTCTTTTGTTCTGAATATGCTAAAAGGTCAAAATCACCAGATTGCAAGCAAGTAAATTCAAAAATGGTTTTGATAAGGTTTCTCATAAGGAAGTGATATCTGCAAATTCTTTTATCATGCAGGAATCTCTCGAAATGCAGCAAATTCCATGTACTTCCATAAGATGCTAGAATTAGTTGACCATTATGGGTGAAGTTTAATAGGCCCTTCAAGGTGATTGATATCTGGTAGATTTCTTCAGGATTAGATTTCAACCATTGCAGACAATTTGGTGGAGCTTAAGGCATCTTGGGCTATTACAGGTTGTTCCATCATGGCTGATTGTTGGAAAGATGTGCAGAGTGGGACATTAATCAACTTTGTGGTTTCTTGCCCTTGTGGTGCGTATTATGTTTCTTCAGTTGATGCCACTGATATGATAGAAGATGCTCTAAACCTTTTTAAGTTATTGGACAATGTGCTGGTAGAAATTGTTGAGGAGAATGTTCTTCAGGTAATTAACTGGACCCCATGTGCTGTCCATTGTATTGCTTGAATGCTTGTGGGCATATTTGTATAAAATGGGTGAGGGAATCCTTGGATAAAGCCAAAAAAATTACTAAGGTTCATATGAAGAAAGAATACACAGTAGAACAAGAACTTATTAGGCCGGCTGTGACTAAGTTTGGCACTAGGTTTTTCACAGTTCAAGGCTTGTTGGACCACAAGATTGGTCTTAAGAGAATGTTCCAATCAAACAAATGGCTTTGTTCTTGATTTCCCACATCAGATGACTGTAAAGAAGTGGAAAAAATTGTCTTAAATATCACATTTTGGAGGCAGTATTTGAGGAAATCTTTGGAACCACTTATCCAATTTCTTCAAAAAAAGGACAGTGATGAAAGTCAGTCAATACCATCTCTATATAGTGATATGTATAGAGCAAAGCTTGCTATCAAAGCTGTTCATAGTGATGATGCATGAAAATATGGACCTTTCTAGAGCATGATAGACAACCATTGGAACTCACTGCTCTATGATCCCCTTTACGTAGCAGCTACTTTCTTAATCCATCACAATCTTATTGTCCTGATTTCCTAATGGTATGAGAAATAGTGTCTCCATCACATCATAAGCTTATTCTCCAGCCTCCTAATCATGATTGTGCAATTTTCTATGTTATTGTAGCATCCTGAGGTGGTTCATGCTTTAAATGAATGCATTGTTTGGCTAGAACCAGGCACTGGGAAAAGGATTTCTTCATCCATGCAAGTAATGGTTCATTCATTTTATTCTATGGCTATCCCATGCTTGTTGGGAATGACTAATTCCAGAGCAATTTGGTTACCTCCTCCACATTTCAAAGTCAAAATGTCCCTTGCTCTGCATTTAACTGTTGTGGAGCAGATCAGGAACAACCCTTGATGATAATCCTTCCACCTGAACTGTTAATGTTTTTCTTTTTTTGGTGTCATTTTTTTATTAATATTTCAATATCATCCTATCAGATAGCTTTTGATTATGCAAAAGCCGATTTTGGAACTGATTTGGCTATAAGTACAAGACCAGAACTAATTTTGGAAATTCATGATACTGTGTTATTTATTAAAGAAATGAATTCAATCATGTCACTTGTTATGTTATAATGACAGGAATTTGTATGTTTTTGTATTGTGTTCTTAGTAGCGGCATGGTGGCATTAACATGGGATAAGTTGCATAGAGCTTCAGAGAATTGCCATTCACATACTGAGTCAGACATGCTCATTTGGGTGTGAGGATAATTGGAGTATATATGATCAAATTCACAGAAAAATGTGTAGCCATGTGTCTAGAAAAAAATAGAAAGACCTTGTCTATGTTCACTACAACTTGTGATTTAGAGATTGCCAATTGGGAAGAGAATTTGATACCTTGAACTCTGCTGACAGTGTCATGCTGGAAAGCCTATCAGATGACTGGATTGTGGAGACAGAGAAACATTCTATGCAAGAAGATGTGGTATTTCTAATCTTACATTACGTACATCTTTCTCACATGAGATTTTGAGTGAAATTCCTGAAATCCTATTTCCTGTTGTAGGAGATCCTTTATAACGAGATGGAACAATTCTATGGAGATGAAAATGATCAATATGAGAATGAATCAAAATGCAGAGACGAGAGAGACCTGAAGAGTTGGTCACATTGGCTGGTGTAGTTGAACCTTCAAGGTTAATCCTTTTGATGATGATCTTGATTTTCTTGATGATGATTTGACTGATTAATTATTTATATCACATGAACCATCAAACTAGAGTAAGCACTGAAATCCCTCACATCCTTGATGATTACTGGAAAAAAGAAGTGGTTTGATGTTACTGGAGACCACTTCTTGTCTTGTAATTGTTGCATGGTGCTTCTATTTCAAGGTGTTCATTTGTTGGCTATTTGACATGAGTTGTTTGTTCTCTTTTCTTCTGTTGACATTTATTTTTTTATTTTTTATTATTTTAAATAATAATAATAATTATTTATTTATTATTTAGTAGGTAAGTAATTTTGTTATAAGTTGTTAACTACCAAATTTTTGTTCTATTTACTATATAATATCTACATCACTGAATAAGTTCAAAGCATTCAGCATATTTTTTTTAAAATTTTTTTATCACTTGATGTACTTGTTGCTGTTTGGTTTATCTATAAATATTTTAATTTCAATTGTAGTACTTGCTGTATTTGATGATACTGCAATTCCCATTCTGGTTTTCTAGCATGTGTATTGATGCTTATTTTGGGTCACTCTTTCTTTCTTATTAAATCTTAGAGCCCCATGGTTGGATATATTCACTGTCTTCCCTACCTATCATAATCTGCGAGTCCTCAATTCTTGGAAGTTCGGATCCTTGTTTATGGTTGCAGATAGATATATTTCTGATTTCCATAAAACTCTGGTGGATTAGTTGGACAATACTGAGTATTATTCAAGTGGCGAGCGCACTCAGATTTATTTTTTGTATCCATTTTCATTATAATCTTTGTGCATGTTAGGTATTGAATTATTGTTTCTTTTTTATTTTTTTATCTTTTGTGTCACTCACACACCCCAGAAAACAGACTGGAAAGAATTATATTTGAGATTGTGATGGCAGTCAACTAGAGGTTATTCAATAAAGATCTATTTGTCCATTTGGGTTTAGTTTGCAAACCATGATTGAAATTCTGAATAACATGTCAAAAGGATTATGAAGTGGTTCTATATTTTTAATGTGCAAAAAGAAAGAAAAATGGGAAAGAAAGAGAAGAAAAGAGATTAATATGGATTACCATGCTTCCTAAATATTTCATGCCATGACCACCACAGGTGCAAGAGGAGAAGGTTCATCTGCAGGTACCTTTCTTCCTTAAGAATGTTTGTTATACTTTTAACTTTGCTTCTTTATTGCCCCATTAAACATAACCTCTCTTGACTAGCTACATACACTCGTGTTGTGAGAACTGGAGTTCCAAGCGTGCACAAGGGAAAAAGTAATGGTGCTTTGATTGGGATTCCCTTTCTTTTGATTGTTGTGGGAACAATTGGAATTGGGGCACATCGTGCTTATAGGTGATTGACAATCTCAGGATGGTCCTTCTATATATATATATATATATTTTTAAGTTTTTGGAGTTGCTTTAGAAAACATTCTAGGGGATCTAAATGATTGAATATCTTTATTTCATGGTTCCTTTTGCAGGGCCTATGAAAAGGAAAAACGGGCGCACCCTTCTCACAATCCCTTTCTTCCTTGATCTAAACTTCAAATGGAACTGGTAGATATTGGTTGCATGGAATAATTAGTTTGCCACCATGTGCATTAAAGTTCAGTTTGTAATGCATTGGTGCAATTTTAACTACCATAAAGATTTGTAATTGCTGAACTTCTGTGGTGCTGAGTCTGCAGCCCTGATTCTTGTTTCTTTGTGCATACTGGCATTTACTTACTCAAAATCTTTACTTGACATAGTTTTTTCTGCTTCCATGTGTTATTGTGGTCTGATTATTTGTCAGCCATGGTTTGCTGCTGCTACATCGCTTCCCAAATGGTTGACAAGATGCTGTTGCTTCAGTCCACTGGATAGGAGCATATGCTCAATCTGCAAGGAAAAACAAGGTAAAATGCAATTATCGTGAGAAAATTTTCAGGATGAAGCAACGTTTAGCTAGAATTTCTGGGGTAGTTACTGTGGAAATGTTACAGAAAAAATTAACTTAGAGAGACCACAACTTTCACGGGTATGTAAAAATGAATGGACAGGATCTACTTTGGTGGTTGGTATAGACACTTGGCGTCAGTTTTTCTTGTTCTCTTTCATAGGTTTCTTCACTTGGTTTTGCATCACTTTTCCTCGACATTACAGAAATTCACCATTTTTCTTCCCTTGTTTTAGTTTCACTATTTGACGTAATGATTTCATTTGGGTGACTCCTTCTAAAGTTCAATATCAGTTTTAATGTCTCCATTTTTCTGAAGTGTTTGCTGTCTGATCCAAATATCACTGGGATTGTTTTTTGTAAAAGAAACTTTTGGTAACCGTTTTCGAAAACTGCTATGAAAAACAATGTTTGAAAACTTTGTTATAATGTTTTATAGAACAAAAGTCAATTTGGAAACCTAAAATGTTTTTAATCATTTTTTATATTTAAAAAAAATAGTTTTTACATATGTTTGTATAATTGTTTTTTGAAGCAGCTCTTATAAAACAAGTGAAAAAGCAAAAAATAACTAAAATGATGTTTTTGTTTTTAGGAATATGAAAATAAAAAATAGTTTTTGATTCTCAGACACGTTTCCTTGATTTTTTATTGGAGAATAAAATAATATTTTCGAAAACAGTTGTCAAATAGACTTTTAGGCTTTGTTTGATAATTATTATTTTTAAATTGTTTTCTATTCTCTGTAAAAAATAATATATATATATTTGAAAATTAAATAATAGAAAATAATTTTTTTATTCTTAAAAACAAAAATATGATATATTTTTAAAAAATATTTTTTTAATTGTTTTTACTTATTTTCATTAATTTTTTTTAGGGTTATTTTAAAAATAATTTTACAAATATAAAGAATAATAAAATATAAATAACTAATTATAAAGGTTATCTTTAAAATATATTTAATAATATATAAAAATATTTTAAGTTTTTAAGGGGATTTTTGTTTTATAAAATATTAGAGAATAGTTTTAAAAATTATTTTTCAAAACTGTTTATGATAATATTTTCTAAACAGAGCCTTATGCTCCATATCAACAAGTCACTATATAATATCAGATGTAAATAAACCACACTGCCTGTGTGGCAATTTACGCAATAACATAGAAGATGGACTGGGGCACAGAATCAGATGTAAAAGGGCAAATGTGTAGATGGATCTTAATAGAATGATCAATATCCGATAGACAACAAGCATCTCTCTCTAATCTCTATGTTCATAAAGGCATCTCCTGCAATTCTGTTGCAGGCGGCAAATGCTTCAATAAAAAAAAAAAATACAATTGCTTTTGTATCTCTTAACTTGGATGTATCCATGGTTAACAATGTGGTCCTGCCACTGGTGTCAACATTAATCTGTACGCCGCGATATTGAAACTGCACCACTGCTGAAACGATCAGATGAATCAAACGAATCATTAAGAATAGGGTTCAAATGAATCAAGGTGCCAATAACAAACCCCTCAGATTATAACAAGCCCTCAGGTTAAAGTCATACATGGCCCGAAACCGACTGAGCTGAAGCTTGAACAACTCACTGTGATCAGCTCGGCTCATTCTAGGCCCCATTCCCAATTAAGAAATTTGGTTGGACACAATATTTTTGGGTAGTTAAGAGGTTGTTGATCTCAAAATTAAATGGCCATGTAGTGATTACCTTCACGAGTGAAAATGAACATTCTGAAGCAGACATCGAGCATTATGCAGAACCGCATTGACCTCCTCATTTGCGGCATCAAGCAGGCGGAGTTCCCTGATTTCCTCTTGCCACTTCTCTATCTGTTCTTTGTGTATCCTATAAGCATAAATTTGAGAAACAAATTGTGTTTAGGAAAAAGGAAAAAGGAAAAAACCAACAGCAACTCCAATAGTTTTAATCCTAAAAATTCAGTAGCAGACAGAATCATTCGTTCTTCAAATTCGTTACTCAAATCCTTGAAGAGCGTCTTTCCTGATTCCAGCAACTCAGATACCTGCACAAGTCATGGTTACAAGTTACATCATTCCGTTGATTTGGAGAAGAGCAGCAGTTTACCAGAAGAAAGCTTTGAATCTAGCTCGGAATCATCTCAAACTAATTGACAATCGGAAATAAAAAATAAAAATTGTGTTGTTATGATAGGTACCATCTGAGTGAAGTTTTCAATCTTTTCAAGAATGCGATTGATGCTAAGCTCCATCTCTTCAGATCCGGCAACGCTGGTTTCAGTTTCTTCTTCTTCTATTTGATCCACAATTCCATCTCCGCCCTCGCCTTCGTTCTCATCCATCTACCACATCATCGTCACCATCAACAAAATTATAAAAATCAAAGCAAAAGGCACAAGAGATGATTCGTTCCAAAGTGGAAAGAATGAAAAGGGACATACAGCTGGTTTCATGCGTTTTCTGGCGACTTCAGCCCCTTGGCTTTCCATCGGTTAACACTGTAGAGTGTGGACGCGTCACAGTTACAAAATTACACTCATCACCAGAGTGATTCAAACAACAAATGGAGCTGCTTAGGTTGAATGTTGCCGGAAACTCCGGAAACTCACCGTGGATGAAGCCCTCGTCTCTTCGCTCCTTCTCCACTCTACTGCTCAGCAAGTGCCTCCAATCTCAATCAGTCTCTCAACTTCTCACTCTTTGCCTCGTTGGTTAGGCGCCCCCTTTTGTAGTTTGAAAAGCTAGGGAACCTTTTTTCTCAATTTTTTTTTAAATTTTATTTAATATTATCAAATAAAAAATGTATTTTTGAAAATAATTATCCAACCCATAAAAAAAAAAGTAAATTAATTTTAAAATATTTTTAAAAGCAGTCGGAGCGTACAACCAACAAAAATTTGGAGGCAGTTAAAATTAAAAAAGGGGAGTTGATGGAAGATGCTCTTGCGTTGGGTTGCGTTTGGTTGAGTTGGGTCGTGTTTGGTCGTGACTTTAAACACACCCTCTTTCAACTTTCAAACCGTACGCTTCTCTTCTCGTACAGGACGGGCTTCACTGTAACTTTTTTCCACTCCCCAAAGTCCACAGAAAAAGTGGGGGCGACCCTCACACTCCCATTCCCTCACTCCCTCACTCGCTTCATCAGCCATGCCAGGCCGTCTCTTGTCGTTTTTCTCTTTCTCTGCTTTGGTAAGGGGATAGATTCTCAGACTTTCGTCTCGTTTCCACAGCCCTACAATTGCATCGATTCTCCTTGAGGGAAATTTTTAAACAGGCAGGAATGGCCGCCAAATTGCGGAGACATCGTCCTACTGCCCACCGTCGTTTCCTCTGCTTTTCACTTGTTGTTGTGCTAGGCATCTGCTGGGCTGTGGCCATGGAAGGGACTTCTGTATCTTGTTCTTCTTGTTCTTCTTCTTCTCCTTCTTCTTGGGATGATAAATTAACATTGCTTGAGCTCAAATCCTGTGTCACCCAAGACCCACTAGGGTTTCTCACCAATTGGAACCCCAATGACCCAGACCCTTGTTCTTGGAACGGTGTCATCTGTGACACCCTTTCCCGCCGTGTTACTGCCTTGGATCTCTCATCCAACCGTAACTGCTCCTTTCTTTCCCTTTTTGCTACTCCTGCTAGTGATGTTCATGCTGCATGCTTGCTAGGAGGAGGGTTCAACAAGAGTTCATCATCTGCTTCAAAATTGAGGGGGAGGTTGCCCCCCATCGTCGGTCGTCTCTCTCAACTTAGGGTTCTGTCGCTAGGGTTTAATGGGTTTTTCGGAGAGGTGCCCCGGGAGATTGGCCACCTCGCCCTTCTGGAGGTTCTGGACCTTGCCTCTAACGCTTTTCACGGACCCATACCCCCTGCTCTTCGAAACTGCACCGCACTGCGGGTGGTTAATCTTTCGGGGAATCGGTTCAATGGAACAATTCCGGAGTTGCTTGCTGACTTGCCCAGTCTGCAAATACTTTCCCTTTCGTATAATATGCTCAGTGGAGTTATTCCGGAGGAATTGGGTCACAACTGTGGGACTCTGGAGCATCTTTACCTCACTGGGAATTCTCTGTCTGGTTCCATTCCTGCCAGCTTGGGAAATTGCAGTATGCTCCGTTCCCTCTTCTTGTCTTCTAATAAGTTTGAGAATGAAATTCCTTCTTCTTTTGGGAAACTTGGGATGCTTGAAGCTCTCGACTTATCCAGGAATTTCTTGAGTGGGATCATACCACCCCAATTAGGAAACTGCACGCAGTTGAAACTGCTTGTGCTCAAGAATAACTTTGGCCCTCTCTTGTTATGGAGAAATGAGGAGGTGGAAGATTACAATTATTTTGTTGGCCAACTACCCAATAGTATAGTAAAACTTCCCAATCTTCACGTCTTTTGGGCCCCCCAAGCAAATCTTGAGGGCATTTTCCCTCAGAACTGGGGGTCTTGTTCTAACCTGGAGATGCTGAATTTAGCCCAGAATTACTTTACAGGACAAATACCCACATCCCTGGGCAAATGTAAGAGCTTGTACTTTCTTGATCTGAATTCCAATAACTTGACTGGGTTTCTTCCCAAAGAAATTTCTGTTCCCTGCATGGTTGTTTTCAACATCAGTGGAAATTCTCTGTCTGGAGATATTCCGAGATTTTCTCAGAGTGAGTGTACTGAGAAGGTCGGAAATCCATGGATGTCAGACATAGATTTGCTTGGTCTCTACTCTTCCTTCTTTTATTGGAATGCTGTCACCAGTATTGCTTACTTTTCTTCACCTTCCTATGGTCTGGTCATGCTGCATGATTTCAGCAACAATCTGTTCACTGGCTTGGTTCCTCCCTTGATGATCACTTCTGATAGATTATCTGTTAGACCTTCATATGGATTTTGGGTTGAGGGCAATAATCTCAAGGGAAATTCTTCAACTTTATCATTTGATGGCTGCCAGAGTTTGAATAGCCTGGTCTATGATATTGCTTCCAACAAAATTACTGGTGAACTTCCTCCAAAATTAGGCAGTTGTAAATATATGAAACTTCTAAATGTGGCAGGAAATGAACTAGTTGGTTCAATTCCTCTCTCATTTGCTAACTTGTCTTCCCTTGTTAACCTCAATCTCAGTGGAAACAGATTGCAAGGTCCTATACCATCATATATTGGTAAGATGAAGGATTTGAAGTATCTTTCCTTGTCTGGAAACAATTTTAGTGGTACAATACCGCTGGAGCTATCTCAATTGACTTCATTGGTGGTGCTGGAACTTTCTTCAAACTCCCTCTCAGGACAGATACCATCTGATTTTGCCAAGCTTGAGCATCTTGATATTATGCTATTAGACCACAACAACCTCTCTGGGAAGATACCATCCAGCTTTGGTAACTTGACTTCGCTTTCAGTACTCAATGTGTCTTTCAACAATTTATCTGGATCTTTCCCTCCCAATTCAAATTGGGTAAAATGTGAAAATGTGCAAGGGAATCCAAATCTTCAGCCTTGTTATGATGATTCATCATCCACTGAATGGGAGCGGCGGCACTCTGATGATGTTTCCCAACAAGAAGCTTATCCTCCCACTGGAAGCAGAAGTAGAAAGAGTGACGGGTTTAGTCCTATAGAGATTGCCTCCATCACATCTGCCTCAATCATTGTTTTTGTTCTTATGGCATTAGTTCTCCTCTATGTGAGCATGAAGAAATTTGTATGCCACACTGTGTTGGGTCAAGGATCAGGAAAGAAAGAGGTTGTAACTTGCAACAACATTGGTGTTCAGCTGACCTATGAGAATGTTGTCAGGGCCACTGGAAGTTTCAATGTTCAAAACTGCATTGGAAGTGGAGGTTTTGGAGCCACATACAAAGCTGAGATTGTTCCCGGAGTTGTGGTGGCAGTGAAGCGGCTCTCAGTTGGGAGGTTTCAAGGCGTTCAACAGTTTGCTGCTGAGATCAGAACACTTGGAAGAGTGCAGCATCCAAACCTTGTTACACTAATAGGCTACCATGTCAGTGAGGCAGAAATGTTCCTAATCTACAACTACTTACCAGGAGGCAATCTGGAAAAATTCATCCAGGATCGGACAAGGAGAACTGTTGAATGGAGCATGCTTCACAAGATTGCGTTGGATATTGCACGTGCCCTTGCTTATTTGCATGATGAATGTGTCCCAAGAGTGTTGCACCGTGATATCAAACCAAGCAATATATTGCTGGATAATAACTTCAATGCATATCTTTCTGATTTTGGCCTTGCCAGACTTTTGGGTACTTCTGAAACTCATGCCACTACTGATGTAGCAGGAACTTTTGGTTATGTTGCTCCAGAATATGCGATGACATGTCGTGTTTCGGATAAGGCAGATGTGTATAGCTATGGTGTTGTCCTTCTAGAATTGATTTCTGACAAGAAGGCTTTGGATCCATCCTTCTCTTCCTTTGGAAATGGCTTCAACATTGTAGCCTGGGCAAGTATGCTCCTCAAGCAGGGCCAGGCATGTGACTTTTTCACAGCTGGGCTATGGGAATCTGGACCCCATGATGATCTAATCGAGATACTTCACTTGGCTATTATGTGCACAGGTGAGTCTCTTTCCACCAGGCCTTCTATGAAGCAAGTTGCCCAACGGCTGAAGCGGATTCAGCCCCCAACGTGCTAGTGGAGGTTTTTAGAGGATCACCTTTTTGTAAGTTAACACTGTTAAGCTAATGATTTGTAATTCACCATTGATTTTTGTCATTGATTCTGAGTTATATGTCCTGTAAAAAAACAAAAAAAAGTTGTCATTATAATGTTTGCAACAATTTTCCCCTCAAGCTATGTATCTTAACCTTTGCCAAGAATCTACTTATAGCTACTGTCTCAAAACTTATATTGAGTCAAAGCACATTCTTCCTTTGGTCCTGATCCATTGGAGTTAGGGTTCTTTTAGAGGGGAGGAATTAATAAAGTTGTCTGTCATAGTTGGACGAACCCTAGCATCTGTTAATGTGCCGACCCAATAAACAAGAGGAAGTTATAGGTCGTCTAAGGATCTAGAATCCCCATCACTCAGTAGGAGTAAGTCCAGTGGCTATAGTCACTTTCCACTTCATCAAAGTTGAGTTGTTCACTGATGGGTATTTTGCATATTTTGGTGTATAAATCCTCGTACTTGTTAGAGTGGAATGAGTTTGATAATAATATAAATATGTTATAAACAATAATGATATTTTTATTTATAATATAAATATGGTATAAACAATAATGATCTTTATATTTATAATTTGATTTCTAATAGTTTCAGGAGGTTGTTATTTTGAGTACTTTCAATGGCAATTTCTAATGCTAGAAAGTCCTCTTTAAGAAGATGCACAAATGTTTTAGAGCATTTTAAATATTTTCAACTACCACTGATTTGACAGTCACAAAGTTAGAAAATAAGCTTACATATAGGGCTAAAAGCATATACAAGGGAGGATTGCGCACTTTGAATAATAAGTGGAATTTGGAATGATTAACTGTCCTATTTTACTCATATTTCCCTTTTATCTACATGCTATTTATCAGGACCTGCCATGTTAAACTTTAGGGTGGTTTTCTTGAACCATCCTTCACAAACACATTTTCCAATTGCCCTTATAACATGATGTATCATATTGTATTACCAGATCATCTTCATTGGGAAATTCTCCTTGGTAAGATGTGATTCTTTTTTATTTGGCTTCCCATCCTCGCATCTTTTTTTCCCCCCTTTTTTTTAACCTAAGCAAACATACTCATTGATCTGGATTTAAAACTTGTATTGGGGTAATTATCCTCACATCTTTTTTGATTGATTCGTTTTCCTTTTGTGTCTTTTTGACCATGTGGTATTTATTAGGCAGCTTGATTTGTTTATTCATGGAGAGCAGGTTCTCTTTTCCTTTGTTCGAGTATGTGGCATTTATTTGGGCAGCTTGAGTTGTTTTTTGGGCATTGATATATTAGCAATTAAATTATACCTCTATATCATAATTGAAAGGAAAATTGTTTCAAATGGGGAAGGTGTAGTTACAAATCACATTCACCTTCAAGTTATTTTGTCCGTTGGATATGCTTTCCCTTTAAACTTTAAACAAGATAGAAAATTTTCCTTTTGGGAACTGATTTTACTGAGTCATATGTTCTGTTTCATGGGCTTTAAAACTTATAAAAAATAATAAAAAATAAAAAATTGTTTCATGGTCTTTAATATTTTATTTAGTTGTTCTTTGCAGGATAGGATTGAGTTCTTTATTTTTATTATTACATTTAAGAAATTTTATCCTTGTATTTGAATGGTGGGAAGGGGTATGCACTTGCAGAATGATAGGTTAAAACTAATCATATCTTACCTTCTTCTTCTACCTAGACCCAGTTTTTCATCCTCCCCTTTTTATTTTTTATTTTTATTTCTGGTTTTTTTTAAGGGGTTTGTTCGAGTAATTGGAATTTTGCCCTATCATCACCAATACATGATGCTTGCTGAATAGCAGGAAAGGATTCCAGAGGACAAAGTTTTGAGTTGATTTGAGTTTAAGCAGTACATCTAGTAGTGATGGTCTTTTGCTAATGGAAACTTTTTACAGATTTTACATGCGAGATCCTAGCATTTGGTCTCAGATGACTTCAAAGAGATTCTGTACCTATCTTCTGTATCCCTCTACTTTGATAGGTTGCCTACATCAGTATCAATTCAGAGGAAGAGAATATTTTGATTTTTTTATGGTTTGGTGTGTCAACAGAAATACTTTGCATTAAAAAGAAGATTTAAAGGGTGCTCTTATTTTTTGCTCTCTCTATTGAGCCCCGGTAAGTTGCAGGTAATCACATTTCATACAATTAAAGGTGCATGACTTTTACATCAGGAAGGAAATGAAGTCACCCGTGGTTCAGCTGCCCATTCCTGGTGTATTTCTGGTTTCCAGAAAACAATAGTGTATGGTTGTATGTACTCAGGGTCTTCTGATCTTTTCACCATGATAATCATATTCAGATTGTTCCTACCCAAAAGAGGTATGGTCAGTAATCTTCAGTTCTATTAGAGGCGTCCTCTACCATATTTATTTGCTTCTTGTCTAAGTTCTGATTTTTTATTTTATTTAGTCCAATTTGTTACCTTCCAATCATAGCTTTGCCTTACCCTTATCATCTGTTTCTGTCCCATTAATGTTAGCAGGCTTTTTTGTCTTCCAATTGGAAAGATACATGGACGATGAAACGGATGCCTTTTTTAAAACTAACATTTTGAGTTTAGCGATCTACCAATTGGGTGAAAAACTGTGGGATATCTTGAGGCTGGAGGATCTTCCTGTAGCTTCATTTATGTGGATCATTTTGAGTCTGTGCTGTGGCTTGCTTAAATTTAATTCTTGTTGTTTAATTAAATGCTGCTTCAAAAAATGGTTGCTTCATCTGACATTGTGAATGCCTTTTACTTGGTGAGAACTCCTAGGTTTGTCGCCAAAGGGAAGCTGCAGGTTGAGGAAAGCTATCAATGGACCAAAACAATGTCCACAGGCTTGGTTTAACGAGTTGTGTAGTGGTATGCAAGAGAACCACTTCAGCTATGTCTGTTCGATCACAGGGGAATGGTTTCATCAATCTGCCTTTTTCAGATGGATGAAATTGTAGGAAGTAATGAGGAAGGCATTAGGGAACTTGTGGACTAGTTGAGCAAATTAGGATATTTTCTTCAGTAAAAGGTAGTATGGCCACTTGATGAAATTAGCATGTTGAATCTTGAGCTGGCTGTTTCTCTGGTGGAATTATAAGTTTGATAACATACAGATTAGTTAATCAGTGATCCACAGGGGCATGGGAGACTAGTTGGTATATTGATCTATCTTACTTAGCTTTGCTGTTGCAATGGTGAATCACTCTGCTCCAATGCCCAACAGTGATCAAATTGTGTAAGGTACTGGTTTGCTTAGATACATAATCTTTGTTTTTCTGTTCTACAATGAAAATATGATTGAAGTATGCATGCATAGGGTGTCTTTTGGAAGGCAACTTTAGGCAGAATTACTTATATTTATATTTTTGCATTGATAATGCCTATCACTTTCTTTTTCATGTCTTATCATAAGTGAGCAACATAGTCTGAATTTCTTCTAGACTCAAATTGGTTGATGTCTAGAAGTCACAGAAACCGCAAAGGAGTTGTAATCAGCTCCTAATCTCCAAGCAGGTAGAGAATGTGGTCTTGTTCAGGAATTGATTCTCTGATCACCGCAGGATTATCTGACAGATTTCACCTTGAGAAGATACTCCATGTTCAAGCTACCTTTCTTGATAGTCTGAAGTTGAAGGCGAAGTTGCATAATTCTAGCTTTTGATCCTGTCGAAAGAATGTCTCGAGAGCATTCCAGATCTTGGAGGCAGGCAGAATTGATACCGATGATCTGAGACATAAAATTTTCAGTAAGGGATGAATAAATCCAACACATGACTAGATGATTCTATTGTTGCCAGAGATGAAAATCAGGATTTACAAATCTCTGTTCTCAAGAAACCTTGGTGGACAGGGTCCTCAAGTCCATTACCAATCACAATGTTGAGCATCTGAGTGTGCCATAGGAGATAACTTGAGAATCAAGTCTGATGGTGAATGCTTAATTCAGAGATGTCATAATTGAAGCAGCACTTGGGCTTGAACCAGGACCATAGTAGTGAGGACGACTGAGAGTAGAACATGAGGAACCTTCAGACGCCATGGAGCCAGAGCTTCAAGGATCAATAGCTCTGATATCAAGATAAAATTCAGAGATCTGAAATTCTTTGGAATATGCCAAGATATTTTGAGAGAAGAGCAACTCTTATGTATGCGGATGTACATTAGAGAAGTTTCTAAAACTATTACAGCAATTGAAGTAGTTACAACTTTCATGGTTACTGCTAAGTCTTAACTATTAGTTTATGTCACTTGATATGAAGTTATGTTTACAATTTTCAATTTGAAGGCTGTGTTTTTAAATGTGATGATTATCTTGCTCCTTTGACACAAACATTTCCTGATTTAATTTCCAATGTCAATGACCCCTCAAGTCTGTCTCTGACTCTCTGCCTCATTCATCTCTACCAAGACGAATACCAACATTTCTGCATAGACCACTCCTCAAGATTTTCTCTTTTTCTTTTTCTTTCCTTCATTTTTTCCAAAATCAAATCAATTGATTAATGCATGGCTGCAGGCTGCAGGGTTCAAATAAACAAGCCCAACAGACCAAGCTTCTCCACTGAGAGATGGGTTGAGGTCAGAAATCGGAAATTCCTGGAAAGATGCCGAATTTATTGGCAATGTTTTCCCCAATAAATCTGATTTTTTAGAGTGAACCTAATTAGAATAAACCTCATTGTAATATGAACAACATTAGAAAACCTTCTAATAGGGAAAAAATTATTGTTGCATGTTTTGATCAATCTTCTTCTGGTTATTTGTAGTCCAATTCCAGTACTGGAACTAAAGGATTGACATATTTTCTCATTTGAAGTGGGGTGCATGTCCCACTGAAAAAGGCCAACGCTAATTACCAAAGCCTTAACTAAGCTTAGGAGGAAGCCTTGCTCTGGCAGCTCTCTTCTCCATCTCTCTTCTGCAGTATCCACCTTTCTCATTAAAATTGTTAGACATAATTTGAGTACATGAACCCTTTAATTTTCAAATCCACTCAAGGACTACAGCCACATCCTGCTGTAAGAAATCTCAAGTCAGCTTTGAAAGTGATGTGAAAAACAGAATTCTTGGGTGGATTGGAGAAAGTTTTTGCACAGTAAGGATGGAAATATTCCTAGGTTGTATCATTCAAGATTTCATAGTTCAATACAATTGTAATGTGCTTCATCCCATTGAATATGTGGGCAAAAATTTGTGCAACACCTTTCAGAATAGTGTACATCTATCTATGCACACACAAAGGAGGATACAAAAGATTTGGAAGGGGACTTACGAAACCATTTTCTAAATTTTTTTTTCAAGATATCTAGGCCTTATTTGATCAACTTACATTGCAGAAAAGACTCAGCAACATGTAAGAAAAATTCTTTCCAAACCTATGAAGACTAGGGAAGTATATATTTATGAAGACTAGGGAAGTATATATTTATCTTATTCCACCTTATTGCATGGATGAACATTTGCATGTATGACCTCTGATGCTCCTTTCTGTCATCACTTCATTGGAAAAATATTGTTCCTAAATGATTGTCTCGTCCATGATTACAGAATTCTTCAGCACCACAGTAATTCCTGATCGAATATAAAAGCCCTCTGATGGTCTATCTGCCTCTTCTACCTTCTGCAATTCATTCAAAACAAAGAAAGTCAGCATTCCCTGATGAACACACACTGTCATCATTGCATTTTAAACTGATACTAGTGAAATTATCAGAATGAGAGTCCAGAAAACAATTAGATTGTGGTAAGAATGCATTTCAACAATATTGGATCTAACCAAAATCCTTCCTCATCACACCTCCCATCCCCATCATTCTGGTGAATGAAACAAAATTAAATACGGAGTCATTAGTTAACCTTAGTTAACCATAAAAGATCTTACATCCTTGTTTGTGATGACGACGTTCTTTCCAATCCTTGCATTCTTGTCAATTATACAGTTCCTGTGATAGAGGGAATTTATCAAATGAATCTCATGAAGCAGTAAAATAACAAATCTTGTAAAAAGAAAAAAGGAATTGAATTTGCTTAATATCATTGCAGAGGATACTTTGCAACCCAGGTGAAGAAAAAGAGAGAAGCTGAGATGATTATCCCAGCATCCATGGAGATACTAATCCTCATATTAATCCTCATATTAATCCTCATATGAGTTGTCTATGTGATTCAAATGTTACACATTAGAACATAATCTTCAAACCAGATACTAACATAATTTTCGTGTCTTTCCCAACCCCTATTGGAACCTTTCCCTCTGCCAGGAAGGCTGCTATCTCTTCCTCAGTTTGGTAATAGTCAGCACCCATCATCATGGTATCCTGAGAAAAATATGAAATGATTTCATATTGCCATCCAGAAAAAGAAGCTATAACACCCATCATCATAGTAAGCCTGCTTCTAATTACTACTGGTTATGAAGGACTAAAAGAATAAACAAATCAATTCCTTGATATGACTCTTTTATACACCAAGTCCATTAATCAATCTCAATCCCATATGGACAGCCGAAAAACAATATATATGCATTTTACAACAAGCAATTTAATAATCTTATGCACAAAGCCAGAACAGCAATTTCATCTTCAAGCTGGTTAAAGAAGAGTGTTATGGGGGCATTACTGCATTATGTGAACAGGGATAGGAATGTGGTAAGCTGCCAGATTTAGAATACAATAGGGGCATTCTCATTTAGATAACCCAAAATGCTATAAGCTAGTTCTGAATGCAGAAGCATTTTCCATTCAACCTATTCCTTGTTTCTTACAAGAAGAAATATTTTTTTCCTGTCCAATTTATTCTTTAAATGTGACTTTCCTCGTGCTTGTGCTTAGGATGAACATCCGGCTACCTTCTTTAATAAACAAAGGATCCAATCCAAAAGGACAAGGAGAAAGAGTCACCTTCATGTCTACGCCATAATCCAGTCTTGAACGAATCCCCACAATTGAATGTTCAACACTGCACTCCCTCAAAAAGCACCCATGTGAAATTATAGAATCCATGACCTATAATAATCCAGGGTCAGGCTCAAAATCTGTCAATCAAGCTCTGAAATCTTAGCAGAATGAGCAATAAGTTTAAAAATGATACCCGGCATTTCTCTATTTTAGTTGGTGGTAGAAACCGAGGGGATGTGAATATTGGCTTGAGTGGGTCGTAGAAGTGAAACTTGGGAGGCTTCAAAGACAAGAAAACTATGTTTGAGTTCAACAGCTCATTTTACCAAGAAAAAGACCACAGACACACTTTAAAAGGAAGCTACCTGATCTGTGAGTGCTAAGTTTGCATCGAAAAAGGATTTTATGGTCCCAATATCCTCCCAGTAGCCATTGAATAGATACGCCTGTGATGGAATGATCAACAGCCACCAATTAGCAACAGTTCCACTCATATTCAGAAAGAGGAAAATACTAATTAATCAAAGACTATTGTTGCAAATCTACCTGGACATTACATTCTTCAGCAGCCATTGGGATGACCTCTGACCCAAAATCATTGGCCGTTGGATAACTCCACCTAATAGCAAAACAAACCATAGCAGAAACTGTAACTTTGTCCTTTGCTGCTTTGTCCAGTGGACTTAAGAATGACCAAAATGTCAGTTCAAATGATTCCATCTTTGACTTCTGGGGCCAATGAGTCACTTTTGACTAAGAAATGCAATGAATCCAGTTGAAACAATTACAAAAGTATTGTTCATTAAACAAGAAGAGGTTTGAAAATTTGAGATAATGCAACCCATATATAGTAGCTAAATTTTCTACTTCTGTTTTGAGAGGAAAAAAAAAAAATAGTCAAACCAGAACCAAGGAGGCATTGTCACTTTTAAGAGCATAATTAGTTTATCTCAAAATGTCTTGTTCAGATATATGGATCCATGTAAAGGACTCCATTCCCTTGTCTTGATCTAAACTTGTACCTTGTCAAAGGATGTCTTGAAAATAGAATTAGTTTATCTCTAAATTATATGCTTAAATTTTATATGAATTGATCTATAACCTAAGTTGTCTTTGAAATCAACACCTTCTTTTTTTATAATATAAAAAACACTTTTGTCCTTAAAGTAGGGGCTTGGCTTGGCAATACCATCTTGAATGTTGTGGATTTAAAGCATCTCCATGCAGTCATTTAATGAAACGATATTCTGACATTGAGTTCTTTTAGTGAAGTCCATCAATTGAAGAAGACAGGAAGGAGATAGAAAGCGCACTTAACAGCAATGAGTTAAACCCAAAGCTGCACTTAACTCATAGGAGGGACAGGATTCAATATCACAGAAAAAATAAACAACTACCATGCTGCAAACTTTGGGTTCCAGTGAGTATTTCCAGAATTTGTGAAAGAGCTATTCCTGGGCTGGAAGGTGAAAGGCATGGACAAGGGGCAGTGGAAAGTGTGGAGTATGGCTCTTCTTTGTTTGTTTTGGTGTGTGTAGCAAGAAAGAAATAGAAGGATCTTCAACGGGGCAGAGCTTAATGACGTTAAGGTAAAAGAATCCCTGCTTAGGTCTCTTATGGATTGGTCTGGAATATTGTTAGGGGAGGGATTGTGCTTCTCTTTTGGACTTTATTGATGATTCAAATTGTGGAGGCAGCTTTTGGTTTGTTTTTCCAGTTGGGGCTGCTTCTTTTTCATCTAGGTGGGTCCTCTTGTATACTCCCTCTTGGAACATTGAATATTAGAGTTTTGAAAAGTTCAAATAAACAAAACCTCAAATAGGGAAAAGCAATTACCTGAGAAGTTTTAGTAGGACATCTGTTTTGAACAAATATATACCCATTGATGCAATGTATGGGAATTTCTTTGCTTCTACAGGTGATAATCCTAGAGCAGTTGTATCCACTCGCTGTGACAACAAAACTTGCAATCAGAACCAACTGCTATAGGTTTACAATCAATTTTGAAATTTCATCTGCATACACCAACTAATCAACACAAATGGAAAGTGTAACAACCATAGATTTCAAAGTTTCACCCTTGGGTTTCTCAAGAAACTGCCGTATCTGTCCCATTTCATCAATCTTAATCAACCCAAAATCAGAAGCACGGCTGCAGGAAGCAAAGTTATGATAAACAAACTTCAATACAGATTTTTTATTGTAATTTAATTTTTATAGGCAGATTTACCATCTTATATAAGGCAAAGGAACATTTTAGAAATATTCACCTTTCATCCATGGGAAGACAGGAGACAGATATATCAGCATCTGAATCGATGTGCTTCTGCAAGCAGTGATTTGAGTTCATACCCAAAAGTAAAACATGTAGTAAATAATGAAGCAAGGAAAAAATGCCCACTCAGCAGGTGATGTTTGACCTGTACAAACTCCATGTAATCCATTCGATATAGATGATCACCAGACAATATCAGAATGTTCTCAATGTGTCTATGCCTAGCATCCTACACAAGTTGCCATGATTATGCATTAGATTGTAGCATGGAAGTTCCAAAAGACTAATTCCTGGCAGTTGCTTGACATACTCTTATGCCACAATGTTTCCATTCTAAATTAACAAATAAGGAGTAAATCTGCCAAAACAGAAAAATTCAAGAACACACCTCAAACAACCAAATGAATTGTCTCACTGCATCTGCTGTTCCCTGAAACCACTTCTTTCCAGATTCACCAGATGTTTGAGTAGCTGCTAATACCTGTCATAACAAATGAAGTGGAATTAGGAATACAGGAAGTAGGAACACTAAAAACTAATCCATCTAGAAAAGGAAAAGCATGTCATGGACAGGTTCAGCTTCTCTATAATACCCCTCCTTGCAATCACTTCCATGATATGCATATCATGGAGAGAAAAGATTAATAAGTCAATTGCTAATACCCTGAAATCACTTCATACCAAGAGATGTCCCTTCCACTGATTGATGATCAGATGGTGGCAACAGCAATAATTATAGAGCATCATTGCTTCCCAAACATACAAGGAACTCTTCCATTGACAAGCAGCAGAATGATGGAATCCAACATACCTCAACAAACCCATCGCCGAAGTTTACACCACTTCCCAAATTGTATGTTCTAGCAATATGACGGTTGAGGGATTGAGAATTGAATTGGGTGAGGATGTAGATTTTGTTGATTCCACTGTTGATGCAATTACTCATGGGTACATCTATAAGTCTATAGCATCCCCCAATTGGCACCTGAAAACCATGTACAACTTCATATACTTCTATATTGTTAGCCATAAAGAGAGATGGAAATCCCCAACTTACAGCTGGTTTTGCCCTTGATTTAGTGAGAGGAAAAAGCCGTGTTCCTGCTCCACCCCCTAATATGATAGAAGCAACCGTTTTTGGGTCTGCTTCTGGTTTTGCCAATTCTGGGGCATCCAAGGTCTGCATTCACACAAAATTCCATAACAGGAATTTCAGGCAAATTGCAACACAAAAAAACAATACTACCCCTTGAGAATCAAACATAGAAATTACCATAAAATCTTTATAAACATCGGCAAGGAGACAAGTAGCAGAGGACCCTTTTGTTGGGGCCCGTATATTGAAATTTCCGGAAATCCTAGAGTTTGAATGCACAAACGGATCCCGAAAGACAGACCTCCTCCTGTGATGGACCCTTGAAGTTGGCTGGCAAGAGCCCAGAATTGAGTAAGTAGGTGCCTGCATTTCTATTTCATGCTGGCCCTCTTCTGCCCCTTGAATTGAATCTAGTATCTCAAATCATCATCTATCGCTCTCCACACTCAGCCTCCACTATGTACACAAACAAATAAACCACTGATTCAGTTTAAGATTTTCAGTAGCTTGGGAAAAATGAAATCCGTTGCCTCAAAACAGAGCAAGGAATGGCTCCACCAGCCACCATCCCATCCCCAACTCACCCGCTTTTTGTCTGTCTTGAATCCCGGGATGTCTCGGAGATTCTCAGCAGCTTAGCGGCAAAGCCACCTCCTCATCTCATCAATACCAGTACGGCGTTTTCCTCTCCTCTGGGTTTTCTCATCCCCCGGTCACTATGGAGACTGCATGTGCAACGACTCATGCATGCATCTTCCTTTTCTTCTCTTCCTTTTTTTACATCAAGAAATCTATATATTCCCTTTCTTCCAGAAGGAGATGAAGTTGGACAGTGATTAATAAATTTGTTTAATTAAATAAAAAAGAATAGCTCAAATCCAATCTTTATCTACTTCCAAAACCAATACTAGTTGACTGTTTCCCTGGACTTAGACCACTAACAAATTTTTTAATATTTGCTGCACCGACCGTTATTTTTACCGCCATTTTTATTACTTCGTTATAATAAAAATTGAACCCCCATCTATTAAATGAAGAAATTTATTAAGATCTAATCATCACCTACCATACTACGAGTGGATAAAAATAACAATAAAAATAAAAATATAATTCCTATTATGCATATCACAAGAGATTAAAATTTTAATTCATCGTTCCGTTGAACGTGTGCTAAAATTTTTTATTTTTATTTAATTTTAAATAAAATTTAAAATTGAATAATATTTAATAATGTTAAATATTATATTATCTATTATTGTAATTTTTTAATTAAATATTAAAAAAAAATTAATACATTACTTTTTTTTTTTATTCTAAAAAAGTAAAATATTATAACTTTTTCTATTTAACAAAAAAATTTATAATAAGTTATATATAAAAAAAAAAGTAGAAAAAAAAAATTAAAATCTAAAAACAAATTACTTTCAACTCAAAAGTTAAAAAAACAAACACCTTCTAAATATCATTCAATAGTGTAATAGGATCCGAACTTAAAACCTAAAATTTGAATTTAGAAAATGATGGGCTAATGATATATTATTGTTGTTTAGGCTTTGACTCAATAGAAGAGGAAAACAAGAACCCTTGTCATCATAAGGAATACTACTTGCTTTTAATTTTAATTTTAAACTTGCCCAATCAAAAAGTTGTGACCATCAAGTGAAGGGAGACTCAATTGTGGGGCAGTAGAAAGGAACGTCAGTGTGGAGGAAGGTTCATCCATTTTATTGATGGAGAAGATAAAAGAAAATGATAGTTTAAACTTTAGAGCCTGGTTGTTAACCCTGTTCTCAAAACACAAAAATATGTTATGGTAATTTTATGAAAACATATTTTAGTATCTTTTAAGTTATTTTCACTTTTTTCTTAGGATTATTTTTAAAAATAATAAGATAAATATGAAGAATAGTTAAAAATAAAACATGACATATAAAATTTAAAACTAATTCAAAACAGTCGAAATTCTCTGATAGACTTTTACTTTAGGAAACATCATAAGACTATTTTTGAGAATTATTTTCAAAGACATTTTTGAGAATGCTTTTCAAAAGCATTTCTAGACAGACCCATCAAGTTTGAATTTCAAAATGACCTGTCAGCTTAATGGTAATGAATTGTGATATACAATTAATTAGTGCAATAAAAAGTTAAGAACACATAATAAAATAAATAAATCAATAAAGATATAGGGAGTAAAAAAATAGTTCACAAAGAAGTAACGGCCACAAGGAGAAAGGGAGAAATAAGTTCATTTCATGTAGGTATTTGGCCTTTGAGTTTTTGCTTTCCTGCTAGAAACCTGGAGAGAAGCACCTAGAACTAAAATGAGCTGTTTGTAGGACCTATTCACACAACTCTTTATTTTTTCATTTTTTTTTTCTCTTTTACCCTTTTGGTAAGCTGCTAATACTGGAGAAACTGTTACAGGGATAGATAGCCAGCTGTGCCTGTACATAAATTTATCTGCAGATGAGTGCTATATGTCTGAAATCATTTATCCATCCTGAGGTTATTACAGAGATGGCCAAGTTCAGGCCTTGCATCCATCCAAGCTGTGAATTCTGTCTCGGTTGCAGAGGTGCAGTAGAGGTAGGACCTGAATGTGATGAGGAAAAAGTACCGCCTGCAATTGCATAAAAGCCAATAATTACTTCAAACCAAAGGTATGCTGCTATAGCTGACAACCTAGTGAGTAATTGCTGACTGAGACCACTAACTGTAGCAGATAATATTCACCATACTCTTCGTTCTAAACATTGAGAGGTTGGGCATTCTGCCCATGGAAAACTACAACTCATTCATTTTTCTCAGATTTATCAGTGCTCAGAAATGGATCCATGTGTTGATCTTGGGGATCTTTAATTAGCTAATGAATGGGTCCATGTCTCTACCATTAATCATGGGAAAGGACCAAAAAAATGACCCACTTAACTACCTGTAAGGTTTGATGACTCAATAATGTAAACTGACCTTAAAGCTTTAATGCCCATATCCATGAGGTATGCTCGATGCTCATCATCACCATTGGAGAACTTCTCGAGTTCCTTGCTATAATAGAGAATATCATGTCGTAAATTCCCAGCACCTGCACACCTTTAAAACAAAGGAACAAACAAAACATCGTTCAGAGAAAGAAAAGCTATCTTATAGACACATCCTTTCATTTTATCTGCAAATGGTATTCAACTAGGATAGGAATCATAATATAAACATAATTTGGGGACATCTCCAAGGAGATCAGTGAACATAGACTCTAATGTCTTGTCATGCCATAAAAGAGAACCCAAGCTAACCATGATTCATAGAATCTCCATGGTGATTCCATCTCTGCCTTCTAACTTCCCTAAGAAACATTTGATTGACACCACTAGTGAAGAAGTTTACAACCCTCTCTCCATGACAATTTGAGGGAGATAATCCCTGATGCAACATGAAATCCTATAGGTACATGGACAAAGAGTCATGGTACATCAACTAATCATGTGGCACACATTGTTGTATGATATAATGGCTTGTTCTATTGATAAACAAATAGCAAAAATAAATTTAATAGAAATCAAGAGTTCCTTTCCCTATCATTTTCTGACATGTGAAGTAACATTTACCAAACAATATAAGGTTTTTCTTTCTTCACCTAGGGTTTTATTTTCCTTGCTGATTGTCTCTCTAAAGTTAGGGTAGGAAATTTTCTAAACATGATTACTACTGATATTATCCTTATTAGCCCGCATTTCTTCCTCTTTTGGTTTCTTCAAAGGACCAAAGAAAAGAGTCTACCTTTTGTAGAAGAATTTCAAAATCTTTCACACAATATTATGACCAAGTCCAATAATAATATTATGTCTTTATATTTAAAATGCATAATATTAAAAGAAATAAGAAAGCCTGATAAAAAGAAGGATTAGCTATCCTTCACAAACTAAACTAAACTGCTAGCCTGGAGTACAACCCAACTAAAAGCATTAAGTTACAAACTTGAATTAGTCTATCCCCTGAATGAGTTGAAGAGATGATTCTCCAGTCCAACAAACAAGAATGAGCCAAGAGGACAATTGGCAAAGTTCTTAGCCACAGGATTCCAAATAGAGGTTGAAAAGTCAATCATGTTCCTCAACTCTGCAAGTATTTTCTCCGTCCTTTAAAATCGTAGCATTTCATTAAATCAAAATCACAAATATGAGCAAGAAATGCAGAATGCCAAAGAATTTTGATCCTTCACAGCTCCAAATTTCAAGATACAGGTACATGGCCAAAAAGGATCTCAATCATAAGTAGACGACACTTGGACACAATATTATAAAAGAAAAAAAGGGAAATAATAGGATATCAGTCAAAAGAAAAGTATCCTTGATAAAAACTTCCCCTCTTCTAATTATCTCAAATCTTTTCTTTCTTATCCATAGGCCATAGGCATTGTTACGAAAGTTCATTTTTTGAAACCTCTTTCTTTCTTCAATATAAATATTTGCTAAGAAAGTTGAAAGTAAGAAAGAAATCAATTAAAATCAACAATCATATCCAAAATGTATTAGTAGTTATCTAACAAGGATTTCACACCCACACCTATGTCCTATCATAACTACATGGGTAACATCGGGTGAAGTTGCAAAGTCTGAGTATCATAGCTGCAAGGGAAAGAAGGGTACTAAGGGGTCTCTACAAGGAAGATGCCTTTTTTTTTTTTTTAGGTAAATAGCTATTGCTGTTCCTCAAAGAAAGTGACTCGGTATAATGTTGCGTTATCATGAGAACTTACTGGTTGCACTCAAATGGATAAGATGCTTAGGTGGTTCCATAAATGTCCTTGAAAAGTCATTTCCTGAGGAACCCCTGACTTTGATTGCTTATTTGTTTGATTATAGGAAATGGTTCAAAAACTCTTTTCTGGGAGATTTTGAGGGAGGTTAACCGCTTTGCATCCTTTGTCCTTGACTTTATGCCCTTTCTAGGGAAAAATATATTCTCATACTTCTCATTGTTACATCAACCCAAATCTCCATATCCAAAACCCTTATTAATTTTTCACTGTAAATTGTCCAATTAAGATATTGGTAATCTCTCCTATCCATAATCTCTTTGCAACATGTTTATTTCTCTCATTCTTTCCCAGACGAGGGGTGCTGAACAATTGCTTCTTTTGACCTTTTTCCCTCAAAGCTCTTTTACCATGCCTTCTTAAAGAGCAATCTGCCTTGCATCTTTCCCTAAGTCAATTTCATGTAGAAGTCTAAAGCTCCCTTAAAATTCAAGAGCCTTCACAATGTTAGCTGCCAAGAAAAATGTAAATACCAATGACTTGCTAAAAATTGGGACACCTTATACCACCTCTGAGCAGTGCATTCCTTTGTTTAGGTAGGGGAGAGATGGTTAAGCATCTCTTCCTTGTCTGGTTAGACAAGGCGTGTCAAAGAGATTGTTTGGTTTAGCAGGTATCTCCTGGGATTCTTCTAGAAGCATCACAAACATGATGGTGATGGTGTCCTAGGATTTTGGGAACAAACTGAAGGGTCGAACAATCTTGCAGGAAGCAATTCATGTCATTCCTTGGGTGATATGGACTGAGAGGAATACAGGGATTTTTTTAAGACCAGTGGAGAACCATAGATGCCTAGTGAGATTCATCTCAATACTTATTTTATAACAGTATCTGTTACTAAAGAGTCCAGTGGTATTCCCATAAATATAACTATGATGGATTAGAGATGAGTTGGTAGTTACTTGAGAAGGATATTTCCTCCTACAGTTTAGGTGGAAACCCACACATTCTTAATCTTGATGGCTGTTCATTGGACAACTTAGGCCAATGTAAACTGGTAGTTCATTTAAAGATTCTGAAAGCAAGGTGGTTAGGAGTTTTTTTCCCAAGCCAGTTGGATTTAGCTTGGCCATTGAAGCAAAGGCCTTTGCATTACTGAAACGTTTGCTAGAAGCAGCCCATTTAATAATATTTTCAGGTGGAACGTGACTTGGTCGATGTTCTTTCACGGAATCATGGGTGCCTCGAGGAAAAAGGGGGCTGTGAAAATTGGAACCTTGGATTCAAAAGATCATTAACTTCTCAACAATAGGGATGTTGTTTTGCTTGGGAGGCTAGATCCATACAGCAGATAGCAGATAGATTGGTCAAAAAGGAGACCCTATGCTAGAGGCTTTTCTTAAGCTTTTCATTCAAAGGAAATCTATATGTTTATGTTGGGGTCAAGTTAGGGTTTTTGGAGGATATCTTTTGATGCCTTGTCGTACAATTTTGACTTCTTATGCCCTTTCTTGCTGTGTTTATCTTTAAGGATAACTCATCCTTCCTTGTAATTGGTTACTTCTCTATTAATAGTATTAAAGATAGTATGCTATTTTCGTAGTAGTTGATGTCTTAAGCAGAATGTTGTTGAGAGCAGAGGAAAACGGTATCTTGGAAGGATTTCCAATTAGGGAATAAGGGTGTCCCACTTGCGATTTGCAAATGACACCAATTTTTTCTCAAGTGCTACTATGGAAGATTTGCAAAACCTTAAACTAATATTGTTAGTTTTTGGGCACATTTTAGGTCTTAAGATCAATTTAGGCAAGAGCACTTTATTTGGTATCAACATGAGTCAAGATTAGATCTCTAGGCTGGTTTTGATGCTTGAATGTAAGGTCTATGAATGACCTTTAACCTATTTAGGTCTTCCTCTAAAGGAGAACCCAAAGGCTATTGATTTTTGGGATCTACTAGTAAATAAAATTTTGCAAAGGTTAGATGGTTAGATAAAGTAGTTCTGTGTTCAGGTGGACGAATTATACTAATCCAGTCTTGCTTGTCTCGTATTCCTAGTTATTTCCTTTTGCTATACAAGATTCCATTAGTAGTGACGATAAAGATTGAAAAAATGTAAAGAGATTTTTTATGGTCAAGGATGGGGGAGGAAAAGAGAGATCATCTCATAAGTTGGGCTTAAGTGTGCAAGCATAAGATGGAAAGGGTTTAGGACTTGGGAATTGGGAAGATTTCTTTAAGGAATAGAATACTCCTAGGGAAATAGCTTTGGAGGTTTCCTAGGAAAAGTAACACTCTTTGGCATAAAGTAATTTTGAGTATCTATAGGATTCATCTAAATGGTTGGAACAACAACATTCTAGTTAGGTGGTCACATAGATGCCCTTAGAAGGCCATTGCTCAAGTTTTCCAGGATTTCATTGGTCATACTCGTTTTGTGATAAGCGACGGAGCAAGGATCCACTTCTAGGAAGGCTTATGGTGGGGGATCAACCTCTATACTCTCAATTTCAAAATCTTTTCAAAGTTGTGATGATTAGAAAATTTTCTATCTCATATGTTCTTGCAACCTCCCATCCTTTTTTTTTTTTTTTGGAATTTTACCTTTCATTTTAATCTCACTAATGTGGAGATAGGATTTGAAAAGACTAATTTCTTCTCTCTTTCGTGAGCATTTGATTCCATCTATCCTTGATAAGAGAGCTTAATCTTTATATTTTTCAAGTATATTTCACTAAAATCCTTCCTTTTGAGTCATGTCCAATCTACTAGCTCCTATTTATTTCTCTATCAAAATTCATTTGGCAATCTAAAATCCCATCTAAGGTCAAGTTCTTTGCTTGGTCAACACCAATGACTTGCTTCAGGTGAGAAAACCTCACAAAATCCTTAGTCCTGATCGTCGCACTAGGCATATGATGAGTGATGGGATGATTGCTCATCTTTTTGTGTACTGATCGACGACTATGGTGCTTTGACATAGATTGTTCAATGTGGTCAGGCTAGATTAGGTTCCTCTAGGGGACATAAGTGATATGAAGACCATTTCCTTTATAAGCATGGCCTGGGAAGTACAAGTAGAGGCAAAACCCTTAAAAAATCCCCTACTTCAATTTGATTTGGATATAGTATGGTGGGAAAGATATGCAAGGATTTTCAAGGATAAATGGAGAAGTATAGAATCGATATGAGACATAATTTACTTCTATTCCTCTTTTAGGCCTCAACAACTTCAGATTTCAAGGGCACTCCTCTTGGTATTCTTCAGCTCAATTGGAACTTGGTATGTAAATCGAGGTTTTAATACAACAAATCTTGGAGCAATGCTTTGACCTCCTTTTGTAGATGCATTGATTTCTTAGGAGGTTCTGAATAGAACCTCTTTTCTTTTGTGTAGTGTGTGGTATGTAAGAGTCTTATTTTATATATATAGGCTTGTTACACATTACAAAAGCAAAAATAAATAGGACTCAAATATAAAATGCAAATGATAGAACAATGTGTCACAACCAGTATACTAGTTGGCCTATACTATATCTGGGTCTTCCTTTGGGAGGGAACCCCAAGGCAAGTGGCTTTTGGGATCCAGTGGTTGAGAGAATCTCAAGAAGATTAGATGGGTGACAAAAGACTTACTTATCTTTTGGAGGAAGGATAACTCTTATCCAATCTTGCCTCACCCACATGCCCTGTTACTTCCTATCCTTGTTTAAGATTCCTGCTTCAGTGGCTGCAAAAATTGAGAGGTTGCAAAGGGATTTTTTATGGTCAGGGGTTGGGGAAGGCAAAAGAGATCATTTAGTTAGTTGGGATATAGTGTGTAATCCGAAGGCAAAAGGGGGTTTGGGTTTTGGGAAGATTTCACTAAGGAATATTGCTTTGTTAGGGAAATGGTTGTGGAGATACCCTAGAGAGGGTTCAGCTCTATGGCATCAGGTCATCTTAAGCATTTATGGATCACACTCTAATGGTTGGGATGCTAACACTTTAGTCAGATGGTCACATCGTTGTCCGTTGAAGGCTATTGCACAAGTCTTTCAGAAATATTCCATGTTAACTCGGTTTGTGGTAGGAAATGGGGATAGAATTCGGTTTTGAGTAGATCTGTGGTGGGGGGACCAACCTTTGGGATCCCAATATCCAAGACTATTTAGAGTAGTCTTGGATAAAAATGTTCCTATTTCTTCGATTCTCGGTTCTTCTCGTCCTTTCTCTTGGAACTTTAATTTCCGCCGTAACCTTTCAGATCCTGAGATAGAAGACTTAGAAACCCTCATGCGGTCACTTGATGGTTTGAATCTATCACCTTCGGTTTCAGATGCTAGATTCTGGCCTTTATCTTCCTCTGGGATTTTTTTAGTCAAATCTTTCTTTCTGGCCTTATCCTAATTTTCTGGTTCTCCTCAAGATTTTCCTTCTAAGTTTGTTTGGAAATCTCAAGTCCCTTTCAAAGTGAGGTCTTTCGTCTGGTTAGTGGCACACAAGAAGGTAAATTCTAATGACATGCTACAACTGAGAAGACCCTACAAAGCCCTTAGTCCTGATATTTGTGTTCTGTGCATGAAGCATGGGGAATCAGTAGATCACCTTTTCCTACATTGCTCCTTGACGACCGAGTTATGGCATAGATTATTTCAGTTAGCCAAGAGGGATTGGGTCCCCCCGAGGAGCATCTATGACATGATGTTCATCAACTTTACTGGTTTTGGAGCCTCTAAGAGGGGGAAAGTCCTGTGGCAATTGGCAAGCATCGCTATAATTTGGGTTGTGTGGCGGGAAAGAAACGCGAGGATTTTTTAGGATAAAGCAAGGAATTCAGAGTATCTATGGGATTCTATTGTTTTCCTTGCTTCTCTTTGGGCCTACTGTTCTAAGGCCTTTAAGGGGACTCCCCTTAATGTGTTACATCTTGACTGGTTAGCAGTGTGTACTCCTTAAGGAGTGGTCCAATTTAAAGTGTTCGTTTGCTTTATTGTGTACTTTCTTGTGTTTGTATTGTTGTAATTTAGTTTCTTTGGTGGGAGGATTTCTCATTCTCCTATTGTACTCCTTTTTCTATTTATATATATCTTTGTCGTTTCCTATCAAAAAAAAAAAATGTGTCACAACCAGTATTGTTGTTCAGGTGCACACTCATAGTTCAATAGTGAACATGTAGATTAGTGGTGGAGTTAGAAATTTGTTTTACACAAGGCAGAGATGAGGAATATATTTCCGGTGTGATGGGTTGGGAAAAAATAAATCAAATTTCTATTGTGGCTTGATGATAGCCACCTTAACTTCTTCATGAAAGGCAAAGGATCAAATCTCATTTTAAGACTGTTTTGGTTTTCATTTTTCTCTTGGCACTATGTGGCTCCGCCACTGATGTAGATCATCAGCTGAAATAGGTTCACCATGAGTTGTGACTGAGTTTATGAAGGAGTCATGTTTTGTGCTAATCCAACATGAATATGCGAGAACAAAGTCTTCTTGAGATATGGGTTGGGTAGCTGCAATAAGGCTATTTGCAAGTGTTTTCATTTTTAATAGATATTCAATGATACAAAGAGTTTGATTTCCTGTAATTGTAGACAAAGAAGCTTGATGTGAGCATAGTTGAAAGTACCAGGTAACAATGTAGTGTTTGATGAAGGAACCACCATTGTTGAGAAATTGAGGTTGACTTGAACAGAGAAGATGAAGATGCAGCCATGATATTGAGGCATTAGAGTAGTAAAGACAATAATTTGGTGAAGATAATTTCTCCACTTCTCTTATTGGAGAATATATTTAGACTGTGTCACACTATAATTGATCTCTCCACCGGGCTTTATTAGAGAATCATATATCGCATATACAGTTGCCACACATTATTCCAGTATAAATTTAATAGGATTTAAATACAGAAAACCCATAATAAAACAAAAACAAACTCCTTGGAGAAATACATATACTTATCCTTAGTTGGTGTGTGTGTGAATTCTCATCCTTGTTTGGTGTGGCTGAATCCTTATCCTTATTTTATGTATTGTGTGTTTGTGTGTATAAATGTGTGCATGCGCTTACATGTGTATGACCTATATCTGGAATCTACCTTGTGGTCACCTAAAATTCTACTGATTTCACTTTTTTGAATATGACAATTGTAATGTCTTCATAACACAAATGTAACATGTTTCCTATAAAAAATCATTGTAGAGTTAAAGCTATAAGCTTTTGTATGTTTGGCTTATGAGCCCTAACAAAGAGATTTTTCTCTTTTATTTCCTATATATTACTCGTTTATTAAAAGAAACTATGGAATATGTTCATCCATTTATTCCTGTAATAGGTTTATACAGTATAATGATAATTAAATTGTACATACAAAAGTCTTCTTCTTTTTCCCTTAACAAATACATATATCTATTTATATGATTTTGGCACTAATATTGTACAACTAATGGTCCCAAAATGCGTTTGTGGAGGGTAGACAAATATTGGATGTAGTGTTTGTTGCCAAGGAAGCCACTAATTTGATTTTGAAAAGCAATGTTGGCACGATTTTGAGCAAACTTGACATAGAGAAGGCTTACGATCATGTGGACTGGTCCTTCCCGATTTCGATCTTGGAAAAGATGGGTTTTGGGGAGAAGTAGATCGGGTGGATTAAGTGGTATATATCCACTACTAGTTTTTTTGTATTGGTCAATGGAACCCCTTCTGGATTTTTTCCAAAGCTCTAGGAGCCTAAGGCAAGGAGACTCTTTGCCTTATTTGCTTGTGATTACTATGGAAGCTCTTAGTTGCCTCTTAAAGAGAGCTGTAAGCAGGGGTTATTTGTCGGCTTGTTAGGTGAAGGATTGATATCTCCCACTTGTTGTTTGCAGATGATACGTTGGTTTTTTGTGAGGCTTCTCAATACCAAATGACCTATTTATGCTGACTGCTTATATGGTTTGAGGCTATTTCAGGGTTGAGAGTTAACTTGGATAAAAGTGAGTTAATTTCAATGGGAAGTGTGGATAATGTGGAGGATTTGGCTTCAGAGCTTGGTTGTAAGTGGGAAGCTTATGCTCTACTTACTTGGGGATGTCATTGGGTGCTCCTTTCAAGTTTGTGGCAGCTTGAGATGGAGGAGAAGAGAGGTTTTGTAACAAATTGACTATTGGAAGAGATTATATAATGCCAAGGGAGGGAGAATTACCTTGATAGGAAGCACTTTGTTGAACCTACCTATTTATTTCATGTCTATCCTCTACATGCCAAGTATGGTCAGATTAAGGTTTGAGCATATTCAGAGGGATTTTTTGTGGGGAGGTGGGGCTTTAGAGCGAAAACTTCATCTAGTAAGATGAGCGACCATTTGCTAGATAAAGGAAAATGAGGGATTGGGAGTTAAGAGTCTTTCTACTCTTAACAAGGCTCTCATTTGCAAATGGAGTTAGCGCTTTGTGAATGAGAGAGACACCTTTTAGAATCAAATAATCAGGGGGAAGTATGGGGAGGAACGAGGTGAATGGTGTTCTTGTGAAGTAAGAGAGGGGTATGGTGTAAGGTTGTGGAAAGTAATTAGGAAGTTTTGACACCTTGCCAATAGTAGACTTTCTTTTGTGGTGGGCAACGGGCAGAGGGTGAATTTTTTAAGGGATAAGTGGTGTGGAGCTATACCTTTGTGTGATTTTTTCCCCTCTTTATTTGCTTTAACAGTTTCCAAGGAGGCTTGGGTAAAGAATGTATGGAATTTCTTAGAAGGTGGGAGGAGTTAGAGTCCTCTCTTCTCTAAACTTTTCAATGATTGGGAGGTGGATGATGTGGAAAACCTATTGTTATGCCTGTATGGGAAGAGAGTGAATTTGGATGAGGATAGAGTGTGTTAGATGGAGAGGAAGAGTGACGAGTTCTTTGTTAAGTCTCTCTACAAAGCTTTAGAGTCGGGCTCTTCAGTTTCTTTTCCAATGAAGATCATTTGGAATTTGTGTGTGCAACCAAAAGTGAGCTTCTTTGCTTGGGAGGCTTTGTGGGAAAAGGCTTTCACATTGGACCAAATTCAAAAGAGGAAATGGGCTCTAGGCAAATAGATGTTATCTTTGTCAAATGTATGAGGAATCCATAGATCACTTACTTCTCCATTGTGCAAAGACAAGGGCTTTGTGGGATATGTTCTTTACTCTTTTTAGAGTTTCGTGGGTGCTTCCTTCTTCGGTTAGGGAAACACTTTTAAGTTGGAATGGGTCATTTGTGGGCAAAAAGCATAAGAAAGTTTGGAGAGCAAGTCTCTTATGCATTTTTTGGACAGTTTGGAAGGAGAGGAATAGAATTGTCTTTGAAGACAATGTGTTGTCCATCTAAAGGCTAAAAGGTTCTTTTGTTTACTTTCTTTGGTTGGAGACTTAGATGTTGATAAAGGATGGTCCTTCGATGTTAATTGGTTTCATTGATTGGGTGGACTCTCGTTGAGGGTGAGGTTGTTTTTTGTACATTCTTTTAGACAGTTTTTTTGTTTCAGCTGTGAGGAGGTGAGTGTATCCATCTTGTATATCACGAGCCGCTATTTTAGCGCCTCTTTGTAATATATATATTTTCCTTTACTTATCCAAAAAAAAAATTATAGGATAATTGGTAAAAGCTTAGGAACTACTACTTTGATATAAAACTGAAAGCAACCGATAGTCTCATTCCTAATAAAATTAAACTGAAAAAGGGCCTCAAATTAATCAGGAGAACTTACCTATATGGCTTGCATATGAATAATGATTATAAGACAAGGTAAAAGCACCTGATGAAAAGATGCATCATCAAAACAATGTGTGCAATACGTATACAGGAAGGTTCTCTGAGCTGAAAAATTAAATCTGGATCTTTACGTCATCATTAAACTATTTGCATAACAAACCAAACCAAAACAACCAATGATCATATAATCTTTCAAATTGTTCCTTTTATCCTCCAAGAATTCCTTGGTGTGTTGTTTAAGATGGATGATTTTATATTAAACAGGTAATAGTACCAGATGAGCTTCCATTCAATATGTTTCTGAAAAGGATGGCATACCTTTATTATAATTAATTTATCTTTGTTTCAGATAAAAAAAAAAAAGAAAAAAAAAAGAGATGCCATACCTTTCTATGACAATGTCAACATCTGCTTTGCTCTTGGGACCATACATGAGGACTCTTGTGAGGCTTAATATGTCCCGGTAATCACCCATTTTATGCACTTCTTCATCAGAATCCTGAGAAGGTGAGTTCTCTTCAAGTGTAGAAAACAAATTTGGTGTGCTAATCAAAGGTTCTGGAACCTTTGGTGCAAGCTTTGCCTCTGCATCAAGTTTAATGCAAATAATAGCCATTGCATATGCAACTCCTCCAAACCCTGTATGTGAGACGAAAAGATAACAACCTGCAGAGCTGTAAATAAAAGTTATTTTAGTTCTTGACATCATTTTCAGGTTGAAAATATAATTTCAGAAAGGAAAATTTTCTAAAATGATGCTAAAAGAATGTTCTCTCCTTAAAAATTATTGACTAATTTATGCATTAGTCAATCCTCAAAAATGCCAAGATCAATACCCAAACCCAAAGTAACAGTTTGATCAATTTCCATCAACATCCGCAACTTTAGAAAAAGAAAGATGTCCTTGCCATAACAGTTTGGACAAAAAGACTAGCAGAATTATCAGATCCCTTTTACCCTTTAGGGAGGATAACTTTCACGCTTAAAAATTTCAAAACCATAAAGAGTATTTTGAAATTGGGAATTTTAATCTTCTTGTACCATGCACAAAACAATGTTCCTGACATCTATCCATCCGATTTTTCTTATTTGAAGAATCAAAAGCTAAGTCAATTTGGTATCAATGCAAGTTCTGAACTTCTAGAAAAAAAATGATTTATCCCCACAAATATGTGAAAAAACAAAAAAGATTATCAAACACATTAACATTAGTTGTTCTTATAGAATTAAATTAACCTTTGGCAAATGCAATGCTGCAGCTACAAACTATTACATTTAAAGATTGATTGGTAAAGATGATGGGGATGAATCTCCAAAATCCACTCAAGAAGAAATAAAAGGAAATAATGAAATCCTAAATTGCTCTATCAAGGTGTTTAGGCAATTTTGAATCGTTTTAGGTTCTTTACCATCATAGTTGATTAATACTTGGTATTTGAGCTGCATTTGGAATTGGGAAGTTTACTTATTGGAAATTTCTCCTTACAAGAAGTTCCTATATTTCTAAACTTTCTATTTTTTTTTTTTTTTAAAAAAAGGAATTATTTTTTTTCTTGAAGTTTCTACTTTGAGTCCCTAGAATCTAGAATTTTCTTTATTAGAAACCTTTATTACAAGAAGTTTTTATAAAGTTTCCAATTTTGAAAGAAAAGTCTCTATTTTCTTTTAATTTCATTATTTAGAAGTTTAGAAGTTTTAAGAAAGAAATAAGAGTCCTATTAAGTTAATATGTAGGTTAGGTTTCTTTTTTCATAGTTTTACTAAGTTTTTTGGGTTTTCTAAAGCTTATAAATAAAGCTAATTGACATAAAACAAGATTAATGATTGATGATGAATAATATTAAGTTTTTTGCATACCTTGCAACTTTCAATAGTGAGACTGCATTGATCTTCTTTATCTTAAAAGGTCTTGTTAAGACTCTAAAGTTTCTTCTATTTCTTCTTTATCTTTTTCTTTTTTTTCTATCTTTTATTTTATTTTATTTTTCCCCTTGTTATACTCTTATTCTTGTTTCACTCCTTAACTTTTAAAAGATTGAAACCCTAGTGATGAAGATAAAAGATGTTAAACTACACTTACATTAGGTGTAAATATAGGAAGCGATAGATTTTGTTATTTATTATTTATTATTTATTAATTATTGATAATGTTTTATTAGAGTTAGGATTCTTCTAATCAGTTTCCTACTAGAGTTAGAATTGTCTATCTATATATAGGCCCATTTATGTTAACTACATGAGATTTTTCTGATTAATAATTTTCATAATTTCTTTGCAATCTCTCTCTTCTACTTCTATTCATTCTTTTCTCTATACTGTTCTGCAACATTTCGTATCAAATCTCTACTGTTCGACATCACCAAGCCTCCATTATTTGATTGTAGACCACCATCCTAGGGTTGTACTACATCATAAGATGACATGTTCAACTAGTAAAGTGAAACAAATGTGTAAAGACGGTGTAGACTTCTAGGTTCTCCAAATATTTGATTCCATGGATTGGGACATTGCAATACAGGCACACTTTGAGGTTGAGTTTTCTACTTGGGGAAATATGGTAGGACTATTTACATGTAATCATGGGAAATGCAATAGAACTAAAATTAGGATTTGTTTTAGGAAGTATTTTAATTCTAACAGAAGCTTATTTCATTCAAGTTTTATTTATGAATATTTTGTACATGGAAAGAGGTAAATTTCCAAATGCATTGGGGTTTAAGTTTAGAATGTACTAGAAATGGTTTATTCTGATTGTCATCCAAATAATAAATGGGTATTAGATTAGGAGTCTTTTAGCATGCTTGGAGTATGTATTAGATTAGATGTATGTATTAGTTATACATACATCTAACTGAAATAAAAGGCTAAAATAATGCTTGAAAGGTGAATGCCAAATTTTGATGAATAAAATTTAGTAAATATATGTTTGGCTCAATGGTCATAAAACTAGCATGCCAAAAGGCTCAAGTTGAGCTTGTCTATGTTTGACACTCCGAAGTCAAGTCTAAGCCAAACTAAAATTTTTTAAATTAATTTTTTTTTTTTTTGATAGGTAAAGGAAAATTCAGTAAAAGCCAAAAAGGCTAAAGAAAGAGTATACATGGAGTATACCAGGAAACAAAAGAACAAAAGACCAAGAGGCAACAAGCCTGACCCTTACTTGGTAGCTAACCAGTCTACAAAATCAATCAAAGAGAAAGTGTGTTCCTTTATATACACCCTAGCCCAATTCACAAAAGTGTACAAAAAAATGGATTTAATTTCTTGGTCGTTCCTCTCAACATCGTCGAAGGCCCTCCTATTCTTTTCTTTCCAAATGGTCCACATCAAGCAGAGGGGGGCAGCTCTCCAAGTTTTCTCCATTTTCTTGCCCACAAAGGAACTATGCCATCCCAAGAGGTTCCTCCTCACAGAGGAGTGCATTACCCATTGCACCCCGAAAAGGGAGAAGATCAGAAGCCATAACATTCTGGCCTTCTCACAAAACAAAAGAAGGTGATCTACGGTTTCCTCTTCATTTTTGCACAAATAGCACCTATTGGGGATGCTCCATCCACTTCTTTTCAGGCGGTCAATGGTGAGCGGTCTGCTCCAAGCCGCCTTCCAACCAAAGAAGCTAGCCCTAATTGGAACCCAAGGCGTCCAAATAATACTAGCCGGGAAAGGAGGTCTAACGTCCCTTGAGAACGAGCTATAAAAAGACTTGACTGAGAAGGTCCCATTCTTGTTCTCTCTCTACCGAAGCAAGTCATCCACACCTCTTCTCATGGTCAAAGGATGAAGCTTGCTTAACAAGCTTTCTACTTCCCCCACCTCCCAATCATTTAGGTGTCTTTTAAAACGAAGTCCCCAGCTGCCCCCAACTCCATCCTCCTCCCAAGCTTCAGCAACCCAACCTTCTTTGTTGACTGTTAGATTAAACAAGTTTGGGAAAGCATCTTCCAGAGAATGATTTTCGCACCACAAGTCCTTCCAAAACTTCACTCTAGTGCCATCCCTTACGATGAAGCGAGAGTGAGTTCAAAAGTTCTCCCAACCATTTCTGATAGCCTTCTAAACCCCCACCCCATAATGGTCTCTTACACCTTTGGAGCACCACCCCCCCTCTTGAAGGTCGTACTTTCTAGAGATAATTTGCTTCCATAGGGACTCATTCTCAATAGCAAATCTCCACAACCACTTCCCAAGTAAGGCCTTGTTAAAGATAGCTAGACTGCGGATGCCCAGGCCTCCATCCTTTTTAGTAGTACAAATAACCTTCCAACTCACCAAGTGAGGTCTATTCTCTAAGGCACCTCCGCCCCATAAGAAATCCCTTTGGATCTTTTCAAGTCTTGCACATACTCTCTTGGGAATCACAAAGAGAGAAAGAAAGTAGGTTGGGAGGCTAGAGAGGGTGCTTTTTAACAAGGTAAGTCGGCCACCTTTGGAGAGATATTGCCTTTTCCAAAGAGACAACTTTTTCCTGAATCTTTCTTCCACTACATTCCACACCCTAGTTCCATCTTTCTAAACAGAAGCTTCTTCCTCTGAAACGTCTCACCCCTGATTTAGACACCCTTTCCGCTTCATCTGCAAATTCAAACTCCAGAAGCAAAAGACTTTCTACCATGTCTGATAGCCAAAGGTTCCCTTCCAAGAACCAAGAGTTTTTCGCCCATAATCCAAAAGAGACGAGGTCAGGGAGGCGGCCAGTGTCTCCCTCCCATTTACCCACGAGACACCTGCTCAGCAACTCCTCATTTCTATCGAGGACCTCTTTCTCAATTTCTAGCCAAACAACATCACGAGGTGCGGGGCAATCTCGAAGAGTTGTTGTGTCTCTGTCCAGTTGATCATTTTTTTCCTCCCTTTTGCAAGGCGACGCTTGAGATGGTATGGGGTTTTCCAACAGAGCTCCATTCCCCTGAAGGGGAGAGACTCCTAAACTTTTTAGTTTGCTAGCAAGAATTTTCCAGCCCCCAACAAGCCCTCTTCCTTCAGGAAAAGCCAAGGAGAATCTTTTGTTCTCCGCATCTCTCACAACACAAAACAAGAATCTCCCTGCTCTATTACTACGGATTTCCAGACTGTAGTCTCTATCTCCTTCCGACCAAAACTTCCGGAAAGGAGCTCTCTCCTTTAGCCCACAACAAGACTCTACCCCTTCTAGCAGCAGAGACAAACCTTTCCCTCCGAATTTGATCCATGAAGAGAACTTGGGACCTCTTTCACAAATCTTCCCACGCACCTTTCCTTTGAACTCCTCTATGCCAATCTCAAATGTCTTCAACTCAACACCAAACCAACACTTACCCCCAGGGGAAGTTACCAGCATTGTACAATCCTAGTAAGTAAGTACAATCCTAGTAAGTTACTGGCTTCTAGGTTCTGAACTTATGGGCAACATTTTTTTTAAATTAATCCTCAAAGGGTGCTATAATAATTTCATTCTGTATAAATATTTAAGAAGAAAACAATTCAGAGAGAGAGAGCTTTTTTCCCTTTCTCTAACCTTATCCTGACTTCAGCCCCATTTCCTTCCAAAGTTCAGCAATAAACATGACTCTCCCTCTCCCAAGCCTGCACCACAGGTTGCAAAAAGCTTTCTCTCTTTCTCTCTCTCTCTCTCTCTTGCTCACTCTCCCTGAATTGTTTTCTTCTTCTTTCTCTTCCTTATTTCCCATTGGGGAACTGTCTTCATCTTATTTCAAAGAACCATGCAAGGTGAATCACCCACTTTAAGAGTTGGTAAAAAGGAACAATTTACATACATGGGTTTGTTGGCACAATTACATCACCTGATCCAACAGCTGGTTCAGAACTATGCAAGTTGCAACACCTACTACAGTGATTGGTCAAAGCCAACAACTTCTGAAGCTAAAGCTTTTAATATAGAAATTAGTTTCTACATTAAAAGCTTCCCTTTTAATGTACAAATTACTTTCAATGTAGAAACTTGGAATTGATACTTACTCATCTTTACAGTACTGGATTGCATCAACATCTGAAGCTAAAGCTTCCCTTTCTCTTGTTAATGGTATCCTTCTATGTGCTATATTATACCCCTCATCTTTCAGAGTGGCATATACTTCAGCAGGCGTCTTGACATCATCCACAAAGATGTTCTCCCAGTATCCTATGACGCTGCACTGATTTAAAGCAGGGCTATATTCTTCACGATGTAAAAGCATTCGGCCACCAGACTGTCTGACCTCAGATAATATGTCTTCCTTCAACCGTGCCTCCATGTGTTCCACCTGCAAAATGTTTACAAAAAGGAAAGTCAGGAATATATTTGGCCTAAATTACTCCTTAGAATAAATTGAATGTGATGACAATGACACACCACTGGACCAGTAATTCCCACATGCTTGAGTGTATCAACAGGTTTATTTAGTTCCCTAAGGACAAAGGGTGTGCCATTAATGTAAACAACTGCCTCTTCTCTCAAATCAGTTAATATCACTTTCTGATGAAAACTTCCTTCTGCAATGGGCTTGGCACCTAAATAGGCTAACATCTCTTTAGCACCATTAATAGTTGGAGTTGCCATGCTATACACAGCGTATCCATCCACCTGAAACATATGAAAATTTTAGGCCACAAAAAAGTGCGGTATGCAGTTTATCTCCTCATAACAAGACAAGATTCTAAGAAAAGGGAGTAGAATACAATCACATGCTAAATCTTTAGGCAAAAAGAAGAAGAAGCAGAAATAACATATAAACAAAGGTTCAGAAGTGACATTTTATGATGCTGTTTGTCTCCTCATAACAAGACAAGATTCTAAGAAAAGGGAGTAGAATACAACCACATGTTAAATCTTTAGGCTACAAAAAGAATGCAGAAATAACATATAAAAAAAGGTTCAGAAGTGACATTTTATGATGAACTTTATCTCCTCACAAGAAGATGAGCTTCTAAGCAAGTCTCCTTCTCTCTCTCTCTCTCTCTCTCTCTCTCTCTCTCTCTCTCTCTCTCTCTCTCTCTATATATATATATATATATATATATATATATATTTTATGATGAAGTTCATCTCCTCACAACAAGATGTGCTTCTAAGGGTGTCTTTCAATTTCTCTCTCTCTAATGCAATACTCAAGTGCACCATACCAAGCAACACTCTCTCTCTCACTCACTCAGTCCAGTGCACCATCAATTTTATACATCTATTAAGCTAAGGCCCAACCTGTACCCTTTGACCAAGCTAAGACCACACCCCAACCTGTACTTTTAGGCACCCTACATATGTAGATCTCTCTCTCTCTCTTCTCTGTTGAAAAATAGAATCTTCTTATTATTTCTTTGAAAAATTAGTACAAATATATATACAACTTTCAAACTTATACAATAAATGGAAATAGAATAAGATTGTTGACCTATTCCTAAAATTCCTCCAACGAATCTTCTAAATTACAATTTCCCTAATTTACATAGTCAACTAACCTAAATATGCAGAAAATATGCACAAAATCAGGAATAAATCAAATAAACTCCATGAAATCAAGAATAACTATTAGATTCTAACACTCCCCTCAAACTGGTCCAAAGATATCTTTCATTCCCAACTTGCTAACCATAGAGTTGAATGTAGGATTTTGAACTCCCTTTGTGAAGACATCAGCTAGTTGTAGTTTGGATGCAACAAATGGAGTGCAAATCAATCCACTATCAATCTTTTCTTTAATGAAATGTCTACAAATCTTAACATATTTAGTCCTATCATGTTGTATTGGGTTGTGAGTAATGTTGATTGTAGCCTTGTTACCACAATATAGTCTCATGGGATTCTCAAGATTAACTTGTAGTTCCCTCAATAAACCCTTTAGCCACATGAGTTCACAAATGCCAAGGGCCATGGCTTGAAACTTTGCTTCAGCACTAGACCGAGCAACTACATGTTGCTTTTTGCTTCTCCAAGTGACCAAGTTGCCACCCATAAAAGTACAATACCCTTAAGTAGATCTTCTATCAGTAATAAAACTTGTCCAATCTGCATTTGTGTAAGCCTCAACTCTAAGGTGATTGTTCTTTGAGAACAATAAACATTTTCTTAGAGTTGACTTTTGGTACCCCAAGATTCTCAAGAGTGCATCCATATGCTATATCTGGTCTTGTGTGGGATAAATAAATTAATCTCCCAACAAGTCTTTGATATCTCCTTTTGTCAACTAGTATTCCTTCAGTGATGGTGCCTAATTGACGATTTTGATCAATAGGTGTACCTGCAAGTTTGCATCCTAGCATCCCGGTTTCATTTAGCAAACCAAAGATATACTTCCTTTGAGTAACATAAATTCCCCTTTTTGATCTTGCCACCTCAATGCCAAGAAAATATCTTAGATTTCCAAGATCTTTGATTTCAAATTCTTTTGCCAACTTTCCCTTAAGATTCTACATCTCTTTTACGTCATTTCCAGTGACAATTATGTCATTTACGTAAACAATTAGTGCAATAATTTTTATTTATTTATTTTTTTTTCAGGTGATTGCTTGATGAAAAGGGTATGATCTCTTTGGCTTTGGTGATAGCCAAATTTGAGCAAAAACTTAGCAAATCTCTCAAACCATGCCTGAGGAGACTGCTTCAAACCATACAATGATTTCTTCAATCTACAAACCTTTCCACCACTGAATTTTCCTTCAAAACTAGGATGCAAATCCATAAATACTTCTTCTTCCAAGTTCTCATGCAAAAAAGTATTTTTTACATCAAATTGTTGTAGAGGCCAATCAAGATTTGCCATTAAGGATAAAAGAACTCTAATGGAATTCATCTTTGCCACAGGTGCAAAAGTTTCTTTGCTCCTAACCTAGCTTTATACCTCTCAATCGAACCATCAACTTTGTATTTTATAGTGAACACCTAGTTTCATCCCATTGGTTTTTTTTCTTTGGGCAAATCAACAATATCTCATGTTTCATTTTTATACAAGGCTTTCATCTTCTCATTTGTAGCTTCATTCCACCTAAGATCACTTAGAGCCTCTTGTACATTTTTAGGAACTGAATCCGAAGACAAATGAGTGGTAAAGGCCTTATATTGGTGGCAAAGTCTATGATAGGATAGGAAGTTTGACAAAGGATGTTTAATACAACTTCTAACACCTTTGCGAATAGCTATAGAAATATCAAGATTAGTGTCAAAACCATGATTAAGAAGAGAGGGATTAAAAGGATTAGATGTACCTAATTCTGGAGTTGATGACTGGTCATGTGTAAGAGATTGGGTCTTGCTCTTGCATTGGTAGCCTTAGCCTCCTAGAGTAAACCATCAAGTCTGAATCAGCATTTTCTGCTACTGCTGGTTTTATGATGTCAATTTCTTTTCTTGCCGTTGGTTTTATGATGCCTATTTCCTCTACATCACCATGTTCAATAGCATTTTCTACTACTATTCGTTTTATGATGTCGGTTTCTTTTTGTGATGTTGGTTGTATGTTGTTTACCTCCTCTACATCACCATGTTCAATAGTATGACTCCAAATAGGTAAAGGAAGCATCCAAGACTAATCTTCTTGTAATATTTTCTCCTCCTGAAGATTAGATTTCTAGTAATAGGGTTGGTTTTCAAAAAAACTTACATTCATAGAGACAAAGTTCCTTTGTGTAAGTGGATGATAGCACTTGTACCCTTTTTGTGTGAGGGAATAGCCCAAAAAAATACACTTAATGGCTTTGGGATGAAGTTTGGATCTATTTTATTTAGGATATGGACATATATAATACAACCAAAACTTTGGGTGGAAGGAAAACAAGGCAATTTATGTGAGGTAGGTGGTGTTTTAGGATGTCTATTTGAGTCTTGGAGTTTAAGCTTTTTGTGGGCATCCTATTTATAAGGTAGGCAGCTAGCACCGCATCTCCCCCAAAAAAATTTAGGAACATTTCTAGCAAATATTAAGGCTTTAGCTAATTCCAATTGTTGAATATAATGAATTTATAGTGTACAATCTTTCCTTTTTTAATATAGGTCACATATATGGTAGTTAGGACTCCTAGCCTTGTATATATATATTTTCTCAATTGTAAGTAGAAATTACATGAATGAGAATCAAGGTTTTCTTTTCTCTCTCTCTTAACATGGTATCAGAGCCAAGGGAGAAAACCTAATTCTTTCTAGTTTCCCCGTGTCATCAATTCCGGGAAACCTTCCTGTGACCGTGTTTCATTCCGGTCACCTTCCCCATACCCCACAGCTTTCCGGTCGGTCGAATCGTCGTCAGAAAACATTCACCGCAGGCGACTTTTCCAACGAATTTTTCCGGCGACGTCTTTTTCCAACACCGCAAGGAGCACCTGGAGGAGATCTCCAATTTTTCCCAAAGCACCGGAGCCAGAAAACCACCCACGCGCCGGCCACGCGCGTTTTTCCGGCCGGAGATTGCATCTCACGCGCCGGCGCGTGAGGGCGTGTGAGCCACTTCCCGGCGACGCGCTTCCTCCTCCAGCCTCGCCTGATGCCGACTAGCCACCCTTCATACCTGTTTCTGCCATCCGAGCCCTGCACGTGCCTTTTTGGGGTTCTTTTGCCTCCGCCGGCCCTCCGAACAGTTTTTCCGGCGTCCTCTGGCTATTTTTTCTCAACCCCAATCCCTGCACGTGCCTTGGGAAGTGTTCTTCTACCTTTCCGGTGGTGCCACGGTTGTTTTTTCTTTTCTATTTGGTCTCTCACACGGGCGATTCTTCGGTTTTTCCTTCCTCAGCCGCATCTGAAGCCGTATTAGGGCTCTCTTCGATCCAAATATACCTCATTCTCCAGATAAGTGGATATGGCTACTAAAACTTCAATTTTTTCCTCTGTCATATCTGGATCTCCTATGATTACTTCGGAGAAATTGGTTGGCAGTGAAAATTATCTTTTTTGGTCTGCCTCTGTTGAACTTTGGTTTATGGGACAAGGATATGAGGATCACTTGGTTACACAGGAGGCAGATATCCCTGAGGTTGAGCGCGTACAGTGGAGAAAGATAGATGCCCAGTTATGTAATGTATTATGGCAATCAATTGATCCCAAGATCCTTCTTCATCTTCGGGCCTACAAAACTTGTTTTAAATTTTGGACTCAGGCCAAAGGATTATACACGAATGATATCCAGCGTCTTTATAAGGTGGCTTCTGCTATTGTCCATATCAGCCAACAGGACTTGGATCTATCTACTTATATTGGCCAGATTGTCTCTCTTAAGGAGGAGTTCTTGACTGTGATGCCTCTTACTCCTGATGTTGGGGCTCAACAAACACAGCTTGATAAGTTCTTCATGGTCCTTACTCTTATTGGCCTCCGTCCGGATCTTGAGCCTGTCCGCGATCAAATTCTTGGTAGTTCATCAGTTCCGTCCTAGGATGATGTGTTTGCTCGCCTCCTTCGTATCTCGTCCACTCAGACTTTGCCATCTGATAGCATTTCAGATTCTTCTGTGTTAGTTTCTCACACTACCTCTCGAGGAGGACGCAGTGGTAACCGAGGTAGAGGCCAACGTCCACATTGCACCTATTGCAATAAACTTGGCCACACTCGCGATCGTTGCTATCAGTTACATGGACGGCCTCCTCACACTGCCCATGTGGCCCAGTCCTCTGATTCTCAGGCATCTCAGGCTTCTGTTGCCTCGCTGACTCAGCCTTCGAGCTCCTCCGCATCTCAGGCTTCTGTTGCCTCTGTTGCCCAGCCTGGTAATGCTTCTGCCTGCCTTACCCACACATCTTCTCTTGGACCCTGGATTCTAGATTCTGGAGATTCTGATCACTTATCTGGTAATAAGGATCTTTTCTCCTCTATTACTACTACCTCTGCTTTACCTACTGTTACCTTAGCTAATGGTTCTCAAACTGTAGCTAAAGGTATTGGTTTGGCCCTTCCTCTACCTTCTCTACCTCTCACTTCTGTCCTTTATACTCCTGAATGTCCTTTTAATCTTATTTCCATCAGCAAAATCACTCGTACTCTTAATTGCTCTATTACCTTTTCTGATAAATTTGTGACCTTGCAGGATCGGAGTACGGGGAAGACGATTGGCATAGGATGTGAGTCTCAAGGCCTCTATCACCTCACCTCGGATTCATCTCCTACAGTTTGCATTTCCACTGATGCTCCTCTCCTCATTCACAGTTGTTTGGGCCACCCTAGTCTCTCCAAGTTCCAGAAGATGGTCCCTCGTTTTTCCACTTTGTCGTCGCTTTCATGTGAGTCATGTCAGCTTGGGAAACATACTCGTGTCTCGTTCCCAAAGCGTTTGAATAATTGGGCAAAGTCTCCTTTTGAGCTTGTCCACACTGATGTTTGGGGTCCTTGTCGGACTGCGTCTACTTTAGGATTTCAGTATTTTGTCACTTTCATTGATGACTATTCTCGATGTACTTGGTTATTTTTAATGAAAAGTCGAACTGAGTTATTCTCTATTTTCCAGAAATTTTATGCTGAAATCCAGACCCAGTTCAATATTTCTATTCGTGTGTTTTACCCTCTGGTAAATCTACAGTTGGCTGTCGTTGGGTCTATGCAGTTAAGGTTGGTCCTGATGGTCAGGTTGATCGCCTTAAGGCCCGCTTAGTTGCTAAAGGCTATACTCAGGTTTATGGTTCTGATTATGGTGACACATTCTCCCCTGTTGCCAAGATTGCTTCTGTCCGCTTGCTTCTCTCCATGGCTGCTATGTGTTCTTGGCCTCTTTATCAGTTGGATATTAAAAATGCCTTCCTTCATGGTGATCTTGCCGAGGAAGTTTATATGGAGCAACCTCCTGGTTTTGTTGCTCAGGGGGAGTCTGGTTTAGTGTGCAGGTTACGCCGTTCTCTATATGGCTTGAAACAATCTCCTCGAGCATGGTTTGGCCGTTTTAGTTCTGTTGTTCAAGAGTTTGGCATGCTTCGTAATACAACAGACCATTCAGTTTTCTATCATCATAACTCCTTGGGGCAGTGTATTTATCTGGTTGTTTATGTGGACGACATCGTCATTACAGGCAGTGATCAGGATGGTATTCAGAAACTAAAGTAACATCTTTTTACCCACTTTCAGACCAAAGACTTGGGAAAACTCAAGTATTTCTTGGGAATTGAGATAACTCAATCCAGTTCCGGTGTGGTCCTTTCCCAAAGGAAGTATGCTTTAGACATCCTGGAAGAAACTGGTATGTTAGACTGTAAACCGATAGACACACCTATGGATCCGAATGTCAAACTTGTACCAGGACAGGGGGAGCCTTTAGGAGACCCTGGGAGATATCGACGGCTCGTAGGTAAATTGAACTATCTCACCATTACTCGTCCAGACATTTATTTTCCTGTGAGTGTTGTTAGTCAATTCCTATAGTCACCATGTGATAGCCATTGGGATGCCGTAATCCGCATTCTTCGATATATCAAAAGTACACCAGGCCAAGGTGTGTTGTACGAGAACAGAGGTCATACTCAGGTTGTTGGTTACACAGATGCAGATTGGGCTGGCTCACCCACAGATAGACGTTCCACTTCAGGGTACTGTGTTTTTATTGGAGGTAATCTAATATCTTGGAAGAGTAAGAAACAAGATGTAGTGGCCAGATCTAGTGCTGAAGCTGAGTATCGAGCTATAGCTTTGGCAACATGTGAACTCATATGGTTGAGACATCTTCTTCGAGAGTTGAGATTTGGAAAGGATGAACAGATGAAACTCATCTGTGATAACCAGGCCGCATTACATATTGCATCTAATCCGGTCTTTCATGAAAGGACCAAACATATTGAAGTTGACTGTCACTTCATTAGAGAGAAGATCGCATTAGGATGTGTTGCTACAAGTTTTGTTAATTCAAATGATCAACTAGCAGACATCTTCACTAAATCTCTCAGAGGTCCTAGGATTAAATACATTTGTAACAAGCTTGGTGCATATGACGTATATGCTCCAGCTTGAGGGGGAGTGTTGAATATAATGAATTTATAGTGTACAATATTTCCTTTTTTAATATAGGTCACATATATGGTAGTTAGGACTCCTAGCCTTGTATATATATATTTTCTTAATTATAAGTAGAAATTACATGAATGAGAATCAAGGTTTTCTTCTCTCTCTCTCTTAACACCAACAAATGCCTATTCTTCTTTTCAGCTACCCCATTTTGTTGAGGAATACTTACACAAGAGGTTTAATGAATAATCCCATTCTCCAAGAAATAATTTCCAAGGGTTTGGTTTAAATACTCCCCTCCATTATCCGACCTCACAACTTGCAATTTTGCATTAAATTAGATTCGGATCATTCGATGGAACTGTTTAAGGGTGAGGATAGTATCAAAATTTTCTTTTAGGAGATAGATCCATGTGGTTCAAGTACAGTCATCAATAAAACTTATGAACCATTTTGCTCCTAAACAACAAGGAACTTGTGAAGGACCCCAAACATCAATGTGAATAAGAGAAAAATGAATTTCACTTCGTTTACTACTCAAAAGGATAAGAAATACAGTGGTTTTTTGATAACTCACAAACCTCACATTGGAATTTAGAAGGATCCAGGTTGACACACAATTTATTGTACAAAGTTTTCAAAGAGAAAAAACTTGGATGCCTTAATCTTTAATGCATTAACCAAAGTTCTCCTTTTATTTGATGAGCTTGAATCTTTCTTTACTCCTCAGTAACCAAGTAATAGAGACCCTCTCTCTCTTTAGCACTACCAATCACCTTCCCTGTAGTTAGGTCCTCAAACACACAATGAGTGGGAAAGAAAGTTATAGAATAATTTTGAGATTTTGTTAATTTACTGATGGATAATAAATTACAAGACATATTTGGGACATGTAAAACAGATGAAAGAGTGATATTTGGAGTGACTAAAACATTGTTTTCACCACTAACAGGAGTCAAAGATCCATTAGCAACCTGTATTTTTTTTGTTACTAAAACATGAAATGTAAGATAAAAAAACATTAGACTCTTTAGTCATGTGATTAGTTGTCCTTGAATCAATAATCCAAGTGTTAGAATGAAAAACACTAGAAGTACTAAGTGTTGTTTTAAAAGTACCCGATTGTGCAAAAACACAAGAAGTGGAGGAAGAGGAAACATCAAATTTTCCGATAATCTTATACAAGAGATCTAGTTGTTCTTTTGTGAAAGGGAGACTGTTTGAGGTTGATGTTTCTAAATTGCATGTTACCCTTGTGGTTGTCCTTAGCCCTTGATTGTGGCTTTCCATGCAATTTCCAACACGTCTCTCTAGAGCGTCTTAGCTTATTGCAATGATGACAATAAAAGGTTACAAATATGATAGGCAAGGCTTGACAATGAAGGCTAAGAAGAAAAAAGAAAACTGCTAGAAACCTTTTTCCAGCTCTGATACCATGTTGGAAAATAGAATCTTTTTATTATCTCTTTGAAAAATTAGTACAAATATATATGTAATTTTCAAACTTGTACAATAAATGGAAATAGAATAAGACAACTGACCTATTCCTAAAATTCCTCTTACAAATCTTTTAAATTACAACTTCCCTAATTTACATAGTCAACTAACCCAAATATGCACAAAATCAGGAATAAATCAAATAAACTCCATGAAATCAGAAATAAATCAAATAAACGCCATGAAATTAGGAATAATTATTGGATTCCAACACTCTCTTTGTTCCATGTGCCATCAATTTATATACATATTAAGCTAAGATAAAAAGCCCATTCTGTACCCTTGGGCTACCTAGACTTCTATAGCCTGAAGTACTGAGAGCAAATCTGACCCCATATTACACCTCTATATATGTAGCCTTACCACACAGTGTTACAATTTTAAGGGTTCTCTTTCCTAATTCCCTGCCCCATCAATTATATATATATATAAAGAAAAGACGGAAGCCCAACCTGTACCCCTTGGGCTAGCCCAACTTCTATGGCCTGAAGCCCCAAGACCAAACCTGATCCTGTTCTACCCCTTAGATATTATAGCCTTACGATACAAAGTATGAGTTCATGAACATACCTCATAAACATGGGGCGCACCATGAATTTGTATGTGGCTGGAGGTTCTCTGACCAGGAAAGAAGTACATCTTAAGTATAGAGCCATTCCCCAGAACAGAACCATTACGAGCCTTGACAATGGCCTCCATCACAGCATCTCCATGTTGAGACTCATGTGGTGCTCTCAACTCCTCCTGGAATAGAAAATCGAGAATTGGCATGCAATTAAATCCAGAAACAAATAGAAGCAAGAAACTTTAAGAAATGAAATGTTTCTTTAATCCCCTGATACCCTAAGTCCATAAAGAGAAGAAAATTTACAGGAACAGTAAAAAATCGTCCAGGCCTCAATCTTATGCTCCATTTCATTGCTTGGGCCTCTGGTCTCCGTTGCAACCAGCTCTTAAATGTCATTTTGGATTCTCCTTGTCCACAAAACCCATCAAATGCTTCACTTCCAAGATATGCTGCAAAAGCAATTAAACGGAAGTACCGCTCCAAGTACTCAGCACCACGGTTTAATGCTACTCTTCTTACCCTTGGCTCAACATGCTGTTGATTGAATACCTTCCTGTATTGCAGAACAGCTTGGCGAATGTTCTGCAAAGCTGAACATCTATCAATAACAGCATCTAACGCCTCTCGACATTCCACCCCATTATCAAACAATCTGGTTATCTTCCATAACAGCAGGATATCATCTATACCAAATGCACGGCCTTGCTCTTTTTCAGTTCTTACATTTGAAATACTTGATGTAGATGCAGCACCATTACCTCCTGTCTCTTCACCACTTGAGCTACCACCATCAACCTCTTCATGGGATATATCATCAAGGAGGATTCTAATAGGTCTCCCATAATCAATTCGAAGTTTAAGAAGACAAGCAATTACAGTGCCAGTGGTTGTTCTTCCTCTACCCATCTTTGAACATTAAGAAGACATTAGTTGAGAGACAGGAAAAGGAAAGATATTTCACAGATTCTTGTGAGGTCATGACATATCAATATAAAAGTACAATCAAAGCAGATTAAGAACGAAAAATAATACCTGGCAATTGAAAACAAATGCGGTGTCCTTGGAAGCTGAGGCAATATTTACTGCTAACATGTCAAAGTCAGAACTTTTGGGAGCTTTACCATCAGTAATAGGGACACGCGCATACTTAATGGGAAAACCATCAGCCTCTAAGCATCTGAAAACCTCCAGTGGCGTCTGGACTGAATCAGAACTAACATGTTCCCAAGCATCAAATATGTGCCGATCATCTGTTTCATGAATAACCATAATAGCGTGCCCATAGTGTTCAGCCTCTCGCAGAATATCTTCTTTCAATCGAGCTTCCATTCTTTCTACTCTCTCACGTTCAATTCCCTGGATGCAGATATCATATCATTTCAACTTTAATAGGAGGAGGAGGAGGAGCAGAAGAAGAAGAAGAATAAGGAGGAGGAGGAGGAGGAGGAGGAGGAGCAGCAGCAGCAGCAGAAGAAGAAGAAGAAGAGATACAATCCTTGATATCATCTCACACATCAAACCATCTCCAACTCAATGCAGCACACTATGTAATAGGTTCTCTGGTCTGAAGAGCATTGACATCAACTATATGGACATGGATTTATTGTCCGGGTGCATTCTACTGACAACTTATAATGAGAAAAACGTATATTCACACAATCACAACCATTTGTCCCATCATGCGCATGAATCTGTTAACAAAGTTAAATCCAAGCCAGACACTCTAATCCATATTCCCATAACAAAGTTGATACAGATATAATGGGAAAAGTAGACATTTACCGTGTACTCCAACATGTTTTTATATGGTCTTTCAACCTCACGAAGCACAAATGGCTTGCCATTGATGTAGATAACAGGTTCTTCTCGCATATTGTGCCAAAAAACTGGACGGCCAGATTTAGAGCTACCAATCCTCCGAATGACAGATTGAATGCCATCAATGGTTGGATTTGCAACTCCATAAACTGGAAAACCAGGAACCTCTCTGAAGTTAGGTGCACCCTCCACTCTCTCTGGCAAACTTAAGTTTTGACAACCAGGACAGTGGTCACTTTTTAGAACTGTCTGACTTCCAAGAACCTCCCCATTTCTCCGGGCAGCAACTACACCCATCTCGTAAGGGCGGCCATCAGCAGAATCAGCAATCTTTGTTAGAGATGGCTTCAAGTTTGCATTACCAAGTGCACCCATGGGATCCCTCCTGAGCAACCTGTAGAGAAATACTGCACTGTAAGAAGTGAACTTTCCCAAGATTTGAACTTAATATGGCAAAAGGCCATACAACATGAAAATCAAAATATGTCAATAATTAATAGTTATGATATGTTGGGAAAAACCATTCTTCAAATAAACTCCAAAAAATTGGCTTTGGATGATCATTTATCCAGAGAAAATATGTCTTTTAATCTCCAAGGCATAAATCCATCCGTGTTGGTGTCTTTGCAGACAGAGTATTCTGCAAATCTACACATAAAAATGAAGAGATTGCACTATAAGAATAACGAGTTTCAGGAAATACCATTATCAAATTTGAACAGCAGTGTTGTGGCCTTTATAAGAATGTAATTCATTTGTGTGAATCAGCAGTGTAAAAGTCAAAACTTGAGCCACAAAAAGTCTTGGTGAGAGTTGGTCAAATTCAAAGCCTGACTTTTTACCCAGGTCCCCCTGGGTCCTCAGGTGTGTATCCATGGTTTTAGTATTACATGGATGAATAGGTCTTTGAGGGTTTATTTGCCAGTTGAATCTAGCTTCTAAGTTTCTTTTTTCATCTCATTCTTCAGTTGCATTAAGCAACAGAAATTTGTCTATGAAACCATGGAAGAAAGTAAATGATCAAGGATGAAAAATTGAAAGTCTCCCAGCAAAACCAGTTTCTTCTTTTACCAAGGAGGTCAACCATGAAAGCTAGAAGCCAGGAAATCAATGTAAAGGTTTACAGGGAAGAATAGAATCTTCACATGGTTCTTACTGACTTAGATAAAGCATGTGATTGAATGTCTTTTAAGATAATGAGGTGAATTTTATGGAAAAAAGGGCACTGAGTAGATGTACTGATGTGATCATTGCCACTTATAATGGAGCAGTAACTACGAGTCAAATCCCATCATGATAGCCTTACAGGATTACACTGAGGTCGGTCCTACCTTTTGGTGTTGATCATGAACTTACTATGGTTACCCAGGATGAGGTCAAACAGTGTATGTTCTATGCTGATGGCATTGTTTTAGTTGATGAAATTTGGGCTTAGAACTATGGATAAAACCTTAAGTATGATTAAGGCAGAGTATATGGAATTTAACTTTAGTAACATAGGCAAAAAATGGGGGAATAGTTGAAATTGATGATCCTAAGAGACCTAAATGTGATTGCTTTCATTACCCAGGGTTGATCATTCATCATAGAAGGGGGATTGAAGAGGCATTGCAAATAGCATTAGTGTAGAATGGTTAAAGAGGAAAAAATGCTTCTGAATTATTGTATGATCATCAAAATAGACATCCAGTTAGAGGAAAAATATTACAAGATAGCACATTTTCATAAGCGAGCACCAAGAATAGATTACAGAATGTCAAAGGGAGTGTAAGCCAAGTCTAAAATATGTAGACAAATTCCACTCCTAGAAAAAACAAAGAAGCCATGTAACCATCACCCCTCAAAGCATGAGAACAACACATGCTATCAATGAAATCTATCTCCTGTCCACTAGATTTTGTCATCCAAGTATATCATGATCACAAGATTATGTCTATCATCTTCCTCATAGAGTTTGGCCTCCTAAAGATTTCTTCTATTGCACTCCTTCCAAATTTATACACCAAGCCTCCACTCTTCCCTGGGTTATGTGTACATATTTTCTTCCTTTACAAATGAAAGGGTTTGATCATTAACATTCTTAAGACTTTTCATGGTCAACTCTTTTTACAAAGCTCTCTATGCTCTCCACCACCCCACCCCCCACACCCCCCTTGCTCTTTTGTCTTGACCTCTTTTGCACCTAGTAATTTAATCTAGAACTCAAAAGTTCCATTAAAGGTTATGGCATTTGCTTGGCTTGTGGCTAATAAGAGGGTTAATACCAACAACATGTTTCAAATGAGGAGGTCTTCTAAAGCTCTTGGTCCATATCATTGCATTACGTGCATGAAGAGTAATGAATCAGCCAATCATCTCTTTTTCATTATCCCATTGCAATAGTTATTTGGCAAGGATTGTTTTGCTTCACCAATCTTGAATGGGTCCCTCCTAGAGGCATAGAAAAAATGATGGAAATCTCCCTTAAGGGCTTTGAAAGCCTTCCAAAAGGGAAGATTCTTTGGTAGATGGTTGTTTTATCCTTGGTTTATCTGGTTGGAAAGGAATGTAAGGATATTTAAGGACAGATAGAGATCTATGGATGTCATTTGGGACTTGATTTACTTTCACTCTTCCTTTTGGGACTCAATGACCAAGCCTTTTGCATATATCCCTTTGTTTCTTTTAATGTTAGATTGGAAGAGTGGTTGTTTCTCAAAGGTCGATGAAGAAAGTATTGATTGGTTGTTGTCCCCCTCCAATAGATTTGGTAAAGTTAAATTTTGATGTATGTTCCTTAGGTAACCTTGGTCAGATGGGTATTGAAGTTGTGATTAAGGATCACTCTGATACAGTGTTGAGAGTCTTCTCCAAGTAGACAAAAGTGGGGTTGGCTATTGAGGCAAAGATATGCATTGTTGGAGGGTTTGTTGCAAGATAAAGCTTTAGGCCTTTCCACCCTAACTATAGAGGATGATTCAATTACTGTTATATCTTAGGCAATAAATAAGGAAAGAGGTCCATGGAAGTTTGATAATTGGATGCGCAAAACATAGATGTTGTCGGCGAGTTAGGTTTCTCCCTCACTTAGATTCCTCATTTAGCTAACCGTGTCGCAGATCAATTAGCCAAACAAAGAGCTAAGCGTTTGGCTTCCTTTGTTGGAGACTTTCTTCCCCTTTGAGTGTGCTATATTTCTATTGAATATAATGTATTTATAGTATATAATCTTTCCTTGTTAATATAGGTCACATGTATGGTAGTTAGGACTCCTAGCCTTGTATATATATATTTCTCAATTGTAAGTAGACAACATATGAATGAGAATTAAGGTTTTTCCTCTTTCTCTCTCTCAACATGGTATCAGAGCCAAGAGAGAAAACCTTAATTCTCATTCATATGTTGTCTACTTACAATTGAGAAATATATATATACAAGGCTAGGAGTCCTAACTACCATACATGTGACCTATATTAATAAGGAAAGATTATATACTATAAATACATTATATTCAACACTCCCCCTCAAGCTGGAGCATATACGTCATATGCACCAAGCTTGTTACAAATATATTTAATCCTAGGACCGACTGGATTGGATGCAATATGTAATGCGGCCTGGTTATCACAGATGAGTTTCATCTGTTCATCCTTTCCAAATCTCAACTCTCGAAGAAGATGTCTCAACCATATGAGTTCACATGTTGCCAAAGCCATATTGAAGTTGATTGTCATTTCATTAGAGAGAAGATCGCATCAGGATGTGTTGCTACAAGTTTTGTTTATTCGAATGATCAACTAGCAGACATCTTCACTAAATCTCTCAGAGGTCCTAGGATTAAATATATTTGTAACAAGCTTGGTGCATATGACGTATATGCTCCAGCTTGAGGGGGAGTGTTGAATATAATGTATTTATAGTATATAATCTTTCCTTGTTAATATAGGTCACATGTATGGTAGTTAGGACTCCTAGCCTTGTATATATATATTTCTCAATTGTAAGTAGACAACATATGAATGAGAATTAAGGTTTTTCCTCTTTCTCTCTCTCAACAATTTCTATTCTTTTTTTTTTTTTATAGGAAACGACAAAGAAATATATAGATAGAAAAAGGAGTACAATAGGAGAATGAGAAATCCTCCCACCAAAGAAACTAAACTACAAGAATACAAACACAAGAAAGTACACAATAAAGCAAACGAACACTCTAAACCGGACCGCTCCTTAAGGAGTACATACTGCTAACCAGTCAAGATGTAACACATTAAGGGGAGTCCCCTTAAAGGCCTTAGAACAGTAGGCCCAAAGAGAAGCAAGGAAAACAATAGAATCCCATAGATACTCTGAATTCCTTGCTTTATCCTAAAAAATCCTCGCGTTTCTTTCCCGCCACACAACCCAAATTATAGAATCCCATATTTCTATTCTTCATACATTGGTTTTTATTTGTAAGGTTGGGTTGGTCATTGCGAGGCTTTTTTTCTTTTTTTGTTGGTACATCCTTGAAGGATTGCTCATCCTTCGTGCATTTATCTTTCAGGATAAATGAATTTGTTAGTTTTTGTTCAAAAATATATATATATATATATATTGAGTAGCTTGAGAACAAATATGCAAAATGTGTAGTTTCCATACACATTTTGGAGTTTTTTAGAAACGCATCCAAAAAACAAAGTTATAAAAGTGTTGAGAAACAAGCTATCCTATTGGTTTTTGGGCAAGTATCAGAATTGAAAATCAATTTAGAAAAAAGCACACTATCCAATATTAATACAAGTCAGGAGTTGTTGTTTAGTTTGGCTTTGATCCTTAATTGCAGAGTGTTAGAGTGGCATTGGTCTTATCTAGATCTTCCCTTAGGAGAGAACCCAAACAATAAGTTTTTGGAATTTGGTGGTTGAGAGAATCTCGAGGAGGTTGGATGGTTGGAAAAAGGCCTTTTTGTCACTAGGGGGAGGATTACCATAATTCAGTCAAGTCTATCTCACATCCCTAGCTATTTCCTCTCCTTCTTCAAGATCCCAGTATCAATAGTCTCAAAGATTTGAGAAATTGTAAAAGGATTTCCTCTAGTCAAGGGTAGGGGAAGGATAGAAAGATCATCTTATTAGGTGAGATGTTGTTTGTAGGCCAAAGGAGTTAGGAGGTTCGCGAATTGGGAAGACTTCCTTGAGAAATCGTGCTCTTTTAGGGAAGTGGCTGTGGAGGTTCCCTAGGGAAAGGTGTGGTCTTTGGCATTAGGTTATTACGAGTATTTATGGGACACATCCTAATGGATGAGATGCCAACATGGTGGTTAAATGGTCACATAGATGTCATTGGAAGGCTATTACACAAGTTTTTTAGAATTTCTCTCCATATATCTGTCTTGTGGTGAGGAATGGGGAGAATATCCATTTTTGGGAGGATCTATAGAGGGGTGACCAACCTTTGTGCTCACAATTCTTTAGTCTTTATAAAGTTATTTCTGTGAAAAACCTCACCATCTCAGTTGTCCTTGGTAATTCCTATCCACTCTCTTGGAATTTTAACTGTCATCGCAATCTCACTGATATAGAAATTGAACTCCTTTAGAGACTCATGTCTTCCCTTAGTTCAATGCATTTGTCTCCTTCTATGGTAGATTCAGAAGCTTGTCTTTGTCCTCCTCAGGCTTGTTTACTATAAAATCTTTTTTCTTGGCATTGTCTAATTTCTCAAATCTCATTTTGTTCCTTATACCAAGATTTTGTGGAAATCAAAAGCCCCTTCAAAGGTTAAGGCCTTACAAATCCCTTGGTCCTCAATGGTGCATTTTATGTAAAGGAAATGGAGAATCGATTGACCACTTTTTTCTATATTACCCATTAACTATTGGGTTATGGCACAAGCTCTTCAGTTTAGCAAGATTGGATGGGTTCCACCAAGGAGTATTGGAAACATGATGATTATTGCTTTTAGAGGTTTGAGGAATTCAATCAGAGACAAGATACTTTACCAAATTGAATGCCTTACTTTATTGTGAATTGTGTGGCAAAAGAGAAACACTAGGATTTTTGAGGATAAAGGGAGATCAGAAGGGATGTTGTAAGATTTACTTCACTTCTACTCCTCTTTGTGGGCCTCTTGTACTGTTGCTTTTAGAGGAGTTCCACTTAGTGTAATACAATTCAATTGGCTTGCAATTTGTGATTCAAAAGTTTGAGATAGTTGAGGGTTATCTTTGTATATAGTTTTGTATAGAAGGGTGTCTTCTTACTTTGATTAGAATTTGTATTTTGCTGGAAGAACCTCTCATCCTTCTCTTGTACCTTTACCATTGTTATCATTAACATAATATTTTTTTTTTTTTTGTTTCTAATAAAAAAAAAAAAAGTGTTGAGAAACATGGAACCAACCAAGCTGGTGGATAGCCTGTACATAGAGATTTGTTTCTTAACTAAAGGCTAAAGTTTCTCCTTAGTTAAGGCTGATTTATTTCCTAAATTAGCCTAATTGATTTTCCTGCTCTATACTATATTTTCTTATTTATAAATTTTTTCCTCATTAGTAATTACTTCAATTGTTTTAATATTGCATAAATTTTAGTTTCTCCTCTCTATGTAAACCTGTTCTATATGTTGTAATTTTCAACACATCAATTGAATGAAATTCAGTTTATTTCTCCTCTAAACCAGCAAGAAACGAGGGCCCTAAAACTGAAAAACAGACGCCTAATGTTGCTGAGACAAGAAGGTTAACAGCTGCTAGAAATAAATCTTAAAATGGTGTCTAAATAACAACATGTGCAAGGAATGAAGAACCCATTAGGGATGTTTCAAGGGTGAAGAAGTTGGCCACAAATCAGTACTGCCCTAAACCCTACACTACCCATGGTACTAAAGGTAAACAACTGCCAATTGAAGAAAGAAATGAAGAATGTGAAGAAATAAATGGAGGACCAACTTTTGCTGGTGAGATTGAAGGAAATTTAGATTACGAGGAATTCCTTGCATTAGTTATGACAAATATAGTCTTGATGCCTATGCATAAGATTGAGGAATTCCTTGCATTAGTTTGACTTTGGAGGGAACTCCGGCTTTCCAAATAAAAATTAGCCTAAGGCAAAGCAAAACAATGATCATTATCAGAAAGAGCACCAAAAATTGACCTAGGGGAGAACAAGCTTGAAGGAATTTTTTTTGATAAATAAGCACGAAATATATTATCAAAAGGCAAAAAGCCACAAAGCATACAGGAAGTATACACAATAGCCTAAACCTCAAAGAACAAAAAAGAAAACTACAGCCTCACCAACCCTTAAGTGGATGTTAACCACTCCAAAAAGCCTATAAGAGAAGAGGACTCCTCTCCAATATACACTCTAGCCCAACTCCACAAGTTACATACAAAAGAATTTTTGAGTTTCTGTATTGCTAAGGACACCCCCCCCCCCTAAAAAGTTAATCTATTCCTTTCCTTCCAAACCTTCCAAAAAATACACAATGGAATGAAATTCCAAATCTTTTTCCTTTTTTTCCCCACAAAATGGCCCCTCCAACCAAATAATACCTCTTTAACTATTTGTGGGAACACCCATTGAATGTCAAACAAGGCAAGGACAATCTCTCAGAGGACTCTGACCACTATATAGTGTAAAAGATTATGATTTACAGTTTCTTCTTCACAACCACATAAAAAACAGCGATTAGGGAGCTGCCACCCTCGTTTTTGAAGCCTATCTAGGGTAAAAATCTTTCCCCACGTGGCCTCCCAAGCAAAAAAGGCAACTTTGGTTGGGACTTTATCCACCCAAATGCACTTTTTCGGGAAGGCAAAATCATTGGGAGCAATCAGTAAGTTATATGCTTCCTTAACACCAAATTTTCCATTTCCCCCACCCTTCCAAATAACTGAATCCTCCTCTGAAGATATCTTGTAGTCCCTCAACATAGTAAGCAAGTTTCCTATCAAATCTAGCTCTCAATCATTAAAACCTTTAGAGAATCTTAGATTCCAACCTTCTTGACCAAAATTCGAGACCCATACTTCATTCACCATTGCATTCCTATGGACCGCCAAGGCGTATAACTGGGGAAAGTTTTGGGATAGCGCTGCATTGCCACACCAACAATCAGTCCAGAAATTGATTTTAGTACCTTTACCCACTTTAAACTCTATATTTTCCCAACACCAGTTTGCCTCCTTCAAAATCTCCTTCCAAACCCCCACTCCAAATGTCCCACTAGTCTCATTAGTCCTCCACCCAAAACCCTCTTGGTCATACTTCACCAAAATCACCTTCTTCCAAAGATTGTCCTTTTCATGGGCAAATCTCCATATCCATTTACCAAGCAAGGCCTTGTTCAAGAGATCAAGCTTCCTTATACCTAGACCACCCTTCTCCTTTTGAGCACATACCACCTCCCACTTGATTAAGTGGACTTTCCTCTCTAAATTTCCCCCTTCCCAAAGGAAATTTCTTTGTAATTTTTCTAGTCTTCTTGCAACAATCTTGGGCATTCGAAAGAGGGACAGTTGGTAAAGAGGCATGCTAGCCATCATGCTCTTAATGAGGATGATTCTCCCGCCTTTGGAAATATATTGTCTTTTCCAAAGAGCTAATCTTCTCCGCATTCTCTCTTCCACCCCATCCCACATAGAAAGAGCCTTGTGATGGGCTCCTAAGGGCAGCCCCAAGTAAGATGATGGCAAAGACCCCACCCTACACCCTAACTCCACTGCCATTTCCTCAATCCCTTCCACTTCACCAACTAGAATAATTTCACTTTTAGCCAAGTTGATTCTTAAGCCGGACGCAACCTCAAATCAAACCAAAATCCAGCTTAAATAGGTCAGATGCTCTTTCTTTGCTTCACAGAAGACAACTGTATCATCAGAAAATAGCAGATGGGATATATTCATCTCCGTTTTTCCTCTTCCCCGAATTCTGCACCCTGATAAAAAAACCCCATCAACAGCCCTTCTTATGAGAGCACTTAACACTTCCATTCTCAAAACAAAAAGGTAAGGAGATAAAGGATCTCCTTGACGCAACCCCTTAGAGCTTGAAAAAAAGCCTGCTGGCACCCCATTAACCAGAACAGAGAACTTAGCTGTTGAAATGCGTCTCCACATCCACTCTATCCACCTTGACCCAAAGGCCATCTTATGCATAACCCTCATTAGAAAGTTCCAATTGATGCTATCATAGGCTTTTTCAATATCCAATTTGCAGACCAGTCCTTTCTCTTTTCGTTTTTGCCAGAAGTCAATCACCTCATTAGCTATAAGCAAAGCATCCAAGATCTGCCTGCCCATCACAAAAGCATTTTGATCCACAAAAACCACTTTTCCTAAAACCTTCTTTAGCCTGTTTGCCAGCACCTTGGCCAATAGTTTATACAATCCCCCTAACAGGCTTATGGGCCGGAAGTCCCTAAGGTCCTCAGCACCTCATTTTTTTGGGATTAGGACCAGGAAAGTGGTATTAAGGCTTTTGGCAAAGGAGCTTTGCTCGTAAAATTCCTTAAACAGTTCCAAAATCTCCTCCTTCACAAAATCCCAACATGATTGCCAAAAAGCCATTGTGAATCCATTCTGGCCTAGAGCTTTATCACCATTCATATCCATCAAAGCAGAATGGATTTCTTCCTCAAAGAATGGCAATTCCAAACTCTCAGCTTCTTGGAAACTTAGACGCTCAAGATGTAGCCCCTCAACGTCAGCTTTCCAGCCTGGTTCTTCTGATAACAGTTGATGAAAGGCATTAACTACCTCTTTCCTCACTTCTTGCTCCTTAGTCAACCACACCCCATTTATTTTAATTTTATCCAAGGAATTATTTCTGCGGTGGGCGTTTGTCATCCGGTGAAAGAAGCCAGTGTTCCTATCCCCTTCCTTTAACCATAGCTCCCTTGACAGTTGTCTCCAATGAATTTCTTCCAATAAAACCCACTTTTTAAAATTTTCCTTTGCTTCCTTTTTCAACTCTGTTTCTTCTTCTGACAGGCTCCTCTCACTTTCCACCCCATCCTAAAACTCCACTTGTTGAAGAGCTAAATTTTTATTTTTTATTTTTTGATCAGAAACGAAGAAAAATATATTGATAGAAGAAAAGATACAAGAAAAAGGAGAAATACAAAAGAAACCAAGGGAAGGATGAGAGGTCCTTCCTACACAAACTGAACAAAAGAAGAAACACCCAACAATAGGAAACTGAAAACAAAGAGAAACCCCCACAACTCAAACTTAAGACGCGCACACCGCAGTCCAGTTGAGCTGTAAAACACTTAGAGGAACTCCTCTAAAAGCTGTAGTACAAGAAGCCCAAAGAGAGGAGTAGAACAAAATCAAATCCCATAAAATCTCTTCCGTTCTCCCTTTTTCCTCAAAGATCCTGTTGTTTCTCTCTTGCCACACCATCCAAACCAAAGTAAGACACGCAATTTGCCAAAGTGTCTTTCCTCTTAAAGAGTTCCCCAATCCTTTAAAAGCAATTACCAACATGTCCACAAAACTCCTTGGAGGGACCCAAACCAACCCTGCTAGATTAAACAACTTGTGCCAGAGTCCAATGGTAACTGGACAATGAAGAAAAAGGTGGTCAATCGACTCTCCATTTCCTTTGCAAAGAATGCACCATTGAGGACAAAGGGATTTGTAGGGTCTTCTCAATTGCAACTTATCATTGGTGTTTACCTTCCCATGTGCTACTACCCAAGCGAGGGCCTTAACCTTTGAGGGGGCTTTTGAACTCCACAAAAACTTGGCTGGGAGGAACAAGATAGGATTAGAGACTTTTGACAAGGCCAAGAAAAAAGATCTCACTGAAAACAAGCCTGACGAAGACAAAGACCACACTCTTGAATCTGCCAAAGAAGGAGAGAGACGCACTGAACTAAGGGAGAGCATTAAGCTCTGAAGGAGCTCAATTTCTGAATCAGTTAGATTGCGACGGAAATTAAAATTCCAAGACAGTGGATAGGAGTTGCCAAGTACATCTGAAACAGAGAGGTTTTTCACAGAAGTGACTCTATAAAGATCAGCAAATTGAGAACACAAAGTTTGGTTTCCCCTCCAGAGGTCTTCCCAAAAACGAATTCTCTCCCTATTGCCCACCACTAGGCGAACAAACGGGGAAAAATCCTAGAAAACTTGAGCAATAGCCTTCCAAGGACATCTGTGAGACCATCTAACCACCATGTTGGCGTCCCATCCATTGGGATGTGTCCCATATATACTTGCAATAACCTTATGCCAAAGACCATTCCTTTCTCTAGGGAACCTCCAAAGCCATTTCCCTAATAGGGCTATATTTCTCATAGAAGTCTTCCCAAAGCCCAAACCTCCCAACTCCTTTGGCCTACTAACAACATCCCATCTGATGAGATGATCTTTCTTCCCTTCCCCCGCCCCGGACCAGAGGAAATCCCTTTGCATCTTTTCAATTTTTGAGGCAATTGAAGCTGGGATTTTAAAGAGGGATAGAAAGTAACTAGGGATGTGAGATAGACAAGACTGAATTAAAGTTATCCTCCCTCCCAAAGACAAAAAGGTCTTTTTCCAACCATCCAATCTCCTCGAGATTCTCTCAACCACCGGATCCCAAAAACCTATTGTCTTAGGGTTCCCTCCCAATGGAAGGCCTAGATAAGACAAAGGCCATTCTGACACTCTGCATTCAAAAACCAAGGCCAAATTAGACAACAGCTCCAGCCCAATGTTAATACCTGAAATGGAGCTTTTTTCTAAGTTGATTTTTAAACCAGAAACTTTTCCAAAAACCAAAAGAATAATCTTGAGATTTTGAAGATGTTCCAAAGAGGCTTTAGAGAAAAAGATGGTGTCATCTGCAAACTGTAGCATAGACACTCTAGTCCTATCCCTCCCCACCAAGAACCCCTCAGTTAGTCCAGTTTCCTCTGCTCTGATCATCAACCTACTTAGCACATCTGCCACTAAAGTAAAAAGAAAAGGAGAAAGGGGGTCTCCTTGTCTCAAACCTCTAGAGGCCTTCACCCAACCCTTTGCATTCCCATTAACTAAGATTGCAAAACTTGATGATGACAAGCAACCCCTTATCCAAGATCTCCATTTCTGGCTGAATCCTTTTCTTTGAAGCACATGATCCAAGAAGCCCCAATCCACATGATCATAGGCCTTTTCAAAATCAATTTTGAAGACTTCACCTTCCTCCCCTGACCTTCTTTTCTCATCCACCACTTCATTGGCTATCAAGACAGCATCCAAAATGTGTCTCCCCTCAACAAAGGCTCCTTGAAAGCCAGAAATTGTTTCATGAAGAACTTTGCGTAAACGCCCTGATAAGACCTTAGCTATTATCTTATATAAACTTGTAACCAAGCTAATAGGTCTATAATCTGAGATTTTAAAAGTTTGGCTTTTCTTGGGCACCATAGCAATGAAAGTTGCATTTGTACTTTGATTTATTACCCCATTGGTGTGGAACTCACTAAACACCCTCATAAGATCCTCTTTTATCACATCTCAACACTCTTGATAAACTGCAATAGTAAAACCATCAGGACCAGGGGCTTTTTCCTTATTCAAATGAAACACTGCCATTCGGACCTCCTCTTCTGAAAAAGGCCTATCCAGCCAAACTGCACTCTCTTCTTGAATAGGGACCCAATCCACACCTTCAATCCTCCATGAGTCACCTTCAGGTTTGGAATAAAGTTTCCCAAAGAAATTTACAATCTCCTCTGAGATAACCTCAATGTTGCTTAAAGTCTCCCCCCTCTCAGAAATCAGAGACTTAATGAATTTTCTGCTTCTCCTTCCAGTGGCCATCCTATGAAAGAACTTAGAGTTACAATCCCCTTCTTTAATCCATTTGACCCTAGATTTTTGTCTCCATTGAACCTCTTCCTTTAATAGCACATCCTCCAGCTCCCTTCTTCTTGAGTTCCTTTCTGATACCAAATCAGAATTCAAATTCCCTTCCTGTTCAATTAGATCAATTCTTCCTAAGTCTGAGAGGATGAGGTTTTTCCTCTCTCTTAAATCTCCAAAGGCCACTTTATTCCATTCTTTCAACTTTGATTTAACAATCTTTAATTTCCTCATGAACTTGTGGCCTTCCCAACCTTCAACCAAACACTCTTGCCACCAATCCCTAAACTTTTCCTTAAACTCAGGATGGAGCAACCACATATTCTCAAACCTAAAAGGGGTCGAACCCCATTTTAAGGAATTGGTTTCCAAACAAATTGGGCTATGATCTGAGGTCCATCTAGGAAGCGCCTCTTGAAAACTCTGAGAGAAGAAAGAATCCCACTCAGCGGAAAACAAGAACCTATCCAATCTCTTGCAAATAGGAGCAGCTTGCATGTTTGACCAAGTAAAAGCCGCATTCCTTAGAGGGGGGTCCAGCAAGCCACTCTCCCTTATAAACTCGTCAAAACACCTCATATTGAGAGTTAACCTAGAGTCACCCATCTTCTCAGATATCCTCCTGATAACATTAAAGTCCCCTCCTACACACCACCTTGGGAATGTCAAACCGTAAAGGTCCTGAAGCTCCAACCAAAAGTCCTTCCTCCACAAAACCTTATTCGGGCCATACACTGAAGTTAACCAAAAAGACCCTTCTTCACTAGAATCCAACTTCACAGTTACAGAGAAAGATCCTAACACCTTCTCTGTACACTTGAACTTATTTGAGTCCCACAAAATCACAATCCCCCCTGAAGCCCCACAAGCAGGAAGGGCAGCCCACTCCATACTTCTACCTTTCCAGACACTGCTCACAAACCTCCTGTCCCAAATTTCTCTCTTCGTTTCCTGAAGCATCACCACATCTGGACTTTGAGAACTTAAAAACCTTTTGACTGTCCTCCTTTTCTTTTTGGAACCTAATCCTCTCGTGTTCCAACTTAAAATCTTCATGTAAACAAAAACAGCCCAACACATCCAGCAGCAAACCTAATCTTGTCCTCGGGTACCAGAATCATTTTTCCTTTTCCTTCTGGAATAAACCTTATCCGCAAATGGAGTACACTTACTCTCAACTTGCACACCTTTTCCATTATCTTTGACAATTCTAATCCTTAGACTATCCAAAACCGACTGCACCTTGACCATTTTCCTAGGCGTGAGGCCCTCAACCTGAAAGCCTTCCAACGGGATAGTGGGAGATTCTGGCTCTGGGGACGCAACCTTGTCTGAGACATAAAGCTTCTCTGGGCTACTAAGTGTTTCCTTAGAGAAAGGGCAGTCTTTGAAATTTTGATTAGAGGTTTCTACAAGAACCGCCACACCTTCAGGACAGGACACTCCAACATGACGACTGAGCTCAATCATAGGAGAATTCAAGACATGGCCATGATGGGAAGCAAAGCTTGACTCCACCGGAATCGACAGAAAAGGCTGACATCGAGAAGGAAGAACTGAAGAAACAGGGGAGACGGGAAGAGGAGAAGGTTCAAAAGCCCCAACCAAAGGAAGACCCTGCTCAGAAAGGGCCGAGAAAGGATGGCGCACCTTGTTCCAGCAGCAACGCGAACTCCCTTCATCTCCCTTTGTCTCCCCGGTGAAAACTTGGAAGGATTCTGGAGCAGGAAGGAGAACTTCCTTATTGGGGACTGGTCTTCCCCTCAGATAGGCTCGATTTACTTCCGATGAGCCATCCCCTTCTAGGTTACGCTTTGGGGAAGACGGCGACACCTTTAGGCTCGGCGGCCAGCTTCTCGCCTTTCGCCTTGCGAAGACTGGGGAGCCTTTCATCTTTGGCGACTGTTGGAGAAGAGCAATCGGCTCTTCCTTATTTGCAGAAGGTCCTGATCTCTGGTGCTTCGAGGACGAAGACTCTGCTGGGCCACCATTAAAAAGGTCTATTCCTTTTTCTTGGGCTAGCCCCGCGGGAGGCCCACAACACTTCTCTCCAGCCTGGGCCCTATTCAAACGGGCCTTAAAAAAGGCGTCTGGTTTTGTTGGCCCGATATCAATTCCCGACGTTGGGCCCAAAGCTCTCCCTCCCCTTCCTTTCTCCATTTTAGACGCCAAATTTGAATCTAAAGAGCGAGAACGGGAACGATGACGAGGCCTCCAGCTATGGCACTCATTGTCCCTAGCAGTAGCTCGTAGCTCTTCAACGACCTTTGGCTTCTGAAAGACGCAACCTTCCTCTGACATCAGCTCGTCCTTGCTGCGGGTTGACTCCGGCCTGAGAAGATCGTCTCCTGCAGCTTCTCCGGTGACTGTAACTGCCACTGTAAAAGAACAGTCTCCATCTTCCACCTCTAGCAGCGCTGGTAACACTACGTTTGGAAACATCTCCACCCACAACTTCACCTTCGTCAAATCTACGAGCTTCAGAGACTCCCGAGCCACCTTCGTGACCTTTCCCCACTTCTGCAAAATGAATCTCAGCTGAACCTCGTCCCACAGATGAAAAGGAAGGCCTCTGAGTTCTAACCATCCCCTTCTAAACTTTCCAAAAACAACAGAGTTCTCTTTTGGCGCCCATCTCCTCAGAGCAACTACCTCTCCCCTCACTGTTACGCTCCCTTGATTTTGAAACCAGTTGGCTCTCTTTACAGAATCCACGAAAAAACAGCCCTTGTAATCAGAAAAAGGGGTTACAGACACCATACCATTCATGCCCATCATCCTCGCTGTAGCTTTTCCTACTTCGCACCAATCTAAAACTTTCACTTTACTTTCACAGATAACGGCTCTTGCCCATTTACCAATCGGCATCATAACTCCATTCCTAGGTCCCTTCTCTGCAACCACACCTGCATAGGTCCGCCCTTGACTTCCAGCCTTCCAAAAACGTCCCTATTCCAGTCTCTGATTTTTTGTTTAACCTCCTTCAGCTTAGAAGCCTGTCTAAAATTGGCATTGCCTCTCACAACAGTCCCCTGCCATGAAGGAATTGAAGTCCAAAACCCCTCTTGTTCACAAAAGATGAAGACAAACAAACATAAATCAAAGAGAGCAAAAGAGAGAGGAAGTCATCAATTTTTTGATTTGATAGGTTATACTGAAAGTCAGAATTCCAAGAAAGGACACTCGAGACCAGAAAGATATGGGAAATAGGGATTTCCCAAGCCTTCCGAATTACAAAGAGATTTGGATAGAGAATGTTGCAGGCCTTATTCACCTATCAAAGGTCATCCCAGAATTGAATTGTGGAGCCATCACCAAATGTGAAACAAGTAAACTAAGAGAAATCTATGAAACCATGGGAATGGCTTTCTAGGCAAATAAGTGAACCGTCTAACCTTGACGTTGGAATCCCATCAATTAGCATCTATCCTGTGAAAGTCTTTGACAACACTTGGTCAGGGAGAGTCATGATCCTAGGAAATCTCTGAAGCCACTTACCTGAGAGAGCTCCATTCCTTAGGGAAACCCTACCTAATCCCAATCTTCATTCACTCGAACACTTCCAAACCTAACACCAATTTAAGAACAATAACTTTTTCCCAACACTTGACCAAAAGGTGGTGATTAATTTTCTGTATTCAAACATGCTGAATAGGTGGAACCACTTATTCTTTTATTTGGCAGCAGTTACTATGGCTATGAAAACAACACCTAAGATACTTGAGGAGATAGAGCATATTAATGTCCCGTAATTCAACATGCATACCTACACTCTCGCATGTCTGTCAGCATTTGCTCAAATGAATCACTGTTTGACTCATTTGATCTAGCATAATTAAATGCATGCAGAAACAAACACTACTACTACTAACATCAATGCTTAAAATAATCATCTTTCTTATTCCTAACACAATAAAAAATCTGAACCATCTTAAAAAAGAAAGTTGACACTGAACTTAGAAATTTACATAAAGTATACAAGTATGCTACCTGCGAATTATGCTATACAGTTCAGGCCTTGCTCTCATCCAGTCAGCAAAACTACTGCGGCCAAATGAATCAGGGTGGAGTGCTGCCCTATCTGTGTGGATATATACAGCAAAGCATATAAGAAAGTAATATCTTTCCAAGTACTCCACAAAAAACGAAAGCAATGCCTCCCTCTTCATCTCATCTGGTTGGCGCAGAATACTATTGCGATATGTGGCAATTGCTTCACGTAAGTTCTGTAGCTCAATCCACAAGAAAAAAGACTTTAAAAATGTGAAAATCTAGAAGATAAACCATGAAAACAGAACCTTACAGTCATGAGGGAATGAAAGGTTCCATTTTGGATGCAACCAATTCAACAGATAGATCAGAAGAAAGTTTATTTCAGATGAACTTTTTTAAAAATTGGAACCAGAAGAAAGATGAATTGTCTCAATATCCAGACCCTTTTGTATTGTTCTTGATTTGTTCAGATGAACTTCTTTAAAAATTGGAACAAGAACTTACAAACTATACCTGCATGGAGGCACACTTGTCAATGACTTTATCCACTTGTCTTTTGCCTTCAACACCCCCCTGAAGTCATATAACTGGAAAATTCAAAAACCTGCTAAATGTAATGTGGAACAAAGATTATATGGAATTAAAAGTCACCAAATTCAAGCACCTCTAACACCCGGATCAAGCTTCTTATGACTGCATATTCTCCCCTACGAATTGCCTCCTCTGAGTTTGGCAAGTGGTCAGACACATTGGTACCAGAGTCAAAAACTTTACCAAGTGAATCAGACCTTGGCATACCTATTTATGTAAACAAAACATACACAACAAAAAAATTACTATTGAGAGCAAACAAATAGGTGCACTTATGTGTGGGGAAGAGAGAGAGACACAGAGAGTAAGAAAGGTGGTAAAATATTTGACAATTGAACTCGTTAAACATAAAAGTAAAAATAGGTGCATAGAAAATCCAGAATATTCCCAGTAGTCATTGTTTAATGAATTGAGATGGGGCAGGCCAAGATGGTTTGAAGTTTGAAAACATGCAAGGAGCAGCTATAAAAGCACTTGTAAGGATGTTCTATAATGTCAGTAGCAGGCTCTAAAAGAATAAAAGAATGACAAAGAACATGAAATTGCATTATGTAAAAAGGATAAATATTTCCACAATCTATCAGAAAAGTTGATCTAGCTAAAATGGAATAGCTAAACAAGATTTGGACAGCTGAGGCTTAGATCATGTTCATGACATTGATGGCATATTCTATTAATGGTTCAAGGAGAAGTATCTTAAGGTTGGATAGAGAAAGCAACAAAGACTACCAGAAGCACCAATTCGGTTAAGGTAAACCAAAGTAGCAATCACCATCCCAGTTGTGGTTCGTCCACGCCCCATTTGACAATTGAAAATTATCTCTGTATTTATATTAGCTTGAGAAATTTTATGAACCTGAAAACATAAAGAACAAGTGTCAAGTCAGCAAATACATTTAAGGGAAATTGTGAATGCAGCTTTTACATTACCATGCAAAGACTAGAAATCCATCCTTCCTGTAGAAATGTAATCTGCACAGATACATGCTCTTGTGCACATTCTATGTTCATGTCTTTTAATGACCATTCAGTGATGTGGCATGGTAATTCTTTTTGCTTTTTCGTCTTGCTGGTAGGAAATTAAAATCACTAATGTGGGAGACCCATTAATATCCCTCAGTCTTTTAGCTCTTTCTTTGTAGTTATAACTATCAGCAGTCCTTCAGTTACACTCCAATTACTTCTGGAATCCCACTCTCACACTGCTGAAAACATCAGTAAAACTAACTTCTTCTTTTTTTAATTGGAAAGAACAACTTTATTTTTTTATTTCTTTATTCATTTTTTACAGGAAATAAATATTCCATTAAATGATAAGAAGAAAATCATGAATAGGCAAAGGACGAACTATTCAAAATCACATTACGAAGATTTATTTGCTAAGGATCCAAGTGACCAAGCAAAATGTGAGCCTGCATCATCATCTAAACACCAACAAGAAAAGAAAAAATCCAAGTTAAAGCTCAGGGAGAAAGAAGCACTAAACAAAAGCCCCTAGCATGAAGCTTGCTTTCCATTTGAAAGTGAACTCATTGAGAGTTAAGAGTTGAGTTTTAATTATTTTTAAGACCAAAAATGGTGCATGTGATCATAATTAATTTGCTCAAGTTGAAGATCCCTTTTATTCTTATTTTTAATTTATTTATTTTTTACAGGTAAGCTTTTTTTTTTTTTTTTTTCGTGGAGAGTTGTTGCTGGCAAACATTTCAAGTCTTTCAGATCTGTGGGCTGAGGGTGAATCATTATCATCTTGTAGGTGTCCCAAAAAACAAGGAGATTCATGAAGGTAGGATGGTTTCATCCATCAAAATATTCATGTTATTTACTTGAGATGGTTTTATTTTTTATTTTTCATTCTTTTATTTTGTTTTGTTCTTCTTCTTTTTTTTTTTTTCTTTTTTTTTTTTTTGTTGTTGTGGGGTGGGGAGGTGGGGGAGCCTAGGAGGGGTTGTGCACAGTTCCACAGCAGATCATTTAGCAAGGCGGGGGACCAAGCAATTGGTATCTTTTATAGGAAACTTTTAGAACAACCCACTGTACTAACTATTTTTCAAAGTAACGGATTTGTTGCATTTCTTGGTATGGCTTTAACAGTTCATCCACTGGTTGTAGCATTACCACTTTTATTTACAACTCCATGTAACAACAGCATCAAAGACACACGAGGTACAAATAAGAAAGAACAATATAGGTACATGATGAAATCAAATAAGGAAGTAAAAAGGGCATCTAGGGTTTGTTTAGAAAATGTCTTAAGAATAGTTCTTTGTTCATCAGAATAGAAAACAGTTTTCATACTTAAAAAATACATTTGGAAAACTTTTGACAGAAAACTGTTTTTTCTATTTGTTCTGAAAATGGAATGTCTTTTAGAACAAATTTGAGGTGTTTTCAATTAATTTTGTAAAGTGATCTGAACAATAATTTAAAATATGGAAAATATGAGATAATCACAAGTGAATAAAGAAATTGCAAAGGGATTTTCTATGGTCAAGGGTTGGGGAGCATAAGTGAGACCATCTCATTGGTTGGGACTTAGTGTGTAAGTCTAAAGGGGAAGGGGGGTTTAGGGTTTGGCAAGATTTCTATATGGAAGCGTGCTCTATTAGGAAAATGGCTATGGAGGTTTCAAAAGTTATACTCTTTGGCATCAGGTTATTCTAAGCATTTACGGGACACTTACTAATGGGTGAGATGCCAACACTATGGTCAAGTGGTCACATCACTGTCCTTGGAAGGCCATTGCATAGGTCTTTCAAGATTTTTCCAGATACACTCGATTGGTGGTGGAAGATGGGACAAGAATTAGTTTTTAGGAAGACGTGTGGTAAGGGGAACAACCTTTGTGTTCTCAATTCTCAGGTCTATTCAAAATTATCACAATTAAAAACCCCACTATTTCATCAGTTCTTGAGTCCACTAATCCTTTCTCTTGGATTCTAAACTTTCATCACAATCTTTTGGATTTTGAGATAGAAGATCTTGAAAGACTCATGTCCTCTCTTTCACATTTGTACTTATCTCCATTTGGTCCTGATTCTAGAGCTTGGTCCCTATCTTTTTTAGGTTTATTTATAGTAAAGTTGTTTATTTCAATCCCATCCAACCATATTGATCCAATTCCATCATTTCCTATTGATTTTGTTTGGAAATCGCAAGCCACATTTAAGGTCAAATCCTTTGTTTAGTTAGTGGCACTCAAGAAGATAAACACCAATGACATGTTCAATTGAGAAGATCCTACTAAGCCCTCAGTTCTAATATTTGTTTGTTGTGTATGGAGAGATGAAATAGTAGATCATATTTTTTTATATTGTCCATTGAGTTTAAGGCTATGACATAGACTATTTAAATTGACTCATATGGATTAGGTTCCTCCTGGAAGTAATTTTTTTATTTTTTATTTTTTGATAGGTTCTTCCTAGGAGTATATATGACATGATGATTATCTCATATAAAGGATTGGGAAGCACCAGTAGAGGCAAGGTGTTATGGCAATTCGCTTGTCTTGCTTTGATGTCGGCAGTGTGGTGGGAAAGAAATGTTAGGATTTTTTAGGACAAGGCGAGAACTTCAGAGGGTCTTTGGGAGATAATTCATTTCTTAGCCTCTTTTTAAGCCTCTTGCACAACTTTTATGGGTGTTCCCCTTAATTTAATTCAACTTGATTGGATGTTGGTGAGTGGTTCCAAGGGTATGAGCTAGCAAGGATAGATTATTTTTGTATATTCCTACATGGGATATGGTTTGTGGAACCTCATAGTTGTATAGATTTACTTGAACTTTGGAGGTTCCTACTTTCTTTTTGTGTAGTTTTTGGAGGATCTCTCATCCTTCTATTGTACTTATTTTTACTTACTTTAATATACTATAATGTTGTTTCTCATCAATATATATATATACATAGAAGATATTACAAGAACTTTTGCATTGTCCAGAAGTGTGCAGTAATAAGCCAAGAAAATTGTTTTCATATTTGGGTTCTCAAATAGAATTTTATTCCTGAAAAACAATTGAGAACTATTTTCAAAAACCATCTTCAAAAACTATTTTTTGCAAACTGTTTTCAAAAACATTGCCAAATGGGCCTTATTTTTTATGGGATAGACATTGATAAATTTATCATGAGAAAAAAAATGGATTACATCGTTCCCAAATGCTTGCTTTAATATAAACATGGACATGCATCATGTAACAACAACAGCTATAGAAAAAATAAAAATTAATAACAATGATAACAATAACAACAACAACAACAATAAAGAACAATTAAAAAGAAAAACCACATCATAATCCTTTACAAACATTCCGACAAGGCAATAGAAAACAGAGCATGTGTTATGCATAACCACATTTAATACAAAGGAATTTTCTGTATATTATGAAATATCAAATGTACTAGAAAATAATGTGGGTGAAACAGAATATTTCCGGGTTCTCACGCAGATACATACCATAAAGTGCTGAAAAAGGTACAATCCAAAATTTAAAACATGAAAACCCACCAAAATATCAAAATCTAGCTCCTTGGGTGATTTTTCATCAGTTACAGGAACACGTTCATAGTCAACAAGGTAGCCTTCTACTTGCAGTTCCTCATACACCTAGACCAAGACAAATTTTGGACAATTATTATATTTCTATATTGCAAGTAACTGAAATGAATGTGAACAGGCATACCTCTAGTGGTGTCTTCACAAAATCACGTGACACTGGTTCCCATTGATCCACCATCTGACCATCTGGCAGTTCATCAGTGACAAGGATCTTATATCCATATCTGCTTCGTCAAGTGTGCAAATAGAGCTTGCTATCATGCAGAGTAAGAATGACAAATATCCAATATTTTTCTAGCCTCTGAAGATAAAAAGAGGGCAACCAAAAATACCTTGCCGCTTCCATCAAGATATCTTCTTTTAACCGAGCTTCCATTTGTTCAACCCTAGCCCTGTTGATTCCCTAATTTAATAAGAAAAGTCATAAAAAATTGAAACCAGCAGATAAATATGTATGTGTTTTGTGAGTTGCATGGTTGTGTGGAGGGATGGCATGCACTTTGCAGTATCTCTGTTGTTAACTATCTTTAAGAAACATATATTGAAACATTGCAAATGAAAGGATGAACTGACGCCAATGTACTGCTGGAAAATAAGACATCTTGGTTTTAAACCTCCACAAACATCCATGCATGAACTCAACTTCTGGAGTGACAAAATCATAATCCAAAGTCAGTTTAAAACCTTGTGCCACTCAACTAGATATTTAAGTTATAGATTTCCATAAACTTCCTTAAATGTCAATTACTTATATATACTTGTAAGGTGAATGAAATCAAACCCCAACCAGGAGTTAAAACCATTGCTAGCATTGCCTTGGGGAGAATTCAAGGGTATTTCCTTTATTAACATAGCCAAAAGACTCAACAACCATTCAATGATCATTGCCCTAGTTGCAAAGGCAAGCACTGTAATAATCAAAAGTGTGACCTGCAGTATACCTTGAAGCAAAACAAAAGCTGTTTTGGAAGCTCTCTTTCATTGTATCATTTTTGGGATTGGAAGGAGATCTATGAGATAATTGATTATGAATTGACAATGGAAATTCATAGGGCAGGTATAGGATCATATGCTGGGAATCAATTCAAGCTTAATTTTGACAGTTTTCTCCCATCTAATGCTGAAATCAATTCAAGCTTAATTTTGATAGAAGCAACATGCACTTTGGATTTTCTTCTTTTTGTTTATTAAAAACAAAATGTTATTAGTGGATAAATCAAGTACATGAGACTGATGAGGAATCCTCCCCAGGTCTACAAAAGCTGATCAAAAAATGGAAGAATTGCCTTCTTCAATATACTAATAAAACCAGTAACTCGATATAAAACCACTTGAGAACATTCAATATAAAACCTCTCATTTGAGTGAGGTTTTATACATCTATACAACCATGAGGATTGCTGTAGTTAGAGAGAAACAAGAGACAAAATAATCCTTTTCTCATTCTGTGGAAATCCGTTATAATTTTGAATGATGATTGGTAGGATATTAGGGAAAGATTGAGGCCCCAATTGTGGATAAATTGTGTAATTTTAATTTTTCCATATTTGTATTTTTTTCCTTTTTGTTTGCTCTTTGTATATTTGTTAAATAGGGATCTGTTTATGTAAAAAAATACAGTTTTGAATGAATTTTAGAAAGATTCTCAGTTTCTACATGGTATTAGAGCGATGTTTGCTCTAAAACCCTAATCAATCCATGGCTGCCCAAAGAGGAAACAACCATGAGTCCAGTCAGTCGGCGACCCATGAAAGAGTGTCGGAGATACACTCTTCAATGGGCCCCGTCGGTGCATTCGACAACTCCCCACTCCATCTTACCGTTGAAAATTTGAATGGTAAGAATAACAGAGAGTGGGCTCAAGCAATCAAGCTCGTTATTGACGGAAAGGGAAAGTTAGGGCTTCTTACCGGAGAGACTCGGCGACCACCTCCGACCGATGTAGCAGCATCCCAAAAATGGCAGTCCGAAAACTCCTTTATCACCTCATGCTTGATTAACTCCATGAAGCTAGCCATTGGCAAGACTTACATGTTCCTCCCGACGGCAAAGGACGTGTGGGATGCGATACAAGAAACGTATTCCGATGCCGAGAATGCTTCCCAAATCTTTGAAATCAAGACGTGGCTCTAGTAGATGAAGCAAGGAGATCGGGAAGTCACGGAATACTACACCGAGATGCTGGGTCTATGGCAAGATCTCGATCTCAGTTGCGAAGAGGAGTGGGAGTGCACAGGTGACAGTGTGTGCTTCAAGAAGAAGATGGAGAACGAGAGGGTCTTCGAGTTCCTAGCGGGGCTGAACCGCGAGTTTGACGACGTCAGAAGCAAGGTTCTCAGTCATCGGCCGTTGTCCTCCATCCGAGAGGTCTTCTCCGAGGTGCGGCGAGAGGAAAGCAGAAGGAGAGTGATGCTGGATCTCTCATTTGGGCCTGAGGGTTCAGCCCTTTTAACTCATAGGCCTCATACTGCTGCTGGACGTGGGCCTCATGCTGCTGGATCTAGTGGGCCAAGCCCAAGACAGTCCAAGAGGACTTATTGTGAGCATTGTAAGAAGTTGGGCCACACTAAAGACACTTGCTGGGCTTTACATGGCAAGCCCGCAAATTGGAAGCCCAGACAGCCTAATAAAGCCCATAGTAATCAAGCCTCCACCGAAACCCGGGCGGACAAAACACCCACAGAAATTTGTCAGTCAACTTCTAGTGTGAGGTTTAATTCTGACCAACTTGCGAAATTATATGAGCTTTTTTTTAATTTCCAAACCTCTGGTCAGTCTTCTACCACTTTATCCTCTGGTTCTTTGGCCAAAAAAGGTACCTTTTTGACAGTACTTAGCACCATGTCTCAGATTACTCCTTGGATTATTGACTCTGGTGCATCTGATCATATGACTAATGCTCATCATTTATTTTCTACACATTCATTCTAAGGTCTTGATACAAGGCTATATGTTGAACAAAACTTTTGACTCCAGAATCAAAACAAGGAAACAACAAATCCAACAAGGAAACAAATAAATCCTAGCAAAATTTTAGAACCTACATAATATAGTATAACTATACAACACCTAATTATGGAAATTATGTTACACGATAAACAACCCAATCCCAATACTTCCAACAAGGATTAACAAAATCACATTCAAAAAGAACTTGAAACAAATCTCCTTTCCTCACTATACCAACCTTTATGACCAACACACTGAATGTCAGTCAAGCCAAACAACAATTCAGAGGGATGCCCTTAAACATCAAGGTATAAGAGGCTAAAAAAGATGAATAGAAATGAATATGATCCCATATTTTCTTTGAAGTCCTCCACTTGTCCTCCAAAATCCTAATAGTTTTTTCCCTCCACAGAATCCATATCAGCTTAAGGCAAAGCTTTGGATTGGTTGTTCATCTTAGAATAAATCATTTATGCCAAAACAAACAAACAAAAATATAACAACTTAATGAAAAGACACTAAATAGCAAGACAACACCCACATTGAAAAAAGGGTTATTTGATTAAAAAGGTCATTGAAAACCCAGATTTGAAAAATTAACCCTCCATCCTTTTTTGGCCTCATTTTAACAAAAATGTCCTTACTTTTTTCTTGCAAAAATAACCTTTTCTTTTAAAACTACATGTAAATACTTGAAATGGAAAAGGGCATTTATGTCAAAAAAATGTTACTTTTCAAATAAAAACATGGGAAGCGTTAGTTGCACAAAGACAAGGATCATTTCATCCCTTTTAACCAATTAATTCTTGAAAAAAAAAAAGAACAATAAACTCAATCTAACAATGATATAGAATGATGTTGCAACTAAAACATTTTATAAGTCATGTTACAGCAAACAAATGGAGCATGCGTAATAAACCATAATAAAATAAATAAATAAAATAAAAATAAAAGATGTGTGGGTGGGGGTGGGGGAACTAACCCCAACCTAACACTAACATGTATTGATAATGCCACCAGAACATTTTGTAAGTCATGTTGCAGTCAAAACATTTCATAACTCACATGATATCATGTTGCATGTTAATTATGACCCCAATATGTGCATATGATATGCTCTAACGAACTTTGCCATGATTATTATTTACCAGAGATAGAAAATAAAAAATAAGAGAGAGAGAGAGCATTGCCATGATTGTTAGGATTTTGCTGATTCAAAACAATGTAATATTGGCAATTATGTGAAAAATATCATTTGTAGCAGTAGGTCAAATCTGAAAGTTTTCCATACAGTCCTAGCATGAAGATTTTTTTTTTTTTTTTTTAATTATTATTATTCAAAAACAAACATTTTCATTCATCAAACAATTTATACAAACAAGAAGGATAAGCAATCCTACAAAAATGTACAAAAGTTAGTAGGAAGTAACCAAGAACTAGAACCACAAAAACTATAGCCCTTCCTCATAAAAAAAACCAGCAGAAAACTTTAGACACTCAAGGGGGAAAAACTCCAACAAAGGAGGCCATATGCTTTTTTGCTTGTTTAGCTAACTGACATGTGACTTGGTTAGTTGAACAAGGAATCTAAGAGAAAGAACAACCCTACTCATTGTTAATTATTTATAATTTTCTGTATCCTATTGTCAAACTTCCATGAGCCACTTTCTTAATTAGTCACCCAAGATATTATAGTAGCAGAATCAACCTCTACAATTAGATTAGATAGAGATAAAGCTTTTGCCTACATCAAACCCTCTAATAATACCAATATCTATGTTTTGATGGCTAAACTCGCTTTTGCATGCTAAGAGAAAGCTCTCAATACTGCACCAAAATGATATCTAATCACACCTCCAATGCCTATTTGTCCCAAGTTACCCAATGAACATTTGTCAAAGTTTAAATTTAATTTTACCAAACCTATTAGAGGGGTAACTAATCAATCATTGTCTTCTACTTCAAACTGATTGAGTAACAAGCATTCTTTCAATCTAGCATTAAAAGATAAAGTGGAATATTTGCAAAAGGCTTGGTGATTAAGGTCTATAGGGAAGGAGAAAAGAAAGTTGAGTCCCAAATGGCATCCACCAATCTCCATCTATCCTCTAAAATCTGTGCATTCCCCTCCAACCGAATAAGCCAAATCAAAGATAAAGCAACCACTTGCCAAAGAATCTTCCTTTTGGGAAGGCTTCCAAAGCCCTTGAAGGAAATTCCAACATCTCTATTATACTTCTTTGAGGAACCCAATCAAGATTGGCAATGTTGAACAATCTATGCCAAAGTACTAGTGTAATGGAGCATTGAAGAAATAGATGGTCGGTTGATTCACGACTCTTCAAGCACATCATATAATGGTGATGTAGGACAACCCTAGGATGGTTGCCTACACTCAAGAGTAGGTGGACTAGGGTTTTATTTTTAGGGTGTAAGGAGAGGAACAAGGAATAAATTTTATGATAAAGAAAATTATAGGATAAAAAATAGAGAGAAAGAAAAAACAATGAAGAAAAGATGGAAAACCTTAGAGTCTCACTAAGACCTTCTAGGAGTCTCACCTAAAAGAAAATTAATAGAGTCTCACCATTGAGGGTTGCAACCTTGCAATGAAAGAAAATATGATATTATTAATATCAATTCATCCATTTGATTTGCATTGATTAGCCTATTTATAAGCTTATCTTAGAAATCTAAAGTCTACTAGGACTCTAATAACCTATCATGACTCAAATTCTAATTATATTATAACTCAACCAACTAATCCTAATTAGACTCCAACAAATACCTATTCTAATTCAATTTTAATTAATATTAATCCTACTTAAAGTTTACTTAGGTATTCCCTTTCCTCCTTGAATAAACTTTAAAAGGCTTTCCCCCATCAATTCCCCCCAGCTTGAAAGAACTTGACTCCGACGAGTTAAATGCTTGATACAATTCATAGAGATTGGGGTTAAGATTCTGAAAATCTGTTGTCGTAATCTATGTATTTTCAGAGTGTGGTTTGTCTCGCCATTTCACCAAAAAAATTTGGTATCCACCTTGTCGAGTAGACACAAGTTGATCATCAAGAACATGCTCAATCTCAAGACGTGGGCTAAGAGTAGGTGGTAATTGAAGATCCAACTCTTCACTTACATCGTTGTGATGGCCATGGTAGATACACAAATCTTCCACTTTAAACATTAGACTAAAATGCAAGTCTGAAGGGAGCTCTAACAAATAAGCATTCTCACCCAACCGCTTTAGTACCCGAAATGGACTCGTTTTCCTAGCTTGAAGCTTTTAATATGTGCTCAGATGAAATTTTTCTGGACGTAGACAAACTATCACTAGATCACCTTCTTGAAACCGAATATATCTTTGATGTGCATCTGCTGCCTCTTTATAATTCTCATTGCTAATTTTGATTTTTTCTTGTGCCTTTTCATGTATATCTCGTATATGACATGCAAATGCATCACCATCTTGGCTGGTGCGGACAAAAGTAGGTAATGGTATAAGATCAACAGGTTGCTTAGGGTTCAGCTCATATGTCACTTCAAAAGGTGAGTACGCAGTAGTACGATTAGTGGAGCTGTTGAAAGCAAACTCGACTTGTAGTAAGACATTGTCCCAATTTCTCAACTGATCTCTCACAATGCATCTCAAAATATCACCAAGATTGTGATTGACAATTTCTATTTGTCCATTAATTTGAGAATGAAAAGAATTTGAAAATTTTAATTGAGTACCTAGCTTGGCCCACAAGGTTTTCCAAAAATAGCTCATAAACTTGACATTGCGATCAGAAACAATGGATTGTGGTAATCCATGCAATCGAACTACTTCTTTAAAGAACAAGGCAGCAACATAAGAAGCATCTGAAACCTTCTTACATGGGATAAAATGTGTCATTTTGGAAAATCTGTCAACCACAACAAATATAGAATCAAAGCCCCATTGTGTCGTTGGTAACCCAAGTACAAAATCCATGCTCAAGTCTTCCCAAGGTTTGAATGGAATTGGTAATGGTGTATATAACCCTGTATTTTGCTTTGAACCTTTTCCTACTTGACATGCTCGACATTGTTTGATAACCTTCCAAACATCCTTCTTTAAACTAGGCCAAAAGAAGCGATCTTCTACCAAAGCAATGGTCTTATCTCGTCCAAAATGTCCACCCATTCCGCCACCATGAAGTTCCCACATGATATGATCACGTAGAGAAGTCCTTGGTAAGCATAAACGATTTTTATAAAACAAGTACCCTTTTAAAATCTGGAAATCAATACATGTTGCTTTTGAACCACTCAAAAGAAAGGAATAAATATCTCCAAAATCAGCATCATTGTCATAGCAATGCTTTAATTCTTCAAATCCAATTGTAGTGGCTGACATGTTTACTAAGAGAAGGGCCTTCCTACTAAGGGCATCAACTACTTTATTTTCACTTCTTGCACAATGTTTTAAATTGAAGGTAAACAGCTGAAGAAAACTACTCTATTTTGCATGTCAAGAGTTAAGCTTCTTTTGAGAATTAAGATATCACAAGGCTTCATGATTTGAATACAAAACAAATTCCTTGTAACTGAGATAATGTTGTCAATGCCTAATTGCTTGCACCACCGTATAGAATTCAAGATCATATGCGAAGTATTTTTTCTTTACCCCATTAAGCTTCTCACTAAAGAAAGCCACAAGATGTCCCTCTTAGCTAAGAACTGCTCCAATTCCCACATGGGAAGCATCACAGGCCACCTCAAATACTTTCTCAAAGTCTGGTAGACGTAGGATAGGAGGGTTTTTTATAGGACGTAGGATAAGAGGGTTCACCATAAGGACTTAGGCTTTCACGAATAAAGTCTTTAGTAAGTAATTCATCAACTTGCCTTTTCAATTCAACATGCTCTGTTAGATTCATTCTGTTGGCTAGTAAATTTGGTAATGATGCACCAGGAATTAAATCAATGGCATGTTGTACGTCACGCATAGGAGAGAGTTGATTAGGTAATTCTGCAGGCCACAAGTCAGAAAAGTCATCAAGGATTTTACATACATTTGCTGGATATTCCTTATCTTGCTCTTTAAATTCTTCCACTTCCCAAGCGATTAAAGCAACAATAACTTTAGTTTCCTTGCTCTCCTTTTCAAATTGACACATGGTAAGTACCTTTTTTGGTTGTACCCCCTCTGACTTCTTAATTGGAGGGACTTATTTCATTGGACGAAGGATCTTCTTATGTCCGTTGTGTATGAGAGCACATGTATTTTCATAGCCGTCATGTTGAACTCTTCTATCAAAGAGACAAGGTCTTCCAAGTAAAATATGACTTACTTTTATGGGTAAAACCTCACACCATACAGACTCTTCAAAGTCCTTACCAAAAAGGAATGTTACTAAGCAACGAAAACTTACCGGGATAGAGGTGTCATTAACCCATGCTATTACGAATGGATTTGGATGTCTCTCTGTTTTAAGGTTTAGCTTCTCAACAAGTTCTTACGAAGCTATGTTCAAACTGCTACCTCCATTAACGATCATGGTGCATAATCTCCCTTGGCAAGAAATACGTGTCTGGAAAATGCTAGTACGTCACCAATCTTCTTCTCCTTTTACCTTTGGGACAACTAATAAAGGTCATACTACAAGACTATGTCCTTCCGTCATACCATCATAGTAGTCACATTTTTCACTAACTTCATCTTCATTGTAGGCCTCTTCTTCCTTTGGGTAACTCTCCAATTTAGATTTTGGTTCTTCAACACAAAAGTGTAAACCTTTGGTTGGACACACAATAGCATAATGACCATGCCCACCACACTTAAAGCATAAAGGAGTCACGTCTACTTTTCTATCTCCAATACTCATTGAAGTTTTACCCTTATTACCATTCTTATGAGCCACATTCGAAGTCTATTGAGTATTTCCCCCACCATTCACATGATTAGAAGTTCTGAAGCTTGATGTGCTTAGAGGTTTATTTGTTGTCCTGTTGGAGAAAGTGCTCCCAATTTGTGAACTTGGACACCTGGAAACCTGAAATTTGAGGTCGTCTTCTATTTTGAGGGCTAGTTGATAGACATCATCTATGGTATAAGCGTGTGCAACTATCATCTCAAGTTGAATCTTCATTCAAAGTCCATCTTTGTAGCGGGCTGCAACTTGAGCATCACTTTCCCGCACTTGATTTCAAATGCTCAATTCATGGAATTCTTCTGTATATTCTTCAACGAACTTGGTACCTTGTTTAAGGGAAAACAATTTTGTATACATAAGTTGTTCATAATCATTTGGGAGAAAGTGCTCCTTCATCTTCAACTTCATCTCATCCCATGTGTCAAATAGGTGGTTGCCCAATTCTATGAACTTGATTCTCAATATTATGCCACCATAGACCTGTTGCTCCTTTCAACTTTGCCTTCACAAAATAAACTTTTCTATTTTCTGGTATTGCATACCAATCAAAGTAATCTTTGGTTGACATAATCCAATTAAGAAAAATTGTTGGATTTAGTTTTCCATAAAATTCAGCAACTTCAAGACATACCTTTTTTGTCACATCATCATCTAGCTCAAAAAGTTTGGCCCTTCTTTGATTCACCATCCTAAAATTGTCTTGTTCTTCGCATGATCGACTTGGCGATTGTCTAAATTGATGACTTGCAATCTCCTCTTCAATTGGTCGTTTTTCTTAACTCTTTTCTAATAACTTCATGATCTCATCAAGTTTGCTATTTAGTTGTATTATAGCATCTTGATGGGATTGTTGTGTGGCTGAAATTTCCTCCAAGCATATTGTAGCGGCATCCTGATTGCTAGAAGGTTTTTTGGAACTCATGCCTGCATAAGTTGCTCCGTTCCTTAATTGCATATGCCTTCAAGCCAAGAACTTTGGCTTTGATCCCAAATTGATGTAGGATAACCCTAGAATGGTTGCCTACACTCAAGGGTATGTGGAGTAGGGTTTTATTTTTAAGGTGTAAGAAGAGGAACAAAGAATAAATTTTATGGTAGAGAAAATTATAAGATGAAAAATAGAGAGAAAGAAGAAACAATGAAGAAAAGATGGAAAACCTTAGAATCTCACTAAGGTCTTCTAGGAGTCTCACTTAGAAAAAAATCAATGGAGCCTCACCATTGAGGGTTGTAACCTTGCAATAAAAGAAAATATAATATTATTAATATCATTTTTTTATATTTTTTTTTATAGGAAACGACAAAGATATATATTGATAAAAAGGAAGTACAAGAGAAGGATGAGGAATCCTCCCACCAAAGAAAAACAAAACTACAAGGAATCAAATACAAGAAAATACAAAGTAAAAACAAGCAAACACTCTAGGTTAGACCAACCCAATGGAGTTACACACCCCTAACCAATATTATTAATATCAATTCATCCCATTGATTTACATTGATTAGCCTATTTATAGGCTTCTCTAAGAAATCCAAAGTCTACTAGAACTCTAATAACCTATTATGATTCTAATTCTAATTATAACATCCAAAGTCTACTAGAACTCTAATAACCTATCATGACTCAAATTCTAATTATATTATAACTCAACTAACTAATCCTAATTAGACTCCAACAAATACCAATCCTAATTCAATTCTAATTAATACTAATCCTACTTAAAATTTACTTAGGTCTTCCTTTTCCTCCTTGAATAAACTTTAAAAGGTTTTCCCTTATCAAACGGTCTGAATTACTAGCTTGTTAGGTCTCCTTAATTGAAGCAAGTCACTAGTATTAACCTTTTCATTTGCCACGAGCTAAGCAAAAGCCTTAATCTTTAGTGGAGCTTCTGAGTTCCAAATTCATTTAGCAGGAGCAAAAGAAGTAATAACAAGAGAATGAGGAAAAACAGAGAGAGCTTCATAGAAGGAGCTCACATACAAACATACTAAGGGAGTCAATGATCAAATTCTTTCATCTAGAAAAGAAGATGGATGATATATATATACATGAAGCAAGAGTAAAAGAAGGCATGTTAATTCCTCAATCTCTAGATCAGAAAGGTTTCAACAAAAATTGAAATTTCAAGATGGACTAAAAGAGGGTCTATCTATAACAATGGTAACAAGCATATTTATAGTCCTTGCAACTCTGAAAAGATTTGGAAATTGAAACTTGAGGAGACAATCACCCAACCAAATATCTTCCCAAAAACGAATTTTTATATCATTTCCCACTAATATTGAATGAAAATAGAATGTTTATATATTAAATTCTTTTTTTTAAGGCAATCCTAGTAAACTTCTAGTGGGCATCCTTAGGCTAAGCCATTGAAAAAAAATATTCATTCTTAAATCAAGTAAGAATTTCAATTTCTCAAAAAGGACATGAAAACACTATTTTTTTCACTCTAAAAGGATGTTCCATTGTCATTGATTAGGCTCCACCTTAATTTAAAAAGGCTTTTTTATTTATTTTTATAAGCAAAGATGCATAATATATATAATGCACCAAAGTACACGAGATGTATACAAATAGCACCTAAAAGCACAACTAACAAGAGAGAACACAAAAAAACAACATTCTCTCTTAACAAAAGCCCAACCACTCTACAAAATCGAATAAAGACATAGAATCTATCTCCATTTACATCTTTACCCAAGTAAACAAATTACTAAGAAAGGAATTCTTCAACTATTGAAGATAGAAAACGCATCTTCAATCAAGTAAAAAGGACCTTGATTAATCGAGGTGTTAGAAGTGTAATGAATGTTGCTACTAGGAGAGTAACAAATTGTTGCTCTTGAGGAGTAAGTGATTCACGTGATATTAAAATGTCGAATAGACACTATTTGTGCAAGGTAGAAGAGGAAACAAGTGATCAAATCCTCCTTCATTGTTCGAAAAGCACACATTTTGTGGCAATTGATTTTTCCTTTTATTTGATGTACAATGAGTGATGCACTCTTTAGTGAGAGAGTTGCTCTTGAGTTGGCATGGCTCTTTGTTGGCAAGAAAAGAAAAAAGTTTGGAAGGTTGCACCGCTATGCCTATTTTGGACCATTTGGAAGGAAAGAAATAGGAAAACCTTTGAGAATTGTGAAAGTTTGAACCAAAAGATTAAAAGTTCTATTTTGTATCTATTATGGGATTGGGTTAGGTATTACATTGGGGATGGTTCTTTGTCGATGTTAGACTTCATAGATTGGTTTGGCTCTCCCTAGGGCATAGTTGTTGGTTTTTGTGTATTTGCACTTTTGGTTGCTTCGTATACATCATATACACTTTCTTCTATTAATACAATCTTTATTTACCTATCAAAAAAAATTAAATCTGGCTTTAAAGATCATGGCATGCTTCTTGGATTAAGGTCAAATCAATAAGATAGAGTTAAAGACCAAATTAGATGGGAGGGTCTTAATTGGGTGATCTTGTAAAAATTCCTTGTTTATAACTTCTAATGGGAATCCAAGGGTGCTTCATTTTGGGACCACTAAAAGAGAACTCTCATCGATGCCCTTAGAAAAAAATATCCTAAATTTTTCCTGATGTTACTTGTCATATTTGTCTTGTTATCGATGATGGTTCTTCTATTCTCATTGGAAGGATCTATATAGGAGAGATAAACCCTTATGTCTTTAATAAAAAAATAAACACTTATGTGTTCTTTTCTCATGTCTTTACTCCCTTCCAAGCTCAACAAGATCTCTCTTTCATGAATGATTTTCCCTCCTTCCAGCTCCAATTCTAAGGAATCTTTTGGATTCAGAGATTCAAAGTTGTCAACCTTTTTGTTCTCTTCATAAATGTCTTCCTCTCACCCTAATGAAAATTCCTGAACTACAAAGATTTGTTCTCCTTTAAATATTTCTACTAAGCCTTTTCTCAACATAGTATTAAAGCTATGGTTAACTAGAGGTCTTGAGTTCAACTCCTCCCCCCATCAATTTATCTATCTAATTATTAGTGATCATAAATTTAAAAAAAAGTACAATTTGTTTAATGCCATTGTGATTTGTGCCCCCTATGGCAGATATGGGACTACACATGAGGCGAGGTGTTAGAGCATGATAAGCATTGCGGCCTAAATCTAACCACTTAAGATTTTAGGGAAATTGAATGTCCAACATGATATCAAAGTGGTGGTTAACTATAGGTCTCGAATTCAAGTCCTCTCCTTACCAATTTATCTATATAATTATTATGACCACAAAAATATGATTTGTTTGCCACTAATTTGGTATGTGCCTCCCACAGAGGGTATGAGGCTACACATGAGTGTTGTTGAAGTATGATATACATTGAGAAATTTATTCTCCTTGCACCTTTCCCTAAGCCAATCTTATTTGGAAATCTAAAACTTCACCCAAAAAAAAAAAAAAAAGGATCCTTTGCTTGGTTCATGGCTAACAAAAAGGTAAATAAAAATAATCCACTTATTTAAGGACACACAATAAAGCTATTAAACTAGGCCATTGTTTATGTGCTTAGGGGGTTGAAATTTGCAGATGACCTCTTCTTCCATATTCCCCTTATTTTGGAGCTGTAGTATGGACTTTTTCAGCAATATATTTAGTCTAGGTAGCTTCCAAAGGGGTCTATGACATGGTACTCATTTCTTTTTCAGGTTATTGTAGAAGCCCAAAGGCAGAGTCCTATGAAGGGATAGGGCTATTCTAGCAACCTAATAGGTTACTTGGCTAAAAAGGCATATTTGGATTTTTGAGTAGAGAAAGAGGTTTAGTGCAAATTGTGGGAAAATATTTGCTTTCTTACTTCTCTTTGAATGTCGATTATGAAGGAATTTTTGGAAGCCCCATTTTAAGGGATTGAAGTTTAGTATGCTTCCCAATTGGAGGATTAATAGGACCTATAAGTTAAATGGGTTCTTTCACTACCTAGCGTCTTGAAGCTTAACTTTGATGGATGTTCTACAACTAATTCGGATGAGATAAGCATTTGCATGCTCATGCAAGATTATAATGGTGAGACCTTTCAAGTTTCCTCAAATAGACTCAGGGTAGGTCAAACTGTCAAAGCAGGAATACTTGTTTTGCAAGTCTCAAAATCACAAAGTTGGGTGTTACCAATCTACTAATGGGGAAGGACTCGACAATAGTCGTCTTTAGTACCTTGTGATCATAGAAGATCTTGCAGATATACTCAATGGATTCAATGAATTGTGAATCTTGGCAAGTATTGGTTGTTTTTTTTTTTTTTTTTTCCTCGATCAAAAACAAGAAATATATTAGAGAAAGAATAAGTACAAGAGAAAGATGAGAGGTCCTCCCCTCTTAATACAAAAGACCACACAAAAGATTTAACACCTTTTCTATACAAGGAGGACTATACATATAGACAACCACAAATCTCCTCAATACTCAAAATCTCTCATAGTTATCAACCTCTTGAATTAAAAACCAAATACCAATTGAGTTGAATAACATTGAGTGAACCCATAAAGGTGATTGAGCAAAAGGCCTACAAGGATGAATAAAAGTGAATTAGATCTCACAAAATCTCTACTATTCTCCGTTTTTCCTCAAAGATCCTAACATTCCTCTCTTGCCACACAATCCAAAATATAGTGAGGTAAGCGATTTGCCACAAAGTCTTACCTTTGATGGAGTTCCCCAAACCTTTATTTTATTTTATTTATTTATTTATTTATTGATAAATAAGCAAAAGTATGGTATTATGAAGAAGCGCTAAAATAGCGACCCAAAGATGCACAATATAGCGACACTCACCCCTTTACAGCTGAACCAAAACAAGAAGAAATACAAAAAAACCTTCTCCCTCACCAAGAACCCACTCAATCAATAAAATCTATTAAGGTCGAAGGACCATCTTTTATAAACAATTTGGTCTCTGACCACAATAAATACATAAAAGAAGCTTTCAACCTTTAGATGGACAGTCATCATGCTCTAAATGAAATAGTCATCATATCACAAATGCTCCTAGGTGGAACTCATACTATATTGACCAACCTAAAAAGTTTGTGCCGAAGCCCCAATGTTAGTGGGCAATATAGAAAGAGATGGTCGATTGATTCTCCACTTCTCATGCACAATATACACCAATGAGGAGACTTGTAGGGTCTTCTCGACTATAGCATGTCAATGATATTTACCTTCTTATGCGCCACTAACCAAGCAAATGTCTTGAGCTTTAAGAGGGCTTTTGATTTCCATAAAAACTTTGTTGGAAAGAAAGGGGAAGGATTTGATAAATTAGACAAGGCCTAGAAAAAAGATTTACTGAGAATGAACCTAAAGAAGATAAAGACCAAGTTCTTGAATTTGCAGTAGAAGGAGATATGTGCACAAAAGTAAGGACATGAGTCTTTTAAGGTTTTCAATTTCTATATCTGTGAGATTGTGACAAAAGTTAAAGTTCCAAGAAAATAAAGAGGAGTTACCAAGGACGATTGAAATTGTGAGATTTTTCATTGTGATAACTTTATCAAGACCTGAAAATTGTGAAGACAAAGGTTGATCACCCCACCACACGTCTTCCTAAAAACAAATTCTCTCCCCGTTACCTACCCAAGGCGAGTGAGAATGGAGAAGTCTTAAAAAACTCATGCAATGGCCTTTCAAAAACATCCATGTGACCAACTAACAAAATGTTGGCATCCCATCCATTAATAAGTATTGGTTGCTCTTTCTTGTCAAAGCCTAAATCAGCTATTCAGGAAGTTGACAGATTGGCTAAGAGAGAATCCTTTTCTATAGTAGATTTTGTTAGGGATCTCATGTCATTGTAAGTTTCGTTAATTTATTCCTATGGAGGGGGAAGCAGTTTTCTAACTACAAAGACTTTTCTTTTCTCTTCTTACTATCTTGTATGTAAATTATTATTATTATTATTATTTTTAGGTGTTTCTAATCCTTCTTTCTTCTGTATATTTACTTTTACGTGAAAGAATACAAGCAAGTCTCTTATTAAAAAAGGGGGAAAACGTCTTAAGGAATATTTTATTAGAGAAACTAATTTGTTGCATTAAAATTAGTGAGTATAAAGAAGAAAGAGAAATCCTCCAAGATTTAAAAAATAAAAATAAAATTGATAAAAATGGAAAAGCATTAACACTTCAATGAAAGCGAAACAAGCTGAAGCTCTTAAAAAACAAACTCAAAGCAAAGTACAAACCAAAAACACATTGCACTAAGCTCTTTTTTTTCACTTTTTTTTTTTTTTTTTTGATAGGTCACATTGCACAAGTTCTAGAGCATTTGATTTGAGCAAAGGGTCCAACTGAGGTCCTTGACCTGAATCTTTAACATTTCCAAGTATGGCCTGTGCCATTTTACTTTCTTTTTTTCTTCTTTGTGATTATAACTACATATTTGGGGTTGGTGCTATTTTAGATCTAAAGTATATATCACATCAAAATTGATTTTGAAACCTCAGAGCAAAATTGAACAATCTGAAGAGGCTAGAGCTTATTCAGGTAATATGAAATTAACTAACAACTTTCAAAATTTTAAAACAACTACTCAGCCACCCCAACCCCCTATCCTCTCTTGTTCAATCCAATTAGCAATAGATCAGTGTCAACAGTGACTTATATAACTTGCATATCTCAGAGTGATAAAGATCAAGTCTCTACAATCTATTTAAGTGAATTAAATGCTCTTTCACTTCATCAAACACTTTGCTGCAACTTTTTTGCCCTTGTACACCAAAATCATAATGGTGTTGCAGAAAAAAAGAATTATCATATTGTATAAACCACTTAACTTTTTTTGCATATGCTGTCCCATGGTTCTGGAGCCTGTTTGTTTGCATTGTAGCTTATCTTGTCAATCAAATGCCTGCTCAGATGTTTTTTAATATTTCTATTTTCTAGTGTTTCTATTCTAAACCACGAATTTCTTCTCATTTGAAGGCTTTTGGGTACAGTCTTTTTATTCTTCTTCTTTCCACAAGGGTGCCTAAACTTCCTAGCCATTTATCCATATCTGCCTTCTTGGTAATAGCTTAAAGCGCAAGTGCTAATAGTGTCATGATCCTCCTACCAAGCATAATCATGTTTCTTGCCAGCCCACCTCTTTTAGCCCCATCACTATTATATAACAAGCAGACGCACCCAGAATTTGTTTAGGATTTGAAAATTTGAAGTGTCCTTAGTATACCAATCTCCTGTTCATAGAAAAATTTGCTGCCTCAGCATGTTTGTGTAGTACTTATCCATGTCTCATATCATGTGCAAGTAACATGGAATGTCATGTTTTGGTACCAAGAAACCAAGAAACCAAGATAAAAATTCCATGGGTCAAGTAAAAATTATGAATACAGGCAAAATGCTTGGACATTGGTGAACAGATATATAAATTTGTAAAGGTCTAGTATTATCTTAGTAACATACTGTATACTCAAGATTGGAGAAAGGCCTCTCAACATCACGCAAAACAAAGGGACGCCCATTAATGTACACCACCTGTTTCAAGAATAGAATGGAAACAATAAATAAACCAGAGCACTAAAATAGTTAAATCCAATAAATGCTTGAGGATCTTAAAATACGGGTGGATCAAGCTTTTAAACGCCAAACAAAATGTTGATAATAACACTGGTAGATCAGTGTTCTGAGTTGTTGTCATCAATTTAATTCAAAATTTTGTTTCTAGTATCCAATGTATTACCTTTGCTTATTTAATGTCCCAATACATGTAGCTAGGAGGGCAAAGAAATTTCAAAAGGACTCCCTTGGGAGTGGACTGGGAAGGCATAAGAGAGCATTTGGGTGGTTCAGAGTTTGTAAGATGTCCCAAATCCAAAGGGGGTAGACCTCAGGGGTATCCTAGAAATATTGCCTTATTAGGGAACCATTTGTGAAGATTTCTTAAGAAATATACTATGGCATTTAGAGATCAGGAGGAAAAATGGCCTTCAAGAGAATGGGTGTGATGATCGTTGACCCTCCCTTTTTTTTGAGAGAGAGAGACTTATCTTGGTTCTTGTTTTTTACTTTTGGCTTCAGTAGAGGTAGAGCAACAAACCTTTGGCAACAAGGAGGCTGCTTTCTTACACAAGAGAGAGGCAGCAACTCTGAGTAGCTTCAAGGTCATACTATTCTTCTTAATATTTTTTATAGGCAAAGGAAAATTACATTAAAAAGCCCCAAGATTGGTACATAATCCAAGTACCCAACTACTTGGCAATACACCAGTCCCCCTAAACAGAAAAAGAGAGAGAGAGAGAGAGAGAGAGAGAGAGAGAGAGAGAGAGAGAGAGAGAGAGGGGGAGAAGAGGAGAGAAAAACAAAAACAAAAAATAAAGCAAACAACCTTGCTTCTTCTCTCCCTATAAACCAAATCTGAAAAGGCCACTCTTCCCCTCCCAAAATGAATCCACCAACAATACAAACAAGGATCTAGGCACATTACCCCTAGTTTTAGATTCAAAAGCTCATTGCCGAGAAAATTCCTATGATATATACCAAGGTAGGCACACCAATGCAATTTCAAAAACCTTCCTCTTGACAGATCAAAACATGGTTTCCTCTTATCTTTTACCCATACAACACCAGTTCATCAGGACCCAGTTATCTCTGCAAATAGAAAAATATCTTTTACAACACATGCACCATCTTCATGCCTGGTATACATGCAACATTAAAGTAGAGACTTTTTCCCCTCCTAAAGTGGTTAAGTATCTTTTGCAACTCTAAAAGTAGACATGAATCCCATACTCCTTTACATGTAAGGTTCAACATACCTCTGCAACGTGCAATATACCATCACCCCCTTGTATCATACCCTTAAATTGGGACTAAACTAAGAATTTACCATCCTTGATCGTTCTCCATCTCATGCCATCTCCCACACCTCCACCCCCATGTATATTAAAAAGACCAAACAAGAACAAGAGCCAAAAGCAGCCAAAATCAGCCATTAATGGTCTTTGAGACTGACAACCAATATCTTTATCCATTAGAAAATCCACTTTTGACATTCCTTCCAGATGCACCAGAAAAAGCTAAATGCTGCCAAATTGCAGACCTTCCTATAGCCGAAAATAGAGAAAAGCAAGGCCCACAAGGCATTTGTAATCTCATACTATAGGAGAATACAATTAACGGACTCCTTTTCTTCCTACATAAATACACCAACTCATCATTATTCTACTTGACCCATCCACATCAACTAATCAATGGTGAGAATCTTTCCTAAACTGCTTCCCAAAAGAAGTAGAAGAGGAAGAAGTAGAAGAAGAAAGTACATGACCAACTCATCATTATTCTACCTGACCCATCCACATCATCTAATCAACCACTTCCCAAAAGAAGATCCAAAAAGAAGAGGAAGAAGAAGAAGTACAAGATCACGTCTTTAATTGATAAAAGATCAACATCACAATATTATACATTCTTAAGGGGGAATTTGGTGATATGGAGAAGTAAGAAATAATCATTCTTTTCTAGAACAAGTGCAAAAGTTGAATTCAGAGCCATGGCACATAGGATTTGTGAGTTACCAAGGTTAAAGATAATACTTGAAGATCTCAAATCAATGGAAAGGAACTACAAAATTGTATCGTGACAAAAATTTAGCAAATAATACTGCTCACAATATAGTCCATTGTGATCATACCAAGCATATTGAGGTTGATCAATATTTTGTTAAGAAGAAATTAGATAGTGGCCTAACATGTACTCCAAACATCTCAACAAATAAGCAACTAGTAGATATTTTGATTAAGGGCTTGGCCAACAAATAGTTTCAAGAGATCACTAGCAAGCTAGGAATGGACTCTCAGCTTGAGGGGCAGTGTTGATAGATTAAAAGGTCAAACTTTACCAGGTTGTACATATTGTGCACAATAATTGACAAATTCTTTTCTTCTTGATTTATGGGCTAATTTGTTTCTGAATTAGTTTGATTTATTTCCATTTGTTTCGTATAGTATTCCTTAGTTGTAGTTTCCTTGAATAGATTCAATTATGCTATATTTTTGCCTTGTTTAGCTGTTTTTTTTTTTTTTTTTTCTTTTTTTGTATATATATGTTGTAAATTCTAAGGAATATACACAATAAAATTCAGTTAAGTTTTCCACAATGCCTCTGCTTACCCTAAGGATTAAATTTACAACTTGTTCCATTCTAATTCCCCAAAAATTTTTCCCAATCACTTGCCTCTACAATTGATCTCTTTCAACAACAAACATCCCACTTGCTAAATAAGGTTTACTGGGACAAGCAAATTTCTTATACTTAAGCCTGCCACCTACTTAAGAGTGAAAACCATAGACCACCTCACCAAGTAGAACCTTTTTCCTTCCCTCATAAGATTACTGCTTTTGCAGATGTTTACAAACTTAAAGTGGAATAACAAAGGACTTGAAATGAATCAGCAAGAAAGATAATGTGTTGTTCATAAGAGTGACTCCACCTTTTCAAGACCCCTTCCAACATCCTCAACCTATAATTGTATGCCACATGCATCTCCATTATTTGCAATCTTGTACAATTATGTGAACCTTCCAAAGCTATATTACCACACCAAACATCATGGTCGAATTTGACTCTTTCAAACTCCTTATAACAAAGTTGACCAACAATATAGACTCCTCCTATCCTCCTTCTGAACACCTCACCCCAAAAAAGAGAAAAATAAAATAAAAAATTGCCCACCATTATACTTCTTAAGAAATTTGCCAAGCAGTTTCAAGTAACATTTTCTTCAGATTATCTTGACTTTTAACACCAAAGGCCCCTCCTATCAGTAAAAAAACTGCCTTAGATTGGATCATAATTTTAAAAGGCACCCGTATGTTCCTACAAAGGTGGGTTTTTTTGCTTGGAAAGCGTTATGGAGGAAGGTTCTTACTCAAGATCAACTCAAGAGGAGGGGCTGGTTTTTAGCTAACAGATGTTCCATGTGTTGTGCTGAAGAGGAGACGATAAATCACATTCTTGTTCATTGTTCCAAGGCGAAGGTTTTGTGGGATCTCGTGTTTTCTTTATTTGGTGTTAATTGGGTCCTTCCGTTTACGGTTAGAGACACTCTTTTAGGTTGGTGTGCTTCCTTTAAGGACAAGAAGCATAAAAAGGTTTGGCGGGCAGCTTCTCTTTGCTTATTTTAGACGGTTTGGAAGGAAAGAAACAGGATAGTTTTTGATAATGAGGTCTTGTCGATTCCAAGAACAAAAAATTCCTTTGTTTGTAATCTCTTTTCCTAGGCTAAGTCTTCTATAGTTGTAGGTCTCTTATCTTTGATTAACTTTGTGGATTGGTTGGGTTCTTGTTCAAGGTCGATGAGTGCTTGTCTCTTTTATTTCTTGTTTTTAGGTGACTCTTGTATACTTCCTGTATGCTTCGGGTCACCTTTCAAACACCCTTTTTCTAATATATTTTTTTGAGGGTTTATCTATCAAAAAAAAAAAAAAAAAGGCGCACTTTAAGCACACCTAAGTTCAAGAGACAACCACTCCCTAGTTATAACACCTTGCTTGCCAAGACATGTGTCTCATTAAGAGGCATGTCTTGTCGGCTTTACTCTTCCTTTTTAAACATTTTTATTTTTGAAATTTCTAATTGTATATTGAAATTTATACAATTTCATTATTTTTTTATTAAATGCTTTTTTAAAATGTTTGGAATTTTAATTTTTTATTGATTGGATTAGACTTTGAAACATATTTTATGAACTTGATACGCATCCTAAGTTGTTTCTCATTTCACTCAGATGCACCCTATGTTGCACTTTACACCTAAGCTATGGGAGACTTTTGCACCTTTCAACTTTTAAAACTATGGATTGGACCAAATGCACCTTCTCCAAACCACCCATAAAATAAATCTTCAACTTTAGAAACCTATTCCTTACTAATGACATCAACATCATGGAGGATATACTAATAAACTCAATAAAGTAAATTTAATCAATATAAGTCTACCCCTTTTAAGAGATATACCTACTCCACAAGATCAAACTCTTCTCAAGCCTTCCACTACAGAAACTTAAACCAACTCCATTTTAAAGGGGATGTCAAGAGAGAATCATAGACAAAAAAAAAAAAAAACTAACTCACCCAAAAGCCAAGTGCAGAAGCCAACCAATTAAAATCCTCCATTGTATTCCCTCTTTTCTAAATTCACTTTTAATTCATAATCTACCTTGAGCACAATAAGAAGTAGGATGCCCAGAGGGAATCACAAACACAAAAAGACAACTAACTCACCCAACAGCCAAGTGCTGAAGCCAATCGATTAAAATCCTCCACTGTATTCACTCTTTTCCAAATTCACTTTTAATTCACAATCTCCCTTGAGCACAATAAGAAGAAAATGGCATCTCAACCATTCCCAATTTTCCTCATAAAGAAAAAATGATACCATGTGAAAACTTAAGTGTAAAAATATACTACCTCTTTGTCCATGCCACCCATTTGAAAAGCCTATAAAAACCCTCCTTTCATCATCCAAACAATCTGCTTAACCTTCAACTCAAAAAATACATTGGCAACAAGAAACTAAGACACCTAACTTAAGTCATCTCTATAATGTCAAACTATCCTACGAACCTCCTCCAAGAACCAAGTTTGTTCACTGAGTACAATAGAAAATCCCAACTCATATGATCATAAACCTTCTAAGAATCCATTTGCACGCTATTCATTCTTATACATTTTAGCCTCAAATCAATGCTTCACTAATTTAAACACTAAATTCTTGTTGTTGATTCCTAAGAAAGGGGGAGCCAAGGATTTGTAAAATTTCAAACTCAGTAGTTTGGTGGGAGGGTAGCCAAAGTGATAGCTAAAAGGCGGAAGAGGTTGTGGGTAAAGCAACTTCTGATTTACAAAATGAATTTGTAGAGGGATGGCAAATTTTAGATGCAACTCTTATGGCAAACGAGGTCATAGATTCGAGGCAGAAAACTAACATGCCTAGAGTCAATTGTAAGTTGGGCGTTCAAATATTTATAAACGTGATAATTTAAGCTTTTTGCTAGCAGTCATGAAGAAAACGGGCTTTAGGCATAAGTGGGCAAAATGACTTTAGTGGTGTACAATGTATGTAATCGGCCAGTGTTACCGTCTTAGTTAACAAGAGTCCCACAGATTTCTTCTAGAGTTCTAAGGGTATAAGGTAAGGGGATCCCCTCTCCACTTCTTTATTTGTTTTGGCTATTAAGACATTGAGTTGTCTGACAATGAAAACAAGGGCAAGGGTTTCATTTCAAGTTTCAAGGGGTGTGTGCATGTGAATGGGTGGGGGGGTGGGGAGGAGGAGTTGAAGTGACTCACCTATTATATGCTAGTGATACTATCATTTTCTGTGAGGCAAGCCAAGAGCAAGTGTTGCATCTGGATTAGACTTTTATGTAGTTTGAGACACTTCCAGTTAGGTTGGTAGTTAATTTGGAAGTGTTGGTGTCTAAATTAGGTTGTTGAGTAGGGAGGTTTCCTTCTACATATCTGGACCTTCCATTGGGCAACCCATTCAAATCAGCGGCATTGTGGGATGTGGTGGAGGAGAGATTTAAAAAAAAAGATTGACCTAGTGGAAAAGATAGTATTTATCAAAAGAGCGAAAGCTCACTCTAATTAAAGGCGCATTGTTCAGCTTGTTGATCTATTGCATGTCCTTATAGGTGATTCCAAGGAGGGTAAACTTACGGATTAATCCAAAGAGATTTTCCATGGGAGTGGAGTTCTTGAGATAAAAACTCCATCTGGTCAATTGGTCAATAGCATGCATGATTAAGAAAAAGAAAAAAAGGAACTTGGCATTAGGGATCTTTTTGTTCTCAATACTACTCTTCTTAGCAAGTAGAGTTGGAGATTTGCCTAAAAAAGAGTCTCAAAAAGAGATTTGCCTTAGAAACTTCAAAAGCAAGTGGTGAGACAGGACACAAAGAATAGGATGACCTAGTCAGTCTACTCTTTTTTGGCACTAGGGAGATCAAATCCTTTTCCGGTTGGAGTTGTTTGGAACTCATGGATTCTGACAAGAGTGAGAATTTTTGCATGAGAAGTAACATAGGGAAGGATATGTTATATGTGTAAAAGAAGAAAACTCTATTGATCACATAGTTCTACAATGTGCATCAACAGGAATTTTGTCATAGCTGGATTTTTTCTATGTTTGGGATAGATCGGGTGATCCACTCTTCAATAAGACCAATGTTGTTAAGTTGGTATGGGCACTATGTTGGGAAGAGGTGGAATAGAGCATGGATGGCTGCCCTTTCATGTCCATTTTGGATCCCACACACTTGCTAAATTCTGTGCTAGAAGGTCAGAGTCAACCCATCTGAACCTGAAGTTTCGTCCACCTTCTGTTCCCCCTCATCCCCTTTTATTCATTAAGAGTAACCCATAACTCCTTCTCATCATGCCATCACATCCCCCTATTTATCAAGTTATTTGGTATAACCTATATCAGAAAATATAAATCCTTTTTATTCTTGATGTCTAGAATAATGTGTTTACTTTTATGCTTGTTCTTCATTTCACCTTTATTTTGTTCTCCTTACATTTTCTGTTTCTACATTTTTTTCTCCCTTCTAGGATTCAAACCTGGAACCTCCCACATCCTCACCCCAACCTAAACCCTTCGCCACTTGAGCCAAGCCTCTAGGGCATGTTAGTGAACATTATTTACTATCACATTGTGAAATAGACATAACACTGCATGCAAATGGAGCATTTGTACTATGTCACTGCCAATAATTTCTTTTAGTTATCAACACAGTTGCTATAAATTTTTCTGTAAGCTCCTTTTTTTTCACTTTAACATTTAGAACTGTTAGTATACTTGCCATACTTGCAGAAAATTTTCTTGATAATTTTAATGGTCCTCAATATTTTTTCTGAATTTCTAAAACTGGAATGTTGGTGAAAACTTATGGGTTTGCTTTGCCTCCAAAATATTCCTGACACTTCCTGCAAAAATAGTCCTGAAACCAAACATATTCTTTGGCATTCTAAGTTTAAAAGTTTTTTCCAACATATTTAACAGAATATTGAAGTAAACAATTGTAACCATGATGGTGGTTTATTGCAGTAATAGGCAGCCATACAAAAGCAGCATATTGCACATAACTATCAACTAATAAAGCATGCAAGGTGCTGCCTGAAATGTGTTTTGTTGCAGCATGCAAATGTTTTTACCGGTTCCTCACGAAGGTTAATCCAAAGCACTTGTGTTTGCTTCCTATCTACTTGAGCCCCTATATGTTCCAGAACATTTCGGATGCCATCAATTGTAGGAATTGCAACCCCATGGACATGTACTGAGTCAGCCTATCAAATAGTCAAAAAGGAAAAGAAAACAAAATTAAACAATGAAACTCGATAAAAGATGCAAACTGTTATCAAAGAAGCATTGGTGATTCATAGAAGTACAAGATTTCATAAACATGAACATGTTACGCAATTTGTGAGCCTATTACATAACATCCTTTTTTCTTTTCTTTTTTTTCTTTTTTTGATAAGTAGAGCCTATTAAATAACATCCTTACATTCAAGTCCTCCATAATGTACCAGGTGCACAATTTTTAGCCTTATTGTTCAGCTGTCAGTAAGCTTTTTCTCATAAAAAAAAAAATCTAAAATCAATTATAGAGTTAAAAAAAAAAAATGGAAAATTAAGATAACCATCCACTATAAAGTTAAGAATGATAACAACAGATAATCCAATTGAAATACCATTGAGACCTAGTTCAAGTGGTAAAGCGTTGGGGTTCCAAGTTCAAGTCCCAATAGGGACAAAAATTTACCTAACAAAAAAAAAAATGGGGGGAGGAAGAAAAAGAAGAAGATCATCCAATTTAAGTGTCCATATCATCAAAAAAGAACAAGGCAACTCTCTCAAAAATGTCCCACACTATTACAATTGGCACAACTGCACCACCTCCAAGATTTTTTTTTTTTTTTTGATAGATAAAACACAGAAACTTTATTAGAAAAAGGGGGCAAAAAGGCATCCCGAAGCATATAGGGAGTATACACGAGAAACCACAAGACAAAAAACGCAAAAAAGCAAACACTCACCAGCCCTCAACTAGAACCCAACCAATCAACAAAGTTAATTAAGGAACAGGGTTCTCCATCTAAACAAGACTTAGTCCAAGAGAAAAGATTACAAACAAAGGAATTTTTCAATCTTTGGATCGACAAAGCCTTATTATCAAAAACTATCCTATTTCTTTCTTTCCAAACCGTCCAAAATAAACATAGAGGAGCTGCCCACCAAGTCTTTCCACTCTTCTTGTCCACAAAGGAAGCGGACCAACCAAGGAGAGTGCCTCTGACCGTAAGCAGAAGGACCCAAGTAACACCAAACAACGAAAACACAAGATTCCACAAAACCCTCGCCTTGGGGCAATGAATAAGGATGTGATTTATTGTCTCCTCTTCATCACAACACAAGAAGCACCCGTTTGCTAAAATCCAGCCCCTCCTTTTGAGTTGATCTTGGGTTAGAACCTTCCCCCAAGAAGCTTCCCAAGCAAAAAAACCCACCTTAGTAGGCACACAAGGGCTCCAAATGATGCTCTAAGGAAACGAAACTGCACCACTAGAATCAAGAGTATTGTAAAGGGATTTTACAGAAAAAATCCCATTCTTAGAAGCATTCCACAACACTCTATCCTCCAACCCAACAACAAGCCTCTTTCCTTGAAGGGTCGAAAGGAGACTCACCACCGCCTCCATCTCCCAATCATTAAAGGGTCTAGAGAAACAAGGAGTCCAACCCCCCACATCCCCCATAGAGTCCCAACAATCTGCTACCCACGCATCTTGAGAGACCGCAAAGGCAAACAAAGAAGGAAAAGCCTCACAAAGGGGAGTGTTTCCGCACCAAATGTCCTTCCAAAAATTCACCCTTCTACCATCCCCTACAGCGAAAGAAACATTTTTAAACATCAGAAAGCCTTCCTTTCTAATTTCCTTCCAAAACCCCACCCCATAGCCCTCCCTAACCTCACGAGAAATCCACCCTCCACCTTCTTCCCCATACTTCCTACTGATAATAAGCTTCCAAAAGGACTTCCTTTCAACCGCAAAACGCCAACTCCATTTGCACAACAGGGCCCTATTGAGAATAGAAATATTTCTAATCCCCAAACCGCCCTTCTTTTTATGAGAACAAACCACAACCCACTTTACAAGATGGGGTCTCTTCTCCAACGCACCCCCACCCCAAAGGAAATCCCTTTGGATTTTCTCAAGCCTCAATCTAACAGCTCTAGGCATACACAGCAAGGACATAAGATAGGTCGGCATGCTAACCAAAGTGCTCCGAATGAGAGTGATTCTCCCCCCCTTGGAAATGAACTGCCTCTTCCATAATGCAAGTCTTTTCCGCATCCTTTCTTCCATGCCATCCCACACAGCCACCGACTTATGAGGAGCACCCAGAGGGAGCCCCAAATAAGTGGAGGGGAGAGAACCCACTTTGCAACCCAATTCAGAAGCCAACACCTCAACGTTCTCTACTCTTCCCACCGGCAGAATTTCACTCTTGTTCAAATTAATGCTCAGACCAGAAATGGCTTCAAACCACATTAATAGCCAACTTAGAATAGCCATTTGCTCTTGGGAATCCTCACAAAAAACCAATGTGTCATCAGCGAACAACAGGTGAGACACTTGAATCCCACTGCCACCCCTACCCCTTAACCTGCAGCCGGTTAGGAACCCCCCCCCCTAACTGCTCTGTTAATGAGGCAGCTTAAGGCCTCCATCCTAAAACAAACAAGGGGAAATAGGGTCCCCTTGCCTTAACCCCTGAGTGCTCTGGAAAAAACCTGCAGGCGATCCATTAATCAAAACTGAAAAAGAAGCAGTGGAGATCCACCACCTGATCCAACCAGCCCATTTCTCCCCAAAACCCATTTTTTGCAGCACTGTCAACATGAAATCCCAATTAATATGATCGTAGGCCTTCTCTAAGTCCAATTTGCATAACACACCAGCTTCATCCCCTTTCAGCAGCGAGTCTATGGCCTCATTAGCAATTAACGCAGGATTTGTCTTCCTTCAACAAAGGCATTTTGGGTAGGAGATACCACCTTACTTACTACCTTCTTCAACCTATTAGCTAGGACCTTGGCTGGTAGCTTGTACAAGCCTCCCACCAAACTGATGGGTCTATAATCGTGTAAATCATCAGCCCTGCCTTTCTTAGGGACTAAAACCAGGAACGTGGTATTCAGACTTCTAACAAATTTCCCCCTCTCAAAAAAATCCTTGAAGAAACCCATTAGCTCATCTTTGACAAAATCCCAGCAAAACTACCAAAAAGCAATAGGGAAACCATCTGGACCAGGAGCCTTGTCCCCGTTCAACTCTGAGAGGGCCAGAAACACCTCTTTCACAGAAAACATCTCCTCCAGCCTGGCAGCCTCCTCACTCCCAATTCTATCAAACTCCAAACTGTTCATACTAGGGTGCCAGCCATCAGGATCCGATAACAGATCCTGATAGGCCCTCACCACACCCCTTTGAATATCTTGATCTTCTGAAAGCCAGTTACCATTAACTTTAATCTTTTTCAAACAATTCCTCCTACAGTTAGAATTTTCCATCTTATGAAAGAATCTCGTGTTCTTCTCGCCTTCCTTCAACCATGTTTCTCTTGATTTCTGCCTCTACGAGATTTCCTCCATAAGCGCCCACTTCTTAAAGTCCTCCCTGGCCTCCTTTCTAGCCTCTAACTCCTACTCGTTTAAAGCTCTCTGCCGCTCCTGATCATCGCAAAGGACACTTTGTCCAAAGCCATCCTCAAGTTCACCCCCACTTTACCAAAAACTTCCTTGTTCCAATTCTTCAACGTAATTTTTAAAGCCTATAGTTTTTCTGAGAGGATAAAACTATAAGACCTACTGAAATTGAAACCTTGCCACCAGCCCTAAAGAAGCTCCTTAAAGCCCTCCTCCTTCAACCACATATTCTCAAAACGAAAAGGAATTGGACCTTTCCTCACAGCACCCCCATCTAATAGAATTGGGAAGTGATCGGACAAGGGCCTAGGGAGAGTGCACTAAGACACCCCACTAAAATGATTTTCCCAATCCTCCGAAATCATAAAACAATCCAATCTTGACCTGGATTGACCATTCAGCCCTTCACTCCACGTATAAGGCCCCCCCTGAAGAGGCAAATCTCTTAAAGCCAACTCATCTATCACCTCCGAAAACCTTCTCATGGAACCAGACAATCTTCCTTCTCTATCACGTTCACTGGGAAATCTAATCACGTTGAAGTCCCCACTGATGTACCAAGGATCATACCACAGCCCTCGAATGACACCTAACTCTTCCCAAAAAGGTTCTTTATAACTTTTCAAAGTAGGTCCGTAAACCCCTGTAAAGAACCACATGAACCCATCCTCGCAGTTCTTAAAACGACACGAAATCGAGAAGAGTCCCACTTCCAGACCTACTAACTCCAAGACTCTCTTATCCCAAAAGACCACCACCCCTCCAGCTGCCCCCCTTGCATTCACAGCTCCCCAACCTAAGAATCTCCCCACACCAAGACTGTGAATAACACCCTGGGACATGTCTTGAATTTTAGTCTCCTGCAAACACACCACATCCACTTTTTGCGAACTGATTAGGGCCTTAATTACCTTCCTTTTATTTCTATCATTGGCCCCTCTGACATTCTAGGAAAGAATCTTTAGCTTCATCTAATGGTCGAGAATCTAACCCCACCTTCTCTAACCAGAGAAATCTCCTTTCTCGCACTATTATAATTAATAGACCACTCTAAATTTTTCAATTCCAGGTCAAACTAAGTGGACCCTGACGATCCCTTCTTCAAATTTTGCTCTCTTCTTCTCTTGGTCCTTAGGAGCAAATTCAGAATTTCACCTTCAAAACCTTCCGTAGAAAAGCCCAGAAATTTGCTAAACCTCGCCAAGCAGTTGTCGTCCCAACGACATCCTTTCCCCTCCAAATCCTGAAGCAACCCCTCAAACTCCCCCCCTACGCCTTCTTCAGCCACTGACTTCTCCCCCTTAGAGACCAACTCCCCATTGCTACCATCAGCCAAGATGATTCTCAGCGGGGTTTGCTCCTCTTCGTTAACCACAGAAGCCAAACCACCGAAAGACCCCTCATTCAACGCAACCCGTCCGAAATCAGAAGGAGTAGAAGAAGAGAGTTCCCAGCCCCCCAAAGGAAAAGAACAAGGAACAACATACCTAGAGGCCTCTTCGCAGAGCGCTTCGTCAGTCAAGCACCCCCTATCCATCAACTGAGAGGTCATCAGTGACACCGCCTCCCTCGACAACCCGACAAGGGGGTCGGCTTCTCCGCTTGCGCCTCTAGCTTTGGAGGACCATTGCTCAAATCGAGCCCTAGGAAGAGAGATTGGAGGCTCGTCCCCAATAAAAACCCCTTCTCCCTTTGTGTTAGCTTGAACAGGCCCATAGCCCTCACCCGACACCCCCTCGCTGCACCACCTCCAAGATATACTAGCCAAGTCACAAAACCTTGAAACAACCTCAAATTGCTCACACACACACACACGTTGAGGGAGAGAGATAGATAGATATAGATAGATAGATAGATAGATAGATAGATAGAGAGAGAGAGAGAGAAGAGGATTTGTAGTGATCAAAATAGATGATGGAATTATACAACTTTAATAATTTTTAGCTGAAAAAATTCTTATGCCAACTTCTTAGGTTGACTAAACAAATCATGCTTTGCCTATCTGGTCCAAGAACTTAGTCTATTAAGTCATAGACCATCATGCCAATTGAGGAACTTAAGTCCATGTATCTTTTAGCCTTTCCCTTGTCCACCCCTTTAACCAAAACTTAAATCAGTCTAAACTAATGAAGTAATTAATCTTCTTCCACAAGATAAAATCATCTTCCTACATGATAAAATTGTTACAGCAGTTTATCTATCATCTTGTCCCAAGTTCATTGCTATCCCCATGATGGAGAGTAGAGTATAGAAGTACTGGTAAATACAATGGATAGCACTTACAATAAACAAGAAAAAGGCAAATTGGGTTTATTTGGGGTTTTCAGTTTATTGCTATTATTATCCTTCACAAACCTTTCTTGGTTTAATAAGAAAAACATTGTTAATCAAAACCAATAACTTTTTTGCAAGTAGCCACCACAATGGTTTTGTAGCAAGTTACTATAACATATATTGTTCATGCTATAGTGGCAAGTCCACGATAGTTTAGGAGTGAATTACTAGGTTTTTTTTTTTTTTTTTTTTTTTTTTTTTTTTTTTGAATGTTTTAGTTATGATTAGCAATTTTTTGGGATTGTGAACCAGCCCATTTGAAGCTTTACAGAACTTTCTATTCTTGAGAAATTTGAGTCATATTAATTACCTTACTTTTAGGCTTTCTCTTGCACTCTCTATCAAGTCTATAACTACGGCTCAATACCAAAAACACAAAAAATTTAGAAATGAATTACACACACACCTATATCATATCTTATATCTTTTGTTCTCTTGTTTTTCAAGTACTTCCCTCCTAAACATTTTTTTAAATCTATTCTCCTAAATTTTACAAAGATCACCAACTTCTTTCCAACACAGCCCATAGACTCGAGTCTCAAGGTCTTAAAAGCCACCCTGCACATCCCAAGTTATCCCAAATCCAGTCATTACTTATTCTATCCTTAAATTGTCTGTAGACCATCTAGGTGTAGTATCAACTATGCTGACCTAGTATCTTTTAGTTCCTATTTGAATTGGGGAATTTTTTTTTTTCACTCTCTATCTTGCAAGTTCTTCTCCATATTTTGCAATTGTATTTTGCAAGTTCTTCTCTCCTTTGTAAGAAATAATTGGGCATACTATTCACATCAGCTTAAGGCTAGACAATGACACCATAATGGTGTGAGAATGACAGGAGTAGACCACAATTCTGAAAGACCTATAGCATAAAAATATCCTAAGGCTTAGGTGCAAGAAGCAACCCAAGGTGTGCACATAAGTGAAGTGAGGCATAACTTAAGATGCATGTCAATTTTATCAAATTTGATCAAAAATTCAATCCAAGTAACAAAAAGATCAAGATTCCAAGCAGTTAAGAAAAACATCCAACAAAAAATTAATGCAATCATATAAAAAAAAAAAAAACAAGGCATGCATCTTGGCAAGTGAGGCACTATAGTTAGGGAGTCATTGCACCTTGGACCTAGGCATGCTTTAAACGTGCCTTGGACCTAGGCATGCTTTAAACATGCCTTTGACAACTGTTAATGCTTTAAATGCTACTTATCAACTACAGAGCAAACAATTAAAAAAGTTTATTTAGTTCAGAGACATATAAATACACCATTGAAGGGTTGGGCAAGACCATGGGCCAGCCTAAGCCAGGTCAGTTAAGCTAAGTCCAACGGCGAGAGGGCTATCTGGACAGTCAATCGGGCCCAAAAGGAGAAATCTGGGCCTAGCCCTGTAATGCACAAGTCAGGCCCATGACCAAGAAGGGCAGTTGTGACCCAATAGACAGGACCATTGGAAGCCCATAACGGCGGTCAGATAAAAGGTGTCACAATGGATTGTGGGAACCCTAAATCAAAGGCGCATTTGGTTCCAATCTCATTATAAAATGGCAAGCATGCCATGATAGGATGGCAACCTTTTTCTATCTAAGCTCTCCTTTACTGCTATTTTTCCTCTCCTTCAATTCACAAACTAAACCATGGAGGAAGGCTTGCTGCCACCAGTTGCTTCTTATGTAGGTCTTTAAGACTGGTTCAGTCCACCATGCAAGGCTGCTTGGCATTCAGGTATTGTTGGAGTTGCGCTTCAACTAGAATCTTCGGTTACCTACTATTGCCTATTCCACATATCAATCCAAAGTCCAAAATCACCAACGCCAATGCACAGATTTCTTGGTTTTCAATGTCTTTGGTGCATGTGTGGAAATATCATTAGACATATTTTTCAACAAAAAAAAAAAAAAAAGCACATGTTGTTTGTCTATGTGTTTCAGAATCCCCTCTTTCTTCATTTCTTTTCACTTGGATCTAACCCTCTCCCACATTATTTAGAGAGGGAAGTTCCCTAAAATAGTCCAATTGCACGCAAAAATAGACCAAAAATGCATCAGTGAGGAGAAATAACCTTAATTCAGGTTAAGTTCATGATCGCTACTGATTTAATGGAGAAATAGACCTAAGTGCTTTCACCCAGAAACCCCAGTTGAAATTTTCTATCATTGACATTTTGGCCATAGATAACAAATACATCCCAAAAGATATCTGTTTCCAGTGATGATTGCTGATAAACAGTTGGCAACAGAAGTGAACAACAAAATGCCCAAAATGTATCGGCTAGGCTACTTGGCATCCGCATCGGAAATAAACATGGAATACAAACCAGAAAAGAAGAAACAAAAATAAATTAAAAGTAATAACACAACACATAAAGATACATATATCGGGGTTAGATGCGACCAATCTTCAAACAGTGGAGGAGCAGCAAGGAAAAAAGGAAAAAAAGGAAAAAAGCAGGAACCTGACGGTAATTAGGAGCTCCGTCGATATGCGGAGACAAGCGTTTATTCTGACAGCCAGGAAAATGGTCGCTCTTGAGAATGGTCTTCTTTCCCAGCACAGATCCTCCTCGTAGCTTCATCACCTGCTCCGGCTCCCTTGGTATCGACATGGTCATTCACACAATACAACAACCCCACACCACCTCGATTATCTATTCCCTCTCTTTGTATACCAAGACTCTTCTTCTTCAAAGCTAATTATTTATCTATGCCTTCGCCTATACGCATCACCGGCCCAGCACTAAAGAAAAGCAGAGTCCAGCGCACACACAAAACACCTCGCTCATTTGCATGCATCTACCTAGTATCTACTGGTGTGACACAGCCCTTCTTTTTTCCCTTACTTTTGTTCTTCCAATTGGGGATTTTCGGTTGTTCTTTTTTTTTTTTTTTCTTTTTCTTTTTCGGTTTCAGGCAGAGCAACGTGCAAAGCGTGTGCTGTGGATGGATATACTATTCCTCCCACTGGCAGCCCGATGTACAACCGCCGATGAGAAGCCGCCACCTATTAATCTGGGATGAGAGAAACTAGAAATATAAGAAAAAAAACCTGTGGAGCTCCCTATTTCTGAATATTTCCTTCGATTGTCTGGAAAAGTGGGAACTTGGGGATATTCAATAGCATTATTCCCCACATGGGAAATTTGACTAAATCATTTGAAAAATGTTTTTCATGTCTTGAAGGACAATAATCATGTTTTAAAATTATCAAAAGCATAGAAAACATTCTCATTTTCATTATTAAAGGTATTTTTATATTTACAGAATTATTCTACAGTCCCATACTTTACCACCATGTATCATTTTATGTCAATGGCAAAAAAAAAAAAAAAACATGAGACATAATAAGTACGTACTATAACTAATGTATGACAAAACCCAAATCACATCAAAATTCGACTTCCCTCTTCCTCTCCAACAACCTTTTATCATCAGCCGACACTTCATGGGGGAAGAGATGCCTGAACAGTAATGATTCCGATTATCCAAAATTTTCATAGCCTTCTATATTATTAATAAAAAAAGGCCGCACCCCGCCAGCCAGCCAAGAATAAATATCGCTATAGATTTTCTCCCTTTTTTTTTTTTTTTCCTTTTTTTCCATATAAAACACGTAAGTTTCAAATTCATTCCATATTTATAATAATTCATGAATTTATGAGGGATTCTTTCCATCTTTTCATATACAAACAGCACAGCCCAACTAAGAAGTTAAAGTTTCAACTTATAACACTATCAGCATTTAGAATAATAACTCCTCAAATTGAGACATGGCGATCAGCATCCACACTTTCAAAGTCTCCAATCATCAAGTTTTTGGAAGAAGGCAAACCAGCAACCACGCCCTCTTCAATGCCACACTCATTTACTCCTCTTCGGATCATGAAGTAACCGTCCTGCCAGTCAAAATGATGTAGTGTTAAGAGTCGAGACAAACTTCTTGTGACAGTAATTCAAGGGGGAATTGTATAGAATCTTACATCGCCCCAGTTTCTGTTCCACTGGTTTGCAAGAATCTGCAACAAAGAATACATAATCAAGAAATTATCTAGACAAAATCTACGGTTATAAAAGATGATAAATAGAACCAAAATAAAATCTATGGTTATAGAATATGATAAATAGGAACAGCTAGAGAGATACCCAATAATCCTCCCCATCATCGGTGGTTCCCCAACCAATCAGCTTAACGGCATGACCTCCCATGACATCACCTGTGGTGTAACTGTAAACTCCTGACTTGTAATGAGCAAAATCCTGTGAACAAAAACCATCAAGTATAGGTTATGTTATAAACAAAATAATGAGCAACTTTACGAAAATTGTTAAGAGAATATACATAACCACATGTAATTTGCAAAAAACAGTATAAGCGAATGAAAATGTGGACCATAGGTAAATGAAATGTTTAGGTGTGGACCATAGTCTTAGCATGCCAAATTGGTCATGTGACAGAAGATATGCTCGTTAGTTGCATCAAATTCATAACAATAACGCAGAACAGGTGCTTTCTTTTACCTCATAAACAGTGAAGGCAACCTCAACAGGTCCATTCTTATACACTTCTGCCATAATATGGTAGGGATCAGAACTGATTCTATATGCACTTTGACCATAACGCTTTGCCTTTCTCCACAGTTGGTTTTCATCAGTGCACTTCCTCACACACTTTGGGGTGGGATATGCAGGTTCACAACCAGGGTGAGAACAGCCAGTAGTATCAAAGTATGGGTCACACTGCCAAGTAAACATCACTCAGCATTAGCATACCTGTGTGTATGAAGCTACTGGGATAAAAGCAAGTCTTAAATTGAAATATCAGAACAAACAACATAGGACGTACTTTTGAGAATAACCTTGAGGAAGAACACTAGAATTTTAGACCATATAACATAGAGTGCAAGAAGAATTATTTGCAATAAGAAAAAGGTGCCAGAATAACTAATGAATAATTGTTATAGGCTGAAAAAAGAAGAGAACCTCCTCAGTGACAACACCATGGTGAATAAAATATCGCCATGCATAAAGAGGATAACCCCCATCACAACCACTTCCACACAAAAAGCCACAGCATGCTAAGAGATCATTTACAGAGAGAGAAATATTCTGCAATAAAACATATAGGGATCAATATGACTAGAATGGCAAGAAAAAGTGTCAAGCTTGTCATTCATAACAAATACAAGATACCATGCCAAAATGGATACAAAAACGATCTGACAGCGATTCAACAGCACCAAAAGCCCAACAAGAGCCACAATGACCCTGATTTATGAAAAAAAAAAAAAAAACAAATTTCTGAGAATTCCTCATTCATTTATATAGGGACAACGCTAAATAAAATGCAAAACCAAGTTACCTGATCTTTGATGTGGAATGGAACCAGCATGAGATATGAAAAATAGAGGGCATCAGTACATCCAAAACAAAAAATCATCAAAATAGGAGGAAAAAGAATCAAGCAACCGACCAAGAATTTTCCCAATGGTGCTACATTGAGGCCAAGCTGTTCTTGCATCAAAATGTTTTGGAAGCTTTAAAGTTTTCGGATGAGTTATGACAGGAATATCCTCCAAATCCTTCTGAAGTGTAGGTTTGACTCCAAGAAGGTGCATAAACTGGCCAACCTGTGCAGACAAAAAAAGGACTTAGCAACTAAAAGCTGGCCCTATAACTGAATATTTTACATTGCTCAATTAGGAAAAATGAAAGATCTAATATGAACAAGATCCTGCCAGTAGACTCACAGAGTAATTGGAGAAACGAGGATTCATGGCAGCTTTCCACCCAGCCTTGGGATTTGCATTTATCAGTTCAACCATCGACTCCTACATGGTGATAGTGATTAATGAGAGCTAATCTTGAAAGTTTGTTGTTCAAACTGAAGCAAATAATGATTATCCTTTTTTCTCTCTATCATGTAAGCAACGAAAGTACCTGAAGAATCTCAGTGTTAAACTTGAGCTGAGAGACTGATTTCAGAGCAACAACCTGCAAAAATATGCCACCAAGGGAGTTTTAATTGTAACTCATAACGAAGAACACACCCAGAAAATATCAGTTTGATTTTGTAAATAAACATCTTATCATAGATCCATTTTGGTCTTCAAATATACGATAATGAAATAGCAACCCCAGTCACCATCTCTATATCTGGTTTAATTGTAAGCTTTACAATGTACACCACCATAAACTGCCTTTCAGAAGCCCTCTCAACAACTAAGAGATCCATTCAATAAACTCCGGGAGTATTTGAGATAATGAACCTCCCAATATTGGGTGGGGGGGGGGGCATTACTTTAATTGAGGCAATAGAAAATCATTTCATCTTTTTAGTTGGAACTTTAGCCAGTAAAATCAAGATGTTCTTGTGGGAACCCAAGTTTAGTAAGTCAGATAACCATTGATGAGCACTCTCATGGGTACAAACAGCAGCTAGAGCATCATACAACATTATCAAACGATCTTTGGGTATATTCCATGCAACAATAACTAGTCTGACAAGCATCTCCCACAAATTTCACTGAAGCCCTGAGGGTACCAATGAACTAAAGGTCATCAGAAGGCATTATTAGAAGATCGAGAGGACTTGTCAGTGAGTTGGGGTCATGATCAATACACTATTCTTGGGGAAAAATATCACCCCTACTCAGCTATCTGCATGGTGCTTAGCAGTTAAGGAATTTTAGCATAGAATAGTTTTGGGAACAATGGAACCAAGTCAGAATCCTCATCTTCCACTAAGTTCAATACCAATCATATTGTGTTGAAGATAAATGTCTACATTACTTTATCAGAGGAGAAAGGAGCCAATTGCAAGCAAGAAGAATTACCATAAAGCCTGATCCAAAAAGGAAGCAAGGTTAAATAGATCTAGGACCAATTGCAAAGGAGTAGACATGTCTTAGGAAGGTTTATGGGCATCAGTGACCAAAAGCCATAGGCAGCATGATGCACAGTTTCTGCAAGGCAAAATATCACCGTTTATTGTGTTTGAGGTTAATTCCTCTTTCCTTTAAGGCAATCTACCTTAAAGTTTATCTGGGAAAATGAGATCATCGCAGTGGTAATGTGGTGAACATGGATAAGTTAGTTTCTTTGCTTGGTTGCAGGATAGGGAAATTACCATCCACCTATTGGGTCTGCCACTTGGAGCTTTATTTTGATCTGTTTTTGTCTGAGGTTCTGTTCAGGAGCATTTCAAGAAAGGGGTGTTGCCTCTTTGAAAAGTCTTAACCCCTTTAGCATATGTAGGGGTTAAGACTTGATTTATGCCTGTTGTATTAGCTTTACTTGCTCCTTATATGCTTTCTTTGGACCACATTGCTTCTTTTTATACCTACATCCCAAGTGGTGGAAACTCTCTCTCTCTCTCTCTCTCTCACACACACACACACACATATACTTTCTTTGGGCCATGTTGCTCCTGTTTCTACCTACACCCCAAGTTATAGAAACAATCTCTCCCTTCTCCTCTATGTCTAAATTTCTTCATTCTTTTTTTTTTTTTGGGATTATTTCTTTTTCTTTTTCCCTTCACAGGGTGGGGGGAGGACATGGTGGGAGGGAGAGTAAGTATGGGAAAAAATGGTCACCACAAAACTAATTTGTAACATTTTTTAAATAAAAATTGAGGAGACAATTTGGAATGATTTGTTGTACTCTCTCTGTGGGATAATTTCTTTCTTTTCCTTTTTTTTTTTTTTTGCATAATTTCCTTTCTCTCTCTCTCTCTCCCTCTCTCCCTCTCTCTCCCTCTCTCTCTCTCCTTTCTTTTTTCTTTTGCATGGTGGGCAGTGGACATGGTGGGAAGGAGGGAAAGCTTGGGAAGAAATGGTCACCACCAAACTCACTTGCAACATTTTTTTAATAAAATTTGACTCATCATCCATTAGCAAACAAGTTGGAATGAATTGTTGTACAAAAATTGAGACTCAAGGAGCAACATTTGTTTGTTATTATTGCAAAACCCTGCCATACACTCTAAATGGGAGGAAGAGCAGAGTTTAGGGAGAAATGATCACTAAGACTAATTTGGAACAATTTCTGTTAAATAAAATTTGATTTGACATCCATTAGAAGACAGATTGAATTTATTTTCCTTGCACAGGTTGAGACTCAAAGCAACACTTGTTTGTTATTATTGCAAAATTTGGTCATACACTAAAAGATTTGGTTTCGACGTTCAAAAATTATTTTAAAAAAATTTCAAATGGATCCAACATTCATATTCTTAAGTCAGAAAAAGTTCAGATGAACAAGTTGGACAATATGATGAAACTTCAAAAAAATAACACTAAATTTGAATCAACAACAATACACAGCTCTTCAATTTAGCCTTGATACTAATGAAGGGGGAAAGGGGAAAAAAAAGACATATATAGGTGCACATGAAATCAAACACAAAAATTTAGCAAAAGAAAATGGTGCGAAATGGAAGAAGTGCAGATAAACTTTAACAAGCATTTTATAATAGTTTATGTTTAGATGTCCTATGGGTAATACTTTTTTTCTATTAAAACCTACAATTCACTAAAAATAAATAAAAGGTACAAGAAGGATGAACTATCCGTCAAGAAGAACGTAAAAAATCAATAAGAAGGAAAGCAACACATTATCCAACTTACTTTGTGGCCAATCAACACTAATCGCATCAACATCAAAAAGTAGCTAACTCATGTGTGCCTTTGAGTAGATAAATCTTACAAAAAAATAGCTTAAATTTATTATAATCAATTGATCTTCTTTGAAATTCTAATTTCATTATAATTAGCTTATTTATTATAATTTGCTGCAGAACTTTCCGAGAGAGACACATATCCAGATGCTATAATTTTATTCCATGGATTATCAAATACATCAAGTAGCTCAAGTAGACGGGAAAGTTTGATTCTGCGTTAGATATATGTGTGTGTATATGTAACTCATTGAAAAGGAGTCTATGAAGCTACATGATCTTTTCTTTCCTTAGTTTCATGGATCCGGTGCAATGGCCACCTTTCCTATCACTAATGCACATGAGTTCCAAGCTCTGGCTTGGGATCTGTATCCTCTGTGTGTGCATTGTTGCCAACATATTCCTGATGTCACTAGCTTACCAGTGAATGTCTACATGCAAAGTAGAATAACCTTGGTTACAGCCACCAAAAGTACATGAGCAAGATGGACTAGGCTTATACCTCATCACTGAGCCAAGCACAGACCAAGCTGAGACAAACCAGCCTAAGCCCCATTCACAATCACAAATTGCACTTGGCCATTATACATGGTTTAGGATGGGCTAAATTTAGCCTGTTTGAATTAGAAAACTGAAGATTAAATCTTTAAAATGTTAAGGAAGGCACTTGAAATCAAGATCAATGGAATGACAAACCAATGCCATTGAACTAGCAATTCTTCTATGCTATTCGAATGCAACATGTGTGTAAAAAATGAGTGACTAACTCAAATATACAAATAACAGATTGAGCAAAAGATATCTGTGAAGGAAACTGCTGCTAGACTTCAACTCCTTATTCTTGATAGAACAGCATAACAGACCAAAGTTCTCAGTGCATAAAGTGGAGAAGGTAGTAGCAACCGTTTATCATTTGAGATTTGGGTCGATCACCTTCTGTTAAACAGCCAGGATGGAACGGTTCTACAATATTGATAGTGAATCAACTCAGACTTGAGAAAGCTTTACCAGAGAGATATTTCACCAGGAAAACACTGTTTGTCATTCAGGACAATACCTAGTGTGGTTTATATGAGTTAGACATATAAAAGTAAGAGAAGACATTTTTTATCAGAAGTAAGAAAAGACATTTAATTTTGACTAATGTGTTTTATGCACCCACAACTAAGAAAAATATGATATTTGTGGTTGTGTCTATCAAAAAGAAAAAGATAAAACCTACTAAAGATGGAATTTTACCTACTGGAAGAGGTGGAAAATTTTATGCAAAATGTCTTTAAGTTGACAACATGCATAAAAGTTACTTAATATGATAATGATGTAGCCACATGGTTCTATATGAGTAAAAAAACTGTATTAGAATCACAAGAAAGGGTGCAGCTGAACCCCAAGGGAAAGCAAGAGGAAAAAAATCCATAGAATGGAAATGGGTTTTAAATGAAGATTTTGCTAGGTTCTCTTTGGTACAAGTAGTAGAAGAACCTTAAAAAGAAAAATACAGGAATCAGAACTAAGTCAAGATAATATGAGTCAACTTATTCTTGCAACATAAATCTTAGCATTTGCAAAGGAACTAAACCCACTATTTCTTCTCTATAAAATGGAATCCTAAGTTTCTTTGGTCGGGAACCCCACTACTCCATCTTTTATTTGTTTCTTATAAGTACAAATAACTATAAACTTTTTTTTGGCACATACAGTTGCCAAAGTTAATGGCAGTCCCTATCCCAAGAAATTTCTTCTGCTTAGATATAAGCTAACAGGGATACCCACTCCTCAATCTCCCAACCTTTTTTTGGCACATACAGTTGCCAAAGTTAATGGCAGTCCCTATCCCAAGAAATTTCTTCTGTTTAGATATAAGCTAAAAGGGATACCCACTCCTCCATCTTATTCTCCACCAACACAAACAAACCAAAGAATATCTACTTAAGATTTCTTTCTCCACACCAAGCATCATGTAGAAAGGTAGTCACCACCCATTACCTACTCTGAACTCGCGATGAGCACTAAACTGATCATGCCCTCTCCCTAATACCCTTCCTCAACATCACTTTAATTCACTCTTTCACCTTATAACAAATAAATAGTTTAGACAAACATTATATTTTACAGTACAATTAATAGTACACGAATAGTCAAACTGTAGCCAATAACTTTGGATTCTCATATAAAATAAATTAGGTCAACAATGGCTGGCTTGTTCTGAAAGCGTGCATGACAATCATGGCCTCTCTACATAAAAATAGTAGCAGTTTATAGCCATGAACTCAACAGGGTCACTGCCACACCTTCTCCATGCACAGGTCCAAGACTAATATGAACTTATGCACAACTTAGATTTCAGAAATATAACCATAGAATAGTTAAGCAATTTATAGAAGAACTGTGAAGAAAATTTTTAGAAGATCAAAGAAAACAAGAGAACAATAATTTTTCTCAAGATAATTAGAATGTTGGAGAAGAGCAGCTTTATAGGTGAATCTAAATGAGCTACTATTGACTTATTTCTCTGCATGCATCTCAGTCTACATCATACTTCTCTAAAACACTGTTATGTCAACACATTAGTGTCATATCAAACCCACACCCTGTCTCCATGTTGTGGAAGATAGATGCAACAGTAGAGCTAGTAAGCATTAGGCCCATCCAAAAGGACATTAGCAAATGGAGGAAAGGATTTTTCAATACACTCAATGAACTGTCTGATCACAAAAATGCACTTGAAGAAATGAAAGAATGAAATAATAGTTTGTACAATGGAAAGTGCTCGAATGCAGATTTTGGTAAAGATCTGAGAAGCCAAAATCATGAAGCAGTCATGCATTGGAATTAGGAGGAAATACAAAAACTCACTAGCTAAAGCAAACTGGTGTCAATGGATGAAGAATGAGTGAAAACCTGCATTAGCCATCTAGATAATGCTTTGAACAGGTATAACCATGAGAACTATACATGTACTCTGATAATAAGGTTCTTATTTCTTTGATCAATAGTAGATAAAAGCTCCATATCATATTAGCAACTTCTCTTAAGAGATATGGTAGGAGGTGAAACAAAATTTGTGAAATACCTTGAACATATGACAACCAATTTCATGACAAAAGCGTAGGTTAAATTTGAAAGCATGTAGAACTAGTGAAACACAAGCAGGACAAAAAGTCATTTCAGAGAGAAGTATCAGCTTATGAGGATGGGATCGACTGGTATGGAGTGGAATCTAGTCCAGCTGTTAATGGAAAAATAAATAAATAAAGCTTTGATTTGAATCACAATCAAGTGGGAGGTATTAGACTATTTCAATCATAATTTCATCTAAGTATGCCAGGTGCCCAGTATAGTAACAGTGAAAAATGGATAAGGCAGGATACACACACACACACACACACATATATATATATAGATGCTGCTTGCACAGAAAATGATACTTTCTTATCTTCTGTTCTCAAAGAAAAAATGATTGTCAATTTATCAGAAAATTAGATGACAACTACAGAACTAAGCAACAACAGTTATAATTTGCTAAGTGTAAGGGAAAAAAAATTAAATTAAAACACTATTAAACAACCATTTTCCTAGAAGTTTAAGTTTGTACCTCTTTTGGGTTTAATAAATTGAGGAAATAAATATATGGTGAGTTGAACACATGACCTCCTTCCAAACACTTCGAGACCATGTTAGACAACTAATTTCCTAAAATCTATAGCTTGTAGGATTTGCACCCACAATATATAGCATGCACTCTAACAAAAACATTGTTGGAATTGGAGGTTCCTCTGACATTTAAATATATATATATATGAAACAGAAATTGGGGTAGCATTGAAAAGCAAAAAATTGGGTGGAAATAAACAAGGAAATAAACAGTGAGTGGGGAGTCTCTATGCATAAAAGACTGGTTTTTTCAGTTGGAATTCTAATTTTTACTCAAAGCACCTCCAATAATTTCTTTTAAGCACAGTATCCCTCATTTTCTAGCTATCCTTCCCACCAGGCCAATCTCATATCTTTTAAAACTACCACAAACTTCTCTACCATCCCCGTGCTTGGTTCTGGAAAAGAAAACAAATATGTTAAAAAAATAAATGTTTTCACTATGAATTTTTTTTTTTTTTTAAAAAAAACAAATTTAATTAAAATCAAACAGAAACTTATTGATTTTCAAGTTATTAAATATTTATATATAACAGTTTAAAATGAATGAAATGCGTTGAAATGTATACAAAAATAGTTTTTTTTTTTTTTTACTTTAAATCTATTTTTAATTTCTCTACGCTTTTTCTTTCCTTCTTCTCATCCAACTTTTCATCTCTATTTTTTCTCCCTCTCACTATCCCTCAAACACAAAATACAAAACCATCATATTCATATATCCCGTAACGTTCACAACAAAAATCAATTCGTCCCATTTCACTGCCCCGCATCCAGTATAATCCTGCCGAAAACATTAGCGATTCTCACGCCATCGCCTGCCAGTTAAGGTGGCTCCAATGGAATCATCAAACATGGGCTTAAAATCACTCATACTAAGCATGATCATCATTTCAATAATTAAAAATTAGAAACATAGGGTCAACGAAATCCCACAATTCATTAATCCTAAAGGCTAAACATTCAATAAGCATTGGATCGCGTCCGACAGAAGCGAGGGGAGTGAAAGACACTAGAAAACAAAACAACAAATAAAAAAGGGGAAAACAAAGCACCTCCGGGTGAAACGTGGAGATGGCCCCCAAAAGTAGAAGAATCGTCGCCAAGCACAGCTGATTCATCGCCATGTCTTTCCCTCCCTCAGATCGCTGACAACTGATCGCCTCCAAACTTGCCGTGCCAGAGCCCAATTCTGGAGGAGGATAACCCGGGGGTCAAATGTCCATAACATGCTATCATATCCATCCACGTGTACAGAGATATTCTCTCCTTTGTCCTTCTGACGTCAAAGGTCCCGAAAAATCAACGGTATTAGGCCTCCGTGACGCCAGCTACTCTATCGGGCGTCTGGATCCTCTCTATTCGGACCATTCCCTTCCCCCAAGTTCTCTGCTTCCACTTATAAATTACTTTAAACAATAAAGATGAATATGTCAATAAATCAGCCTCTCTGTTTCGATTAGATTTTATCGTCGGGACAAAAAGTATATATATATATATATATTTTTTTGTCTGTTCATTTGTTTTGTAGGTTAATTTAAAATTTAATAATGAGGATAATTTGTACATGCATAAATTTAAAATTTAATAATGAGGATAATTTGTACATACATAAATTAATAATTATAATTCAAACCCGAGCTAAGTGAAATTAACCCTATAAAGATATTGATTTTTATGAATATATTAAGTAACTCAATTTTATTGATATATTGGGATACATTGATAAATATTTTAATATAAAATATTGGTGAGATAAAATTAATTAAAATTAAAGAAATATAGGAAATTTTTCAAATTTCAAAAAATGATAAAAAAGAAATAATATAAATTATTTTATAGAATAAATTGATAAAATTAATGATATTAATAAACTTAGAAGAATATTAATATGGAAATATAAATTTTATTTTATTATTGTATTTCAATATTTAAAAATTAAAATATATTATATTTATTTTTTGAAATATTTTGTTGAAAGATATTGGTAATATTTTTAAAAAATAAGATTTAATTACAAACAATAACAAATCTATATTTATAATAAATTAATTATTGCATTGACTTATATTTTATAATAAAATTAAGAGTCGTGATTAATAATTTCTAATGTTTATCAAAATTTTAAGATTTTTCTAATTTGTTGGATTACTAATTTCAAAAATTTTAAATTTTATCCAAAAAATCTATATTAAAAATTCTAATAATATTTATCAATTTTTTTAGAAAAATTTTTTTTAATTTTATTTAATATATTTATATACATTTATTTTAAAATTTTAAAAATAATTTTATTAAAACATGTTTTATTACATTTTAAATAAAAATTAAATTTATATAAAATATTTTATTTGAGATTTAATTTCTAAAATTTTATTAATAATTTGTGGTGATAATTTTTTGGTATTATCATTAATTTATTTAAATAATTAAAATTATTAATAATTATATTAATAATTTATTTTATCAAATTAATTTTAATCTAAAATTATATTTTATGGAATATCATAACTCCATTAGATATTTTAGTAAGTTTTTAATAAATTTATATTTTTAATATTTTAAAATAAAAACATTCAAAATTAAAAGGATAAATATATAAAAATTAAAACATAAATTGATTTTAATTTTTTAAAATAGAATTAATGTGAAAAATAGGAAAAATAATTATATATATATAATATAAAATAAAAGATAAATTATAAAAAAATAATTTAAATAATTACAAATTTGCGAACTGTTGGTTATGAACACAGGATAATACTTGATTTTACAGGTTACAGTCCTGCCAGTGTCCCCTAATGCGAGTGGGGTAACCCTCTCAGTGCGATTATGAGAAAGAAATTTCATTCCTCCAATGGAAGTGCCGGTAACGTCTACAGTCCGGTAGTTAGCATGTTAATTATGAATTTGATTAATTGAGAGGGGAGATAGATGTCGTTCCACACAAAGGAGAAAAAGGAAGGACGGATGGAATAGGCGGAAGAGGTAAAGGTGAATAATCCGCGGCTCGCCATTCTCCAAGGTAAGGCGTTGCTTCTGGAATTAGATGTCTGAATCATCTCGGCTTGTGTTTTCTATGATGGTTTCTGGTAAATGAGGTGGTGTTTTGTTCTTTGATCTGTTTGATTTTTGCTCGATCTTCTTGAAATAGGGATTAGAACTTCTTGTTTCAGTTTCCGCTTACTTTACTCCAGTGTTCTCTGAATTCCCTTGTGGAAATTAGTACGGATTATTTTTCTAATTTTGTTCCCAAATGTTTCTGAGTGGTTCTTCACTGAATGCATGTTTCTGTGGCTAGTTTAGTTTGCTATGATGTTCTGACAGTTTTCTTGATTGGCTTTGTCGCTGAATTTAAATTTAACCATCTTCTACTTCAGAATCGATACAAGGTTTCCAATTATCATCTTAAATGAAAGGATTGGACTTAATCAACAATGTTCTTTGAGATGTGATGGTATGGGGAAAGAACCACATAAATCATTCTATCTTGCTATGTATTAGTGTTTTTGTAGTGTGTGTGCTTGGGATGAATGAGGATGTAGGCTTAATGTAGATGGAATAGGGGTGTGGGCTTAACTCAGATCCATCTACGATGGTCATCTTCATATTCATATATGCTGCAATCGATTTCAGTTTACTAAGTCGGGTGTCAGAAATTGAGCCCCGGTTCAATGTTCAAAATTGGCCAAGGCCATTCATTTGTTGGTTACTAGCATTATATCATGAAATATGCACATCTATTGGGAGCTAACTGTTATTGGATTGCACAGATCAAAATCTTCTGATAGATTATTGAGTTTCTTACTTTTGCTTGTTTCTGCTTATTAACTATCAGAAATTGGTTGCTATAAGTTGCAACAATGGCTAAGGATTTGTTCACACTCCAGGCATCCTTCTGCTGGGAATCAAGATTTTCATTCTGATGATTTGACTTTGTGGAACCGGATCATTGCCCTCATTGTCCTTTCTTTTTCAATGGGCATTCAAAAGATTGGCCGTCATGCATCAGAGGTCAGTAGCAATCGTAGACGAGTTTCTTCTTCCTCCAACGTTGACAACATGGTATTGGAGGAGAACCAAGCCTCAGGGACAAGCTTTGAGGATGACTCTGATGATTGTGAGTTTGCCGAAGTGAGGTGTGAGCTTGGCATGGTAGAAGGTCAGCTTTGCAACATTCCATTTGAGCTTTACGATCTACCGGATTTAAGAGAAATATTATCTCTGGACACATGGAATTCATGTTTAACAGAAGATGAAAGGTTCTATCTCTCATCCTACCTTCCAGATATGGACCAACAGACTTTTTGGTTGACTATGAAGGAACTCCTTGGTGGTAGCGAAATATTTTTTGGCAGTCCCCTGGATATATTTTTCAACAGATTGAAAGGTGGATTCTATCCTCCAAAAGTGGCTTGGTTTAGAGAAGGTTTACAGTTCTTGCAAAGGATAAAGTATTATCATTCATTGAGATTTTACCATGACAACATGACACAAATGTTCATAAACATGAGGAAGATATGGGCTCACTGTGAAATGAACACTGGTGTTGAGGAAAGGATTTATTTGTGGACAAGGAAAAACCGTAAAGTAACTGATTTGCTTGATCTTAATACATGTCCTGAGGATGGGTTTTTATTAGGTAAAGAGGTGAATCCAGAACCAGCCACACATCAAATGTCAAGGCAAACAAAGTCTGTGAAAAGCAGAAGGGAAAATAAGCTTTTGCTCCCTCTGGTTGCAAATGGGAAGAAGTCTGTTGCTCCAAAATCTGGAGGAAAAGGGTTTCTGAAAATAAAGGCTTCTGTCAATAGTTCATCTGAAAAACACAATGGGACTCTGGAACAGTCTTATTCTGCACCCAGAGGGGTATTGAAAATGGTACATAGAGTTCCTTCCATACAACCAAAACAATCAAGAGTGGTGTCAACACAACAGCAACCAACCTTGTTGGTCAAGGACTTGCCAGTGTATACTCACCAGTGGGATGCAGGTGGCTTTTGTGAGACACCCTTTTTGTGGCAGAAGGTTGGTTGTGGCGAAGTCCATAGAACTTCCAAGCAACCTTGGTGTATTCAAAGTCGGCAGGAATCTGAGCATCTTAGAATTACTACTGGATCAAGTAGACATCCAGAAAGCATTGTCAGAAAGGTAAAGAGGGAAAGGAATCCCTCACTGGATGATATTATTGATTTAGGAGAACACAAAGTGTGTGGGGGCGATGCTGGCATCTGGAAGGGAGATAAAATAGGTCCTAAAGGGGAAGATGAACCATCAATGGATTCCAAGGAAACAAGATGTGCTTATAGTAGTGAAAACTTGAGGCAGAGTTTGGGAATGGAAGATGCAGAACTTCCAATGAGATCCTTGGAGCAGCACCCATTTGGTGTCCAGTACTACAAGCAGAACTGGCACATTGAACCCATGCAAAAAGGCACCATTGCGCAACCAGGAATTCCTGAAGTCATGTCAGGGATTCCAGACATTGGCACTGAGGAGCAGGAAAAATTTATGGCATCTTCAAATCAAATGAAGAACCAAGTTGATATAGGTGTTGGAGGATCGGAGAGGCTATACAAGCAGCCAAGTGCTCTCAAGGGTTTTCAAAATGACCTTGTGCTTCCCTTAACGTACAAGCGAAGGAAGACTCGTGCAAAGCTTAACTCAACAGACTCTGTCAAGCCACTAACAGTAGGAGCTGATTTGAAGTCTGCAACTCCAAAGGAAGCAAATCGTTCAAAAGCAGTGAAGATTATGTTCAAGGGCTGGAAAGAACAGTCTCTGGACAAGAAATCTTGAATAGCTGATATGCCCTTCTCTATCTGCAGGACTAAAAATATGTACAGGCACAAATATTGGGGTCAAACATAGTATAATCTTGACAGTTTTGAAGCTTCTGTCTGTGACGGGCTTTGTTTATTAAATTTTTCAAAGGAGATCCTGAAAGATGTACTCACTTCAGTTCCAACACTGATAAGTTTATGCCCATCTTGATCTGTTCCTCTGATACCTACTATTGGGATGTTTCATTTTTGGTGAAATTTCTCTCTTGTCCTCAGAGTATGCTGTTAAATTGTGAATAGAAAGATGTTCAACTTGGAGATGACCAAGTTGTTGGAAACATATTCTAGTATGTGTCTAATTTTTCTCTTATATTCATTGGTTTCACTCCTGTGGGGGCTTTGATGTAAAATGTCTCATTATCTATGGAATGGAGAAAATCCCATTTTTCACTAGTTTTGATACCTTCATACAACATGCATCTGAAGAACCATTGAAGATGATGGCATGTTATTTAAATTTGATTCTCTTGTTTGGCCAAAATTTTTGCTATCACCAAATTTGATCCTCACCCTGTCTGAATTGGAAAACATTGTGGTGGCGTGTTAATGTCATCAAGTTTTCATGGCAGGAATATGGAAATGGAATTATTCATAAACTTTGGGGTGTACCTTCTGAAACCATATCAAAATGACTTGAACTTTGTACTTTAGATGCTCAACCCACAAGAGATTAAAGGACACTGCGGTTACGTTACCTGACAACTTGAATGTTTTTCTTTGTTCTTGTATTGTCCCCTGTGGTGATTCCTTGGATTGTCCTAGTTTAATCCTGGTAAGGGGTGGTCCAACTAGGCTGCCCTTCTCTATTGGTCAAAACTCACCAATAAGGGTATTAGAATTCACATTGCCTTCGTCCAATAGCTTAACCTTTTTATAAGCTTTTTCACAGTGATGAAATGTAGAAAACCTTTAAAGAGATAAAAAAAACCACGAGTGAATCACAATTACAAAATTCGATGGAAAGAAAATACTGAATACAAGGTTTTACGTTGCTCAAGACCTCCAATCTTCTCTCCGATTGTTTGTATAGATAAAGAACTAGTGTAGGAATGATAAAAAGGGTTTTACCGTATACATAAGGAACGAGTGCAGGGATAACATAAAATCAATCAACACATTTTGTTGGGAAATTTCTCACTCAAATATTAAAAAAATTTCCAAATAAACAAACACTCCCTAATATAGAAAAGATTCGAAGTTCTAAGAGGAATAATTAAATTATTATTTTTTTATTAATCCCAAATCTAAAGATGAGTCCCTAACCATTTAGATCAGATTGGAAAAATGAAATTTTATACCGTATGATTGATCCAACCAATATTCCTAAGACGAAAATATTCTACTAATTATCAATTCCTTTAATGTGATGGATCAACACTTGAGTCGGTTGGTTTAAAATAAAAAGTTTTTACGCTCTTTAATGTCACAACCTACTCAAATGATCACTTGAGCTTTTATACGTAACAACAAGCTTCTAGAACCACCTAGAGTTATCTACACATCTTTACTAGTGGAGCAACATGGAAAATTTTAAAGAAGTTTGGAAACTTCCACACATGGATGGGAGAAAGTGGAGAATTGTGAAATATTCTAGAGAGTACTTCATGAGAACTCTTGTATATACCTTATACATAACTTTTGAGAATTTTAGAGATATAAGGAACCTTTGAGGGTTCTAGATAGTTCATTGGGTGCCTATAAATAGAGGATGGCCTCATTTGACTAAGGCATCAAACACTTGAAAACATTTTATACCTTATAAAACATTCTAGTGCAATACAAGTTCCTTTCTTCCAAACTCTCTAAGTGTTGTTTCCTTTGTTCATCTCAAGATTCTATGTTGCATTGGGTTGGTTAACGTAGTTAACTAAGTATGTGGGAAATATTGACTTAGTAACGTTAAGTGACTTAAATTGTCCAAGTGTCATATGTGAGTTTAGGAAATACCTACGTTTGTAACAAGTGATATCAAAGTCTGGTTATGAGGCAAACATATTAAAAAGTGAAGGAAACATGTTGAGGAGATGACTAGTGAGCAAACAGGTGGGAGGGAGACCGGGTGTACCACTTGTGGTGGGGGAAGCAAGAGTCTTGTGATGCTATTGCCAACGTGGAGGCAAGGCTAGCCAAGGTGAAGCTAGCCATGATAGATGTTGGAGAAAGTATGAATTTGATTGAGTAAAACACAAAGAGGGCTTAAAGGATCCAAGGAAATAAATCCAAGACCTTAGAAAGGGCATTCTAGCCTCACAAGTTCAACCAATGTTACATGAGGAATTCATGTCCTTCAAGGACAAGGTCATGAGCATGTTTGCTAGCTTGGAGTCAAGGTTGGAGTCTTTAGCAACACGTATAGAGACTCATGATAAAGAGGTACATCAAGAATCGGCCATTTATAAGAGTGTGATTTCTACTCAAGTCACAACCACTCATAAGGCACCTAGGGTAGAGATGCCAAAGCCACATGTCTTCAATGGCAAGAAGGATGCTAAGAACCTAAACCACTTTTTGTGGCACATGCATGGAGTGGTATTTTGAGGTGACAACACTAACTAATGAGACCATTAAGGTACACATTGCAACCTTCTACCTTACTAACATGATTACTCTATGGTGATGTTGATATAAACAAAAGGCACATACATTATAGACAAATAAGATTCCTTTAAGAGGGAGATTAATAGGCAATTCTACTCAAAAGATGTACCTTACCTAGCAAGAAAGAACATGAAGTGTCTCAAGCACATAGACTTTATTCATGAGTACATCAACGAGTTCTCTACACTCATGCTTGAGATTTCTAAAATGACAAAGAAGTTGTTCAACTTCATGGACAACCCATAAAGTTAGACCACATGAGCTAAGATGTTGTGGTGTCCAAGACCTTGCCATGACCATGGTAGTAGTGGTGTCCTTAGTGGAGTACAAGTGAAAAAGGGGTTAAAGAAGAAGTAGGTGACCTACTTGGCTACACTTAAGGAGGAGAATCCTTACCTAAGGCAATCCAAGGAATCCTTGATGAGTTTAAGGGCATGATACCACTTGAGCTGCTTAAAAGGCTCCCTCAAAGAGGAAAAGAGATTATCAAATTGAGTTGGAGTTGGTAGTTAAGCCTCCTTCCATGTGGCCATTTAGCTCGTTGAAGAAGGTAACTTCATAGATATATTCGAAATCATCCTCTACTTCATATCTATTCTATATACAATATATTTGTTATTGAGACTATATCCGATTCTTCTAAATTAAGTTTAAGGAAAAAGAAAAATAAGAAGAAGTATTAATTTCTTTTTCATGAAAAAATCAAAAGAGAAAATTAAACATTTAAAAGAAAAAAAATACATTTTTCAGCTTTTCTTTTATCTAATTCTAAGCAAAGTGAGAAGAAATTAAAACTATTTAGCATATTTCTCTCTTATTTTTGTGATATTTTCCTTATCTTTGCTTTATATTATTTAAAAGTAAGAAAATTACTTTCTTTTATTGTTTTATTTTTCTCCTTTTGATACTTTTTAGGAAATCAAATACTCTTAAAAAAAAAAAAAAAGATTGAAATGATTAAATATTCTTAAGATTGAATTTGATTTAATACCTATTTTTATATTACTCAATTACCAAAACTTGTGGAACATCCCGACCCAAATCCATGGCTATTTATATGATTTGAAAACTATGATATTTAATTAATTGACCTTAGGATGAGATACCACTATAAGCCCTAAGAAGATTTTAGTTTCATAGATTTTCTATAGAAGAATTTATAATTGAGTGGCATAAACGTTTCAAGAAATTCACTGAAATGGGTTTACATTCCTCATGGTGGGGCAATCTGTGTAATCAGTAACTCTCCGGTCCCATCTATGAAGAAGCCAAAGCCATAACAAAGTGATATTAAAATTTATTGTATCAATCCTTACCCATCGACATTAAAAATGATTGTACCCTTACCCCATAGAAAATTTTGGGTTAGTTTGGGCCTCTCAAAAGCCCAACTGCTTCTATGTCTTCTCCCAATAGATCCATAAATATAGATGAAAAAATAGGATAAGCCTATATGCATAGACATATGACAAGTTTGTTCAACCCAAAAGAAAAAAAAGGGACATGCATGCTATAAAATTTGATTGAAAAACCTAATACTAGTCGTCTTCAAAATGTCTTAGCAGTGGGATAAGGATTTTGATTGAAAAAGCTACTATTCCTAGTGTCCAAAATGCTTGTCTTATCAAGGCAAATCCAGCCTATGTTGATATATATATATATATATATATTCTACTTTCCAATAAAATAAATCACTGATAAATGGACTATTAAGTTTTAGACGTTCAAAAGATCAATGATCATCAGAAAAGAAACAAGCAAAAATTTGTTCATGATTCAATTAATTTTCTTCTTTTTATTTTTGTATCATGAAGTGTACAAACTTCACTTGGTTACAGAACACATCAAGAGCCAAAGTAATAAGCAGAAACGCATAGAACTCGTCCATGTACAAAGTAATTTTCTTTTATCTAATTCTAAGCAAAGTGAGAAGAAATTAAAACTATTTAGCATATTTCAATCTTATTTTTGCGATATTTTCCTTATCTTTGCTTTATATTATTTAAAAGTAAGAAAATTACTTTCTTTTATTGTTTTATTTTTCTCCTTTTGATACTTTTTAAGAAACCAAATACTCTTAAAAAAAAAAAAAGATTGAAATAATTAAATATTCTTAAGATTGAATTTGATTTAATACCTATTTTTATATTACTCAATTACCAAAACTTGTGGAACATCCCGACCCAAATCCATGGCTATTTGTATGATTTGAAAACTATGATATTTAATTAATAATCCTAGAAAGGATTATCCAAGTTGACCCACATGATGCCCTACATTTATATACATATTGTAAATCGTAATCACTTCCCTCATTTTGAGGACTTTCATATATGAAGACCATGCTGCCGTGTAGTTGTCAGTAGATGACTCGATTCATTCCCACTCGGTTCAACCTTGAAAACGTAGGCCTAGTCAAACCATCTTTCTCAGAAAACCACAATGCCACTGGTCAACCGTCACCAGGGACTACAAAGAAGAAGGCCAACCCCTTTATAAATCAACTCTCGATCCCCTCAACTCACACCTTCCAGAAAAGATCCAGAGAAAGAAAAACAATACATATAAAACAAAAACGTTCCATTCCTTGTTTGAAAAATGGGATTCACTTGTAGGAAAAGCCTTTTCATGATGCTATTTCCTTTCCTAGTTTTCTCAGGTTGGAGGATCGGAGAAGTTGAAGCAGTGAGGCCTTTGCATGGCGGAGAGCAATGGGCCGAGGGAAATGGTGTATTGCGTCAATCCCTGCAGGCGGGTCTTTTGCTACCATCTGGTCCCAGTCCGTGCACACACATCCCTCGAAAGAGAGGAGGCAGGTGCGCCTTGAATGAAATGAACGTAGCTGGCCGTGTTGGGCTTGCGCCGCCTGCATTTCCCAATTTTGTGATAGATGTTGCTGTGGCTTCCGTTGCTTAGGATAGCCATGCTCAAGATCGTAGGCTTTTATTTATTTATTTATTTATTTTTTGGGCGTGTGTGTTTCGAGCGACCAATTCGGAAGAAGAGAAAAATGTCTTAGCAGTGGGATGGTAAGGATTTTGAGTGAAAAACCTACTATTCCTAGTGTCCAAAATGCTTGTCTTATCAAGGCAAATCTACCCTATGTTGATATATATATATATATATTCTACTTTCCAATAAAATAAATCACTGATAAATGTACTATTAAGTTTTAGACGTTCAAAAGATCAATGATCATCAGAAAAGAAAGAAGCAAAAATTTGTTCATGATTCAATTAATTTTCTTCTTTTTATTTTTGTATCATGAAGTGTACAAACTTCACATGGTTACAGAACAACGCAGAAACACATAGAACTCGTCCATGTTGTTCGTTGAACAAAGTAGGAATTAAGGAAAGGATGTTAACCAAACTTTCACAATCTTTATGCGGAAATAATTATTTTAAAAAATAATTTTGGATGCATAAAATAAAATAAATGTAAATATTACAATGCTCATATTCTTACCTTGATCCATGATTCCAATAACACTTTTGAAGTGAGATTGAATCACCTTGTGAATTGTATTGTTAAGGTTTTCAACTCACTACTCTCATATAGTGGATGGGTCACTTGTGTGGTGTATGTTGTTAGAAATAAACAACAAAATAACATGAGCATGAGAGTGTGGCTTGAGACCTCAATTTATAATAAGTTGTATATCTCTTAGTCTTTCCATCAAAGACTATATGAGAGTTATACTCATTATTTACACCCATTATGTACAAATTAATGGGCAATGGTGGGTTATGAACTTGAATGCATCTTTATAATTGCATAGGTTATACCTTTTCATTTTCCTCCATTACTCAAACATAATGTACAAGATAAATTTTATAATGATGGGGTTACAAAAGTTGTAATACCACATTTATATAAAGTAAATTTTCCAACTCCCCATTTGTAATTTGAGTCTTCCATATATAAGACTCTTGGATGCCTAATCAATTGATTCACCTACCTATCAATTGATACCCTTAAATAATATTCATACAATATAATTATATATGGCCACACATTATAGGAAAAAGCTAACAAAGGAATCATGAGTCCCACAAAGTTTCATGATGAGCAACAGCCGAGGAAGGAGATCAATGGTTCACGTCCATCTCCATTGAAGATCAACAAGGATTCTCATTTCATTAACAAACCATTATCCACTTTATCCTTCTCTAAGCCACCTGCGGCGAAGCATCAGCAGCGACATCCCGTTATCATATACACGCATTCACCCAAGATCATCCACACGCATGCTCGTGATTTTATGGCCTTGGTGCAGAAGCTCACGGGTCTGTCTTCGTCCTCCGACAGTGTTCAGAATAATGCACCACCCCAACCGCAGGAGGGTGTCAAGGCTTCCTCAAGGGATGATAATGAGTCGTCTTCGGTTCTTACTGATGAGCATTGCGGTGGTGCTGGCGATGCTCAGGTCAGCTCATCTTCCGTTTCTCCAATCTTCAACGCTCCAATCCTTACCTTGCAAATATCCCTCTATTCACCCCTAATTCCACTGATTTCTTCTGCTCTCCCTTCCCCTTTTATAGATATCCCGATCCGGCTTTCAGCTCCCCAAACACGGCCAATTCAATCTCACCTTCTGTTTTTGAGTTCATGAAAGGACTCCCAGAATATTGAGATGAAGTGATTTGTGTTTTCGGGAATAGATTCCCCCATTCACTTCTCTCCATTTGATTGACAATTCATTTCTTGTTCATAGGTTGTTTTTCCTTTTCCATTTTGTTGGTCAGTCTTCTCCTGTGTCCAATGTTAATTGAAGAGATCAGTTGTTCAGAATCATTTGTGACCTACAATAATTTAATTCATTCTTTGGCTGTCCATGAAAGATTGATCTCTCCGGATCGGTTTGACATTTTTTTTTAATTCTCTGTAGAGAGTGCAGTACTATATACGGTGGTTTTTCACTCTCTTTGTCTTTGCTAACAATATTTACGTATTCTTTCATCTTTGGGTTCCAAAGAATTAATAGGCTTGGAATTATGATTATATCGGCTACATCAGAAACAGTACTGATAATCTGATCAGTGGCTTCGTATGAAGCATTACTCAAAGAGCAAACAATGAAAATGCAAGGAATTCCATGTTTTTGATCCTTAGATAACGGCACTAGGCACTGCTTTGACACATCACATTTAATTTAATGCCGCCTCAGTCTATTGTAAGGCTTATGGGCAGGTAGAATGCTCCTATGAATCAGCCAGGTAAGTGGCAATTAAGACGCTGGTTATGCAAGAACATATGGTGATTAATAAGTCCCTTAGGCTGAGTGTCACCTCAGAAATTGGTGCATGTGTAGTCAAGCGGGTAATGAGCGCAAAAGTAGCAGGCTTTTGTCATGTTCATGGCCCTAGAAAGTTTTATTTATTTGAGAGAAACTAGAATTTGAAATTGACAATATCACAGATTATTTATGAAAACAACAAGGAATCACAGCTCAAAAAATCTCCGCAAACGAGAATTTGGACTGCAGTTCAACCTTACTTGGTTCTTGTCAGCTGGACATGAAACCCAATGGGGCTCGCTCCCCAATCCTATTTCTGATTTGGGTAGGCATGAAGTATTCGAGCGATTAATGTGCATCCAAACATCTTGGGGAAACCTTATAAGTACAACATTATACAAAGCTCAAACAGTAGTAGAAGCGAAATGTTTGAAAATACCCTCATGATAAGGTAAAATACGATTACTAATATTAACACGTTGAGACCTGTTGGGAAATTAATGACCTGTTGTATATCCACCCTGATATAATGTAATAATCTCTTTTTATTATAATATTTGGTGAATGCTTCCACGTTGAGACGAGTGGCTTGATTATATATGTTACAGCATGTACCCAAGGATTTACAGGTAGCAAAATAAATAAGTTCGTAACAAGGCTTGAAAATAAAGCAAATTACTTCCATACATGGTGGGATTCCATTGGTGTGATATAATCTTGTATGGAATTGGTAAAGATCAGGTAAGTTCTCTTATCTTATATTCAAACTTAAAGATGAAATAAGTGATAGGATATATTATTTATCATTTTTTTTATATTGTTTTTAAATAAGATAATTTAATCCTAAATTAAAATATAGGATATAAATATTCATGTATCATAAATTTATTTTTTTATATTATTTAATTTATAAAATAAAATTTTTTATTATAAAATTAAATTTGTGGTTAAGAAATAAAGAACTAAAAAAATATTTATAAAATAGGTTTATTTATTTATATATATATATATATATAATTTTTAAATATCAAATAACATGATATAAAAAATTTATTTACAACATTTAAATATTTAATCATGAACACTATTAACCATAAGAAAAATCTCATATTTTTTTAAAAATAGAAAATATTAAAATGCAATATAAATTTTATTTTAAATATTAAAAAATAATATATATTCCATTTTTATTTATTTATTTTATAAACTAAATATAATCATAACATAATATATCTCATCGAAAATGTTAGATTAAGATATCATATCCATTGGATTTAATATTTAAGAATATCATATCTCACTAAATAAAAAATGAGATATGATCTCCTATGATATATACATAGAAAGAGTTATTAATTATTTGACTTGCATTCTTTTAAATTTAGTTTTTTTATATAATTTGATAACTAACATTTATAACATTGTTATTATTTGTTTTAAGTATGAAGTATAAAAATTACAAAATAAATTGCAATTTGATCTTATAATTGTATAAAAATGAGCATTTAATGGGTATTTACCTAATGAAAAATTTAAAAATATGTAATAGATGAAATGGGTTTCATTATTTTCTTTCAAGCAAAATGATCCAATATTATAAAAATATCCTTAATTATTATCGAATTTTAATTTTTTTAAGGAAGGGAAAATTAGGTTTAAGGGTATTGAAAAAGATGCAATGGATACGTAGGATACAAAATTTTAAAATTAGTGGAAAATCTATGAACGTGAGACAATAAAAACACAATTCTTTTACCTTTTTGCATATTTTGTCTTTTCATTTTTTAAATTATCTCACTTATTTTATCATTATTTTTCTTTTTAGCTATTCATTTTATTTATTATTGTTACTATTAGTAGTAGTAATAGCAATATAATTGAATAATAGCGATAGTAATTATAAAATAATAATTCTATTATTGACTTCTTGTTATTGAAAATAATAGAATTGGTATAAATACTCATAAAATTATTACTACTAATTAATAATATTTTTGATAATAATTGTGAATTTAAGGCTAATCAATTAAGAAAATCACCACAGTGGGGTGAATTGGATTTCTAAAAATTATTTTCAAACATATCAAATTTAAATAAATTAAAAAACATTGAATAAAGAAATAAGAGATAGAAAAAATAAATATAAGGTTTTATAGTGATTCAACACTTCTTGTCTACGTCTACTCTCCTCAACCTCCAACCAAATAAAGATCTCACTAACTTTGGAGTAAATATATATATGAAAAAAAAAAACTGTAAAATAAAATATCTACACATTCGATTAAAAAAAAAATCGCAATAATCTTCATAGTCAAACTTTATAACATCTTTAGGAAAATTCGACTTCTAAGTGAAATATTCTAAATTATAGATACTTTTTTTAGTTAAATAATTTGTTGTTTTATTTGTTTCTCTAATATGTAATCGATTCGATATGTGGATGATATGCATATGTAGAGGAGATGGTGTTATTCGTTATTTATATCCATGCATATCCAATGGTATCACGCGGATTTTTCATTGTTTGAAGGGTTTGGGTTCTTGACTATTAGGTTTTGCCACGAGGCGCGTGACTAGAATTTGAATGGTCATAAAGGAGAAACTGCCCTTGAATTACCGAATGGCAAAGTTTAATTTCTCATTTCATTTTACATTCACACCAAGGGACGATAGTTGTTTAATGGAGGCTTGCGTTTCGAGATTACTGTACTGCAGTGGCCCATCGTGGTCTGTGCAGTACTGTGTTTTTTATTACACCGTAATTTCTTCCTATCTGAAGCAAAGAATAAAGTTATGATAGGGACGTGTTTACTTGAATTGAGGCTTGAAATTTTGGTTTTTGTCACAGAGTTCTGGATGTTAAGCTGCTTTTTCTTTTAACATACACTGCTAATTAAGAATTGATCAGCTCTTTGCAGATGATTCCACTCACAAGCACCGACCTTTCCATTATCGTCAAGACCTAAGACACAGTGCGTGTCCTTTCAAAATGGGGCATCATCCGGGGTGTATACGCGTATGCATACCATTTCCACACCACCACAAAGCTTGTTTATGATCTTGTTTTCTTCCGTTCAAATCGTGTGAGAAAATGCAAGAAAAATGCATATAAAACTTTTCCCCCTTTTTCCTCAAAGGCACATGATAAAAGTGTTAATTGGGTTGGTTAAGTTATGGATTCTTAATATACCTATGGTTCAAAGCCATGGTCTCGGTCATTAACTTGGGAGATCTTGAGGTACATTGATCTTAGTATCTCCGATCGGTAGCGAACGACAGACAAAATATATATAATTAAATATACTTTTTGTAAAGTTTTAAGTTTAATTATATTTAATATTATTTAAATAAATATAAAAATATATGTATTATTTTTTAATATTAAAAGTTCTTTATTTAATATTTTCATATTAAATTTAATTAATTATAAAAATTTTCAATTGTTAATATTAATACAAGTAATTATTAATTTTTTTTAGTAATATGTTATCTAATGAAATTTAATTTATACATCTTATTTAATTGTATTAAAAAGTTAGTAATTTATTTAAAATATAATTAAATTAAATTCTTATAATTTATATTTACCTTTCTATTTATTTCATTATATTCATTACCCATGGTATAAATACAACTATATTGATTACACATTTTATAAATACCTTAACACCCATGGGTAAACCCATTACCTCAATACCCAAGACCCATTTTTTCATCCTCCACATCCTCTTTTTCTCTTTCAAACCCTTTTTTTTTTCTTTTTCTACAGTAGGATGAATGGGAATAAAACCATCCTCCTCATCCTCTTCTTCTCTTTCAAACCCATTTTTTTTTCCAACTAGGTGAATGAGAATAAAACCATACTCCCCGTCCTCTTCTTCTTAATCAAACATATTTTTTTTCTTTTCTTTGCAATTAGTTGAATGAGAATAAAACTATCTATGATTGATTCTCCTCAAGGCTCAAGTTCTAGGGTGCTTCTCATTTTGAATTGATCTAGACCATCTTTGAGTCAAACTCAAATATCGATTTCGTAGTAGCCTTGCCCAAGGCGGATATGACTTGGCTGAGTTGTACTTGTCTCAGCTGATACTTTGGACCTTGTATATACTATAACCAAGGGTGAAATTCATAGCATATAAAACTAGGTCTACTAACATGCATGTTAAATTATCAATAAGGTTCAAAATATTAAATTGTTAATTTATGCACCAATGATGAATATCAAGATACATGATCTATATGCAAAGTAATCAAAGATCAAGGTACACAGTAATTTTTTATGTGGAAAACTCTCACATTAATTATGGTGATAAAAAACCATGGGGCTTAAGACCTCTAATTTACAACTCACTATTTGAGATTAAATTAAGTACATAAATTTACTTAACTGTTTTACTTTTAAGACTTACTCTTTAGCACCTATACTTTGATCCACATCTATGATGTAGTACCTCCAATGCTTCAGTGGATTTCTCTCAGTTTCTAAGGGGATACAAATCCATCTAACAACCTAGAATTCAATTTTGTAAATTCTTTATTGAGAAATTGGGAATAATAGCACAAGCTAGTTTATTTTCAAAGTGTCCAACCCAAATACATATTTAGGTAGGGTTTATGTAGGCCTAAGAGCTTAGAGAGTTAGAAACGGAATTTTCTTAAAATGTAAAATATCAAATTTCTAAAAATTAATTAACAAAAGAATTTATTTATTTTTAAAATAAAATCATCAACTTTCTAAAAATTAATTATAAAACAAAATACCAACTTCCCAAAAATGTATTAATAGAATAATTTTATTAAAAAAAAATTGACTTTCTAAAAATTAATTAAAAATAAATTTTCAAAGTTGCCGAAAATTAATGAAGACATTTTAATTCAATTTTAAAACTTCCAAAAAAATTAATTTGCCTTTAATAACAAAATATTTTAGACTTACTTGTGACTACTCGATTGAACACACAATAACCTTGAATCTTCAATAGAGAGGAAGTTATTATCTAAAAAGATTTCTAAGTAGAATGAAAAAGAATAAAATTGCTAATACATAAAAATGTCCTAACATTGTGAGAAACAAAACTGACGAAAAAGGAAAAAACATATTTATTAGGTATACAACAATGCTTCTAATTTTGGGATGAGTATGTAAGATCAGAGATTATTAGACTCTATTATATGTCTCAGGATGAATATGAATGAATGACATTAAGCCACATAAAGAGAATTAACTTAATCTCACTGATAGTTAATTGGTTTTTAGATGAGATAATTAAATTTTTTATTCTAACAAGTGGTATTAGAGCTATGTTTTAAGGTTGGAGTTGCAAAAGCCTCATGTTGGAGGAGCGATTGTTAGGTATGCAACAATGTTGCTCCATGAAAAAAATGACCTTGGGATGAGTCTTTAATGCTGGAGATGGTTACACACCACTACAAGCCACAAAAAAAGTATCGTCAATTGGGTTAGTTTGGGCCTCTCAACCGCCCAATTGCTTCGATGTCTTTCTCCCCATATATCCATAAAATATAGAATGAAAATATAGAAAATATATATATATATATATATATGCAAAGACTAACAAATTTGTTCAACCCCCCAAAAAAAAGAAAAAAAAAAGACCTGCATGCTTTAAAATTTGATTCACAAATTTGAAAAGTTCAATTGCAGGGCAAATCATTCTATGATAATATATTCTACTTTGTAATAAAAGTAAATCACTAATTAATAGACTGTCGAGTTTCAGCCATGCGAAAGATCACGAAGCAAAAATTTGTTCATGATTCAACTTTCTACTTTTTATTTATATATCATGTAGTGTACAAACTTCACATGGTTACAGCACGCATCAAGAGCGAAATTAATACACAGAACACGTAGAACTCGTCTACGTTATTTGTTTTACATAAACCTCATCAAAAGATGAAAAATAGAATACTGATACTAAAGCCAAAATGACCTGCAAATCAGTTTATTCAGATGACAAACACGACGATAAACTACGTATACTTGGAGCTGATGGCTTGTAAAAATGTCACTTGTGCATGGTAGCCTTGACAGCTGGAGCGGTGGCATGTGCTCTTGCAGGAGATGCAGGCGGGTTTTTGCAAGGAGGGCCTCCAACGGGGATTTTGTCACATGGATTTGGGCTAGGAGGGTGGAGGACCCCTTTACTGAACCCTAGCAGCATTGTGTGGTTGGACACTCAGAAGAAAAACAAGTGCTTGACAGTAAAAACGGCGTTGAGAAACCTCATGATAGTCTTGGTGGTGAGGCAAACAGGCTAGGAGATGTAATCGATTCGATATGTGGATGATATGCATATGTAGAGGAGATGGTGTTATTCGTTATTTATATGCATGCATATCCAGTGGTATCACTTGGATTTTTCATTGTTTGATTTGTTTGAAGGGTTTGGATCCTTGACTATTAGGTTTTGCCACGAGGTGACTAGAAATTGAATGGTCATAAAGGAGAAACTGTCCTTGAATCACCCGAATGGCAAAGTTTAATTTCTCATTTCATTTTACATTCAAAATGGGGCATCATTCGGGGTGCATACACATATGCATATACCATTTCCACACCACCACAAAGCTTGTTTACGATCTCGTTTTCTTCTTTTCAAATATCTTGAGAAAATGCAACAAAATACATATAAAACTTTTCTCCTTTTTCCCTGAAGGCACACGATGCAAGTGTTAATTGGGTTGGTTAGGTGATGGGTTTTCAAAATATGTACATACCTTAACCGAGGGTGAAACTCATAACATGTAAAACTAAGTCTACTAACATGCATGTTAAATTATCAATAAAGTTCAAAATATTAAATTGTTAATTTATGCACCAAAAGGTGAATATCAAGATGCATGGTCTATACTCAATTCCTAAACTCATTATTTTCATATACCTGAATTTACGAGCCTATTTAACAACTATTTTTTAGAACAATTTTCTATTCTTTAGAACAAAAAAAAAAAAAGAAAAAAAAAAGTGAACACTTTTGGTAATCAAAAACTATTTTATGTTTTTTATTCTTAAATTATAGAAAATAAGGTTTTTTTCTTTTTAAAAAAACATCTTTTAGTTGTTTTCAATTGTTTGCACTTGTTTTTTGAGGTATGTTTTAAACATAATATACAAACACATAGAATGATTAAAAATAAAGAATTAAATATAAAAATTATTTTTAAAATATATTTAAAAAAATTAAAAATAGGTTAAAAACATTTCACATTTTCAAACATATTTTTGTTTTATAAAATATCATAAACTAGTTTTTAAAAATTGTTATAAAAAACTATTTTTAAAAACTATTTTTTAGAACTGTTATAAAAAATCGTTGTTAAACATATACTAAATTTTTTTATTTTATTTCTTTTTTTTTAAAAAAATACATTATAGCTAAAAGCTGATTATACAAAACAAATAGTGCAATAAGTGAGCATTAATCCGACTCAAGCTATCATGTTATACACACGTTAGAAAACGATAGGTTTGGCACTACTAATCAAGTGTTCCAAGTTTGATATAACAAATGTTAGGTAGATTTTATTTGACATGGATCTACGATACACACGGTTCATAAAACTTTCCTATGCTCCTTGGACTTTCCACTCATTTCTTGACTTTTCTTTCAAGACAAATCATAATAATGAGCCTTTTTAATCTAAACCTTTAAAAAAGAGTATGATTGATGTTGTTTAGCGTCTCATAACTGAGGAATTTTAGTTCTTGTTTAGCCAACTTTAATCCAATTATCATTTACTTTTTCTTAAAATGTGTGTATATATATATGTATATATATATCAATATCTAGTTGATGAACATTTTATATGAATATCTATTCCACTTGCATCAACAAATATCGGGATGATGAACATTTTATATCAATATCTATTCCACTTGCATCGACAAATATTTGGATGATGAACATTTGGAGATATTAAAATCTATAGTATCTGGAAGCTTTAATGAAAATAATATTAGTTAAATAACACAAAGATAAAATAATGAACATAAAGATAAAACAATAAACATTAAATCAATCATATCTATATTTATAGATAAGAGAGAATTATTCTATTATACTATAAAAAATATTATAAAGGATACAAACTAGATATAATTATTGGATTCTTAAAACATCACATGTTTCCTCATTTTTTATTAACTATAGCTTAAATTATACTAACTCATAACTTTCCTTATTTTATAAGGAAATATGATATTATGACAACATATTAATTTTAAAAATATTCCATATAAAATTCTTTTTTATAAAAAGAATATACACTAGTTGGTAATTTGAGACACTTCTTAATTGCATTGATCCTTAGCCCAACGACATTAAAAATTACTATCGCATCCTGATCCCCATCAAAAGATTTGAGTTAGTTTGGGCCTCTCAACACCCCAATTGCTTCTATGTATTCTCCCCATATATCCATAGAATATAGAATGAAAATATAGAAAAAATAAACAAATATGCAAAGACAAATAACAAGTTTGTTCAACCCAAAAGAAAGAAGAAGAAAAAAAAAGACATGCATGCTTTATAAAAAGACAAATATATGTATTCTCAACTATTTTATTGCCTATATCATATTTTGTAACTAACATAATGTGCCATGGCCAAATGCTTAATGAAGCACACATCAAAGTCTCAAAAGGCCATGTTAAATCGACCCAACAAGTATTGACCATTCAACTAACCAAAGAGATCCCAAGAACTATTAAGATCAATGGCAGCTAGTTAAAGCAAAATATCATATGCATAATTCATCATCTTCTGAGCAAAAGATAATTATATATTAGAAAGAAAAGACTAAGGTATCATATTGAAACCTACTGAAGTCCATATCTAATATGACACCTACTGAAGTCCATATCTAGACTACTGAATATGTATGATGAGATCTAAAACGTTGAACTATGGTACAAATAAATGAGACCAAAGTATAAGGGTGTAAATAAATGAGGCTATGTTACAAAGAATGAGACTTACACCTATATGGCTATGCCCAATTGGTGGTACCTTTTTGATACCTAACAAATAAAGCATCATTCTATTCCATTGATGACCCTTATTATAAAAGTTTGTTTGACTTTCACAAAATTGTTTAGTACTTAATCCACAAATCCTTTGTAACTCATGGAATGATGGTGAAGTAAATGAGATCAAAGTATAAATGTGCAAACAAATGAAATTATGTTATAAATAATGAGATTTATGTATAGATGATACTACCCAATTGGTGATTTTTTTCGATACTTACTGAAATAAGTATCATTCCATATTGTTGATGATCGTTACCATAACAACCGATTTGACCTTCATATAAGAGTGTTCGGTTTCTCATCCACAAACCCTTTGTAACCTATAGTGAGAGCATGTATCTACTCCTTGAACTACGATTTCCCTCACTCTACCGGGTGTCTCTCATTCTTCCTCACATCTTTATCCACAATATATAATTTTTACAAGTCCATCTCAGTCTCATAACTTTTTCCCTTCATGACTTAGAATATTTATAGAGATATTCCAAATAACTTTCCTTATTCTATTGAGATCTAATACTACAATAAAAATCTATTTACGAAATATTGTTTACAAAAAGGAATCTAGATTAATTAGGAATTTGAAACACTTTTCAACAATCTCCTCCTTGAATCAAATTCAATTAAGTTAATCTTCTATATATATCTCTCCATGACACTTTTTTTATTTTTATTATTTTTATTTTATCATAGTCAACAAGAGAACAATCGACTTTACCTTCAACTAAAATTCCTTTTGTCATTTTCTTATGTGCATTCTTATCTTTGACTCTTTTAGAAATCTTCACCATGAGCTCTGATACCCCAGTTTGTTATACCAATGCAAGCTTTAATGCAAACAATGTTAATTTAAAAATACATAGATAAAACAATCCACACAAAAATATAAATGATTTTAATGTGGATCGACGAACCATACTTATATTCATGAATGAAAGAGAATCATTCCACTATACTATAAAAAATATTACAAAGAATATAAATAGATATACTATTGAATTTGCAAAATATCTGATGTTTCCTCACTTCTTGTATCACACCTTGAGACACAAGCTCCTCGTTCCTCTGAGTGTCTCTCATTCTTCCTCACATCTCTATCCACCTCGTATAATATTTATGAGACCATTTATATTTTATAACTTTTTCACCCAATGACTTAGAATAGTTATACAAACATTCTTAATAACTTTTCTTATTCTATAAAAAAATCTAATATTACAATAAGAAATCAACTTATCACATATTTATACAATATTCTTTTACAAAAAGGAATCTATACTAATTAGGAATTTGAGACACTTTCTAACAAAAATAATTTGGGTCATAATAAACAAAAAGACAACTAGCTAGTCTTGTAGTTGTCATTTGCATTTTGCATGCCCCTGTTGTGGGATCCAGAGATAGAAAAACAATACATATAAAACAAAAACGTTCCATTCCTTGTTTGAAAAATGGGATTAACTTGTAGGAAAAGCCTTTTCATGATGCTATTTCCTTTCCTAGTTTTCTCAGATTGGAGGATCGGAGAAGTTGAAGCAGTGAGGCCTTTGCATGGCGGAGAGCAATGGGCCGAGGGAAATGGTGTATTGCGTCAATCCCTGCAGGCGGGTCCCGTGCCACCATCTGGTCCCAGTCCGTGCACACATCCCTCGACAGAGAGGAGGCAGGTGCGCCTTGAATGAAATGAACGTAGCTGGCCGTGTTGGGCTTGCGCCGCCTGCATTTCCCAATTTTGTGATAGACGTTGCTGTGGTTTCCGTTGCTTAGGATAGCCATGCTCAAGATCGAAGGCTTTTATTTTTATCTTTATCTATTTATTTATTTATTTTTTTAATTTTTTATTTTTTTTGGGCGTGTGTTTCGAGCGACCAATTCGGAAGAAGATCAAAATGTCTTAGCAGTGGGATAAGGATTTTGATTGAAAAAGCTACTATTCCTAGTGTCCAAAATGCTTGTCTTATCAAGGCAAATCCACCGTATGTTGATATATATATATATATTCTACTTTCCAATAAAATAAATCAATTAATGGACTATTAAGTTTTAGACGTTCAAAAGATCAATGATCATCGGAAAAGAAACAAGCAAAAATTTGTTCATGAATCAATTAATTTTCTTCTTTTTATTTTTGTATCATGAAGTGTACAAACTTCACATGGTTACAGAACACATCAAGAGCCAAAGTAATACGCAGAAACGCATAGAACTCGTCCATGTTGTTCGTTGAACAAAAAGTTTATCAAAAGATGAAAAATAAAATACAGATACTAAAGCCAAAATGACCTGAAAATCAGTTTATCCAGATGACAAACACGAACAATAAACTACGTATACTTGGAGCTGATGGCTTGTAAAAATGTCACTTGTGCATGGTACCCTTGACAGCCGGAGCGGTGGTATGTGCTTTTGCAGGAGATGCAGGCGGGCTTTTGCAAGGAGGGCCTTCAACGGGGGTTTCCCCACATGAATTTGGGCCAGGAGGAGGGACAGGACCCCTTTGCTGAACCCTAGCAGCATTGTGTGGCTGGACACTCAGAAGAAAAACAAGTGCTATGACAGTAAAAACAACGTTGAGAAACCTCATGATAGTCTTGGTGGTGAGGCAAACAGGCTAGGAGATGAAATACAAATAAATTGGATATGTGGATGATATGCATATGAAGAGGAGATCGTGTTAATTGTTGTTTATAAGGATGCATATCCAATGGTATCACTTTGATTTTTCATTGTTTGATTTGTTTGAAGGGTTTGGATTCTTGACTATTAGGTTTTTGGCACGAGGTGACTAGAAATTGAATGGTCATAAATACATTTTGAAATTGATGTTGTAACAAGTGATGGGAAACTGATCATGGGTCAACTTTTGGTATGGCACAACATCTACCATTTTTGAAAATAAAAAATAAATTTTAATTATTAAACATGTTTTTATGTTTTTATTTCTGAAGAATAAAAATGATTTTTTAAAACAATTACTTGCCCTAAATTACTAATAATAATTTAGTTAAAATATAAAAATATATTTTTGTCATAAAGACATCGTGAATAAATAAATGTATGTCTTACAAGCGCGTAACCGCGTGGGGCCACCACCGAGCACATTTGAAATACCAACTAGTCAAGGAAGCGTTAAGCCGGAGTTGACGCGGGGGAATTGGTTCCATTTGCCAAAGAACTAGAAGATCGGATCGTCTTCTTCGTCTTCCTCGTCTTCCTCATAATTTCGTGTGTTTCGGATCTGAGCGGAAAAATTTGTTGTATTCGTATATTACAATAAGATCGAGCGGGGTACGCGGTGGGGTTTTCTGCTTTTTGCTGTGGTAGTTTCTGGGAATGTAAAGCACATTCTTAGGAGGGGGGAGGCTTTAGAGAATTTTCTTGGTGGTTTCGTTTTGGACAGGGTATATGAATGAGGGAAGAGTGTGGGTGTGCAGGTAGAGAAACAAGTTACAAAAGCTAGTGATGTGAAGCTGCCTTTTCTCGTAACATGCACTGCTAATTAAGAATTGATAAACTCTTATATGTATATGCCCGGCCATGATTCAAAGTCGTAGTCTTGGTCATTAACTTGGGAGGTCTTGAGGCACATTCGTCTCGATATCTCGGATCGGTATCGAACTATAGGTAAAATGTATATAATTAAATATACTTTTTATAAAGTTTTAAGTTTAATTATATTTAATATTATTTAAATAAATATAAAAATATGTTTAGTATTTTTTAATGTTAAAAGTTCTTTTATTTAATATCTTTATATTAAATTTAATTAATTATAAATTTTTTCAATTGTTAATATTGATACAAGTAATTATTAATTTTTTTAGTAATATGATATCTAATAAAATTTAATTTATACATCTTATTAAAAAAGTTAGTAATTTATTTAAAATATAATTAAATTATATTCTTATAATTTATATTTACATTACTATTTATTTCATTATATTCATTACCCATGGTAAACCTAGTATTACCCATTTCTTCATCCTCTTCGTCCTCTTCTTCTCTTTCAAACCCATTTGTTTTCATTCTCTGCAACATGATGAATGGGAATAAAACCATCCTCCCCATCCTCTTCTTCTCTTTGAAGCCCTTTTTTTTTTTCTTTGTTTGCAATTGGGTGAATGGGAATAAAACCATCCTCCCAATCCTCTTCTTCTTTTTCAAAACATTTTTTTTTCTTCTCTTTCAAACCCATGTTTTTTCTTTCTCTGTAACTAGGTTAATGAGAATAAAACCATCATCCCTGTTCTCTTCTTCTCTGTCAAACCTTTTTTCTTTTTTTCTCTGCAATTAAGTGAATGAGAATAAAACCATCTGCAATTGATTCTCCTCAAGGTTCAAGTTCCAGGCTGCTTCTCATTTTGAATCGATCTAGACGATCTCTGAGTCAAACTTAAATATTGGTTTCATAGTGGTCTTGCCCAAGGCAGATACGACTTGGCTGAGTCATACCTGTCTTGGTTGATTCTTTGGACCTTGTATATACCTTAACTGAGGGTGAAATTCATAAAACGTAAAACTAAGTCTACCAACATGCATGCTAAATCATCAGTAAAGTTCAAAATATTAAATTGTTAATTTATACACCAATGATGAATATCAAGATGCATGATCTATACTCAAAGTAATCAAAGTAATTAAAGTACATAGTATTAATTTTTTACATGGAAAACCCCCACATTAAGTAGAGATAGAAAACCATGAGGCTTGAGACCTCTAATCTACAATTTGCTATTTGAGTTCAAAGTATATAGATTTACCTGACCATTTTACCCTAAAAACATACTCTTTAGCACCTATACCTTGATCCAATCCTTTAGTTGATTCCTCTCAACTTTTGAGGGGATACAGATCCTTCTAAGAACCTAGAATTCAATCTTGTAAATTCTTTTTGAGAAATTGAGAATAATAGGGCAAGTTGGTTGATTTTCAAAGTGTTCATTCCAAAAACATATTTAGGTAGAGTATATATAGCCCTAAGACCCTAGAGAGTTAGAAATGAAATTTTCTTAAAAAGTAAAATATCAACTTTCCAAAAGTTAATTAAGAAAAGAATTTAATTTTTTTAAAAAATAAAATAATCAACTTTTTAAAAATTAATTAGGAAAGTAATTTTCTTAAAAAATAAAATATCAAATTTCCAAAAATTCATTAAGAAAATAATTTTCTTTAAAAAAAAAAATTCTAAAAATTAGTTAAAAATAAAATCTCAAAGTTGGCAAAAATTAATAAAGACCTTTTAGCTCATTTTAAAAACTTTCAAAAAATTAACTTGCCTTTAACAATCTTTTTCTGACTTTCCTGTGACAATCTGGTTGAACACACAATAACCTCGAATCTTCAATAGAGAGTAAGTGATTACCTAAATAAATTTCTAAGCCAGAATGAATAGGAACAAAATTATCAATACATCTAACACCATGAGAAAGAAAAATGACAAAAAAGGAAAAAATATATTTGTTAGTTATGCAACAATGCTTTTGATATTGGGATGAGTATATAGGGTTGGAAATTTTTAGACACTATTATAAGTCTTAGGAAGAATGACATCAAGTCACATCAAGAGAATTAACTTAATCTCACTCATAGTTAATTGGTCTTTAGATGAGATAGTTGTGCTTCTTATTCTAACAAGTGATATTGGAGCTGTCTTAAGGTTCAAGTTGCAAAAGCCTCATGTTAGGGGAGGGATTATTAGGTATACAACAATGTTGCTCCACCAAAAAAATGACCTTGGGATGAGTGTTTAATGCTGGAGATGGTTACACACCACTATAAGCCTCAAAATAAGTATGGTCAATTGGTTTTTTGATGAGATAACTCTACAACCCTAACAAGATTTTAATTTCAAACATTTTTTTATTAAAAAAATTTATAAATGGCACAACCATTTCAAGAAACTAACTGAAGTGGACACATGAAACTGAAGCCCATCAGTTTACGTTGGCTTTGCATTCCTCAAGTTGGCGCAATCTGTGTAATCGGTGAACTCTTTGGGCCCAATCTGTGCAAAAACCAACACCATAACAAAGGGATATTAAAAACTATCATCCTTGCCCACATCGAAAGATTTGGGTTAGTTTGGGCCTCTCAAGAGCCCAATTACTACTGTCTTCTCGCAATAGATCCATAAATATAGATTAAAAAAAATAATAAACATATATGCAAGGATAAATAACAAATTTGTTCAACCTAAAAGAAAAAAAGGGACATGCATGCTATAAAATTTGATTGAAAAACCTAATACTACTCATCTTCAAAATGTCTTATCAGTGGGATGCTATAAAATTCTTATTAGTTGGGTGGCCCGGATTTTTTTAAAAGTTCAATTACTGGGCAATCCATTCTATTTTTCCAATCAAGTAAATCATTGATTAATAGACTGTTGAGTTTTAGTCCTGCAAAAGATCAATGATGATCACAACAACAAGAACCAAAAATTTGTTCATGATTCAACTTTCTTCTTTTTATTTTTATATCATCATGAAGTGTACAAACTTCATATGCTTACAAGTTACAATACAAATCAAGAGCACAATTAATACATAGAATGCATAGAACTTGTCTATGCTATTCGTTTTACACAAACTTCATCAAAAGATGAAAAATAAAATAAAAATACAAAAGCGAAAAATGACCAGCAAATCAGTTTATTCAGATGAAAAATACAACAATAAACTGATAGAAAAAATATGGATACAATGGAGAAAAGAAAGACTTTCAAACTTTGATACAATCAAACTCTCAAAGTTACACAATAAGAACAAGAAGAAAAAGAACACAAGAAAGGCTCAAACAAGTTCTTGGAACTTTGTCCAAAGACTCTATTTCCTCCCTCTTCTAGAAATCTTTTGGGAACTAATGGAAATAGTCTTGGGATTGATCAAGCCTTTTCACTTTTCTGCATAAGATTTCAAAAAGAAGAAAAGTCATATATAGCACTCTTAGGGTTGAAAAATGGTTACAAGGATGAGAAAAAACCCATTGTCTACCCCAAACACTTCATCTTTGTAACATTCAAAAATTAAATCATATGTTTAATTCACACATTAAACATGATTTAATCTCAAATGTGTAACTCTCTTACACTTAACCTCTTAAGTTTTATAAAGTTACAAAGATGAGAAGACTCATTGTCTTCCTTAACCTTTCAAGTTTTGTAACATTTCAAAACTTAATCATATGTGTAAATACCTCTTAAGTTTTGTAACATTCCAAAACTTAATCATGTGTTTAATTCACACATTAAAAGTGTAACCCTTCTTACACTTTATTTTCAAAGGTTATTTTTCAAAAGTGTAACTCTTCTTACACTTTATTTTTAACCAACAATATATATATATATATATATATATATATATATATATATATATATATATATATATATATTATATTTATATAAATATAACATAAACTACATATAGTTGGAGTTGATGTCTGGTAAAAATGTCATTTGTGCATGGTTGCCTTGACAACCGGAGTGGTGGCATGCAAGAAAAAGGCATATAAATCTTTTCACCCTTTTTGCCCGAAGGCACATGATACAAGTGTTAATTGGGTTGGTTAGGTGATGGGTTGTCAATATATGTATATACCCTTAACCAAGGGTGAAATTCATAACATGTAAAACTAGGCCCACTAACATGCATGTTAAATTATTAATACAATTCAAAATATTAAATTGTTAATTTATACACCAATGATGAATATCAAGATGCATGATCTATACTCAATTCCTAAACTTTTTATTTTCATAAACATGAATTTAAATTTTTTATTTTTATTTTTTAAGAAAAAGAAGAAAAAGCATTTTAGCTAAAAGCTAATCATGCAGCACAAACTGTCATGTTATAAGTGAGCATCAATCCAGCTCAGGCTGTCATGTTTAACACACGTTTGAAAATGATAAGTTTGGCATTACTAATCAAATAAGTTTGAGTGAAAATGAGTGTAGATGGCCGTGTTGGGCTTGCGCCGCCTGCATTTTCCCAATTTTGTGATAGATATTGTTGTGGCATCCGCTACTAGGGATGTCCATGCTCAAGATCGAAGCTCTTAGGCTTGTTTTTGGAGTTGGGTTTTGTGCATCTCAAGTAATATACAGAAACGTACAGAACTTGTCTATGTTATTTGTTTTACACAAACTGCATCAAAAGATGAAAAATAAAATACAGATACCAAAGCCAAAATGACCTGCAAATCAATTTATTCAGATGAAAAATGCGACAATAAACTATGTATACTTGGAGCTGATGGCTTGTAAAAATGTCATTTGTGCATAGTAGCCTTGACAACCGGAGTGGAGGCAGGTAGCCTTGCATCAGATGGAGGCGGGTTGTTGCAAGCAGGGCTTTCAAACGGGATTTTCCCACATGGACTGGGGCCAGGAGGGACAGGACCCCTAGCAGCATTGTGTGGCTGGACACTCAGAAGAAAAACAAGTGCTATGACAGTAAAAACAGCGTTGAGAAACCTCATGATAGTCTTAGTGGTGAGGCAAACAGGCTAGGAGACGAAATACAAATAAATTGGATATGTGGATGATATGCATATGAAGAGGAGATCGTGTTAATTGTTATTTATATGCATGCATATCCAATGGTATCACTTGGATTTTTCATTGTTTGATTTTTTGAAGGGTTTGGATTTTGACCATTAGGTTTTGCCACAAGATGACTGGAAATTGAACGGTCATAAAGGAGAAACTGCCCTTGAATTACTTGAATGGCAAAGTTTAATTTCTCATTTCATTCTTACATTCACACCAAGGGTTTACTTGAATTGATGAGGCTTGAAACTTTGGGGTTTGGTCACAGTTCTGGATGTTAAGCTACTTGAATTTATCATTTAGTTTTTCTTAAAATGTGTGTGTGTATATATATATATATCATTATCTAGTTGATGAATATTTTATATGAATATCTATTCCACTTGCATTGACAAATATCTGGATGATGAACATTTGGAGATATTAAAATCTATAGTATCTATTATGCTAGTGGAAGCTTTAATGAAAATAATATTAGTTCAAGAACACAAAGATAAAATAATGAACATAAAGATAAAACAATAAACATTAAATCAATCATGTCTATATTTATAGATGAGAGAGAATTATTCTATTATACTATAAAGAATATTATAAAGGATACAAACTAGATATAATTATTAGATTTTCAAAACATCCCATGTTTCCTCATTTTTTATAACTACACCCTAAATTATACTTCCTCATAATTTTCCTTATTTTATAAGGAAATATGATATTATGATAACATATTGATTTTAAAAATATTCCATATAAATTTTTTTTTTTATAAAAAGAATATACACTAATTGGTAGTTTGAGACACTTCTTAATAGCATTGATCCTTAGCCCAAGGATATTAAAAATTACTAATGCATCCTTATCCCCATCAAAAGATTTGAGTTAGTTCGGGCCTCTCAACACCTCAATTGCTTTTATGTATTCTCCCCATATATCCATAAAATATAGAAAAAAACAAACATGCAAAGACAAATAACAAGTTTGTTCAACCCAAAAGAAAGAAGAAGAAGAAAAAAAAGACATTCATGCTTTATAAAAAGACAAATATATGTATTCTCAACTATGATATGCCTACATCATTTTTTGTAACTAACATAATGTGCCATGGCCAAATGCTTAATGAAGCACACATCAAAGTCTCAAAAGGCCATGTTAAATCGACCCATTAGGTGTTGACCATTCAACTAACCAAAGAGATCCCAAGAACTATTAAGATCAATGGCAACTAGTTAAAGCAAAATATCATATGCATAATTCATCATCTTCTGAGCAAAAGATAGTCATATATGATAAAGAAAATACTAAGGTATCATATTGATACTTATTGAAGTCCACATCTAGACCACTGAATATGTATGATGAGATCTAAACCATTAAACTATGGTACAAATAAATGTGACCAAAGTATAAGAGTGTAAACAAATGAGACTTACACTTATATGGCTATGCCCAATTGGCGGTACCTTTTCGATACCTAACAAATAAAGCATCATTATGTTCCATTGATGACCCTTATTATGAAAGTTTGTTTGACTTTCACAAGATTGTTTAGTACTTCATCCACAAATCCTTTGTAACCCATGGAATGATGGTGAAGTAAATGAGATCAAAGTATAAATGTACAAGCAAATGAAATTATGTTATAAATAATGAGATTTATGTATAGATGATACTATTTAATTGGTGATGCTTTTTCGATACTTACCGAAAGAAGTATCATTCTATATTGTTGACGACCCTTACTATATAACAACCGGTTTGACCTTCATATATGAGTGTTTAGTTTCTCATCCACAAACCCTTTGTAACCCACAATGAGAGCATGTATCTAAACCTTGAACTAGGAGCTCCTTCACTCTACCGTGAATCTCTCATTCTTCCTCACATCTTTATCCACAATATATAGTTTTTACAAGTCCATCTCAATCTCATAACTTTTTCCCCTCATGACCTAGAATATTTATAGAGATATTCCTAATAACTTTCCTTATTCTATTAGGAAATCTAATACTACAATAAAAAATCTATTTACAAAATATTCTATACAATATTTTTTACAAAAAGGAATCTGGATTAATTAGGAATTTGAAACATTTTTCAACAATTTCCTCCTTGGATCAAGTTCCATTAAATTAATCTTTTATATATCTCTCTATGATAATTTTTTTGTATCATAGTCAACGAGAGAACAATCGACTCTACCTTCAATTAAAATTCCATTTTTCATTTTCTTATATGCTTTATTATCTTTGACTCTTCTAGAAATCTTTACCATGAGCTATGATACCCTAGTTTATTATGCCAATGCAAGTTTTAATGCAAACAATGTTAATTTAAAAACACAAAGATAAAACAATCCACACAAAAATATACATGGTTTTAACATGGATCGACCAACCATACTTATATTCATGAATGAAAGAGAATCATTCCACTATACTATAAAAAATATTACAAAGAATAGAAATAGATACACTATTGGGTTTGCAAAATATCCCATGTTTCTCCACTTCTTGTATCACACCTTGAGACACGAGCTCCTTGTTCCTCTGAGTGTCTCTCATTCTTCTTCACATCTTTATCCACCTCGTATAGTCTTTAGAAGACCATCTCTATCTTATAACTTTTTTGCCTCATGACTTAGAATAGTTATAGAAACATTCTTAATAACTTTTCTTATTCTATAAGAAAACCTAATATTACAATAAGAAATCAACTTATCACATATTTATACAATATTCTTTTACAAAAAGGAATCTATACTAATTAGGAATTTGAGACACTTTCTAACAAAAATAATTTGGGACATAATAAACAAAAACACAACTAGCTAGTCTGGTAGTTGTCATTTGCATTTTGCATCCCCCTGTTGTGGGATCTAGTTATGTCAGCCAAGTGAAACGGGATGGAACAAGCCACAAAGGTGGATGCAAGTTGGCCCACACCAAGGGAAAATGATGGGTTTTCAGCTAAAAAGATCAGTTTGGTTCTTGAAAAACCAACCAGTCCACAAGTTTAGACAATTCAATCGGTAGTTCATGTGGGTTTTTCTTGGTTCAATGCCTAGAATGGTCTGCTTTTAAAAACCATGCCTTTGAGATAAAATTTTGATATTCTAGAAAATCGGATTATTGAAAGACATGCATATATTGTAAGTTTGGATTGGTCTAGACCTCATAGTTGTATCCAAAAATGGGCCGACCCACAACTCTATTGGGCAAACTAAAAGAATTTTGTATCTTTAAAGCTAATAGACAATAAATTTTTCATATGTTTCATGGTTACAAATTAGGTGTTATAATTAACGATATTTGTTCTTAGATTATATTGAATAGAAATCATCTTGATGATAGAGATTATAAACAATTAGATAAGATTTCTAATTTCCTTATGATCTTAAAATATGTTCACAACTTATAAGCTTGTCATGGACAATATGTTTATTAAAAGTTATCATGAGTTGTACTTCTATATGTGAGAGAGTGATAGATCTCATTCACTAGAGTTGAGAGGCTCTTAGTAAACTTCATGAGTGATTATAATGTGATAATCCCAAAATTAACTAGAGGACAACTTCCATACCTCTTATTGTTTATTTCGTTTAATGTAACATAAAATTGTTAGACTTAAGGATGCCCCTAAGTTTTGTATTTGACTTTGTATAGCTTTGATATTGTCAACCATTGATGTCTAATAACAAACTATACATGAACATCTTGGTCTTTATAAATGATATATGAAAACTAGTGAATATCTGATAAAGGATCCATTAGTCCTATAAAAGGAGAGAATACTCAAGATTGTGTTACTTATAAATTGGATTAAAATAATAGCTAGTCAATTTAGAAAAAAAAAAATTAGGTGTATATATCTATTTAGTATATCATATATTAAGATTTTCTAAATTGTTTTTTCTGAAAGGTCCAATTATAGGAGCCAACACACAAGTTTAGGGAATGATAATCATGCATCTTGGTCCGACTCAAAAACTTGTAAGGAATATTAGTTAATGGAAAGATTAATATGTAAGTAGGGAACTCACAAATATATCTCTTATTCTTTGGATGAAATTGAAATTTGTTTTAAATATGATTGCAATTAACAAGTTTATTTGGAATAAACTTACTAGGGATGTAGAGATACCACAAAGGTCCTATGCCACATGTCTTACCTTAAATTATTGAGAAACGGCAATTAACTTATTGACATATGATGAATCCGTAACATATAAATAGGTTTATTAATCATAGGCATTCACTTTAGAAGTTAAAATATTGTAATGAATTGTAAAGTTACAAAAGACCATAAATTTACGATGAATTAATGTAATATTACATTGAAAGGTGTAAAAACAGTAATGAATTATAAGGTTATAAAAGTTGCAAACTTACAATGAATTGTAAAATTACAAAAGTTGTAATGTCACAATGATTTGAAAGGTTACAAACAAAAGTTGTAAAGCCCTTAATGAATTGTGAAGTTATCAAGTTGTAAATTCATAAATAAATTGTGATGTTACAGTAGGTGTAAAGTCACCAATAAAATTTGTGAAGTTAAAGAAAGTTGAAAAATGCCATGATTTATTGTTATGTCAATAAAAGGATGAAATTACATCATAATTTCAATACTTTTTTTTTTTTCTTTTCCATTTGTTGGAAGATAATCTTCCTATTTTCCTTTTGTCTCAAAAATTCTAATTTTCTAGTACAAGAGTAGAAGGGCATGTATGTGAGCTTGTGGAGGGTTTTGTACTTGTGAAACTAAAGTAAGGTAAAAGAATATTTTACTTCTTGTTTCTAAATTAATGCATCCACATATGAAGATCCATGGGTAATTACGTTTAAGGATTTATTTCAAGTTTTTTCTAATACTATTCTCATAGAGAGAAAAGTAGAAAGTATTTGACATCATCCTAAAAGAAAAATTGAACACATATGGAAAATGATATCTTATAATGAAAGCTATTTAATAAGGTTTTGATTGTCAAAACTACTAAAGTTGTTCATCCAAATTATTCAAAATACTTTAATTTTCTTGTAAAAGTAAAATAAATGTCATGATATTTTACATATTCAAAAGATCAATGATGACCACTACCAAGGAAAAATGTGTTGGTGATTCAAACTTAATCGATCTTTTTATTTTTGTAGCATGAATTATTCAAAATCAATTATGTCTGTGAATTGTAAAAATAAAATAAAATAAAATAAAATAAATAAAAAATATGTACTTCCCACTTTATGTCTGTGAATTGTTGCTTCTTCAAAATACAATGAATGATATTGAAATATTTAAAAGCATGACTTCAATAATTTAGCTTATTAATTAACCTGTAACATCAAACTTTTGCATGATGTTGCCCTACCGAATCACGTAGCTGCATGACAGCCACCAAAACTCATTTCCTAACAAATATTTTCCAAATTAAGTTAGAATTGGTCTCATGCAAACTGTCGCATTTAAAAAATTTCACGGTTTGTATACCACTTTTCCGACTAATGACTGGTAGATTACTTCCTTTCTTGTACTGTTTACTTCCTTTGTGGGACACCAAGTTTGATCAAAGAATAGATCTATGGTGGGAACGGATTTTTTTGAATCAAATGTTTGAATGACTAATGACTCTGATGGGATAAACACAAACAATGCACAACTAGGTTTTATCCTCTCTTGTGAGAACCTAATAGGAATCAATCAAATAGAGCAACAAGAATTCACCCAATCAACAAGTATATAAACACCAACAATTTTTAGCGTGGAAAACCTTCTCTGATGTGAAAAGTAAAAACCATGGGATCCTTAGGCCTCTTAAAAACTCCACTAATATAATCAATGGGTTACACAATTCTCTCTAGATAAAACTAGAGACATACATCAACCATATCTCAAGACAAATTAATCTTGGCAATTTCAACAACTTTGCATAAAGACAATGGAAAAATCTCACCAAACACAACCACTATTCTCGGATTGAAATATAATTGTTCCGAAGAATTGTCCTAGTTTAATCCTAGTAAGGGGTGGTCCAACTAGGCTGCCCTTCTCTATTGGTCAAAACTCACCAATAAGGGTATTAGAATTCACATTGCCTTTGTCCAATAGCTTAACCTTTCTATAAGCTTTTTCACAGTGATGTAATGTAAAAAACCTTTTAAGAGATAAAAAAACCATGAATGAATTGCAATTACAAAATTCGTTGGAAAGAAAATACCGAATATAAGGTTTTACGTTGCTCAAGACCTCCAATCTTCTCTCCGATTGTTTGTATAGATAAAGAACTAGTGTATGAATGATAAAAAGGGTTTTACCGTATAGATAAGGAATGAGTGTAAGGATAACATAAAATCAACCAACACATTTTGTTAGGAAATTTCTCACTCAAATATGATATTTAACTCAAATATTACAAAAATTTCCAAATAAACAAACACTCCCTAATATAGAAAAGATTTGAAGTTCTAAGAGGAATAATTAAATTATTATTTTTATATTAATCCCAAATCTAAAGATGAGTCCCTAACCATTTAGATCAAATTGGAAAAAAGAAATTTTATACAGTATGATTGATCCAACCAATATTCCTAAGACAAAAATATTCTACTAATTATCAATTCCTTTAATGTGATGGATCAACACTTGAGTCGGTTGGTTTAAAATAAAAAGTTTTTACGCTCTTTAATGTCACAACCTACTCAAATGATCACTTGAGCTTTTATACGTAACAACAAGCTTCTAGAACCACCTAGAGTCATCTACACATCTTTACTAGTGGAGCAACATGGAAAATTTTAAGGAAGTTTGGAAACTTCCACACATGAATGGGAGAAAGTGGAGAATTGTGAAATATTCTAGAGAGTACTTCATGAGAACTCTTGTATATACCTTATACACAACTTTTGAGAATTTTAGAGATATAAGGAACCTTTGAGGGTTCTAGATAGTTCCTTGGGTGCCTATAAATAGAGGATGACCTCATTTGACTAAGGCATCAAACACTTGAAAACATTTTATAACTTATAAAACATTCTAGTGCAATACAAGTTCCTTTCTTCCAAACTCTCTAAGTGTTGTTTCCTTTGTTCATCTCAAGATTCTAAGTTTCATTGGGTTGCTTAACATAGTTAACTAAGTATGTGGGAAATATTGACTTAGTAACGTTAAGTGACTTAAGTTGTCAAAGTGTCATACGTGAGCTTAGGAAATTCCTACGTTTGTAACAAGTGATATCAAAGTCTAGTTATGAGGCAAACATATTAAAAAGGGAAGGAAACATGTTGAGGAGATGACTAGTGAGCAAATAGATGGGAGGGAGACCGGGCGTACCACTTGTGGTGGGGGAAGCAAGAGTCTTGTGATGCCATTGCCAACGTGGAGGCAAGGCTAGCCAAGGTGAAGCTAGCCATGATAGATGTTGGAGAAGGTATGAATTTGATTGAGTAAAACACAAAGAGGGCTTAAAGGATCCAAGACCTTAGAAAGGGCATTCTAGCCTCACAAGTTCAACCAATGTTACATGAGGAATTCATGTCCTTTTAAGACAAGGTCATGAGCATGCTTGCTAGCTTGGAGTCAAGGATGGAGTCTTCAGCAACACGTATAGAGACTCTTGATAAAGAGGTACATCAAGAACCGGCCATTTATAAGAGTGTGGTTTCTACTCAAGTCACAACCACTCATAAGGCACCTAGGGTAGAGATGCCAAAGCCACATGTCTTCAATGGCAAGAAGGATGCTAAGGACCTAAACAACTTTTTTGAAAAAGCTACTATTCCTAGTGTCCAAATGCTTGTCTTATCAAGGCAAATCCACCCTATGTTGATATATATATATATTCTACTTTCCAATAAAATAAATCACTGATTAATGGACTATTAAGTTTTAGACGTTCAAAAGATCAATGATCATCAGAAAAGAAACAAGCAAAAATTTGTTCATGATTCAATTAATTTTCTTCTTTTTATTTTTGTATCATGAAGTGTACAAACTTCACATGGTTACAGAACACATCAAGAGCCAAAGTAATACGCAGAAATGCATAGGACTCGTCCATGTTGTTCGTTGAACAAAAAATTTATCAAAAGATGAAAAATAAAATACAGATACTAAAGCCAAAATGACCTGAAAATCAGTTTATTCAGATGACAAACACGACAATAAGCTACGTATACTTGGAGCTGATGGCTTGTCAAAATGTCACTTGTGCATGGTACCCTTGACAGCCGGAGCGGTGGCATGTGGTTTTGCAGGAGATGCAGGCGGGCTTTTGCAAGGAGGGCCTTCAACGGGGGTTTCCCCACATGGATTTGGGCCAGGAGGAGGGACAGGACCCCTTTGCTGAACCCTAGCAGCATTGTGTGGCTGGACACCGAGAAGAAAAACAAGTGCTATGACAGTAAAAACAACGTTGAGAAACCTCATGATAGTCTTGGTGGTGAGGCAAACAGGCTAGGAGATGAAATACAAATAAATTGGATATGTGGATGATATGCATATGAAGAGGAGATCGTGTTAATTGTTATTTATATGCATGCATATCCAATGGTATCACTTTGATTTTTCATTGTTTGATTTGTTTGAAGGGTTTGGATTCTTGACTTTTAGGTTTTGGCACGAGATGACTGGAAATTGAACGGTCATAAAGGAAAAACTGCCCTTGAATTACCTGAATTGAGGCATGATAGGAACGTGTTTACTTGAATTGAGGTTTGAGTGGGTTTTGGTCACAGAGTTCTGGATGTTAAGCTGCTTTTTCTCGTAACATACACTGCTAATTAAGAATTGATCAACTCTTTGCAGATGATTCCACTCACATGCATCGAGCTTTTCATTATCGTCAAGACCTAAGACACAATGCGCGTCCTTTCAAAATGGGGCATCATCCGGGGTGTATACGCATATGCATACCATTTCCACACCACCACAAAGCTTGTTTATGATCTTGTTTTCTTCTGTTCAAATCTCGTGAGAAAATGCAAGAAAAATGCGTATAAAACTTTTCTCCCTTTTTCCCCCAAAGGCACATGATAAAAGTGTTAATTGGGTTGGTTAAGTCATGGATTCTCAATATACCTATGGTTCGAAGTCATGGTCTTGATCATTAACTTGGGAGGTCTTGAGGCACATCGGTCTCGGTATCTCCGATTGGTATCAAACGACAGGCAAAATGTATATAATTAAATATACTTTATATAAAGTTTTAAGTTTAATTATATTTAATATTATTTAAATAAACATAAAAATATGTGTATTATTTTTTAATATTAAAAATTCTTTTATTTAATATCTTCATATTAAATTTAATTAATTATAAAAAATTTCAATTGTTCATATTAAATTTTTTTTAGTATTATGTTATCTAATGAAATTTAATTTATACATCTTATTTGATTGTATTAAAAAAGTGAGTAATTTATTTAAAATATAATTAAATTAAATTCTTATAATTTATATTTACCTTTCTATTTATTTCTTTATATTCATTACCCATGGAGTGGTATTTTGAGGTGATAACACTAACTGATGAGGCCTTTAAGGTGCACACTGCAACCCTCTACCTTACTGACATGATTACTCTATGGTGGCGTAAGAGGTATGTTGGTATAGAAAAAGGCTCATGCATTATAAACAAATAAGATGCCTTTAAGAGGGATATTAATAGTTAGTTATACTCAAAAGATGCACCTTACCTAGCAAGAAAGAACATAAAGTGTCTCAAGCACATAGACTTGATCATGAGTACATCAAGGAGTTCCCTACACTCATGCTTGAGCTTCCTAAAATGACAAGGGGTAGATCAACTTCATGGACAACCCATAAAGTTGGACCACATGAGCTAAGATGTTGTGGTGTCCAAGGCCTTGCCATGACCATGGTAGTAGTGGTGTCCTTAGTGGAGTACAAGAGGGGAGACTTCTCCAAGCCAAAGCCATTATCAAAGGGTAACCATGCTAAAAGTGGGGGAGATAAAAGGCCGAAGAGCTACAACTCCTCTAAAGAATGATTGAACAAAACCTCAATGCCAAGGAAGACAAGGGCAAGGGCGAGGGCAAGCGGGAGGAGTTCACTCTTAAGACTAGTTGTTCCTATGTGATAGTTCACATTGGGCATGAGATTGCCCTAAAAGGAAGACCCTTAATGCCATGATTGATAAGAAGGAAAAAAAAGTGATGCTCATATCGGGTCAACGTAGCTCCTAAATGCCTTTAAGACGAAGTCGGTGCCTAAGACACCTCTCAACAAAGGGTTGATGCACGTAAAAGCCTATGTGAATGACAAGCCCACCGAGGCCATGGTGGACAAGGGTGCCATACACAATTGTCTTTGTTGATAAGGTAAAGAAACTAAAGCTCCATGCATCCAAGGAAGGTCAATGGCTTATGGGAGTCAATTTTGCTACCAAGCCACTCTAAGATGTAGCATGGGGGGTTGCCCTACATATTGACACTTGGGAAGGCAAGATGGACTTTATAGTGGCATTGATGGATGACTTCAACGTTGTGTTAGGGATGGACTTCCTATGCAAGGTCAAGATAGTGTTACTATCCTTTCTATGTTCCATGATTTCTTGGAGAAGGAGACACCATTTGTAGTCCTTATGGTCACCAAAGGTGTGCTCATAACCCTTTTGTTATCAGCTATGCAAGTGAAAAAGGGATTAAAGAAGAAGTAGGTGACCTACTTGGCTACACTTAAGGAGGGGAACACTTACCTAAGGCAATCAAGGGAATCCTTGATGAGTTTAAGGGCATGATACCACTTGAGTTGCTTAAAAGGCTTCCTCAAAGAGGAAAAAAGATTATCAAATCGAGTTGGAGTTGGTAGTTAAGCCTCCTTCCATGTGGCCATTTAGCTCGTTGAAGAAGGTAACTTCATAGATATATTCGAAATCATCCTCTACCTCATATCTATTCCATATACAATATATTTGTTATTGAGACTATATCCGGTTCTTCAAAAGTTTAAGGAAAAAGAAAAATAAGAAGTATTAATTTCTTTTTCATGAAAAAATCAAGAGAGAAAATTAAACATTTAAAAGAAAAAAAATATGTTTTTTAAACTTTTCTTTTATCTAATTCTAAGCAAAGTGAGAAGAAATTAAAACTATTTAGCATATTTCTCTCTTATTTTTGCGATATTTTCCTTATCTTTGCTTTATATTATTTAAAAGTAAGAAAATTACTTTCTTTTATTATTTTATTTTTCTCCTTTTGATACTTTGTAAGAAACCAAATACTCTTAAAAAAAAAAAAAGATTGAAATAATTAAATATTCTTAAGATTGAATTTGATTTAATACCTATTTTTATATTACTCAATTACCAAAACTTGTGGAACATCCCTACCCAAATCCATGGCTATTTATATGATTTGAAAACTATGATATTTAATTAATAATCCTAGAAAGGATTATCCAAGTTGACCCACATGATGCCCTACATTTATATACATATTGTAAATCGTAATCACTTCTCTCATTTTGAGGACTTTCATATATGAAGACCATGCTGCCGTGTAGTTGTCAGTAGATGACTCGATTCATTCCCACTCGGTTCAACCTTGAAAACGTAGGCCTAGTCAAACCATCTTTCTCAGAAAACCACAATGCCACTGGCCAACCGTCACCAGGGACTACAAAGAAGAAGGCCAACCCCTTTATAAATCAACTCTCGATCCCCTCAACTCACACCTTCCAGAAAAGATCCAGAGAAAGAAAAACAATACATATAAAACAAAAACGTTCCATTCCTTGTTTGAAAAATGGGATTCACTTGTAGGAAAAGCCTTTTCATGATGCTATTTCCTTTCCTAGTTTTCTCTGGTTGGAGGATCGGAGAAGTTGAAGCAGTGAGGCCTTTGCATGGCGGAGAGCAATGGGCCGAGGGAAATGGTCTATTGCGTCAATCCCTGCAGGCGGGTCTTTTGCCACCATCTGGTCCCAGTCCGTGCACACACATCCCTCGAAAGAGAGGAGGCAGGTGCGCCTTGAATGAAATGAACGTAGCTGGCCGTGTTGGGCTTGCGCCGCCTGCATTTCCCAATTTTGTGATGGATGTTGCTGTGGCTTCCGTTGCTTAGGATAGCCATGCTCAAGATCATAGGCTTTTATTTTTATTTTTATTTTTTTTTGGGCGTGTGTGTTTCGAGCGACCAATTCGGAAGAAGAGAAAAATGTCTTAGCTGTGGGATGGTAAGGATTTTGAGTGAAAAACCTACTATTCCTAGTGTCCAAAATGCTTGTCTTATCAAGGCAAATCTACCCTATGTTGATATATATATATATATATATTCTACTTTCCAATAAAATAAATCACTGATAAATGGACTATTAAGTTTTAGACGTTCAAAAGATCAATGATCATCAGAAAAGAAACAAGCAAAAATTTATTCATGATTCAATTAATTTTCTTCTTTTTATTTTTGTATCATGAAGTGTACATACTTCACATGGTTACAGAACAACGCAGAAACGCATAGAACTCGTCCATGTTGTTCGTTGAACAAAAAATTTATCAAAAGATGAAAAATAAAATACAGATACTAAAGCCAAAATGACCTGAAAATCAGTTTATCCACATGACAAACACGACAATAAGTTACGTATACTTGGAGCTGATGGCTTGTAAAAATGTCACTTGTGCGTGGTACCCTTGACAGCCGGAGCGGTGGCATGTGGTTTTGCAGGAGATGCAGGCGGGCTTTTGCAAGGAGGGCCTTCAACGGGGGTTTCCCCACATGGATTTGGGCCAGGAGGAGGGACAGGACCCCTTTGCTGAACCCTAGCAGCATTGTGTGGCTGGACACTGAGAAGAAAAACAAGTGCTATGACAGTAAAAACAACGTTGAGAAACCTCATGATAGTCTTGGTGGTGAGGCAAACAGGCTAGGAGATGAAATACAAATAAATTGGATATGTGGATGATATGCATATGAAGAGGAGATCGTGTTAATTGTTATTTATATGCATGCATATCCAATGGTATCACTTTGATTTTTCATTGTTTGATTTGTTTGAAGGGTTTGGATTCTTGACTTTTAGGTTTTGGCACGAGATGACTTGGAAATTGAACGGTCATAAAGGAGAAACTGCCCTTGAATTACCCGAATTGAGGCATGATAGGAACGTGTTTACTTGAATTGAGGTTTGAGTGGGGTTTGGTCACAGAGTTCTGGATGTTAAGCTGCTTTTTCTCGTATCATACACTGCTAATTAAGAATTGATCAACTCTTTGCAGATGATTCCACTCACATGCACCGACCTTTCCATTATCGTCAAGACCTAAGACACAGTGCGTGTCCTTGAATGGGGCATCATCCGGGGTGTATACGCATATACATACCATTTCCACACCACCACAAAGCTTGTTTATGATCATGTTTTCTTCTGTTCAAATCTCTTGAGAAAATGCAAGAAAAAGGCATATAAAACTTTTCGCCATTTTTTCCCAAAGACGCATGATAAAAGTGTTAATGGGTTGGTTAAGTTATGGGTTCTCAATATATTTATATACCTATGGTTTGAAAGTAATGGTTTCGGCCATTAACTTGGGAGGTCTTGAGGCACATCGGTCTCGGTATCTTCGATCGGTATCGGATGAGAGGCAAAATATATATTTTTTATAAAGTTTTAAGTTTAATTATATTTAATATTATTTAAATAGCCATAAAAATATGTTTATTATTTTTTAATATTAAAAGTTCTTTTATTTCATATCTTCATATTTAATTTAATTAATTATAAAATTTTTCAATTGTTAATATTGATACAAGTAATTATTAATTTTTTTAGTAATATGTTATTTAATAAAATTTAATTTGTAAATCTTATTTAATTGTATTAAAAAAGTTAGTAATTTATTTAAATTATAATTAAATTAAATTTTTATAATTTATGTTTACATTTCAATTTATTTCATTATATTCATTACCCGTGGTATATATACCACTATATTCATTACCCATTTTATAAATACCCTTACGCGTGTCTTGGTCGATAGGTTGGTTGTATATACCTTAATCGAGGGTGAAATTCATAACACATAAAACTAGTTTTACTAACATGCATGTTAAAATATCAATAAAGTTCAAAATATGAAATTGTTAATTTATGCGCTAATGATGAATATCAAGATACATCATCTATATTCAAAGTAATCAAAGATCAATGTACACAATAATTTTTTATGTGGAAAACTCCCACATTTATTGTGGGGATAAAAAACCTTGGGGCTTAAGACCTCTAATCTACAATTCACTATTTGAAATCAAAGTATATAGATTTATTTGACCGTTTTACCCTAAACACTTACTTTTGAGCATCTATACTTTGATCCACATATGCGATGTAGTTCCTCCAGTAGATTCTTCTCAGCTTTTGAGGGGATACAGATCCTTCTAACAATCTAAAATTCAATCTTATAAATTATTTCTTGAGAAATTGGGAATAATAGGGCAAGTTGGTTAATTCTCAAAGTGTCCAACCAAAAAACATATTTAGGTAGGTTATATATAGGCCTAAGACTCTAGAGAGTTAGAAATGAAATTTTCTTAAAAGGTAAAATATCAACTTTTCAAAAGTTAATTAAGAAAAGAATTTTATTTAAAAAAAAAATAATAATCAACTTTTTAAAAATTAATAAAGAAAGTAATTTTCTTCAAAAATAAAATATCAACTTTCCAAAAATTCATTAAGAATAGAATTTTCTTAAAAAAAATATATCAGATTTCTAAAAATTAATTTAAAATAAAATCTCAAAGTTGCCAAAAATTAATGAAGACCTTTTACCTCAATTTTAAAACTTCCAAAAAACTAACTTGCCTTTGATAAACTTTTTTAGATTTACTTATGACAACCCCGAATGCATTTTTCAATAGAGAGTAATTTATTACCTAAAATGATTTCTAAGCCAAAATAAAAAGAAACAAAACTGTCAATACATAAAAATGTCTTAACACCGTGAGAAACAAAAATGATGAAAAAGGAGAAAACATGTTTGTTAGGTATGCAATAATGCTTTTGATAATGGGATGAGTACGTAAGGTGGAAAATTGTTAGACGCTATTATAAGTCTTAGGATGAATATGAATGAATGACATCAAGTCACATAAAGAGAATTAACTTAATCTTATTGATAGTTAATTGGTTTTTAAATGAGATAGTTACGTGTTTAATTCTAACAAGTGTTAATGGAGCTATGTCTTAAGGTTCAAGTTGCAAAAGCCTCATGTTGGAGGAGGAATTATTAGGTATGCAACAATGTTGCTGCACAAAAAAAAAAAAAAAGACCTTGGGGTGAGTGTTTAATGCTGGAGATGGTTACACACCACTATAAGCCTCAAAATAAGTAGAGTCAATTGGTTTTCTGTTGAGATAACTCTACGATCCTAACAAGATTTTATAATTTCATAGATTTTTTTACAGAAAAAAAAAAGTTATAAATGGCATAACCATTTCAAGAACCTCGCTGAAGAGGACACATGAAACTGAAGTTCATCACTTTACATTGGCTTTGCATTCCTCAAGGGGGCACAATCTGTGTAATCGGTGAACTCTCTGTGCACAATCTGTGTAGAAGCCAACACCATAACAAAGGGATATTACAAACTATCATCCTTACCCCCACCCAAAGATTTGGGTTAGTTTGGGCCTCTCAAGAGCCCAATTACTTCTATGTCTTTTCCCAATAGATCCATAAATATAGATTAAAAAATAGGATAAACATATATGCAAAGACAAATAACAAGTTTGTTCAACCCAAAAGAAAGAAAAAGGACATGCATGCTATAAAATTTGATTGAAAAACCTAATACTTGTCGTCTTCAAAATGTCTTATCAGTGAGATGGTCAGGATTTTGATTGAAAAACCTACTATTCTTATCAGTTGGGTGGGCCGGATTATTTGAAAAGTTCAATTACAGGGCAATCCATTCTATGTTGATCTATTCTACTTTTCCAATAAAGTAAATCACTGATTAATAGCCTGCTGAGTTTTGGCCCTGCAAAAGATCAATGATCATCACAACAAGAAGAAGCAAAAATTTGTTCATGATTCAACTTTCTTCTTTTTATTTTTATATCATCATGAAGTGTACAAACTTCACATGGTTACGCGTTACAACACAAATCAAGAGCACAAGTAATACACAGAACGCATAGAACTCGTCTATATTATTCGTTTTACAGAAACTTCATCAAAAGATGAAGAATAAAATAAAAATACTAAAGCCAAAATGAGCTGGAAATCAGTTTATTCAGATGCAAAATACAACAATAAACTACGTATACTTGGAGTTGATGGCTTGTAAAAATGTCATTTGTGCATGGTAGCCTTGACAACCGGAGTGGTGGCATGTGGTCTTGCATGGGGGTTGTTGCAAGCAAGATTTTCTCACATGAATTAGGGGCAGAAGGAGGGACAGAATGCATATATTGATATATATGTTACCTCCATTCAAGCCTCATTGTGGATGAAAATCTTTGCAACGTTATTATTGATTTGGAAATCAAGTCATGGAAAAAACTCTTCCCTAAGAAAAATATGATGTTTCATAGATCTTTTTTTTTCAATTATAATCTTTTAATTACATTATTAAGATAAATAAATTTTGTTCTTTTTCCGAATAAAAAGGTGTACATTAGCTTGCGTAAGATCAGTAAAAGTGTATTTGGTAGTGATTATATAAAATATTTTTGGGCTAAAAAAAAAAAAAAAAAAAACCACTTTCATAAAAAAAATATTTTAAGTAAAAATGCTGTCAAACACACTTTAATTTATAGGCATCTGACATCACTTTTAAAGATGCCAAACTTTTTTGAAGTTTCATTTTCAAAATTTGAAATAGATTGTCAAAATGACTAATGAAATCCCAAATTATTCTTAAACCATGCATTCTACCCTTTATTAATGCAAAAGATAACCAAAGAGCTACTTTAATCCTATTTACAATTAATGTGAAAACAAAATCAATAAACATGAAAATAATATTGAAAATATATTTCAAATTTTGAATCAAATATTTAATTATTATAAAAACCAAGTTTATTGTTTAAAGTTTTTAAGGAATGAAAAATGGGTAATTATTCCGAGATTCTCTAAAGATACCCTATGATATGTTGTATTTCTTTCCCAAAACTCTACCTAATTTTTGTGATCTTATCTTGTAAATCTGCCTTAAAAATTGTTGTAAATGATATGTTTATATGCAAAATGGAAAATTCATGACTGATTAAATTTTAAAGATGTCTTTCCTTCATTTCTCTTTGTTCATGATTGACAAAGAAGATAGATGATTGAGATAGTATTTGATAAATCAATTTAATTACTTTATATAATTTCATGACTCAAGTCATTATGAAATTAAGATATTATTTGGTTCCACTTTTAAGAAGTTAAAAACTTTTCTCTAAAATTAATAAAAACTTTTATGTATGTTTTACTAATTTTGTTTAAAAAACTTATGACTTAAAAAAAAAAGTTAGTATGAAAAATAAAATAAAATTGTTACTTATAGAAATAATATTTTCAATTTCATATTTAGTGAAATTTTTATAATGCTAACAGTATCCTTTAAAAATTATGATTTTGGTTTCTATTCCAGCTTTTGATGAAAGCCAAACATAGTAAGTTATCCCAAACAAGGCTTAAGTATATGTAATAAAATAACTTAATGTTATAACTTAAATTTAAAAATAATTTTAATCATTAAGTCAAAATAATTAACTTATTTTAAATCATTGATTTCTTTTCGTCCTATTTACACACATCCAATGAGAATATCTTTTATGTTAATGACTCCATGTCTATGATTCATATATTTTTTTTAACTAAATATATTATAGTTGTTTTATGAGTCTATAAGACATTTAATATGAATGTTTAGCAAATGAATTTATTATTTAATATTAATGAAAGTAAATATTAATTTAAATTAACAAGGGTAAATATAAGTTGAAATTAGTAAGAATAATGTGTCCATTTGATGATTTAGTAAAATATTAAATTTATTGAATAGCCTCAGTACTTAAAATATAAATTAAATAATAAATTTTAAGTTCACAATTTAAAAATAATTTAACTTAAAATCAGCTTAGTTCATAAGTAAAATATATTAAGTTTTATCTAATATTTTGTAAATCAAATAATATTTGGACAATTTTATGCATGTGAATAAAATTGCAACTTGAGTCAGTCCAATCTGTACCCAACGTAGGGGGTTGAGTTTATGGACAAACTTTGAATACGTTGAGATTTGACTTGGGTGCAAGATTCAAGAAATTTGCCAAAACCCGGCGCATAATTATTAATTATTAATTGAAGCAATTGGAAAGTGATAAATATCTTGCCATAAAAATTTCTTAAAATTGCAGACACAGTTGAGTTCTTGGCGATAAGAATTTGATAATATAAGGAGTTTTCATCTAGTAAGAAGAGTAACGGGTAGATTGACCCATATGCATGGAGATGGAACGTGGAGCTTTTCTCCTATGAAAATGGCTTCGTCTGGTTGCCAAAAGAAGGCATCGAATTAGGGTTCAAAGTTTGTGCTCCTGTGGAATTCAAGGCCTTCAGTCTACCCGTTTCCATTCTCACGAGCCAAGAAACCAGACCCAATAATCCATTCCACATGGGGTCACGTGGAGCTTTTCTCCTATGAAAATGGCTTCGTCTGGTTGCCAAAAGAAGGCATCGAATTAGGGTTCAAAGTTTGAGCTCCTATGGAATTCAAGGCCTTCAGTCTACCCGTTTCCATTCTCACAAGCCAAAAAACCAGAGCAAATGATCCATTCAGTACCTGTAATTCCAAATGATGGTCTTTTTTTCTAGAAATAGGCACATAAATATATACCAAATGTCTCATATACCACCTCAATGTTTGGTTCCCTAGGCTGACCAAAACTCACTTGATTATAAAAATAAAGATAATCAAAGAAGAAATTAAAATCCATCTAATATTAGTCATTAACAAAGACAGTAGAGACCAAATCTTAAGTTCAAAAGGAAGTCAGGAAGATGTATTATCACAGAAGTCGAAGTCAAATTTCAAACCAAATGTTGGGAAAGTTTTAGAATTGGGTCACTCTGCATTTTCTTCCTATCATTCTTGGATCACATGTTGACAATGAAATTACCTTTGAAACGTTCCTTTGATTTTTGGAGGTCAAATAAATAAGACAGCTTAGTCACAGAAAATTGGTTCCAAAATAAAGCCCAACGATGCGTGTATTATGTGGGATGAGTCAAACCCGACGGAAAGTTAAGCTTGAAGAAGAATATGATTGAATTAACTTGATCTTATTGATAGTTAATTGGTTTACAGTTAATTAAGTCCTTGATCATAATAAGTGATATTAATTAGAGCAACATCATGGGTTAGAGTTGCAAGAGCCCCATGTTGGGAAAGAGATTGTTAGGTATGTGATATTGGGAGCTCATGTCGGGGAAGGGATTGTTAGATATGCAATGCTACTCCTGAAAAAAAAAAAATGGACCTTTGGATGAGATACCACTATAAGCTCTAACAAGATTTTAGTTTCATAGATTTTCTATAAAAGAATTTATAATTGAGTGGCATAAATTAACGTTTCAAGAAATTCATTGAAATGGGTTTACATTCCTCATGGTGGGGCAATCTGTGTAATCTGTGAACTCTCCGATCCCATCTATGAAGAAGCCGAAGCCATGACAAAGGGATATTAAAATTTATTGTAGCAATCCTTAACTCGTCGACATTAAAAATAATTGTACCCTTACCCCATAGAAAGATTTAGGATAGTTTGGACCTCTCAAGAGCCCAATTGCTTTTATGTCTTCTCCCAATAGATCCATAAATATAGATGAAAAAATAGGATAAACATATATGCAAAGACAAAGAACAAGTTTGTTCAACCCAAAAGAGAAAAAGGGGACATGCATGCTATAAAATTTGATTGAAAAACCTACTATTCCTAGTGTCCAAAATGCTTGTCTTATCAGGCAAATCCACCCTATGTTGATATATATATATGTATATATATATATATATCTACTTTCCAATAAAAGTAAATCACTGATTAATGGACTATTAAGTTTTAGACGTTTAAAAGATCAATGATCATCAGAAAAGAAACAAGCAAAAATTTGTTCATGATTCAATTAATTTTCTTCTTTTTATTTTTGTATCATGAAGTGTACAAACTTCACATGGTTACAGCACACATCAGGAGCCAAAGTAATGCACAGAAACGCATAGAACTCGTCCATGTTATTCGTTGAACACAAACTTCATCAAAAGATGAAAAATAGAATACAGATACTAAAGCCAAAATGACCTGCAAATCAGTTTATTCAGATGACAAACACGACAATAAACTACATATACTTGGAGCTGATGGCTTGTAAAAATGTCACTTGTGCATGGTAGCCTTGACAGCCGGAGCGGTGGCATGTGATCTTGCAGGAGATGCAGGTGGATGTTTGCAAGGAGGGCTTTCAACAGGGGTTTTCCCACATGGATTTGGGCCAGAAGAAGGGACAGGACTCCTTTGCTGAACCCTAGCAGCATTGTGTGGCTGGACACTCAGAAGAAAAACAAGTGCTATGACAGTAAGAACAACGTTGAGAAACCTCATGATAGTCTTGGTGGTGAGGCAAACAGCCTAGGAGATGAAATACAAATAAATTGGATACGTGGATGATATGCATATGAAGAGGAGATGCATATGATATGCTCGAAGGCACACGATACAAGTGTTAATTGGGTTGGTTAGGTGATGGGTTGTCAATATATGTATATACCCTTAACCAAGGGTGAAATTCATAACATGTAAAACTAGGCCTACTAACATGCATGTAAAATAATTAATACAGTTCAAAATATTAAATTGTTAATTTATACACCAATAATGAATATCAAGATGCATGATCTATACTCAATTCCTAAACTATTTTCATAAACATGAATTTAAATTTTTTATTTTTATTTTTTAAGAAAAAGAAGAAAAAGCATTTTAGCTAAAAGCTAATGATGCAGCACAAACTGTCATGTTATAAGTGAGCATCAATTCGGCTCAAGCTGTCATGTTTCACACACATTTGAAAATGATAAGTTTGGCATTACTAATCAAATAAGTTTGAATGAAAATGAGCGTAGATGGCCATGTTGGGCTTGCGCTGCCTGCATTTTCCCAAATTTGTGATAGATGTTGCTATGGCTTCCGCTACTAAGGATGGCCATGCTCAAGATCGAAGCTCTTAGGCTTGTTTTTGGAGTTGGGTTTTGTGCATCTCAATCCTCGATGACAAGCTTTAATCCTTACCTCTGTTGTGTATCTATCTATCCCTTTTTTGTTTTTTGTTGTTGTTGTTTTTTTTTTTAGCGTGTGTTGGAGTGACCAATGATGAAAATATTGGTAATCATGGATATATCGATATTTCGATTTTACGGATATAATAGAGATATATTGGTGGATATTTTGACACAAAATATTAGTAAGCAGAAAATTAATCAAAACTTACGAAAATATTGAGAAAAACTTTAAAAATGGTATAATAAACATTTTAAAGTTATTTTATAAAAAAAATGATATATGTATATGATGCAATTAATCATATTTGATAATAATATCATATGTGTTTATAAAAATATGAATTATATATATATTTATTATTAAATTATATCAAATATTATTCGACAATAATACTGTGATATTTTATTATAATACATCTAATTTTAAAATTATAATCCATTTAATTTCAATTGTATTAAATAATATAAAATAAATGATGATATATGTATAATTTTTTTTAATATTTATATTTTTATATTTAATTAATAAATAAATGATATAAAAAAATTGTTAAGAAAATTGTAACATTTTAAAAATAAAATAATTAGAATTAACTTGTTTATTAAAATCTTCTTTTAATATTTTGTTTTATGATGGTTTTACTATATAGCTCATGTTTAATAAATGGGCAAGTTAGCCCAATGGTCGACTAGGGTTGTATTTAGCGCTTGCAACAAGCCACAATTTAAGATTTTAAGGGTTTGACCGTATGTTGATTAGATTAAAAGATCAGCAAAATGGTTGATAAATCGGTAAAAATCCAACTTATGACTTATCTTTTCGGAAATTTTGGAAATTTCACTTAAATTTTTGAAAAATTTCATCATTGGGAGCAACCAATTCCAAAGAAAAGAAAAAGGTGGTAAAGAACTCTCATAATTGATGTGACTTCAAATGTATAGAAATTGATTTTATACTTTTTATTCCAATAGATTGTCACAAAGCTTAATTTAAAGATCAAGTTAAATGGCTTCAAAGTTGGTACTTAGATGGAGAGACAAATTTTTTTGTTAAGAAATTAAGAATTTTGTTAGGATGCAAGAAGATTTAGGTATGTTTGATAATTATTGTCAAAAATAGTTTTCTATTTTTTATAACAAAAAACTGGAAAACAAGTTTGATAATTAGAAACAAAGCACAATTTTAAGAATACAAGGTATTTTTAAAAATTATTTAAAAAAATAATTATAAAATATGAAAATGATTAAAAATAAATTTTATTTATTTTTAGAACATATTTAAAAATATAGAAAACAAATTAAGAACATTTCAGACTTTCAAATAAACTTTTGTTTTATAAAATGTTAGACAACCGTTTTTAAAAACTGTTATCGAAAATCATTTTTTAAAATTATTTTTGAAAACACTTTTTAAAGAAAATCTTAGAGTGCATTTTCAAATTAAGAAAATTTTTATAACACTTGAAAATTTTTATCCTTCAAGTATTAACAATGCTAGAAACACTTTCTATAATTACCGTCAAACGCACTCTTAATCTTACAAATTTTTAATTTGACATGAATGTAAATTTTTCTATTAGGAATAAACATATATCAAAGCTTTAATTTTTTGCAACCAAATTTGACTTACTCTATTCCTGCATGTAGCTATGACTTTCCAATTCGTTAAGGTAAAACCAGCCACTAAATAGAGATCAAGTACACCTTAATTTGCCTATGACATATAAATTAAATCTTAGATAAACCTATGTTTTACGAGTGTTATAATTAAGTTTGAATTTGTTTACATATATGATATATGTTACCCCCATTCAAGCCTCATTGTGATGAAAATCTTTGCAACATTATTATTGATTTGGAAATCAACTCATAGAGAAAACTCTTCCCCAAGAAAAATATGATGTTTCATAGACTTTTTTTATTTATAAAAATAATCTTTTAATTACATTATTAAGATAAATAATTTTTGTTCTTTTTTTTAAGAAAAAGGTGTACATTAGTCCACACAAGATTGGTAAATTTCATTTAATTTCAAAATTTGAAATAGATTGTCAAAATGACTCATCAAATCCCAAATTATTCTTAGAAAATGAAAATAATCCTATATACAATTAATGTGAAAACTAAATCAATAAACATGAAAATAATATTAAAAATATATTTCAAATTTTGAATTAAATATTTAATTATTATAAAAACCAAATTTATTGTTTAAAGTGTTTAGAATGAAAAGGGGTAATTATTCCTAAATTCTCTTAACATTCCATGTGGTATATTGTATTCCTCTCCTACAATTCTGCCTAAAAAGTATTGTAAATGATATATTTAGATACAAAATGGAACATTCATGATTTATTAAATTTTGAAGACGTCTTTCCTTCATTTTTTCTTTGCTTGTGATTGACAAAGAAGATGGATGACTAAGACAGTGTTTGATAAATCAATTTAATAACTTTATATAATTTCATAACTTAATTTAAGTCATTATTAGATTAAGATATTATTTGGTTCGACTTTTAAGAAATTAAAAACACTTCTTTTCTTTTTTTAAATTAATAAACTTGTTGGCTTGCTAGTTGACCGCTTAGGGTATGAAAAAAACTCAATCTTCAACTCTATCTTGAATACATAATACATATCGCTTTTGAACTCAACAACCATTAATCAAATATGCATTACCAAAATTGTAACCGCAACTTGAATCTAGAGCACACAATAACATCTATATAAGCAATTACAATACTACTTATATTTGGAAAACTCCAAAATCATACAAATGTTATGAGATGCAATTCTACCTTTTTTTTTTTTCAAGGCATTGCATATATCCATTTGCATAACACTATACTATCACAACCACAAATCTAACAATATCAATACATTCCCATATAAATATACAAAACAATTTTATTTAGACAATCTTCAACTCTTAATTAATTGTTTTAAAAAAATAATCATATACTCATAATATACTTTTCAATACATACATGTTCTCTACTTTTTTCTCAGATCATATTGCCTCATCTTAGTCTTCGGAACATCCCAATGCCAGGTCCAAATCCTTCACTTCAATTATTCCACTTAAGATTAATGAAATATTCAAACCAATCTATCACAATATAATCAAAATTACAATAAGACATAGCAACATGATTGCAATTTAATCTCAACAAGAAGTAACAACATTAATCCATACTTTATTCAATCATTATCAACAATATTAATTATAAGCAATTTATACACCCATAACATGTAATTTGCATGCTCAAGTTATTTTCAATACTCATTCTACACTATTTCTTAAACACAAATTGAAATCCATTAACAACTTATATGATATATCGAAGCATCAAAGGAGGAAAACATAAGAAAGTAAGCATACATAACACACAAGCTTAAGTATTATCGCAACCTTGAGCTCTGATACCACACTATCACACCCCAAATTCTAGGAAACCTAGAATCTGACTCGTGATCCCAAGTTAATAATTTGACGCTAAGGGTTACTCCTATCCAAGTTGGCAATCAGTCATGATAACTTGATTTTTCTTGAATAAATTGACATCAAATCCCAAATAAAGTTGTGTAAGTTAAGATTTATGGTATGAATTTTTTTTTTTCTTTGTCAAACCAACCGTCACTTGTACACAACTATAATAAATCTATTAATCATCTTACCACCCAAAGTGACAATCCAAATATCTATAATAATATTTAAGTGAAAAATATTTCCAAAATTGTTTTACAAAAATAAAAAAATATAATATAAGTTAAAAAGAAGATATAACTCACTTTAGTACATGTCAAAAAAGTAATGTAAATTAAAAACAACCATTATTATTGTTCCTTTACTTTCTAGGGCTTTCTAGAGTACTATCTAATCTTCCTTATTCCTTATAAACTATATTTGCATCTAAACATTTTAGAAAATGAAGGGGTGAGCATTTTCACGTTGCTCAATAGGGTGTCTTACACCTAAATGGGTTTAAAAAAAGACTTAAATCCATATAACACAATCATATACCAAAATATAATATTAAATTTACATTATATACATTAAATGAAACCTCAACTATACAAATTTAAACCAATCAAAATGATCACTTTTCTTATTCAATCATATGTATAGCACATCAAATAATTCTAAATTTACAAATTAAATAAGTCATTTTAGTCTTAAATAATATATTCAAACATACAGTTGATATCATTCAATTAAATAATACAAGTTCTTCTTCCAAATACAAACATAATGCAAATCCTCACACACAATCAAGTAATGCATTATTGTTCTTGGGCTTTCACTCAAGGAATGCCCCTCTCCCTTCCCCTCCCTCCATCAAATAGAGTATTCTCCTAAAATTTTACGTGAAATTGAGTTCGTTTAATAGGCCCATTGGCATCCCGAAGCTAGTAGTGCTGTTTTCCCACTTCTAGACATTGCTCCCCCTATGCGACTCCCCTATTTTTTTTCTATATATATATATATATATATATATATATATATAAATTAAACTACTATTCTCTATTTCATATTCCACAATTATAAATTATATTTATGATTTTCTACTTTATGAAAAATACTATTGTATTCTTAATTAAATTTGCTACAAGCCTGCTCTTCAAAAAATATAATGCGACTTTAATTACTTGAAGCATTTTTACTCGAAAATTCATTTAGGACATGATTCCATTAACTATTTTGAAAAAACAATTTCATAAAATGTCTAAAACATAAAATAATTTTTCAATATCCAAGAAGCTTAAATTCATATTAACCTTTAACCTATTAATCTTACTAATATTTATTTACCAATAAAAATTTAAGCAATATTCTGAAACTTAATTTCATCAATTATTTAGTTATTCAATTTATAATAATTAAATTCTCAACCCTTTGGTATAATTTTTATTTAATTTACTTTATTTGTCAAATTCCTCAATTGAATCAAACTTTTAAAAGTTAAAATTCACTAAATTCATATTTAGTTAATTTACCCTTTATATACTTTTCTAAAGTCATATATCATAATTTAATCTTAATTGAATTTCAATTCAATTCTGTTTGATTTTTTTTTTTTAATTCTATAAGGTTTAATTCCAATTATAAAAATTAAATTAATATATTATAGAATTAAATTTAATTTCTTTTTAACAATCTATTATAACAATTCGATATAATATAAATTTTTACAATTTATACCAAGTTTTTCTTACTACGATTCTTTGATAATTATCCAATGATAATTAAATTAATTCTCATAATATACTTGATATTCAAATTTTCAAAATCTAATCTCAATTATTTGATGTTTAAATTTTTCTCCCAAAGTTAAATTTAATTTTTGAAATTCCTACTCTTTATATATGACAATGGAAATTTTTTTAAACTATTGGCTTTTGAGTTTTCCAAAATTTCTCCCAATTAAATATTAACACATGAATCTTCACCATTCTTTTTTACTATTTAACTAACTTTATGAAAACTTTCCTCATCCCTGAATTTGATGTATCATTAAAAAATCCAAGTATTATAATAAGAGAATAAGAGAAGTTGAAGCAATGGGGCCATTACATGGCAGAGAGCAAGCTGAGAGAAATGGTCAGTTGCGTCAGTTTCTATAGGTGGGTCCCGTGCTGCCGTCTGGTCCCAGTCCATGCACACACATTCTTGGACAAATGGGAGGTAGGTGTGTCTTGAATTAAATAAATGTAGTTGGCCGCATTGGGCTTACGTCGCCTGCATTTCCCAATTTTGTGTTAGATGTTGTGGGGGGTTCCTCTCCACGTGTCCATTTCAAGCTCAAGACCCCTTGGCTATCTAGGACAAGCATGTAACTCGGATCATTCCGTCCAGGCCAAGATAAGTTCCATCTAGCACTAGAAGTGAGAGGGTTCCCTTCTCCCATAGGGCCAGACGAAATCAACAGCCTAAACTCTCAGATGGGAAGATTTGTCCAGTTAAGCCTTGAAAGACTTTTGGCATGCATGATCAATCACGCCTGACATTCGAGCGGTCAATGGGACTCCATTTCGCTAACAAATCTACATTAATTAATTGTGCGCACAATCCCAGACGTTGACAGGCTAAATGAACAGACAATTGCACGGTCCAAGATCTTGGCACGCCAGCAAATGACACCTACCAGCCACCCTTAATTGAGATGATTGCCCAGCCGCCCTAAGGACAATCATCATTATAGAGAAAGGTAGAGTGCATAGTCAGCACTACAGTGGCAATGTCATCAGCTCTATATAAGCCCTCCAAAAAGTATGAACATGGTATGCGCGCACAAACGCTCACTCTTTCCCACAAAATGGTTAGAACTATTCTTGTCTGACTTAAGCTTTGGAGGGGTGTGCCCGGACCACCTGTCCAGACATCCTTTTGTGCAAGAAAGAAGCCCATCTGGCTCCAGTACAACTGGATGGACTCTTCAAGAGGTACGAAGTAGGAAAGAAGTCCGCCTGACTTTAGTGAAACTAGACGGACCTGATTCCAGTTGGCTTAGCATCAATAGATGTTGTTGCGGCTTTCGCTGCTAAGGATGGTCATGCTCAAGATCTAGGCTTGGCTTTGGAGTTGGGTTATTGTAGATGACAAGTTTTTTTTTTTTTTTTTGTTTGGGCATGTGTGTTGTAGCAACAAATTTCGAAGAAAAGAAAAATGTGGTCAAGAATTCTCATAACTGATGTAACTTCAAATGTATGGAGATTTTATACTTTTAAATTATACTTTTCATTCCAATGAATTGTCACAAAGCCTAATTTACATATTAAGTTAAATGGCTTCAATGCACATAAGAACTTCTATAGATGAACTAATTTGTTTTTTTTTTTGCTAAGAAATTAAGAATCTTGTTAGAATGCGGGAAGATTTAAGTATGTTTGATAATTGTTTTCAAAAATAGTCTTTTATTTTTCATAACAAAAAACTAGAACACAAGTTTAATAATTAGAAACCATAACAATGTTTTTAAAAAATAAGGTATTTTCAGAAATTGTTTTTAAAAATAATTATAAAAAATATGGAAAATGATTAAAAATAATATAATATATAGAAAATTTATTTTTAGAATATATTTAAAAACATAGAAAACATATTAAGAGTATATCAAGTTTTCAAATATACTTTTATTTTATAAAACATTAAATAACAGTTTTTGAAAACCATTCTCAAAAACTATTTTTCAAATTTTTTTTTTTTTTTTTTTGTGAAAACACTTCTTAAATAAAGCCCTAGTCCTACAAATTTTTATTTTGACACGACTGTAAAATTTTCTATTAGGAATAAATATATATCAAGGCTTTAATTTTGTGCAACCAAATTTGACTTATTCTTTTCCTGCATGTAGTTATCACTTTCCAATTCGTTAAGATAAAACTGGCCACTAAATAGAGATTTTTGGAATTATTTTGAAAAATAAGGACCAATACACCTTAATACTCCTTAATGTACTATAAATAAGTAATGGAAGATAAATAAAATAAAATAAAATAAAAACATGATAAATCTCTAGGCTTCATTGAAATTGATACCTTATATTATAATGAAATATTTAAATAATTCAAATATTAAGGTGGTGTTTGTTTTTTAACTACATAGACAAAAGTTAAAATATTTTGTTTTTTCTATTCAACTGAAGGTAACCTATAAATATTAACCAACATAATTAAAGCGAACTTATAATCAATAAACTTAGTATAGTTATGTTGGTTGATGTTAACAAGTTACTTTTAGTTAAATAGAAAAAGTTAAATATTTTAACTTTCTTTATTCAGTAAAAAAACAAATACCACATAAGGCTACGCAGAGTATCAATTAAGCTAGAGTTGTCACAAGAATCTAAATTCAATGTAACATTATTGAGGAAACATTCAAAGAAACTAAAGAATTAACAAATTAGAGAGTTAGTTTATAAAATAATAGAATACTAAATTAAATAAAAGTCAGAAAAAACAAATTATAAGTCAAAAGATTAATTCAAAATGATGCATCAAAGGTCATATCCAACTTCAAACTATGATTTTCTTAACAACCCTAACAACCCTACCCGCTTATGACATATAAATTAAATATTAGATAAACCTATGTTTTACAAGCATTAGAATTAAGTTTGAATTTATTTACATACATGATATATGTTGCCCCCATTCAAGCCTCAATGTGGATGAAAATCTTTGTAATGTTATTATTGATTTGGAAATCAAGTCATAGAAAAAAACTCTTTTCCCTGGAAAAATATGATGGTTCAACACCCTTTTTTTAATAACCTTTTAATTACATTATTAAGATAAATAATTTTTGTTCTTTTTGCAAAAGATAGCCAAAGAAATACTTTAATCCTATATACAATTAGTGTGAAAACTAAATAAATAAACATGAAAATAATATTAAAAATATATTTCAAATTTTGAATTAAATATTTAATTATTATAAAAACCAAGTTTATTGTTTAAAATTTTTAACGAATGAAAAAGGGGTAGTTATTCCTAAGTTCTCCAAAGATTCCTTGTGATATGTTGTATCTCTTTCCCAAAACTCTACCTAATTAATTTTGTGATCCTCCCATACAATTTTGTCCTACAAAAATATTGTAAATGATATATTTATATACAAAATGGAAAATTCACGACTGATTAAATTTTGAAGACGTATTTTCTTCATTTCTCTTTACTAGTGATTAACAAAGAAGATGGAAAACTAAAATAGTGTTTGATAAATCAATTTAATAATTTTATATGATTTTATAACTTAATATTAGATCAAGATATTGTTTGGTTCAACTTTTAAAAAGTCAGAATCTTTTTTAAAATCAATAAAAACTTCTATACAGGTTTTACTAATTTTATTCAAAGAATTTAAAATTTTAAAAAAAGTTAATACGAAAAATTTTAAAAAAATGTTACTTTTTATAGAAACAATAATTTCACTTTCATATTTAATTTGGGTTGCAACCTAGGTGGATTCGTCGGTTTGACAACCAACTCGAGCCCAACTAAAATTAAGAAACAATCAACCCAAACTCAACTCAACCCGACCTTTAATCCAAGGTACTCAACCCAAGCCTAACTCAATCTTATTTTTCTAAACTTGGGTTGAATTGGGGTTGGTTGAGTTAAACTCGAGTTGATTAGGTTAAACTCGAGTTTATCAGGTTACACTCGATCAGGTGGATTGATCGGGTTGCATGATTTAAAATCCATTCACAATGGTTTTTATAAGACTTTTTTTCTATATATTTATACCAAAATTTAAATAGTAAATAAGACAAAACTTTAAGATAACAATAAAAAGGTAAAACAAATTTATGTATCTTTCAAAAAATGAAAAAGTATATGATATAATTATAATTTATTTATTTTAAATATAAAAAGAAAATAAATATGATTATATTATAACAACTATAAAAATATTAAATCGAATTTGAGTTAGACTCGAGTTGTTTGAACAATGATCTAAGCTTGACCCAAATTGAACTTGGGTTAAGAAAACTTAATATGAACTTAACCCAAATATTGAAAATGTTTGTCCAAATTCACCCAAATATCAAGTTGGGTTTGGATTGGATTGAGTTGACTTGCTCAAGTTGTACTCTTATATTTAATGAAACTTTTATAATGTTTAACATTATCCTTTAAAAATTATGATTTTGGTTTTAGTTTCCAATGAAAGCCAAACATAATAAGTTATCCCACACAAGGTTTAAGTATATTTAATAAAATGACATAATCTTACAATTTAAAGTAAAAAATAATTTTAATTATTAAGTTAAAATAATCAACTTATTTTAAATCCTTGATTTCTTTTTGTCCTATTTAGACATGTCTAGTGAGAGTATCTTTTATGTCAATGACTCTTCATTTATGATTCATTTTTTAAAATAAATATTTTATAGTTATTTTATGATTTTATAAGATATTTAATATGAATGTTTAGCAAATAAATTTATTTAGTATTAATGAAAGTAAATATTAATTTAAATTAACAAAAGTAAATATTAGTTGAAATTATGGTTTTAAAAACCAGATCAGATTGGCCGGTCCAACCGTTGGTTGGTCATGATTCCAGTTTGGTTCAACCATCAGCTGGTCATGGTTTTGGTTTGGTTCGATTCGGTTAATTGAACTAGTAGAGGGTTGAACTGGGATAGGATCGGATGAACTGACAATTCGATTGACGAACTTGATGAACCGACCGGCTCCCTCCGAACCGGACAATTCAACCATTTACATTTTTTTTTAACCCCACCAAAATGACGTTGTTTTACTTAGTATAAAAGATTTTCTTTTTTTTTTTAGGTAGAAAAACCATTTTTTTTAAGCCAAAAAAACATTTTCCTAAGGGAACTGGATCACTCCGTGAGGAGCTCATCGAACACATTTGTCGTTAAGCCCAATAAGTTTTTAGTCTTGCAAATTAATGATTCTTATATGCCTTTTATAGCCCACAATTCCTACATTTTTTTATCCATTTCCGATGTGGGTTAGTTAATCAGAAGAAAAAAATTTTGCAAGTTGGAAAGCTTTTAGGACCTTCAGGTGTAAAAATTAAAGCTTAGCCACTAAGCTATGAAGATTCTTCAGTATATTATATTTGCATATCAAAGTATATAACAAAAAGAATATTTTTTTTTTCAAATTTTTATTGTATAAAACCCTTTCAAATTTATTTTTATAATAATTATATAATGTATTATAAAAATAATATAAATTAATTAATATTATAATTTCAAGATAATAAAATAAAAAAGACAAGAAAATAAAATAAAATATTATATTTTTTTCATTTTAAATATATCTTTATATTTAAATATTATATATGTTCTATTTAATAAAATTTAAAATATTAATATATTTATATTTCTCTTCATCGTTTAATTTGATATGTCAAATATAAAAATGAAATATTATTAAAACTTTTAATTGTATATAATTTTAATTTTTTTTATAATTATTTAAAATTTTATATAATATATAAATTTTTATTTATGACGTCACCGGTTCGATAAAGGTCCAACCAGTGAACTGATAACTTTTCTAGTTCAATCATCAGTCCGGTTCTGAAAACATTGATTGAAATTAATGAGAATAATGTATCAATTTGATGATTTAACAAAAATATTGGTTTAACTTCATTGAACAACCTTAATACTTTAAGTCAACTTAAGTTATAAGTTTTACCAAATATTTTGCAAATCAAATAATATTTGAACAAAATTCATGCATATGTGAGTAGGTTTGCAACTTGAGTCGGTCAAACTTGTACCCAACTTAGGGTTCCAGTTAATGTAGGCAAACTTTGAATAAGTTAAGGTTTGACTTTGGTAGGAAAAATATCAATTTGAAAATATTAGGGTAGGTGTGGGTTCAAGGTTCAAGCAATCTGCCCAAACCCGAACCCGCACATAATTATTAATTATTAACTGAAGCTATTGGAAAGTGATAACTTGCCATAAAAATTTCTTAAAATTACAGACACGCCTGAGTTTTCAGGGGATCAGAATTTGATAATATAATGAGTTTTCATCTAGTAAGAAGAGTAAGGGGTAGATTGACCCATATGCATGGAGATGTAACGTGGAGCTTTTCTCCTATGAAAATCGCTTCGTCTGGTCATTAGTTTAATTAGGGTTCAAAGTTTGAGCTCCTATGGAATTCAAGGCCTTCAGTCTACCCGTTTCCATTCTCACAAGCCAAGAAACCAGACCAAATGATCCATTCCACATGGTCTCTCTCTCTCTCTCTCTGTGCTTTTTCTTAACATGCAACACCGTTTGCATGGCCACAAGCCAAGAGACAATTAACAGTACCTGTAATTCCAAATGATGTTCTATTCTCTAGAAATAGGCATATGAACACATACCATATGTATGTCTCATATGCCACCTCAATGTTTGTTTCCCTTGGCTGATCAAAACTCACTTGATTAAAAAAATAATAATAATAATAATCAAAGAAGAAATTAAAATCCATCTAAATTAGACTTGAACAAAGTCAGGAGAGACCAAATTTTAAGTTGAAAAGGAAGTCAGGAAGATGAATTATTACAGAAATCAAATTTCAAACCATATTTTTGTGCGATAACAGCGGCCACCTATGACTCCATGTATCTTTAGAACTGGAGCTATGTTGGGAAACTTTAGAATTGGGTTTGAATCCATTTTTAAGTCTTCTATGCATTCGACCCTCACTCTCCGTTTTCTTCCTCTCTTATTTGGATCACATGCTGAGAATGAAATTACCTTTGAAACATTCCGTTGACTTTTGGAAGTCAAATAAACAAGAGAGCATAACCACAGAAAACTCCTTCCAAAGTAATATCCGCTGCTCCGTAGACCACTCCATTGAAATCAACGCTGACCTCTTGATCTAAAAATTGGGTTATAGATTTTTATTTTTTATTTTGATATCATCATGAAGTGTACAAACTTCACATGGTTACAATACGCATCAAGAGTGAAAGTAATATACAGAAATGCATAGAACTTGTCTATGTTATTTGTTTTACACAAACTTCATCAAAAGATGAAAAATAAAATACAGATACCAAAACCAAAATGACCTGCAAATCAGTTTATTCAGATGAAAAATGCGACAGTAAACTATGTATACTTGGAGCTGATGGCTTGTAAAAATGTCATTTGTGCATGGTAGCCTTGAGAACCGGAGGGGTGGCATGTGGTCTTGCATCAGATGGAGGCGGGTTGTTGCAAGCAAGGCTTTCAAACGGGATTTTCCCACATGAACTGGGGCCAGAAGGAGGGACAGGACCCCTAGCAGCATTGTGTGGCTGGACACTCAGAAGAAAAACAAGTGCTATGACAGTACAAACAGCGTTGAGAAACCTCATGATAGTCTTAGTGGTGAGGCAAACAGGCTAGGAGATGAAATACAAATAAATTGGATATGTGGATGATATGCATATGAAGAGGAGATCGTGTTAATTGTTATTTATATGCATGCATATCCAATGGTATCACTTGGATTTTTCATTGTTTGAAGGGTTTGGATTCTTGACTATTAGGTTTTGGCACGAGATGACTGGAAATTGAACGGTCATAAAGGAGAAACTGCCCTTGAATTACCTGAATTGAGGCATGATAGGAACGTGTTTGAAGGGCTTGAGTGGGGTTTGGTCACAGAGTTCTGGATGTTAAGCTGCTTTTTCTCGTAACATATACTCCTAATTAAGAAATGATCAACTCTTTGCAGATGATTCCACTCACATGCACCGACCTTAATTTCCATTATCGTCAAGACCTAAGACACAATGCGTGTCCTTTCAAAATGGGGCATCATCCGGGGTGTATACGCACATGCATACCATTTCCACACCACCACAAAGCTTGTTTATGATCTTGTTTTCTTCTGTTCAAATCTCTTGAGAAAATGCAAGAAAAATACATATAAAACTTTTCTCTCCTTTTCCCAATGGCACATGATACAAGTGTTAATTGGGCTGAATAGTGATGGGTTCTCAATATATGTATATGCCCGTGGTCTTGGGAGGCCTTGAGGCACATCGGTCTTAGTATCTCGGATCGGTATGGGATGATAGGTAAAATGTATATAATTAAAATACTTTTTATAAAGTTTTAAGTTTAGCTATATTTAATAGTATTTAAATAAACATAAAAATATGTTTTTTTTTTTTAATATTAAAAGTTCTTTTATTTAATACCTTCATATTAAATTTAATTAATTATTAAAATTTTCAATTGTTAGTATTGACACGAGTAATTATTAATTTTTTATTAATATCTTATCTAATAAAATTTAATTTATACATCTTATTTAATTGTATTAAAAAAGTTAGTAATTTATTTAAAATATAATTAAATTAAATTCTTATAATTTATATTTACATTTCTATTTATTTCATTATATTCATTACCAATGGTATAAATACCACTATATTCAGTACCCATTTTATAAATACCTTAACACCTATGTGTAAACTCATTACCTCATTACCTCATTACCCAAGACCCATTTCTTGATCCTCTCCGTCTTCTCTTTAAAACCCATTTTTTGTTCTTTCTCTACAATAGAATGAATGGGAATAAAACCATCCTCCCAATCCTTTTCTTCTCTTTCAAACCCTTGTTTTTTTCTTAATTTGCAATTGGGTGAATGGGAATAAAACCATCCTCCCAGTCCTCTTCTTCTCTTTCAAACTCATTTTTTTTTCTTTCTTTTCTTTCAAACCCATTTTTTCTTTCTCTACAACTAGGTGAATGAGAATAAAACCATCCTCCCCGTCCTTTTCTTCTCTATCAAACTTTTTTTTTTCATTCTATGCAATTAGGTGAATGAGAATAAAACCATTTGCGATTCATTCTCCTTAAAGCTCAAGTTCTAGGCTGCTTCTTAATTTGAATCGATCTAGACCATCTCCGAGTCAAACTCAGACATCGGGTTCATAGTGGGCTTTTCCGAGGTGGATACAACTTGGTTGAGTTGTATTCTCAGCCAATACTTTGGACCTTGTATATACCTCAACCGAGGGTGAAATTCATGACATGTAAAAGTAGGTCTACTAACATGCATGTTAAATTATCAATAAAGTTCAAAATATTAAGTTGTTAATTTATGCACCAATGATGAATATCAAGATGCATGATCTATACTCAATTCCTAAACTCATTATTTTCATACACATGATTTTAAATTTAAATTTTATTTTTTAAGAAAAGAAAAGAAAAAGCACTCTACCTAAAAGCTAATCATACAACACAAACAATGCATTAGTGATCAGCATTAATTCGGCTCAAGCTGTCATGTTATAATACACATGCTAGAAAATGATAAGTTTGGCATTACTAATCAAGTATTCCAAGTTTGACGTAACAAATACCAGGTAGATTTGTTTGACATAGATCTAGAATATGCATAGTTTATAAAAATTTCCTATGCTCCTTAGACTTTCTACTCATTTTTTGACATTTCATTGAGGACAAATCATAGTAACGAGCCTTTTTAATCTAAACCTCTAAAAAAAAGGATGATTAATGTTGGTTTATGAACATTTGGAGATATTGAAATCTATGGTATCTATTGTGTCGATGGAAGCTTGAATTCAAATAATGTTAGTTCAAGAACAAAAGGATAAAACAATGAGTACAATTATATAACAATCTACACAAAGCTACACAAGGTTTTAACGCGATTCAACCAACCATGTCTATATTCACAGATAGAAAAGAATTATTCTATTATACCAAAAAGAATAGTACTAATGATAGAAATCAGATAGAACTATTGGGTTTTCAAAAGATCTCATGTTTCCTCACTTTTTGTTGAGATTTGACTCAAATTATTTATTTTTTATTTTTAGGAAAGTCAACATTTATAGAATTTGTATTTTGGTAAATTACCTTTTTAAGTTTTACTAGGATTAGGAAACTATTGTTTTAGGGTTAACACATAGGGCTTATAAATGTGTGGTTTTATATTAGATTGATAGAGGAGGGGAAAAATAGAGAAATGAGTGAAAAAAGAGGTAAAGGGTGTATTAGGTTTTAGGTAGAGAAAAGTTGAGAGAGTTTGAAATGTGTAATCTTAAAGGTTATAATAAATTTGATCTTTGTTTCCCATTGATGTAGGTGATTACACCGAACCATGTAAATATTTTGTCTTTTTTATTTTATTTTATTTTTTCCTATTGCATTTGAGTGTTATGATTTTTCCCAAAAAAGTGGTTTCAAAGCTTCCTCACAAATTGAACAAATTGAACAAGTGGTATCAGAGTTGTGGTTTGGAGATCATGGGAAATTTGCTTTGAAAATGGTGTCAGGGATAAAATATAATATTGAGTCTTTTAATGGGAAGAACAATTTTAGTGTATGGAATTGTATTGTTAAAGATGTTTTGGTGCAACAAGGACTTCTCAAAGTATATGTATGTTTTACTAATTTTGTTTAAAAAACTTATGACTAAAAAAAAAAGTTAGTATGAAAGAAAATGTTATTTTTTATAGAAATAATATTTTCAATTTCATATTTAGTGAAACTTTTACAATGCTAACACTATCCTTTAAAAATTATTATTTTGGTTTCTATTTCAGCTTTTAATGAAAGCCAAACATAGTAAGTTATCCCAAATAAGGCTTAAGTATATCTAATAAAATAACTTAATGTTATAACTTAAATTTAAAAATAATTTTAATCATTAAGTCAAAATAATTAACTTATTTTAAATCATTGATTTCTTTTCATCCTATTTACACACATCTAATGAGAATATTTTTTATGTTAATGACTCCACATCTATAATATGAATGTTTAGCAAATGAATATATTATTTATTATTAATGAAAGTAAATATTAATTTAAATTAACAAGGGTAAATATCAGTTGAAATTAGTAAGAATAATGTGTCAATTTGATGATTTAGTAAAATATTAACTTTATTGAATAACCTCAATACTTAAAATATAAATTAAATAATAAATTTTAAATTCACAATTTAAAAATAATTTAACTTAAAATTAGCTTAAGTCATAAGTAAAACATATTAAGTTTTATCAAACATTTTGTAAATCAAATAATATTTGGACAATTTTATGCATATGTGAACAGGATTGCAACTTGAGTCGGTTTAATCCGTGCCCAACGTAGGGTTCAGTTTATGGACAAACTTTGAATAAGTTAAGATTTGACTTGGGTTGGAAAAATATCAATTCAAAAATATTAGGGTAGGTGTGGGTTCAAGATTCAAGCAATTTGCCAAAACCCGAACCCACGCATAATTATTAATTATTAATTGAAGCAATTGGAAAGTGATATATATCTTGCCATAAAAATTTCTTAAAATTGCAGACACACTTGAGTTCTCAGGGGATCAGAATTTGATAATATAATGAGTTTTCATCTAGTAAGAAGAGTAAGGGGTAGAGTGACCCGTATGCATGGAGATGGAATGTGGAGCTTTTCTCCTATGAAAATGGCTTCGTCTGGTTGCCAAAAGAAGGCATCGAATTAGGGTTCAAAGTTTGTGCTCCTGTGGAATTCAAGGCCTTCAGTCTACCCGTTTCCATTCTCACAAGCCAAGAACCAGACCCAATGATCCATTCCACCTGGGGTCACGTGGAGCTTTTCTCCTATGAAAATGGCTTCGTCTGGTTGCCAAAAGAAGGCATCGAATTAGGGTTCAAAGTTTGAGCTCCTATGGAATTCAAGGCCTTCAGTCTACCCGTTTCCATTCTCACAAGCAAAAAAAACAGACCAAATGATCCATTCCGCATGCTCTCTCTCTCTCTCTCTCTCTCTCTCTCTCTCTCTCTCTCTCTCTCTGCTTTTTCTTAACTTGCAACGCCGTTTGAATGGTCACAAGCCAAGAGACAATTAACAGTACCTGTAATTTCAAATGATGGTCTTTTTTCTAGAAATAGGCACATAAATATATACCAAATGTCTCATATACCACAATGTTTGTTTCCCTAGGCTGATCAAAACTCACTTGATTAAAAAAAATAAAGATAATCAAAGAAGAAATTAAAATCCATCTAATATTAGCCATTAACAAAGACAGTAGAGACCAAATTTTAAGTTCAAAAGGAAGTCAGGAAGATGAATTATTACAAGAGTTAAAGTCAAATTTCAAACCACATGTTGGGAAAGTTTTAGAATTGGGTCACTCTCCATTTTCTTCCTATCATTCTTGGATCACATGTTGACAATGAAATTACCTTTGAAACATTCCATTGATTTTTGGAAGTCAAATAAATAAGACAGCATAGTCGCAGAAAACTGCTTCCAAAATAAAGCCCAACGATGCATGTATTATGTGGGATGAGTCAAACCCGGCAGAAAGTTAAGCTTGAAGAAGAATATGATTGAATTAACTTGATCTTATTGATAGTTAATTGGTTTACAGTTAATCAAGTGCTTGATCATAATAAGTGATATTAATTAGAGCTACGTCATGAGTTAGAGTTGCAAGAGCCCCATGTTGGGAAAGAGATTGTTAGGTATGTAACATTGGGAGCTCATGTTGGGGGAGGGATTGTTAGATATGCAATGCTACTCCTGAAGAGAAAAAAAAAAAAAAAAATGGACCCTAGGATGAGATACCACTATAAGCTCTAACAAGATTTTAGTTTCATAGATTTTTTATAAAAGAATTTATAATTGAGTGGCATAAATTAACGTTTCAAGAAATTCATTGAAATGGGTTTACATTCCTCACGGTGGGGCAATCTGTGTAATCCCTCTGATCCCATCTATGAAGAAGCTGAAGCCATGACAAAAGGATATTAAAATTTATTGTAGCAATCCTTACCCCATCGACATTAAAAATAATTGTACCCTTACCCCATAGAAAGATTTAGGATAGTTTGGACCTCTCAAGAGCCCAATTGCTTTTATGTCTTCTCCCAATGGATCCATAAATATAGATGAAAAAATAGGATAAACATATATGCAAAGACAAGAACAAGTTTGTTCAACCCAAAAGAAAAAAAGGGGACATGCATGCTATAAAACTTGATTGAAAAACCTAATACTAGTTGTCTTCAAAATGTCTTAGCAGTGGGATGGTAAGGATTTTGATTGAAAAACCTACTATTCCTAGTGTCCAACATGCTTGTCTTATGAGGCAAATCCACATTCTACTTTCCAATAAAAGTAAATCACTGATTAATGGACTATTAAGTTTTAGACGTTTAAAAGATCAATGATCATCAGAAAAGAAACAAGCAAAAATTTGTTCATGATTCAATTAATTTTCTTCTTTTTATTTTTGCATCATGAAGTGTAAAAACTTCACATGGTTACAGCACACATCAAGAGCCAAAGTAATACACAGAAACGCATAGAACTCGTCCATGTTATTCATTGAACACAAACTTCATCAAAAGATGAAAAATAGTATACAGATACTAAAGCCATAATGACCTGCAAATCAGTTTATTCAGATGAGAAACACGACAATAAACTACGTATACTTGGAGCTGATGGCTTATAAAAATGTCACTTGTGCATGGTAGCCTTGACAGCCAGAGCGGTGGCATGTGCTCTTGCAGGAGACGCAGGTGGATGTTTGCAAGGAGGGCTTTCAACGGGGGTTTTCCCACACGGATTTGGGCCAGGAGGAGGGACAGGACCCCTTTGCTGAACGCTAGCAGCATTGTGTGGCTGGATACTGAGAAGAAAAACAAGTGCTATGACAGTAAAAACAACGTTGAGAAACCTCATGATAGTCTTGGTGGTGAGGCAAACAGGCTAGGAGATGTAATCGATTCGATATGTGGATGATATGCATATGTAAAGGAGATGGTGTTATTCGTTATTTATATGCATGCATATCCAATGTATCACTTGGATTTTTCATTGTTTGATTTGTTTGAAGGGTTTGGATTCTTGACTATTAAGTTTTGGCACGAGATGACTGGAAATTGAATGGTCATAAAGGAGAAACTGCCCTTGAATTACGTGAATGCATGGCAAAGTTTTCTTTCTCATTTCATTCTTACATTCACACCAATGGTTTACTTGAATTGATGATGCTTGAAACTTTGGAGTTTGGTCACAGTTCTGGATGTTAAGCTGCTTTTTCTCGCAACATATACTCCTAATAAGAATTGATCAATTCTATGGACATGATTCCACTCACATGCACCAACCTTAATTTCCATCATCAAGACCTTAGACACAATGCTTGCTCTTTCAAAATGAGGTATCATCTGGGGGTGTATCCGCATATACATGCCATTTGCACACCACCACAAAGCTTGTTTATGATCTGGTTTTCTTTTGTTCAAATCTCTTGAGAAAATGCAAGAAAAATGCATATAAAACTTTTCTCCCTTTTTTCCCAAAGGCACACGATAAAGAGTTAATTAGATTGGTTGAATGATGGGTTTTGATCAATATATGTATATACAGTGACGAAGGGTGAAACTCATAACATGTAAAACTAGGTCTACTAACATGCATGCTAAATTATCAATAAAGTTCAAAATATTAAGTTGTAATAAATTTATGCACCAGTGATGAATATCAAGATGCATGATCTATACTTAATTTCTAAACTCATTATTTCTGACATACATCTGAATTTAAATTTTTTAATTTTAATTTTTAAAAAAATAGAAGAAAAAACATTCTAGCTGAAAGTTAATCGTACAACACAAACAATGCAATAAGTGAGCATTAATTTGGCTCATGCTGTCGTGTTATACACACACAAATACCCATGTTAGAAGATGATAAGTTTGGCATTACTATTCAAGTATTCCAAGTTTGATATAACAAATGACAAGTAGATTTTGTTTGACTTGGATCAACAATACGCATAGTTTACAAAAATTTCATATGCTCCTTGGACTTTCTACTCATTTCTTGACTTTTCTTTGAGGACAAAATCATAGTAACTAGCCTTTTTAATCTAAACCTCTAAAAATGATTATGATTGATATTGATTAGCGTGTCTATTAATTTCACTTGCATTGGCAAATATTTGGTTTATGAACATTTGGAGATGTTAAAATGTATAGTATCTATTGTGCCAATGGAAGCTTTATGCAAATAATGTTAGTTCAAGGACATAAAAATAAAACAATCCTCACAAAGTTACATAAGATTTCAACAAGATTCGAATGATTATGTTTATATTCATGTATGAGAGAAAATTATTCTATTATACTATAAAAAATATTATAAATGATAGAAACTAGATACAATTATTAGGTTCCCAAAACATCTTATATTTCCTCACTTCTTATATCTATGCCCTAACTTATTCTTCCTCATAAATTTCCTTATTTGATAAGAAAATATGATATTACAATCACAAGTAAACTTAGAAAATTATCTATATAATATTTTTTTATGTTTTTAAAAAAAGAATCTATATTTGTTAGGAATTTGAGAGAATTTGTTAATAGTTTCAATCCTTAGCCCCTTGACATTATCACATCCTTACAACGTCAAAAGATTTGGGTTAGTATGGGCCTCTCAACAACCCAATTGATTTGATGTCTTCTTCCCATATATCCATAAAATATAGAATAAAAATATAGAATAAAATATATATATATATATATAAGCAAAGGCATAACAAATTTGTTCAACCCAAAAGAAAAAAGACAAAAAAACAAAAAGAAAAATAAAAGAAAAGACCTGCATGCTTTAAAATTTGATTCACAAATTTGAAAAGTTCAATTTGTTCATAGAATGGGCAAATCCATTCTATGATAATATATTCTAATTTCTAATAAAAGTAAATCTCTAATTAATAGACGGTTGAGTTTCAGCCGTGTAGAAGATCATGAAGCAAAAATTTGTTCATGATTCAACTTTCTACTTTTTATTTATATATCACGAAGTGTACAAACTTCACATGGTTACAGCACACATCAAGAGCGAAATTAATACACAGAATGCATAGAACTCGTCTACGTTATTCGTTTAACATAAACCTCATCAAAAGATGAAAAATAGAATACTGATACTAAAGCCAAAATGACCTGCAAATCAGTTTATTCAGATGACAAACACGACAATAAACTACGTATACTTGGAGCTGATGGCTTGTAAAAATGTCACTTGTGCATGGTAGCCTTGACAGCCGGAGCGGTGGCATGTGCTCTTGTAGGAGATGCAGGCGGGTGTTTGCAAGGAGGGCCTCCAACGGGGATATTCTCACATGGATTTGGGCCAGGAGAAGGGACAGGACCCCTTTGCTGAACCCTAGCAGCATTGTGTGGCTGGACACTTAGAAGAAAAACAAGTGCTATGACAGTAAAAACAACGTTGAGAAACCTCATGATAGTCTTGGTGGTGAGGCAAACAGGCTAGGAGATGAAATACAAATAAATTGGATATGTGGATGATATGCATATGAAGAGGAGATCGTGTTAATTGTTATTTATAAGGATGCCTATCCAATGGTATCACTTTGATTTTTCATTGTTTGATTTGTTTGAAGGGTTTGGATTCTTGACTATTAGGTTTTGGCACGAGGTGACTAGAAATTGAATGGTCATAAAGGAGAAACTGTCCTTGAATGACCTGAATGGCAAAGTTTAATTTCTCATTTCATTTTACATTCACACCAAAGTTTGCTATTAGGGACATGTTTACTTGAATTGAGGCTTGAAAATTTGGGGTTTGGTCACAGAGTTCTGGATGTGAAGCTGCCTTTTCTCGTAGCATGCACTGCTAATTAAGAATTGATAAACTCTTATATGTATATGCCCGGCCATGATTCAAAGTCATATTCTTGGTCATTAACTTGGGAGGTCTTGAGGCACATTCGTCTCGATATCTCGGATTGGTATCGAACTATAGGCAAAATGTATATAATTAACTATACTTTTTATAAAGTTTTAAGTTTAATTATATTTAATATTATTTAAATAAATATAAAAATATGTTTAGTATTTTTTAATGTTAAAAGTTCTTTTATTTAATATCTTTATATTAAATTTAATTAATTATAAATTTTTTCAATTGTTAATATTCTTATAATTTATATTTACATTTCTATTTATTTCATTATATTAATTACCCATGGTAAACCTAGTATTACCCATTTCTTCATCCTCTTCGTCCTCTTCTTCTCTTTCAAACCCATTTGTTTTCATTCTCTGCAACATGATGAATGGGAATAAAACCATCCTCCCCATCCTCTTCTTCTCTTTCAAGCCTTTTTTTTTTCTTTGTTTGCAACCGGGTGAATAGGAATAAAACCATCCTCCCAATCCTCTTCTTCTTTTTCAAAACATTTTTTTTTCTTCTCTTTCAAACCCGTTTTTTTTCTTTCTCTGTAACTAGGTTAATGAGAATAAAACCATCATCCCCGTTCTCTTCTTCTCTGTCAAACCTTTTTTCTTTTTTTCTTTGCAATTAAGTGAATGAGAATAAAACCATCTGCAATTGATTCTCCTCAAGGTTCAAGTTCCAGGCTGCTTCTCATTTTGAATCGATCTAGACCATCTCTGAGTCAAACTTAAATATTGGTTTCATAGTGGTCTTGCCCAAGGCAGATACGACTTGGCTGAGTCATACCTGTCTTGGTTGATTCTTTGGACCTTGTATATACCTTAACTGAGGGTGAAATTCATAAAACGTAAAACTAAGTCTACCAACATGCATGTTAAATCATCAGTAAAGTTCAAAATATTAAATTGTTAATTTATACACCAATGATGAATATCAAGATGCATGATCTATACTCAAAGTAATCAAAGTAATCAAAGATCAAGGAAGGTACATAGTATAAATTTTTTACATGGAAAACCCCCACATTAAGTAGAGATAGAAAACCATGAGGCTTGAGACCTCTAATCTACAATTTGCTATTTGAGTTCAAAGTATATAGATTTACCTGACCATTTTACCCTAAAAACATACTCTTTAGCACCTATACCTTGATCCACATCTATGATGTAGTACCTCCAATCCTTTAGTTGATTCCTCTCAACTTTTGAGGGGATACAGATCCTTCTAAGAACCTAGAATTCAATCTTGTAAATTCTTTTTGAGAAATTGAGAATAATAGGGCAAGTTGGTTGATTTTCAAAGTGTTCATTCCAAAAACATATTTAGGTAGAGTATATATAGCCCTAAGACCCTAGAGAGTTAGAAATGAAATTTTCTTAAAAAGTAAAATATCAACTTTCCAAAACTTAATTAAGAAAAGAATTTAATTTTTTTTAAAATAAAATAATCAACTTTTTAAAAATTAATTAGGAAAGTAATTTTCTTAAAAAATAAAATATCAAATTTCCAAAAATTCATTAAGAAAATAATTTTCTTTAAAAAAAAAAATTCTAAAAATTAGTTAAAAATAAAATCTCAAAGTTGGCAAAAATTAATAAAGACCTTTTAGCTCATTTTAAAAACTTTCAAAAAATTAACTTGCCTTTAACAATCTTTTTCTGACTTTCCTATGACAATCTGGTTGAACGCACAATAACCTCGAATCTTCAATAGAGAGTAAGTGATTACCTAAATATATTTCTAAGCCAGAATGAATAGGAACAAAATTATCAATACATCTAACACCATGAGAGAGAAAAATGACAAAAAAGGAAAAAATATATTTGTTAGTTATGCAACAATGCTTTTGATATTGGGATGAGTATATAGGGTTGGAAATTTTTAGACACTATTATAAGTCTTAGGATGAATGACATCAAGTCACATCAAGAGAATTAACTTAATCTCACTCATAGTTAATTGGTCTTTAGATGAGATAGTTACGCTTCTTATTCTAACAAGTGATATTGGAGCTGTGTCTTAAGGTTCAAGTTGCAAAAGCCTCATGTTGGAGGAGGGATTATTAGGTATACAACAATGTTGCTCCACCAAAAAAATGACCTTGGGATGAGTGTTTAATGCTGGAGATGGTTACACACCACTATAAGCCTCAAAATAAGTATGGTCAATTGGTTTTTTGATGAGATAACTCTACGACCCTAACAAGATTTTAATTTCAAAGATTTTTTTATTAAAAAAATTTATAAATGGCACAACCATTTCAAGAAACTAACTGAAGTGGACACATGAAACTGAAGTCCATCAGTTTACGTTGGCTTTGCATTCCTCAAGTTGGCGCAATCTGTGTAATCGGTGAACTCTTTGGGCCCAATCTGTGCAAAAGCCAACACCATAACAAAGGGATATTAAAAACTATCATCCTTGCCCACATCGAAAGATTTGGGTTAGTTTGGGCCTCTCAAGAGCCCAATTACTACTGTCTTCTCGCAATAGATCCATAAATATAGATTAAAAAAATATAATAAACATATATGCAAGGATAAATAACAAATTTGTTCAACCTAAAAGAAAAAAAGGGACATGCATGCTATAAAATTTGATTGAAAAACCTAATACTACTCATCTTCAAAATGTCTTATCAGTGGGATGCTATAAAATTCTTATTAGTTGGGTGGCCCGGATTTTTTTAAAAGTTCAATTACAGGGCAATCCATTCTATTTTTCCAATCAAGTAAATCATTGATTAATAGACTGTTGAGTTTTAGTCCTGCAAAAGATCAATGATGATCACAACAACAAGAACCAAAAATTTGTTCATGATTCAACTTTCTTCTTTTTATTTTTATATCATCATGAAGTGTACAAACTTCATATGCTTACAAGTTACAATAGAAATCAAGAGCACAATTAATACATAGAATGCATAGAACTCGTCTATGTTATTCGTTTTACACAAACTTCATCAAAAGATGAAAAATAAAATAAAAATACAAAAGCGAAAATGACCAGCAAATCAGTTTATTCAGATGAAAAATACAACAATAAACTACATATAGTTGGAGTTGATGTCTGGTAAAAATGTCATTTGTGCATGGTAGCCTTGACAACCGGAGTGGTGGCATGCAAGAAAAAGGCATATAAATCTTTTCACCCTTTTTGCCCTAAGGCACATGATACAAGTGTTAATTGGGTTGGTTAGGTGATGGGTTGTCAATATATGTATAGACCCTTAACCAAGGGTGAAATTCATAACATGTAAAACTAGGCCCACTAACATGCATGTTAAATTATTAATACAGTTCAAAATATTAAATTGTTAATTTATACACCAATGATGAATATCAAGATGCATGATCTATACTTAATTCCTAAACTTTTTATTTTCATAAACATGAATTTAAATTTTTTATTTTTATTTTTTAAGAAAAAGAAGAAAAAGCATTTTAGCTAAAAGCTAATCATGCAGCACAAACTGTCATGTTATAAGTGAGCATCAATCCAGCTCAGGCTGTCATGTTTCACACACGTTTGAAAATGATAAGTTTGGCATTACTAATCAAATAAGTTTGAGTGAAAATGAGTGTAGATGGCCGTGTCGGGCTTGCGTCGCCTGCATTTTCCCAATTTTGTGATAGATATTGTTGTGGCTTCCGCTACTAGGGATGTCCATGCTCAAGATCGAAGCTCTTAGGCTTGTTTTTGGAGTTGGGTTTTGTGCATCTCAATCATCGATGACAAGCTTTAATCCTTACCTTTGTTGTGTATCTATTTATCCCTTTTTTGTTTTTTGTTTTTTGTTTTTTTTAGTTTTTTTGTTTTTTGAGCTTGTGTTGGAGTGACCAATGATGAAAATATTGGTAATTACGAATGTATTGGTATTTCAATTTTACGGATATATTAGAGATATATTGGTGGATATTTTGACACAAAATATCGGTAAGCAAAAAAAATTGATCAAAACTTATGAAAATATTGAGAAAAACTCTAAAAATGGTATAATAAATATTTTAAAGTTATTTTATAAAAAAAATGATATATGTATATGATGTAATTAATCATATTTGATAATAATATCGTATGTGTTGATAAAAAATATGAATTATATATATATATTTATTATTAAATTATATAAAAAAAATTATATGTCAAAATCCCTTACAAATAGGTTATATTTGAAGATATAACTATTTGAGCTGAAGATGGACGAAAGAATTGATGTTTGAGATCATATAAATAAATTTAATAAATGTGTCACTCAATTATTAAGTATAGAGGTTAAGGTTGATGGGGGAAAATCAAACCATTATTTTATTGGCATTTTCACCAAAATCATATGAGATGGTGGTGACTATGCTCTTAGTTGGGAAAACAACACTAATAATGGATGAGGGTCAAAATAAAAAAGAGTTTTCAACTCAAAATAAAAAAAGGTACATACATGCTACAAGATTTGATTGAAAAACCTAATACTGAAAATGTCTTATAAGTGGGATGGTCAGGATTTTGATTGAAAAACCTACTATTCATAGTGTCCAAAATGCTTGTCTTATCAGAACAAATCCACTCTATGTTGATATATATATATTCTACTTTCCAATAAAGTAAATCACTGATTAATAGACTGTTGAGTTTTAGTCCTGGCAAAGACCAATGATTATCGCAACAAGAAGAAGCAAAAATTTGTTCATGATTCAATTAATTTTCTTCTTTTTATTTTTGTATCATGAAGTGTACATACTTCACATGGTTACAGCACACATGAGGAGCCAAAGTAATACACAGAAACGCATGTTATTCGTTGAACACAAACTTCATCAAAAGATGAAAAATAGAATACAGATACTAAAGCCAAAATGACCTGCAAATCAGTTTATTCAGATGAAAAACACGACAATAAACTACATATACTTGGAGCTGATGGCTTGTAAAAATGTCACTTGTGCATGGTAGCCTTGACAGCCGGAGCGGTGGCATGTGCTCTTGCAGGAGATGCAGGTGGATGTTTGCAAGGAGGGCCTTCAACGGGGGGTTTTCCCACATGGATTTGGGCCAGAAGAAGGGACAGGACCCCTTTGCTGAACCCTAGCAGCATTGTGTGGCTGGACACTCAGAAGAAAAACAAGTGCTATGACAGTAAGAACAACGTTGAGAAACCTCATGATAGTCTTGGTGGTGAGGCAAACCGGCTAGGAGATGAAATACAAATAAATTGGATATGTGGATGATATGCATATGAAGAGGAGATCGTGTTAATTGTTATTTATAAGGATGCATATCCAATGGTATCACTTTGATTTTTCATTGTTTGATTTGTTTGAAGGGTTTGGATTCTTGACTATTAGGTTTTGGCACGAGATGACTGGAAATTGAATGGTCATAAAGGAGAAACTGCCCTTGAATTACCTGAATGCATGGCAAAGTTTTCTTTCTCATTTCATTCTCACATTCACACCAAGGGTTTACTTGAATTAATGATGCTTGAAACTTTGGAGTTTGGTCATAGTTCTGGATGTTAAGCTACTTTTTCTCATGCACCAACCTTAATTTCCATCATCAAGACCTTAGACACAATGCTTGCCCTTTCAAAATGGGGTATCATCTGGGGGTGTATCCGCATATACATGCCATTTGCACACCACCACAAAGCTTGTTTATGATCTTGTTTTCTTTTGTTCAAATCTCTTGAGAAAATGGAAGAAAAATGCATATAAAACTTTTCTCCCTTTCTTCCCAAAGCCACACAATAAAGAGTTAATTAGATTGGTTGGATGATGGGTTTTGATCAATATATGTATATACATTGACGGAGGGTGAAACTCATAACATGTAAAACTAGGTTTACTAACATGCATGTTAAATTATCAATAAAGTTCAAAATATTAAATTGTAATAAATTTATGCACCAGTGATGAATATCAAGATGCATGATCTATAATCAATTCCTAAACTCATTATTTCCGACATACACCTGAATTTAAATTTTTTATTTTTTATTTTTAAAAAAATAGAAGAAAAAACATTCTAACTAAAAGTGAGCATTAATTTGGCTCATGCTGTCGTGTTATACACACACAAATACCATGTTAGAAGATGATAAGTTTGGCATTTCTATTCAAGTATTCTAAGTTTGATATAACAAATGACAAGTAGATTTTGTTTGACTTGGATCAACAATATGCATAGTTTACAAAAATTTACTATGCTCCTTGGACTTTTTACTCATTTGTTGACTTTTCTTTGAGGACAAAATCATAGTAACTAGCCTTTTTAATCTAGAAAGGTCTTCCTCTCCACAGAGACCTTCAACCTAACCAAGAAGGTCTTCCTCTCCACAGAGACCTTCAACGTCCTTACCATATTCTCTCTCTAGAAAGATAATGTGTTGTTCATAAGAGTGACTCCACCTTTTCAACACCCCTTCCAACATCCTCAGCCTATAATTGTATGCCACATGCATATCCATTATTTGCAATCTTGCACAATTATGTGAACCTTCCAAAGCTATATTACCACACCAAGCATCATGGTAGAATTTGACTCTTTCAAATTCCTTATAACGAAGTTGACCAACAATATAGACTCCTCCTATCCTCCTTTGGAACACCTCAACCCAAAAAAAAGAAAAAAAAAAAATATATTGCCCACCATTATACTTCTTAAGAAATTTGCTAAGGAGTTTCAAGTAACATTTTCTTCAGATTATCTTGACTTTTAACACCAAAGGCCCCTTCTATCAGGAAAAAAACTGCCTTAGATTGGATCATAATTTTAAAAGGCACACTTTAAGAACACCTAAGTTCAAGAGACAACCACTCCCTAGTTATAACACCTTGCTTGCCAAGACATGTGTCTCATTAAGAGGCATGTCTTGTCGGCTTTACTCTTCCTTTTTAAACATTTTTATTTTTGAAATTTCTAATTGTAGATTGAAATTTATACAATTTCATTATTTTTTTATTAAATGCTTTTTTAAAATGTTTGGAATTTTAAATTTTTTATTGATTGGATTAGATTTTCAAACATATTTTATGAACTTGATATGCATCCAAGTTGTATCTCACTTCACTTAGATGCACCCTATGTTGCGCTTTACACCTAAGCCATGGGAGACTTTTGCACCTTTCAACTTTTAAAACTATGGATTGGACCAAATGCACCTTCTCCACACCACCCATAAAATAAATGATGACATCAACATCATGGAGGATATACTAATAAACTCAATAAAGTAAATTTAATCAATATAAGTCTACCCCTTTTAAGAGATATACCTACTCCACAAGATCAAACTCTTCTCAAGCCTTCCACTATAGAAACTTAAACCAACTCCATTTTAAAGGGGATGTCAAGAGGGAATCATAGACAAAAAAAAAAAAACTAACTCACCCAAAAGCCAAGTGCAGAAGCCAACCAATTAAAATCCTCCATTGTATTCCCTCTTTTCTAAATTCACTTTTAATTCATAATCTACCTTGAGCACAATAAGAAGTAGGATGCCCATAAGGAATCACAAACAAAAAAAGACAACTAACTCACCCAACAACCAAGTGCTCAAGCCAATTGATTAAAATCCTCAACTGTATTCACTCTTTTCCAAATTCACTTTTAATTCACAATCTCCCTTGAGCACGATAAGAAGAAAATGGCATCACAACCATTCCCAATTTTCCTCATAAAGAAAAAATGATACCATGTGAAAACATTATGTGTAAAAATATACTACCTCTTCGTCCATGCCACCCATTTGGAAAGCCTATAAAAACCCTCCTTGCATCATCCAAACAATCTGCTTAACCTTCAACTCAAAAAATACATTGGCAACAAGAAACTAAGACACTTAACTTAAGCCATCTCTATAACCTCAAACTATCCTACAAACCTCCTCCAAGAACCAAGTTTGTTCAATGAGTACAATAGAAAATCCCAACTCATATTATCATAAACCTTCTAAGAATCCATTTGCACGCTATTCATTCTTATACATTTTAGCCTCAAATCAATGTTTCACTAATTTAAACACTAAATTCTTGTTGTTGATTCCTAAGAAAGGGGGAGCCAAGGATTTGTAAAATTTCAAACTCAGTAGTTTGGTGGGAGGGTAGCCAAAGTGCTAGCTAAAAGGCAGAAGAGGTTGTGGGTAAAGCAACTTTTGATTTCCAAAATGAATTTGTAAAGGGATGGCAAATTTTAGATGCAACTCTTATGGCAAACGAGGTCATAGATTCAAGGAAGAAAAGTAACATGCCTAGAATCAATTGTAAGTTGGGCGTTCAAATATTTATAAACATGATAATTGAAGCTTTTTACTAGCAGTCATGAAGAAAACGGGCTTTAGGCATAAGTGGGCGAAATGAATTTAGTGGTGTACAATGTATGTAATCAGCCAGTGTACCATGTACGCAATCGACCAGTGTTTCTGTCTTAGTTAACAAGACTCCCACAGATTTCTTCTAGAGTTCTAAGGGTATAAGGTAAGGGGATCCCCTCTCCACTTCTTTATTTGTTTTGGCTATTAAGACATTGAGTTGTCTGACAATGAAAACAATGGCAAGGGTTTCATTTCAAGTTTCAAGGGGTGTGTGTGTGTGAATGGGTGGGGGGGTGGGGAGGAGGAAATGAAGTGACTCATCTATTATATGCTAACGATACTATCATTAAGCTTTTTCACAGTGATGTAATGTAAAAAACCTTTAAAGAGATAAAAAAAACCCATGAATGAATTGCAATTACAAAATTCGTTGGAAAGAAAATACTGAATATAAGGTTTTACATTGCTCAAGACCTCCAATCTTCTCTCCGATTGTTTGTATAGATAAAGAACTAGTGTAGGAATGATAAAAAGGGTTTTACCGTATAGATAAGGAATGAGTGTAGGGATAACATAAAATCAACCAACACATTTTGTTAGGAAATTTCTCACTCAAATATGATATTTAACTCAAATATTACAAAAATTTCCAAATAAACAAACACTCCCTAATATAGAAAAGATTTGAAGTTCTAAGAGGAATAATTAAATTATTATTTTTATATTAATCCCAAATCTAAAGATGAGTCCCTAACCATTTAGATCAAATTGGAAAAATGAAATTTTATATAGTATGATTGATCCAACCAATATTCCTAAGACGAAAATATTCTACTAATTATCAATTCCTTTAATGTGATGGATCAACACTTGAGTTAGTTGGTTTAAAATAAAAAGGTTTTATGCTCTTTAATGTTACAACCTACTCAAATGATCACTTGAGCTTTTATACGTAACAACAAGCTTCTAGAACCACCTAGAGTCATCTACACATCTTTACTAGTGGAGCAACATGGAAAATTTTAAGGAAGTTTGGAAACTTCCACACATGAATGGGAGAAAGTGGAGAATTGTGAAATATTCTAGAGAGTACTTCATGAGAACTCTTGTATATACCTTATACACAACTTTTGAGAATTTTAGAGATATAAGGAACCTTTGAGGGTTCTAGATAGTTCCTTGGGTGCCTATAAATAGAGGATGACCTCATTTGACTAAGGCATCAAACACTTGAAAACATTTTATAACTTATAAAACATTCTAGTGCAATTCAAGTTCCTTTCTTCCAAACTCTCTAAGTGTTGTTTCCTTTGTTCATCTCAAGATTCTAAGTTGCATTGGGTTGCTTAACATAGTTAACTAAGTATGTGGGAAATATTGACTTAGTAACGCTAAGTGACTTAAGTTGTCAAAGTGTCATACGTGAGCTTAGGAAATTCCTATGTTTGTAACACGTGATATCAAAGTCTAGTTATGAGGCAAACATATTAAAAAGGGAAGGAAACATGTTGAGGAGATGACTAGTGAGCAAATAGGTGGGAGGGAGACCGGGCGTACCACTTGTGGTGGGGGAAGCAAGAGTCTTGTGATGCCATTGCCAACGTGGAGGCAAGGCTAGCCAAGGTGAAGCTAGCCATGATAGATGTTGGAGAAGGTATGAATTTGATTGAGTAAAACACAAAGAGGGCTTAAAGGATCCAAGACCTTAGAAAGGGCATTCTAGCCTCACAAGTTCAACCAATGTTACATGAGGAATTCATGTCCTTTTAAGACAAGGTCATGAGCATGCTTGCTAGCTTGGAGTCAAGGATGGAGTCTTCAGCAACACATATAGAGACTCTTGATAAAAAGGTACATCAAGAACCGGCCATTTATAAGAGTGTGGTTTCTACTCAAGTCACAACCACTCATAAGGCACCTAGGGTAGAGATGCCAAAGCCACATGTCTTCAATGGCAAGAAGGATGCTAAGGACCTAAACAACTTTTTTGAAAAAGCTACTATTCCTAGTGTCCAAATGCTTGTCTTATCAAGGCAAATCCACCCTATGTTGATATATATATATATATATTCTACTTTCCAATAAAATAAATCACTGATTAATGGACTATTAAGTTTTAGACGTTCAAAAGATCAATGATCATCAGAAAAGAAACAAGCAAAAATTTGTTCATGATTCAATTAATTTTCTTCTTTTTATTTTTGTATCACGAAGTGTACAAACTTCACATGGTTACAGAACACATCAAGAGCCAAAGTAATACGCAGAAATGCATAGAACTCGTCCATGTTGTTCGTTGAACAAAAAATTTATCAAAAGATGAAAAATAAAATACAAATGACCTGAAAATCAGTTTATTCAGATGACAAACACGACAATAAGCTACGTGTACTTGGAGCTGATGGCTTGTCAAAATGTCACTTGTGCATGGTACCCTTGACAGCCGGAGCGGTGGCATGTGGTTTTGCAGGAGATGCAGGCGGGCTTTTGCAAGGAGGGCCTTCAACGGGGGTTTCCCCACATGGATTTGGGCCAGGAGGAGGGACAGGACCCCTTTGCTGAACCCTAGCAGCATTGTGTGGCTGGACACCGAGAAGAAAAACAAGTGCTATGACAGTAAAAACAACGTTGAGAAACCTCATGATAGTCTTGGTGGTGAGGCAAACAGGCTAGGAGATGAAATACAAATAAATTGGATATGTGGATGATATGCATATGAAGAGGAGATCGTGTTAATTGTTATTTATATGCATGCATATCCAATGGTATCACTTTGATTTTTCATTGTTTGATTTGTTTGAAGGGTTTGGATTCTTGACTTTTAGGTTTTGGCACGAGATGACTGGAAATTGAACGGTCATAAAGGAGAAACTGCCCTTGAATTACCCGAATTGAGGCATGATAGGAACGTGTTTACTTGAATTGAGGTTTGAGTGGGTTTTGGTCACAGAGTTCTGGATGTTAAGCTGCTTTTTCTCGTAACATACACTGCTAATTAAGAATTGATCAACTCTTTGCAGATGATTCCACTCACATGCATCGAGCTTTTCATTATCGTCAAGACCTAAGACACAGTGCGCGTCCTTTCAAAATGGGGCATCATCCGGGGTGTATACGCATATGCATACCATTTCCACACCACCACAAAGCTTGTTTATGATCTTGTTTTCTTCTGTTCAAATCTCGTGAGAAAATGCAAGAAAAATGCATATAAAACTTTTCTCCCTTTTTCCCCCAAAGGCACATGATAAAAGTGTTAATTGGGTTGGTTAAGTTATGGATTCTCAATATACCTATGGTTCGAAGTCATGGTCTCGATCATTAACTTGGGAGGTCTTGAAGCACATCGGTCTCGGTATCTCTGATCGGTATCAGACGACAGACAAAATGTATATAATTAAATATACTTTATATAAAGTTTTAAGTTTAATTATATTTAATATTATTTAAATAAACATAAAAATATGTGTATTATTTTTTAATATTAAAAATTCTTTTATTTAATATCTTCATATTAAATTTAATTAATTATAAAAAATTTCAATTATTCATATTAAATTTTTTTTAGTATTATGTTATCTAATGAAATTTAATTTATACATCTTATTTGATTGTATTAAAAAAGTGAGTAATTTATTTAAAATATAATTAAATTAAATTCTTATAATTTATATTTACCTTTCTATTTATTTCTTTATATTCATTACCCATGGAGTGGTATTTTGAAGTGACAACACTAACTGATGAGGCCTTTAAGGTGCACACTGCAACCCTCTACCTTACTGACATGATTACTCTATGGTGGCGTAAGAGGTATGTTGGTATAGAAAAAGGCACATGCATTATAAACAAATAAGATGCCTTTAAGAGGGATATCAATAGTCAGTTATACTCAAAAGATGCACCTTACCTAGCAAGAAAGAACATAAAGTGTCTCAAGCACATAGACTTGATCATGAGTACATCAAGGAGTTCCCTACACTCATGCTTGAGCTTCCTAAAATTACAAGGGGTAGATCAACTTCATGGACAACCCATAAAGTTGGACCACATGAGCTAAGATGTTGTGGTGTCCAAGACCTTGCCATGACCATGGTAGTAGTGGTGTCCTTAGTGGAGTACAAGAGGGGAGACTTCTCCAAGCCAAAGCCATTATCAAAGGGTAACCATGCTAAAAGTGGGGGAGATAAAAGGCCGAAGAGCTACAACTCCTCTAAAGAATGTTTAAACAAAACCTCAATGCCAAGGAAGACAAGGGCAAGGGCAAGGGCAAGCGGGAGGAGTTCACTCTTAAGACTAGTTGTTCTTATGCGATAGTTCACATTGGGCATGAGATTGCCCTAAAAGGAAGACCCTTAATGCCATGATTGATAAGAAGGAAAAAAAAGTGATGCTCATATCGGGTCAACATAGCTCCTAAATGCCTTTAAGACGAAGTCGGTGCCTAAGACACCTCTCAACAAAGGGTTGATGTACGTAAAAGCCTATGTGAATGACAAGCCCACCGAGGCCATGGTGGACAAGGGTGCCATACACAATCGTCTTTGTTGATAAGGTAAAGAAACTAAAGCTCCATGCATCCAAGGAAGGTCAATGGCTTATGGGAGTCAATTTTGCTACCAAGCCACTCTAAGATGTAGCATGTGGGGTTGCCCTACATATTGACACTTGGGAAGGCAAGATGGACTTTATAGTGGCATTGATGGATGACTTCAACGTTGTGTTAGGGATGGACTTCCTATGCAAGGTCAAGATAGTGTTACTATCCTTTCTATGTTCCATGATATCTTGGAGAAGGAGACACCATTTGTAGTCCTTATGGTCACCAAAGGTGTGCTCATAACCCTTTTGTTATCAGCTATGCAAGTGAAAAAGGGATTAAAGAAGAAGTCGGTGACCTACTTGGCTACACTTAAGGAGGGGAACGCTTACCTAAGGCAATCAAGGGAATCCTTGATGAGTTTAAGGGCATGATACCACTTGAGTTGCTTAAAAGGCTTCCTCAAAGAGGAAAAAAGATTATCAAATCAAGTTGGAGTTGGTAGTTAAGCCTCCTTCCATGTGGCCATTTAGCTCGTTGAAGAAGGTAACTTCATAGATATATTCGAAATCATCCTCTACTTCATATCTATTCCATATACAATATATTTGTTATTGAGACTATATCCGGTTCTTAAAAAGTTTAAGGAAAAAGAAAAATAAGAAGTATTAATTTCTTTTTCATGAAAAAATCAAGAGAGAAAATTAAACATTTAAAAGAAAAAAATATATTTTTTAAACTTTTCTTTTATCTAATTCTAAGCAAAGTGAGAAGAAATTAAAACTATTTAGCATATTTCTCTCTTATTTTTGCGATATTTTCCTTATCTTGGCTTTATATTATTTAAAAGTAAGAAAATTACTTTCTTTTATTGTTTTATTTTTCTCCTTTTGATACTTTTTAAGAAACCAAATACTCTTAAAAAAAAAAAAAGATTGAAATAATTAAATATTCTTAAGATTGAATTTGATTTAATACCTATTTTTATATTACTCAATTACCAAAACTTGTGGAACATCCCGACCCAAATCCATGGCTATTTATATGATTTGAAAACTATGATATTTAATTAATAATCCTAGAAAGGATTATCAAGTTGACCCACATGATGCCCTACATTTATATACATATTGTAAATCGTAATCACTTCCCTCATTTTGAGGACTTTCATATATGAAGACCATGCTGCCGTGTAGTTGTCAGTAGATGACTCGATTCATTCCCACTCGGTTCAACCTTGAAAACGTAGGCCTAGTCAAACCATCTTTCTCAGAAAACCACAATGCCACTGGTCAACCGTCACCAGGGACTACAAAGAAGAAGGCCAACCCCTTTATAAATCAAATCTCGATCCCCTCAACTCACACCTTCCAGAAAAGATCCAGAGAAAGAAAAACAATACATATAAAACAAAAACGTTCCATTCCTTGTTTGAAAAATGGGATTCACTTGTAGGAAAAGCCTTTTCATGATGCTATTTCCTTTCCTAGTTTTCTCAGGTTGGAGGATCGGAGAAGTTGAAGCAGTGAGGCCTTTGCATGGCGGAGAGCAATGGGCCAAGGGAAATGGTGTATTGCGTCAATCCCTGCAGGCCGGTCTTTTGCCACCATCTGGTCCCAGTCCGTGCACACACATCCCTCGAAAGAGAGGAGGCAGGTGCGCCTTGAATGAAATGAACGTAGCTGGCCGTGTTGGGCTTGCGCCGCCTGCATTTCCCAATTTTGTGATAGATGTTGCTGTGGCTTCGTTGCTTAGGATAGCCATGCTCAAGATCGTAGGCTTTTATTTTTAACTTCTATTTTTTATTTTTTATTTTTTTTGGGCGTGTGTGTTTCGAGCGACCAATTCGGAAGAAGAGAAAAATGTCTTAGCAGTGGGATGGTAAGGATTTTGAGTGAAAAACCTACTATTCCTAGTGTCCAAAATGCTTGTCTTATCAAGGCAAATCTACCCTATATTGATATATATATATATATATATATATATATATATATATATATATATATATTCTACTTTCCAATAAAATAAATCACTGATTAATGGACTATTAAGTTTTAGACGTTCAAAAGATCAATGATCATCAGAAAAGAAACAAGCAAAAATTTGTTCATGATTCAATTAATTTTCTTCTTTTTATTTTTGTATCATGAAGTGTACAAACTTCACATGGTTACAGAACAACGCAGAAACGCATAGAACTCGTCCATGTTGTTCGTTGAACAAAAAATTTATCAAAAGATGAAAAATAAAATACAAATGACCTGAAAATCAGTTTATTCAGATGACAAACACGACAATAAGCTACGTGTACTTGGAGCTGATGGCTTGTCAAAATGTCACTTGTGCATGGTACCCTTGACAGCCGGAGCGGTGGCATGTGGTTTTGCAGGAGATGCAGGCGGGCTTTTGCAAGGAGGGCCTTCAACGGGGGTTTCCCCACATGGATTTGGGCCAGGAGGAGGGACAGGACCCCTTTGCTGAACCCTAGCAGCATTGTGTGGCTGGACACCGAGAAGAAAAACAAGTGCTATGACAGTAAAAACAGCGTTGAGAAACCTCATGATAGTCTTGGTGGTGAGGCAAACAGGCTAGGAGATGAAATACAAATAAATTGGATATGTGGATGATATGCATATGAAGAGGAGATCGTGTTAATTGTTATTTATATGCATGCATATCCAATGGTATCACTTTGATTTTTCATTGTTTGATTTGTTTGAAGGGTTTGGATTCTTGACTTTTAGGTTTTGGCACGAGATGACTGGAAATTGAACGGTCATAAAGGAGAAACTGCCCTTGAATTACCCGAATTGAGGCATGATAGGAACGTGTTTACTTGAATTGAGGTTTGAGTGGGTTTTGGTCACAGAGTTCTGGATGTTAAGCTGCTTTTTCTCGTATCATACACTGCTAATTAAGAATTGATCAACTCTTTGCAGATGATTCCACTCACATGCACCGACCTTTCCATTATCGTCAAGACCTAAGACACAGTGCGTGTCCTTGAATGGGGCATCATCCGGGGTGTATACGCATATACATACCATTTCCACACCACCACAAAGCTTGTTTATGATCATGTTTTCTTCTGTTCAAATCTCTTGAGAAAATGCAAGAAAAATGCATATAAAACTTTTCGCCATTTTTTCCCAAAGACGCATGATAAAAGTGTTAATGGGTTGGTTAAGTTATGGGTTCTCAATATATTTATATACCTATGGTTCAAAGTAATGGTTTCGGCCATTAACTTGGGAGGTCTTGAGGCACATCGGTCTCGGTATCTTCGATCGGTATCGGATGAGAGGCAAAATATATATTTTTTATAAAGTTTTAAGTTTAATTATATTTAATATTATTTAAATAGACATAAAAATATGTTTATTATTTTTTAATATTAAAAGTTCTTTTATTTCATATCTTCATATTTAATTTAATTAATTATAAAATTTTTCAATTGTTAATATTGATACAAGTAATTATTAATTTTTTTAGTAATATGTTATTTAATAAAATTTAATTTATAAATCTTATTTAATTGTATTAAAAAAGTTAGTAATTTATTTAAATTATAATTAAATTAAATTTTTATAATTTATGTTTACATTTCAATTTATTTCATTATATTCATTACTCGTGGTATATATACCACTATATTCATTACCCATTTTATAAATACCCTTACACGTGTCTTGGTCGATAGGTTGGACCTTGTATATACCTTAATCGAGGGTGAAATTCATAACACATAAAACTAGTTTTACTAACATGCATGTTAAAATATCAATAAAGTTCAAAATATGAAATTGTTAATTTATGCGCTAATGATGAATATCAAGATACATCATCTATATTCAAAGTAATCAAAGATCAATGTACACAATAATTTTTTATGTGGAAAACTCCCACATTTATTGTGGGGATAAAAAACCTTGGGGCTTAAGACCTCTAATCTACAATTCACTATTTGAAATCAAAGTATATAGATTTATTTGACCGTTTTACCCTAAACACTTACTTTTGGGCATCTATATTTGATCCACATATGCAATGTAGTTCCTCCAGTAGATTCTTCTAAGCTTTTGAGGGGATACAGATCCTTCTAACAGTCTAAAATTCAGTCTTATAAATTATTTCTTGAGAAATTGGGAATAATAGGGCAAGTTGGTTGATTCTCAAAGTGTCCAACCAAAAAACATATTTAGGTAGGTTATATATAGGCCTAAGACTCTAGAGAGTTAGAAATGAAATTTTCTTAAAAGGTAAAATATCAAATTTTCAAAAGTTAATTAATATTTAAAAAAATAATAATAATCAACTTTTTAAAAATTAATAAAGAAAGTAATTTTCTTCAAAAATAAAATATCAACTTTCCAAAAATTCATTAAGAATAGAATTTTCTTAAAAAAAAATATCAGATTTCTCAAAATTAATTTAAAATAAAATCTCAAAGTTGCCAAAAATTAATGAAGACCTTTTACCTCAATTTTAAAACTTCCAAAAAACTAACTTGCCTTTGATAAACTTTTTTAGATTTACTTATGACAACCCCGAATGCATTTTTCAATAGAGAGTAATTTATTACCTAAAATGATTTCTAAGCCAAAATAAAAAGAAACAAAACTGTCAATACATAAAAATGTCTTAACACCGTGAGAAACAAAAATGATGAAAAAGGAGAAAACATATTTGTTAGGTATGCAATAATGCTTTTGATAATGGGATGAGTATGTAAGGTGGAAAATTGTTAGACACTATTATAAGTCTTAGGATGAATATGAATGAATGACATCAAGTCACATAAAGAGAATTAACTTAATCTTATTGATAGTTAATTGGTTTTTAAATGAGATAGTTACGTGTTTAATTCTAACAAGTGTTAATGGAGATATGTCTTAAGGTTCAAGTTGCAAAAGCCTCATGTTGGAGGAGGAATTATTAGGTATGCAACAATGTTGCTCCACAAAAAAAAATTGACCTTGGGATGAGTGTTTAATGCTGGAGATGGTTATACACCACTATAAGCCTCAAAATAAGTAGAGTCAATTGGTTTTCTGTTGAGATAACTCTATGATCCTAACAAGATTTTATAATTTCATAGATTTTTTTACAGAATAAAAAAATTATAAATGGCATAACTATTTCAAGAAACTCACTGAAGAGGACACATGAAACTGAAGTTCATCACTTTACATTGGCTTTGCATTCCTCAAGGGGGCACAATCTGTGTAATCGGTGAACTCTCTGTGCACAATCTGTGTAGAAGCCAACACCATAACAAAGGGATATTACAAACTATCATCCTTACCCCCATCGAAAGATTTGGGTTAGTTTGGGCCTCTCAAGAGCCCAATTACTTCTATGTCTTCTCCCAATAGATCCATAAATATGGATTAAAAATAGGATAAACATATATGCAAAGACAAGTAACAAGTTTGTTCAACCCAAAAGAAAAAAAAAAGGACATGCATGCTATAAAATTTGATTGAAAAACCTAATACTTGTTCTTCAAAATGTCTTATCAGTGAGATGGTCAGGATTTTGATTGAAAAACCTACTGTTCTTATCAGTTGGGTGGGCCGGATTATTTGAAAAGTTCAATTACAGGGCAATCCATTCTATGTTGATCTATTCTACTTTTCCAATAAAGTAAATCACTGATTAATAGCCTGCTGAGTTTTGGCCCTGCAAAAGATCAATGATCATCACAACAAGAAGAAGCAAAAATTTGTTCATGATTCAACTTTCTTCTTTTTATTTTTATATCATCATGAAGTGTACAAACTTCACATGGTTACGCGTTACAACACAAATCAAGAGCACAAGTAATACACAGAACGCATAGAACTCGTCTATATTATTCATTTTACAGAAACTTCATCAAAAGATGAAGAATAAAATAAAAATACTAAAGCCAAAATGAGCTGGAAATCAGTTTATTCAGATGCAAAATACAACAATAAACTACGTATACTTGGAGTTGATGGCTTGTAAAAATGTCATTTGTGCATGGTAGCCTTGACAACCGGAGTGGTGGCATGTGGTCTTGCATGGGGGTTGTTGCAAGCAGGGCCTTTAACGGGGATTTTCTCACATGAATTCGGGGCAGAAGGAGGGACAGAATGCATATATTGATATATATGTTACCTCTATTCAAGCCTCATTGTGGATGAAAATCTTTGCAACGTTATTATTGATTTGGAAATCAAGTCATGGAAAAAACTCTTCCCTAAGAAAAATATGATGTTTCATAGATCTTTTTTTTTTTAATTATAATCTTTTAATTACATTATTAAGATAAATAAAGTTTGTTCTTTTTCCGAATAAAAAGATGTACGTTAGCTCGCGTAAGATCAGTAAAAGTGTATTTGGTAGTGATTATATAAAATATTTTTGGGCTAAAAAAAAAAAAAAAACCACTTTCATAAAAAAATATTTTAAGTAAAAATACTGTCAAACACACTTTAATTTATAGGCATCTGACATCACTTTTAAAGATGCCAAACTTTTTTGAAGTTTCATTTTCAAAATTTGAAATAGATTGTCAAAATGACTAATGAAATCCCAAATTATTCTTAAACCATGCATTCTACCCTTTATTAATGCAAAAGATAACCAAAGAGCTACTTTAATCCTATTTACAATTAATGTGAAAACAAAATCAATAAACATGAAAATAATATTGAAAATATATTTCAAATTTTGAATTAAATATTTAATTATTATAAAAACCAAGTTTATTGTTTAAAGTTTTTAAGGAATGAAAAATGGGTAATTATTCCGAGATTCTCTAAAGATACCCTATGATATGTTGTATTTCTTTCCCAAAGCTCTACCTAATTTTTGTGATCTTATCTTGTAAATCTGCCTTAAAAATTGTTGTAAATGATATGTTTATATGCAAAATGGAAAATTCATGATTGATTAAATTTTAAAGATGTCTTTCCTTCATTTCTCTTTGTTCATGATTGACAAAGAAGATAGATGATTGAGATAGTATTTGATAAATCAATTTAATTACTTTATATAATTTCATGACTCAAGTCATTATGAAATTAAGATATTATTTGGTTCCACTTTTAAGAAGTTAAAAACTTTTCTCTAAAATTAATAAAAACTTTTATGTATGTTTTATTAATTTTGTTTAAAAAACTTATGACTTAAAAAAAAAAAAAGTTAGTATGAAAAATAAAATAAAATTGTTACTTATAGAAATAATATTTTCAATTTCATATTTAGTGAAAATTTTATAATGCTAACAGTATCCTTTAAAAATTATGATTTTGGTTTCTATTCCAACTTTTAATGAAAGCCAAACATAGTAAGTTATCCCAAACAAGGCTTAAGTATATGTAATAAAATAACTTAATGTTATAACTTAAATTTAAAAATAATTTTAATCATTAAGTCAAAATAATTAACTTATTTTAAATCATTGATTTCTTTTCGTCCTATTTACACACATCCAATGAGAATATCTTTTATGTTAATGACTCCATGTCTATGATTCATATATTTTTTTTAACTAAATATATTATAGTTGTTTTATGAGTCTATAAGACATTTAATATGAATGTTTAGCAAATGAATTTATTATTTAGTATTAATGAAAGTAAATATTAATTTAAATTAACAAGGGTAAATATAAGTTGAAATTAGTAAGAATAATGTGTCCATTTGATGATTTAGTAAAATATTAAATTTATTGAATAGCCTCAGTACTTAAAATATAAATTAAATAATAAATTTTAAGTTCACAATTTAAAAATAATTTAACTTAAAATCAGCTTAGTTCATAAGTAAAATATATTAAGTTTTATCTAATATTTTGTAAATCAAATAATATTTGGACAATTTTATGCATGTGAATGAAATTGCAACTTGAGTCAGTCCAATCTGTACCCAACGTAGGGGGTTGAGTTTATGGACAAACTTTGAATAAGTTAAGATTTGACTTGGGTAGGAAAAATATCAATTCAAAAATATTAGGGTAGGTGTGGGTGCAAGATTCAAGAAATTTGCCAAAACCCGGCGCATAATTATTAATTATTAATTGAAGCAATTGGAAAGTGATAAATATCTTGCCATAAAAATTTCTTAAAATTGCAGACACAGTTGAGTTCTAGGGGATAAGAATTTGATAATATAAGGAGTTTTCATCTAGTAAGAAGAGTAACGGGTAGATTGACCCATATGCATGGAGATGGAACGTGGAGCTTTTCTCCTATGAAAATGGCTTCGTCTGGTTGCCAAAAGAAGGCATCGAATTAGGGTTCAAAGTTTGTGCTCCTGTGGAATTCAAGGCCTTCAGTCTACCCGTTTCCATTCTCACGAGCCAAGAAACCAGACCCAATAATCCATTCCACATGGGGTCACGTGGAGCTTTTCTCCTATGAAAATGGCTTCGTCTGGTTGCCAAAAGAAGGCATCGAATTAGGGTTCAAAGTTTGAGCTCCTATGGAATTCAAGGCCTTCAGTCTACCCGTTTCCATTCTCACAAGCCAAAAAATCAGAGCAAATGATCCATTCAGTACCTGTAATTCCAAATGATGGTCTTTTTTTCTAGAAATAGGCACATAAATATATACCAAATGTCTCATATACCACCTCAATGTTTGTTTCCCTAGGCTGACCAAAACTCACTTGATTAATAAAAATAAAGATAATCAAAGAAGAAATTAAAATCCATCTAATATTAGTCATTAACAAAGACAGTAGAGACCAAATTTTCAGTTCAAAAGGAAGTCAGGAAGATGTATTATTACAGAAGTCGAAGTCAAATTTCAAACCAAATGTTGGGAAAGTTTTAGAATTGGGTCACTCTCCATTTTCTTCCTATCATTCTTGGATCACATGTTGACAATGAAATTACCTTTGAAACGTTCCTTTGATTTTTGGAAGTCAAATAAATAAGACAGCATAGTCACAGAAAATTGCTTCCAAAATAAAGCCCAACAATGCGTGTATTATGTGGGATGAGTCAAACCCGACGAAAAGTTAAGCTTGAAGAAGAATATGATTGAATTAACTTGATCTTATTGATAGTTAATTGGTTTATAGTTAATTAAGTCCTTGATCATAATAAGTGATATTAATTAGAGCAACATAATGGGTTAGAGTTGCAAGAGCCCCATGTTGGGAAAGAGATTGTTAGGTATGTGATATTGGGAGCTCATGTCGGGGAAGGGATTGTTAGATATGCAATGCTACTCCTGAAAAAAAAAATGGACCTTTGGATGAGATACCACTATAAGCTCTAACAAGATTTTAGTTTCATAGATTTTCTATAAAAGAATTTATAATTGAGTGGCATAAATTAACGTTTCAAGAAATTCATTGAAATGGGTTTACATTCCTCATGGTGGGGCAATCTGTGTAATCTGTGAACTCTCCGATCCCATCCATGAAGAAGCCGAAGCCATGACAAAGGGATATTAAAATTTATTGTAGCAATCCTTAACTGGTCGACATTAAAAATAATTGTACCCTTATCCCATAGAAAGATTTAGGATAGTTTGGACCTCTCAAGAGCCCAATTGCTTTTATGTCTTCTCCCAGTAGATCCATAAATATAGATGAAAAAATAGGATAAACATATGTGCAAAGAAAAAGAACAAGTTTGTTCAACCCAAAAGAAAAAAAGGGGACATGCATGCTATAAAATTTGATTGAAAAACCTAATATTGGTCGTCTTCAAAATGTCTTAGCAGTGGGATGGTAAGGATTTTGATTGAAAACCTACTATTCCTAGTGTCCAAAATGCTTGTCTTATCAGGCAAATCCACCCTATGTTGATATATATATATATATCTACTTTCCAATAAAAGTAAATCACTGATTAATGGACTATTAAGTTTTAGACGTTTAAAAGATCAATGATCATCAGAAAAGAAACAAGCAAAAATTTGTTCATGATTCAATTAATTTTCTTCTTTTTATTTTTGTATCATGTAGTGTACAAACTTCACATGGTTACAGCACACATCAGGAGCCAAAGTAATGCACAGAAACGCATAGAACTCGTCCATGTTATTCGTTGAACACAAACTTCATCAAAAGATGAAAAATAGAATACAGATACTAAAGCCAAAATGACCTGCAAATCAGTTTATTCAGATGACAAACACGACAATAAACTACATATACTTGGAGCTGATGGCTTGTAAAAATGTCACTTGTGCATGGTAGCCTTGACAGCCGGAGCGGTGGCATGTGATCTTGCAGGAGATGCAGGTGGATGTTTGCAAGGAGGGCTTTCAACAGGGGTTTTCCCACATGGATTTGGGCCAGAAGAAGGGACAGGACTCCTTTGCTGAACCCTAGCAGCATTGTGTGGCTGGACACTCAGAAGAAAAACAAGTGCTATGACAGTAAGAACAACGTTGAGAAACCTCATGATAGTCTTGGTGGTGAGGCAAACAGCCTAGGAGATGAAATACAAATAAATTTGAGAAACCTCATTTGCACACCACCACAAAGCTTGTTTATGATCTTGTTTTCTTTTGTTCAAATCTCTCGAGAAAATGGAAGAAAAATGCATATAAAACTTTTCTCCCTTTCTTCCCAAAGCCACACAATAAAGAGTTAATTAGATTGGTTGGATGATGGGTTTTGATCAATATATGTATATACATTGACGGAGGGTGAAACTCATAACATGTAAAACTAGGTTTACTAACATGCATGTTAAATTATCAATAAAGTTCAAAATATTAAATTGTAATAAATTTATGCACCAGTGATGAATATCAAGATGCATGATCTATAATCAATTCCTAAACTCATTATTTCCGACATACACCTGAATTTAAATTTTTTATTTTTTATTTTTAAAAAAAAGAAGAAAAAACATTTTACCTAAAAGTGAGCATTAATTTGGCTCACGCTGTCGTGTTATACACACACAAATACCATGTTAGAAGATGATAAGTTTGGCATTACTATTCAAGTATTCCAAGTTTGATATAACAAACGACAGGTAGATTTTGTTTGACTTGAATCAACAATACGCATAGTTTACAAAAATTTACTATGCTCCTTGGACTTTCTACTCATTTGTTGACTTTTCTTTGAGGACAAAATCATAGTAACTGGCCTTTTTAATCTAAACCTCTAAAAGTGATTATGATTGATATTGATTAGCATGTCTATTTCACTTGCATTGGCAAATATCTGGTTTATGAACATTTGGAGATGTTAAAATGTATAGTATCTTTTGTGCCAGTGGAAGCTTTATGCAAATAATGTTAGTTCAAGAACATAAAAATAAAACAATCCTCACAAAGTTACATGAGATTTCAAGAAGATTCAAATAATTATGTTTATATTCATGTATGAGAGAGAATTATTCTATTATACTATAAAAAATATTATAAATGATAAAAATTAGATACAATTATTAAATTCCCAAAACATCTTATATTTCCTCACTTCTTATATCTATGCCCTAAATTATTCTTTCTCATAAATTTCCTTATTTGATAAGGAAATATGATATTACAATCACAATTAAACTTAGAAAATTATCTATAAAATATTTTTCTTTGTTTTCTTTTTTTTTAAAAAAGAATCTATATTTGTTAGGAATTTGAGACGATTGTTAATAGTTTCAATCCTTAGCCCCTTGACATTGAAACTATCACATCCCTATAACGTCAAAAGATTTGGGTTAGTATGGGCCTCTCAACAGTCCAATTGCTTCGATGTCTTCTTCCCATATATCCATAAAATATAGAATGAAAATATAGAAACATATATATATATATATATATAAGCAAAGACATAACAAATTTGTTCAACCCAAAAGAAAAAAGACAAAAAAAAAAAAAAAAAAAAAGACCTGCATGCTTTAAAATTTGATTCATAAATTTGAAAAGTTCAATTTGTTCATAGAATGGGCAAATCCATTCAATGATAATATATTCTACTTTCTAATAAAAGTAAATCTCTAATTAATAGACGGTTGAGTTTCAGCCGTATAGAAGATCATGAAGCAAAAACTTGTTCATGATTCAACTTTCTATTTTTTATTTATATATCACGAAGTGTACAAACTTCACATGGTTACAGCACACATCAAGAGCGAAATTATTACACAGAACGCATAGAACTCGTCTACGTTATTCGTTTAAAACAAACCTCATCAAAAGATGAAAAATAGAATACTGATACTAAAGCCAAAATGACCTGCACTCAGTTTATTCAGATGACAAAAACGACAATAAACTACGTATACTTGGAGCTGATGGCTTGTAAAAATGTCACTTGTGCATGGTAGCCTTGACAGCCGGAGCGGTGGCATGTGCTCTTGCAGGAGATGCAGGCGGGTGTTTGCAATGAGGGCCTCCAACGGGGATATTCTCACATGGATTTGGGCAAGGAGGAGGGACAGGACCCATTTGCAGAACCCTAGCAGCATTGTGTGGCTGGACACTTAGAAGAAAAACAAGTGCAATGACAGTAAAAACAATGTTGAGAAACCTCATGATAGTCTTGGTGGTGAGGCGAACAGGCTAGGAGATGAAATACAAATAAATTGGATATGTGGATGATATGCATATGAAGAGGAGATGCATATAAATCTTTTCTCCCTTTTTGCTCGAAGGCACACGACACAAGTGTTAATTGGGTTGGTTAGGTGATGGGTTGTCAATATATGTATATACCCTTAACCAAGGGTGAAATTCATAACATGTAAAACTAGGCCTACTAACATGCATGTAAAATTATTAATACAGTTCAAAATATTAAATTGTTAATTTATACACGAATGATGAATATCAAGATGCATGATCTATACGCAATTCCTAAACTATTTTCATAAACATGAATTTAAATTTTCTATCAAGTTTGATCGAGAGTATGATTAAGTACCTGTGTTTGTGGAAGAATGTCATTTGAGGAAAAAGACACAGACGCCACTCCAGTTTGCAGATCAGAAGACTGAGTTGAATTTGCCATTAGTGAGACAGATGATATTTTGAGAGCTAAGCGTATTGTGCAACCTGAAGCTTATCTTTTCAAGAAGACTTCTTTCAAGAGCTCGTTCTGCTCTAACACCATGATAGAAACTGAACTCAAACTGTGTTTTTCATTTCATCTCTTGAATATAATAGCAGCATCATGGTTTTTATACCAGTTTATTCAATTGTTACACTAACTACTCTACTGTACAACTGTTCTAACTTCCTTGGGTTGTTGTAACTAACTGGGAGCTGAGTTCTTGATCAATTTGGTTTGGGAGAGCTAAAGCTTGAGTGTATTCTGTTTGGTTATCACCCTTAACCAAGGGTGAAATTCATAACATGTAAAACTAGGCCTACTAACATGCATGTAAAATTATTAATACAGTTCAAAATATTAAATTGTTAATTTATACACCAATAATGAATATAAAGATGCATGATTTATACTCAATTCCTAATCTATTTTCATAAACATGAATTTAAATTTTTTATTTTTATTTTTTAAGAAAAAGAAGAAAAAGCATTTTAGCTAAAAGCTAATGATGCAGCACAAACTGTCATGTTATAAGTGAGCATCAATTCGGCTCAAGCTGTCATGTTTCACACACATTTGAAAATGAAAAGTTTGGCATTACTAATCAAATAAGTTTGAATGAAAATGAGCATAGATGGCTTTGTTGGGCTTGCGCTGCCTGCATTTTCCCAATTTTGTGATAGATGTTGTTATGGCTTCCGCTACTAAGGATGGCCATGCTCAAGATCGAAGCTCTTAGGCTCGTTTTTGGAGTTGGGTTTTGTGCATCTCAATCCTTGATGACAAGCTTTAATCCTTACCTCTGTTGTGTATCTATCTATCCCTTTTTTGTTTTTTGTTGTTGTTGTTTTTTTTTGTTTTTTGTTTTTTTGTTTTAGCGTGCGATTGGAGTGACCAATGATGAAAATATTGGTAATCATGGATATATCGATATTTCGATTTTACAGATATAATAGAGATCTATTGGCGGATATTTTGACACAAAATATCGGTAAGCAGAAAATTAATCAAAACTTATGAAAATATTGAGAAAAACTTTAAAAATGGTATAATAAACATTTTAAAATTATTTTATAAAAAAAATGATATATGTATATGATATAATTAATCATATTTGATAATAATATCGTATGTGTTTATAAAAATATGAATTTTATATATATTTATTATTAAATTATATCAAATATTATTCGACAATAATACTGTGATATTTTATTATAATATATCTAATTTTAAAATTACAATTCATTTAATTTCAATTTTATTAAATAATATAAAATAAATGATGATATATGTATAATTTTTTTTAATATTTATATTTTTATATTTAATTAATAAATAAATGATATAAAAAAATTGTTAAGAAAATTGTAACGATTTTAAAAATAAAATAATTAGAATTAACTTGTTTATTAAAATCTTCTTTTAGTATTTTGTTTTATGATGGTTTTACTATATAGCTCATGTTTAATAAATGGGCAAGTTAGCCCAATGGTCGACTAGGGCTGTATTTAGCGCTTGCAACAAGCCACAATTTAAGATTTTGAGGGTTTGACTGTATGTTGATTAGACTAAAAGATCGGCTAAATGGTTGATAAATCGGTAAAAATCCAACATATGACTTATCTTTTCGGAAATTTTGGAAATTTCACTGAAATTTTTGAAAATTTTCATCATTGGGAGCAACCAATTCCAAAGAAAAGAAAAAGTGGTAAAGAACTCTCATAATTGATGTGACTTCAAATGTATAGAAATTGATTTTATACTTTTTATTCCAATAGATTGTCACAAAGCTTAATTTAAAGATCAAGCTGGTACTTAGATGGATAGACTAATTTTTTTGTTAAGAAATTAAGAATTTTGTTAGGATGCAAGAAGATTTAGGTATGTTTGATAATTATTGTCAAAAATAGTTTTCTATTTTTTATAACAAAAAACTAGAAAACAAGTTTGATAATTAGAAGCAAAACACAATTTTAAGAATACAAGGTATTTTTAAAAATTATTTTAAAAAACAATTATAAAATATGAAAATGATTAAAAATAAATAAAATTTATTTTTAGAACATAGTTAAAAATATAGAAAACAAATTAAGAATATTTCAGACTTTCAAATAAACTTTTGTTTTATAAAATGTTAGACAATCGTTTTTAAAAACTGTTATCGAAAATCATTTTTTAGAATTATTTTTGAAAACACTTCTTAAAGAAAACCTTAGAGTGCATTTTCAAATTAAGAAAATTTTTATAACACTTGGAAATTTTTATCCTTCAAGTATTAAAAATGCTAGAAACACTTTCTATAATTACCGTCAAATGCACTCTTAATCTTGCAAATTTTTAATTTGACATGAATGTAAAATTTTCTATTAGGAATAAACATATATCAAAGCTTTAATTTTTTGCAACCAAATTTGACTTACTCTGTTCCTGCATGTGGCTATGACTTTCCAAATCGTTAAGGTAAAACCAGCCACTAAATAGAGATCAAGTACACCTTAATTTGCCTATGACATATAAATTAAATCTTAGATAAACCTATGTTTTACAAGTGTTATAATTAAGTTTGAATTTGTTTACATATATGATATATGTTACCCCCATTCAAGCCTCATTGTGATGAAAATCTTTGCAACATTATTATTGATTTGGAAATCAAGTCATAGAGAAAACTCTTCCCCAAGAAAAATATGATGTTTCATAGACTTTTTTTTATTTAAAAAAAATAATCTTTTAATTACATTATTAAGATAAATAATTTTTGTTCTTTTTTTTTAAGAAAAAGGTGTACATTAGTCCACACAAGATTGGTAAATTTCATTTAATTTCAAATTTTGAAATAGATTGTCAAAATGACTCATCAAATCCCAAATTATTCTTAGAAAATGAAAATAATCCTATATACAATTAATGTGAAAACTAAATCAATAAACATGAAAATAATATTAAAAATATATTTCAAATTTTGAATTAAATATTTAATTATTATAAAAACCAAATTTATTGTTTAAAGTGTTTAAAGAATGAAAAGGGGTAATTATTCCTAAATTCTCTAAACATTCCATGTGGTATGTTGCATTCCTCTCCTACAATTCTGCCTAAAAAGTATTGTAAATGATATATTTAGATACAAAATGGAACATTCATGATTTATTAAATTTTGAAGACGTCTTTCCTTCATTTTTTCTTTGCTTGTGATTGACAAAGAAGATGGATGACTAAGACAGTATTTGATAAATCATTTTAATAACTTTATATAATTTCATAACTTAATTTAAGTCATTATTAGATTAAGATATTGTTTGGTTCGACTTTTAAGAAATTAAAAACACTTCTTTTCTTTTTTAAAATTAATAAACTTGTTGGCTTGCTAGTTGACCGCTTAGGGTATGAAAAAAACTCAATCTTCAACTCTATTTTGAATACATAATATGTATCGCTTTTGAACTCAACAACCATTAATCAAATATACATTACCAAAATTGTAACCTCAACTTGAATCTAGAGCACACAATAATATCTATATAAGCAATTACAATACTACTTATATTTGGAAAACTCCAAAATCATACAAATGTTATGAGATGCAATTCTACCTTTTTTTTTTCAAGGCATTGCATATATCCATTTGCATAACACTACACTATCACAACCACAAATCTAACAATATCAATACATTCCCATATAAATATACAAAACAATTTTATTTAGACAATCTTCAACTCTTAATTACTTGTTTTAAAAAAATAATCATATACTCATAATATACTTTTCAATACATACATGTTCTCTACTTCTTTCTCAGATCATATTGCCTCATCTGAGTCTTCGAAACATCCCAATGCCAGGTCCAAATCCTTCACTTCAATTATTCCACTTAAGATTAATGAAATATTCAAACCAATCTATCACAATAAGACATAGCAACATGATTGCAATTTAATCTAAAAAAGAAGTAACAACATTAATCCATACTTTATTCAATCATTATCAACAATATTAATTATAAGCAATTTATACACCCATAACATGTAATTTGTATGCTCAAGTTGTTTTCAATACTCATTCTACACTATTTCTTAAACACAAATTGAAATCCACTAACAACTTATATGATATATCGAAGCATCAAAGGAGGAAAACATAAGAAAGTAAGCTTACATAACACACAAGCTTAGGTATTATCGCAACCTTGAGCTCTGATACCACACTGTCACACCCCAAATTCTAGGTAACCTTGAATTTGATTCGTGATCCCAAGTTAATAATTTGACGCTAAGGGTTACTCCTATCCAAGTTGGCAATCAGTCCTGATAACTTGATTTTTCTTGAATAAATTGACATCAAATCCCAAATAAAGTTGTTGTGTAAGTTAAGATTTATGGTATGAATTCTTTTTTTTTTTTTTTCTTTTTCTTTGTCAAACAAACCGTCACTTGTACACAACTATAATAAATCTATTAATCATCTTACCATCCAAAGTGATAATCCAAATATCTATAATAATATTTAAGTGAAAAATATTTCCAAAATTGTTTTGCAAAAATAAAAAAATATAATATAAGTTAAAAAGAAGCTATAACTCACTTTAGTACATGTCAAAAAAGTAATGTAAATTAAAAACAACCATTATTATTGTTTCTTTACTTTCTAGGGCTTTCTAGAGTACTATCTAATCTTCCTTATTCCTTATAAACTATATTTGCATCTAAACATTTTAGAAAATGAAGGGGTGAGCATTTTCACGTTGCTCAATAGGGTGTCTTACACCTAAATGGGTTTAAAAAAAGACTTAAATCCATATAACACAATCATATACCAAAATATAATATTAAATTTACATTATATACATTAAATGAAACCTCAACTATACAAATTTAAACCAATCAAAATGATCACTTTTCTTATTCAATCATATGTATAGCACATCAAATAATTCTAAATTTACAAATTAAATAAGTCATTTTAGTCTTAAATAATAGATTCAAACATACAGTTGATATCATTCAACTAAATAATACAAGTTCTTCTTCCAAATACAAATATAATGCAAATCCTCACACACAATCAAGTAATACATTATTGTTCTTGGGCTTTCACTCAAGGAATGCCCCTCTCCCTTCCCCTCCCTCCATCAAATAGAGTATTCTTCTAAAATTTTACGTGAAATTGAGTTCGTTTAATCATCCCGAAGCTAGTAGTGTTGTTTTCCCACTTCTAGACATTGCTCCCCCTATGCGACTCCCTTTTTTTTTCTTTTTTTTTTCTATATATATATAAATTAAACTACTATTCTCTATTTCATATTCCACAATTATAAATTATATTTATGATTTTCTACTTTATGAAAAATACTATTGTATTCTTAATTAAATTTGCTACAAGCCTGCTCTTCAAAAAATATAATGCGACTTTAATTACTTGAAGCATTTTTACTCGAAAATTCATTTAGGACATGATTCCATTAACTATTTTGAAAAAACAATTTCATAAAATGTCTAAAACATAAAATAATTTTTCAATATCCAAGAAGCTTAAATTCATATTAACCTTTAACATGTTAATCTTACTAATATTTATTTACCAATAAAAATTTAAGCAATATTCTAAAACTTAATTTCATCAATTATTTAGTTATTCAATTTATAATAATCAAATTCTCAACCCTTTGGTATAATTTTTATTTAATTTACTTTATTTGTCAAATTCCTCAATTGAATCAAACTTTTAAAAGTTAAAATTCACTAAATTCATATTTAGTTAATTTACCCTTTATATACTTTTCTAAAGTCATATATCATAATTTAATCTTAATTAAATTTCAATTCAATTCTGTTTGATTTTTTTTTTAATTCTATAAGGTTTAATTCCAATTATAAAAATTAAATTAATATATTACAGAATTAAATTTAATTTCTTTTTAACAATCTATTATAACAATTCGGTATAATATAAATTTTTACAATTTATACCAAGTTTTTCTTACTACGATTCTTTGATAATTATCCAATGATAATTAAATTAATTCTCATAATATACTTGATATTCAAAATTTCAAAATCTAATCTCAATTATTTGATGTTTAAATTTTTCTCCCAAAGTTAAATTTAATTTTTGAAATTCCTACTCTTTATATATGACAATGGAAAATTTTTTAAACTATTGGCTTTTGAGTTTTCCAAAATTTCTCCCAATTAAATATTAACACGTGAATCTTCACCATTCTTTTTTACTATTTAACTAACTTTATGAAAACTTTCCTCATCCCTGAATTTGATGTATCATTAAAAAATCCAGGTATTACAATAAGAGAATAAGAGAAGTTGAAGCAATGGGGCTATTACATGGCAGAGAGTAAGCTGAGAGAAATGGTTAGTTGCGTCAGTTTCTATAGGTGGGTCCCATGTTGCCATCCGGTCCCAATCCATGCACACACATTCCTGGACAAAGGGGAGGTAGGTGTGTCTTGAATTAAATAAATGTAGTTGGCCGCATTGGGCTTACGTCGCCTTTATTTCCCAAATTTGTGATAGATGTTGTGGGGGGTTCCTCTCCACGTGTCCATTTCAAGCTCAAGACCCCTTGGCTGTCTAGGACAAGCATGTAACTCGGATCATTCCGTCCAGGCCAAGATAAGTTCCATCTAGCATTAGAAGTGAGAGGGTTCCCTTCTCCCATGGGGCCAGACGGAATCGACAACCTAAACTCTCAGATGGGAAGATTTGTCCAGTTAAGCCTTTAAAGACTTTTGGCATGCATGATCAATCACACCTAACATTCGAGCGGTCGATGGGACTTCATTTAGCTCACAAGTTTACGTCAATTAATTGCTGCGCACAATCCCAGACGTTGACAGGCTAAATGGACAAACAACTGCACGGTCCAAGATCTTGGCACATTAGCAAATGGCACCTACCAGCCACCCTTAATTGAGATGATTGCTTAGCCGCCCTAAGGACAATCATCATTATAAAGAAAGGTAGAGTGCATAGTCAGCACTATAGTAGCAATGTCATCAGCTCTATATAAGCCCTCCAAAAAGTATGAACAAGGTACGCACGCACAAACGCTCAATCTTTCCCATAAAATAGTTAGAACTATTCTTGTCTGACTTAAGCTTTGGAGGGGTGTGCCCGGACCACCTGTCTAGACATCCTTTTGTGCAGGAAAGAAGCCCATCTGGTTTCAATACAACTGGATGGACTCTTCAAGAGGCACGAAGTAGGAAAGAAGTCCACCTGACTTCAGCGAAACTAGATGGACTTGATTCTAGTTGGCTTAGCATCAATAGATGTTGCGGCTTCCGCTGCTAAGGATGGTCATGCTCAAGATCTAGGCTTGGCTTTGGCGTTGGGTTATTGTAGATGACAAGTTTTTTTTTTTTTTTTTTTTGTTTGGGCATGTGTGTTGGAGCAACCAATTCCGAAGAAAAGAAAAATGTGGTCAAGAACTCTCATAACTGATGTAACTTCAAATGTATGGAAATTGATTTTATACTTTTAAATTATACTTTTTATTCCAATAAATTGTCACAAAGCTTAATTTACATATTAAGTTAAATGGCTTCAAAGCACATAAGAACTTCTATAGATGAACTAATTTGTTTTTTTTTTTTTTTTTTTTTTTTTGCTAAGAAATTAAGAATCTTGTTAGAATGCAGGAAGATAAGTATGTTTGATAATTGTTTTCAAAAATAGTCTTTTATTTTTCATAACAAAAAACTAGAACACAAGTTTGATAATTAGAAACCATAACAATGTTTTCAAAAAATAAGGTATTTTTAGAAATTGTTTTTAAAAATAATTATAAAAAATATGGAAAATGATTAAAAATAATATAATATATAGAAAATTTATTTTTAGAATATATTTAAAAACATAGAAAACATATTAAGAGTATGTCAAATTTTCAAATATACTTTTATTTTATAAAACATTAAATAACAGTTTTTGAAAACCATTCTCAAAAACTATTTTTCATATTTTTTTTTTTTTTTTTTTTTGTGAAAACACTTCTTAAATAAAGCCCCAGTCCTACAAATTTTTATTTTGACACGAATGTAAAATTTTCTATTAGGAATAAATATATATCAAGGCTTTAATTTTTTGCAACCAAATTTGACTTATTCTTTTCCTGCATGTAGTTATCACTTTCCAATTCGTTAAGACAAAACTGGCCACTAAATAGAGATTTTTGGAATTATTTTGAAAAATAAGGACTAATACACCTTAATACTCCTTAATGTACTATAAATAAGTAATGGAAGATAAAAAAAATAAAATAAAATAAAAACATGATAAATCTCTAGGCTTCATTGAAATTGATACCTTATATTACAATGAAATATTTAAATAATTCAAATATTAAGGTGGTGTTTGTTTTTTAACTACATAGACAAAAGTTAAAATATTTTGTTTTTTCTATTCAACTGAAGGTAACCTATAAATATTAACCAACATAATTAAAGCGAACTTATAATCAATAAACTTAGTATAGTTATATTGGTTGATGTTAACAAGTTATTTTTAATTGAATAGAAAAAGTTAAATATTTTAACTTTCTTTATTCAGTAAAAAAACAAATACCACATAAGGCTACTCAGAGTATCAATTAAGCTAGAGTTGTCACAAGAATCTAAATTCAATGTAACATTATTGAGGAAACATTCAAAGAAACTAAAGAATTAACAAATTAGAGAGATATTTTATAAAATAATAGAATACTAAATTAAATAAAAGTCAGAAAAAACAAATTATAAGTCAAAAGATTAATTCAAAATGATGCATCAAAGGTCATATCCAACTTCAAACTATGATTTTCTTAACAACCCTAACAACCCTACCCGCCTATGACATATAAATTAAATCTTAGATAAACCTATGTTTTACAAGCATTAGAATTAAGTTTGAATTTATTTACATATATGATATATGTTGCCCCCATTCAAGCCTCAATATGGATGAAAATCTTTGTAACATTATTATTGATTTGGAAATCAAGTCATAGAAAAA